>JASDDO010000018.1:68354967-69554967 GCA_030015575.1 Agapanthus africanus
GCCTGTCTCGCTATTAATGGGAGATCCCGCCCATCACGCGGGCGTGACGTCGGGAGCGTAACGGCCGGCATGATTCTCGCGCCCGCCTGCCTACTACCACCGCTATTTAAACCCCTCATTCAGACGGTTCAAGTAAGTAATTTTCCATTCACTAGGCCGTTACTCTGCTCGAATTTCCTGTTTAACTTGATCGTCGGAGAGTTCTCGGTGGTACAACCACTCCGAGACTTCCTTGCAGGTAGCTCGGCCCTAACAACCTCAAACCCATTGAGATCCTCATACTTCAACAGCCATCCTCTAACTCAAATCTCGGCCGTCAATCATCGCCAACAGCAGATCAACGGAAGGTAACATCTTGACGCGATCCAACCCGCGTCAGTTCATGATTTTAACATTCGCAAATTCGACTCCTTACCTCAGAAGAAAACTTCTTGTGACTGTTCTCGCATGGCTAGGCGCCGCAAAACCTTTAGATTCTCAATTCTCTCGTTTGGCAAAGCAAGAGCTCAAGAAGGAGAAAAGATTGAAAGAAAATACTATAGAACCAGTTATCAACGTAACTTTAGGAGCGAAACCCATAGAAACCGTTTCTCTTAAAGAATCAAAATCAAGTGAAATTTCATAGAATTGGTCGGCTTTGAAACAGAAGTTAGCTTTCGATTTGCAGAGTTCGTAGGAATCAACCACCCTATTACTCACTGAGGCTATTTGTTTTGTAGTTATTTCATCTTTTATATAGAAAATCTATTTTGATGATTAGATTACCCTTAATTGGTTTGACTCAATATATATTGTTCTTACCAGTATGTGCATGTTTATTTATTATTTGCATCTCGTATGCTCAAATTCATCACATTATAATACTGTTAGCTGCAATTCTGGTATCTTATGGTTACAATTTCTTTATTTAGTCAGAATATTTGCAATGCTGGGCCTGGATTTGTGTAATCCTTAAGTATTGTTTTTTCGTCTCTTTCCTGTGTCAGTGATGAATGGCAAAAATTCTACAGTTATATTTAACTTTCTTTTACTAGATAGAGTTAAGATGGCTTATTCGTGGTCCCCCGACGATAATATTGGAATCGCGGTCCTGTCGACAATAATTCGGGGAATCTCAGAGCCATCTTATTGTTGATGACATAAGAAGTAATATTTGTATTTCTTACACACTGGTTGAAGAAAGATTTTATTCTATTAATCTTGGGACCATCTTGCATATGAATTAAAATTGCTAAAAGGATTGAATCACAACAGTGAGTATCCTAGGAGCATTTATATGATTGTGGGCTTTGTTTCCAGAATGCATTATTATCAAAAGTTTCCTTTACTTTTTCTTGGTTCAGATTGATCATGAGTTCGCTATTATGATGAACAAGTATGTGTTAGCTATAAAGACAAATGATTTGAGAAGGTTTTTAAATAATTTTGGTTAAGAGAATGAAGGTCTTTGACGATTTCTAACCGAGTTTTTTAAAAAAAAAATTATATAATTTCAAACAATTGGTCATGAAATTTAATTCCATGTGTCAGAAAAAGAGTCAAATTGACAATTTCACTTGGAAGACCTTTCCCCTGTGGCATAAATAGTAAACAGGAAGGACGTGCAGACTTCTTTATTAAAAATCATTAATTACTGAATAAAACAAATATCTAACTTTAAGTGATAATTGCCAGTAAAAAGGCAAAACGAAAAAAGAGGTAATGCATGGATTTATTGTATTTGGCAGCACATGAGGATAATTGTGGCCCTTAGGAAATGATGGAGGGTATTGTTACATCAAGGACAAGCAAAATACTAAACAGTATTGTGATGTTTCTGTCTTTTATTTAAATTGAAAAGGCTGGCTTGGACCATAGAAGCCTATGCTGCATTCCCTCTTTCTTGTGGTTGTGGTTTAACCGTTCATGGCAAGTGGACGGGTTGTTGCGTGCCCATGAGAGAAGGGAAACGTGGCCTCAAGGAGTTACCATATGTAAACAAGTTTGTTGATCCGGCTCTGGAGTCCCTGCTATTACAAAGGACGATTCTGGTTCACATCCAATGAACCGGAATAGTGGAAACATGAGGACCTAGGGATGGAAATAAGAAGAACTTGGATATCGAGCGAAAAGAGCTTGGGTTCAAAACCTGCTTGCGTCAAAGCTATGATGGTAAAATTGTATTTCTACATAATTTGTGCATGACTTTAGATTGATTAGTGTTGAAAAAGAATCCAATTATAGGATAAAGTATGTGATACCTTATTATCATTATTAGGGTAAATTGTAAAAAAAAAAGCATTTTTTTCTGTTGTCAAAAACTCCCTAACCTCGAAATAGTAGTCAAAGACCCTAGGAATTTTTTCCTGCAGTATCTACATGGTAGCCTGCTAAATCTAACCAATTCAACAAATCTATTTAAATATCGCAGGTAACGGTTTAGATATCACAGGCAACTGCTTTGATATCGCTGGATACTGCTTAGATATCGCAGACAAGTACTAGATGTCACAAATAAAGGATTTCTTGACAACTACAAACTTTTCTTGGGGGTTTTGACTAATATTTCTAGGCCAGGGTTTTTTGACAACAGAAAAAAGTGCTCGGGGGATTTTGATAATTTGCCCTTATTATTATTTCTTTTTTTGGAGAGTTAAACCTAGTTGGTGAGCAATACCACGTAGATATCAACCTAGTAGACATGGAGATAATAAATATAGAGATGTATTAGAACAATAGGGACAACTCAATAGGCCTCTCTCTCACTCTCTCAACAAAAGGGACAACTCAATGGGCCTCTCCCTCTCCCTCTCCCTCTCCCTCTCTGCAGGTGGTATAGGGTTGCCAAGATACATTTTCTATATCAGTATACTATTGAGACGAGCTGAGGCTCGACTTTTCATTAAAAAAAATAATACATAGCCTAACTTAGATAGAACTTTCTCTCTCCTAAAGTTAATAGCCCGTGATATATCACAAAATATCCCAAAATAAAAAACACATGTGGTCCGAAGTAAGCTCAACCTCCCCTATTTGGAAAGCAAAAATGATAGCAAAACATAAAAGCACCCCCTCAAACTTCAAAGCCATGACTCCTCCCACTCCCCCATCACCCTCCCTAAACACCCTCCCATTGCCTGAATATTCCATGGCCGCCGCCGTCTCCGACCTCGACGACATACGCGCCCTCGACATGGACCAATTCGCGAAAACCCTCTCCAACATCAAATCCAAAAACGTCCGTCCCGACCTCCTCGCTTCCATCATCACACATTACGCCTCCAAATGGCTCCCCGAACTCTCTGATGTATCTGTGTCGGTACCCAGATCTGTATCCGCGTCCCCAGTAAGCTCGACTGCCACCTGGCTAAAGAAGCGGTTTTTCATTGAGAACCTGGTCAATGTCCTCCCTCCAGAAAAGGACTCGATGCCATGTGATTTCCTATTGAGGCTCCTACGGGCTGCGAGCATGGCCAGCGTGGGGCCCGCTTACATGGATGACCTAGAGGCACGTGTGGCGTGCCAGCTGGACACGGCGACGCTAAAGGAGGTGATGATACCAGCGTTTAGCCACACGTGCGGGACCCTTTTGGATGTGGCGATGGTGGTCAGGTTGGTTAGGAGGTTCTTAGAGGCAGAGGAGGCGGCAATGAGGAGCGGGGCGGCGATGGTCAAGGTGGCAAAGCTGGTGGACGAGTATCTAGCCGAGGCGGCGCTCGATGCTGGACTAGGAGTGGAGGAGTTTGAACAGCTGGCGACTGCAATGCCGAGCCATGCCAGACCGGTCGATGATGGATTGTATCGGGCAGTCGATACTTTCATTAAGGTAACTAGTTCCGCTGGCAACAACTTGTTTCATATTTTTATACCGCATCTAAAAAGAAGATTCGTGGAGAAAAACAATTTTATACTCTTTCCTAAGCCAAAATCTAAGCTTTTCGGGTCCGGTAGGATTTGAACCGGTATTGAGACTGAAAAAACCTATGGCTATGAGCTTATTAAGTTTTTGAGAAGTGTGTCATGTATTTTTTGAGAAGATCAATTATTGGCATGGAGTAGACGCTGGAATCAAAAAACCGTGAATGGAGACAATGAATGTGTGCTCTCTAAACTCATTTTTCTAGCTTGTTTGCTTCTTATAAATAGAACAATGCTGTAGCTCTACTTCCAATTCTATTTCATAGACTTCCCACTTCTCATAATCGAGCAAGTGAACGCTTTATGTTTTTTTTTCCTACTGTTCACTCGTGAATGAGTTTATCTAATAGAGAAAAGTCTGTAGCTTTGTGTTAGCAGGATTCCAATAAAAAGACAATTATTTTTATGAACTTAGTGTTCTTCACTTCTCACTCAACTTCGGATAAATTTAACCATTTTTAGGGTCATAATCCTCATACTTCATGAGCTTGAACACTAACATGATGACTCATTTTCAAATTTATACCTTTGCTCTTTACTTTTTTTCTATTAATTGCACAAAACACCTCTATATTTTTCACCTTATAGCACCTGCCAAGTCATTTATTAGCATGCACGCCGCCTCTGGTTATCCACCGATACCCTTTAAAACACTCAGATTCGACTCTAAACAATCCAAATGATTGTCCAATCTAACTCTAGCTAGAAGTTTTTTTGTGTTATTAAGTTTAAAATTTGAGTTTTTCATTTTTAGGATTGTGGTCGATGAACAAAGGGAGTGTTTGTGCTAATAAATGACTTGAGTGGGTATAAGTGCTATACAGAGTAAACTATAAGGGTGGTTTACGCAATTAATCCTATTTTCCGATAGGCGACTATTTCAATCACACATGAATACTTAATAAATTTAACAAAATTTACAGGCTCATCCAAACATGACCAAGCAAGAAAAGACAGCCCTAAGCCGACTCATCGACCCTCGCAAGCTCACCCCGGAGGCCGCTCTCCATGCCGTCCACAACGACCGCCTTCCCGTCCGCTCTGTCATCCAAGTCCTATTCTTCGAGCAATCTCGTCTCAACCAAATCACCACCGACTGGAGCGGGCCCTCCTTGGGAGGTCCACGAAGCTCAAGTCCGGCCCTGGAAGCACCGGGCCGGTGCCCATCGAAACGCGAGGTCTTGGCCCAACAACATGAGATGAGAAAGCTACGAGAAGACGTGGCCCGTTTGCAAAATCAATGTCGGGCTTTACAGGCCCAGATTGATAAGCTTGGGTTGGAGAAGAAGAAGGGTATTTTTAGGTGGAGTACCTTTTTGTTTAAGAATGGGGAATCAATGGAGAGATCGATCGATGATTACGAGGTTGGGGTTGAAAGGAGGACGCCAAGAACCCCGATGGAGGGGAGGAAGGGGAGGCTGGTCCATGGGAAGGGAACACCTAAGTGGAGAAACTCTTTGTCTTAGAATTGTGAAGGGTGTTTTTTTTATGCTTTGGTGAATGTTAAAAGCAAAACGACAATAAAAATACTAATATAATAAATTTTGTGTTGAGATATTAATGATGTAATTTAGAAAGGTTAGAGTTTCAAGTTATTATTTAGTAACTTTGGCCTGCTTCGGTCTGCTTCAATACTGGCTTTAGCACCCGCTTTCAGCGCTTAGACTCGCCAAAAAACACCACAAAAGCAAAGAGGCAGCAGGCCCTAAAAGCCAACCCTTATGTGGTTGAGCCGTTTTTTACAACAGTGCTTTAGTTTTTCTAATTATATTATAAATTTTATGAGCTATTTGTATGTGCACCATCTAACTAAGGGTGAACCTTAAGGCATCTAACCTTAAGATATTGAGGTTTCGAAATTGGAACAGGTATAGCAAACATGCATATGAATATAATTCACTATTATGCTAAACAAAGCATATCATAACAAAGAGAAATCTTCAAACCGTAAGGAAACAAATGTACTCACCAGAAATCCTTGCATGAACAATCCCCATCTCTGAAGTGATGAAACCTGAACCGATCTCTCACAACAATCTCCCTCCCATAAACTTTCGAAATCAACTTAGTCGCCGCATGGCAATCACCACAAACCCTCAGGTTCTTCAAAACCCTAATTGTCGTCCCAGGAGTCGTGCATATAAGCCCAAACGCAATCGCCAGCTTCTCGCTGTGTCGACACAATGCACTCTCTTTCTCCTCTTCATCCAAATTGAGAAAAACTTCATTCTTGTTCGGAACATAACCGTAAAGCTTCAATTTATTCATCATATCCTTGATCATCGCATATATATCTTTCGTTCTTGTGTGAGTCTCATCGCCCATTACAAACTCATGAACTTTTCCTTCAACTTCAATCATACTGCACCCTGGCGGCTTTTTAATGTTCTTCTCCTTCATTAGCTCTCTTATTCTATTAGCCTCATCAAATTCGTTTAAAGATGCATATGCATTAGATAATAGCACATAAGTGCCGCCATTTTTAGAGTCAAACTCGAGAATTCGCCTAGCTGTTCTCTTTGCAGCCTCGAGGTTTTTATGAATTCTGCATGCACTCAGCAAACTGCTCAAGACGAAGTAATCAGGTGCCATAGGCATTTTTTGGACCAATTCCTCGGCTTTTTCAATGAGCCCAGCTCGACCCAGCAAATCTACCATGCATCCGTAGTGTTCAACCGTTGGCTTGATATTGTAAATTTTTGACATTGAGTCAAAGTACAATTGCCCTTTCTCAACTAAGCCAGAATGGCTACAGGCAGTCAAAACACCGACGAAAGTGATTGCGTCGGGTTTTATATTATTTTCCACCATGTTTTCAAAAACTTGCAACGCCCTTTCTCCATGACCATATATAGATAGGCCCGAAATGAATGCAGTCCAAGTCATGAGGTCTTTAAAAGGCATCTCATCGAAAACTTTGAAAGCAGAGTCTATCGAACCACATTTGGCATACATGGTGACCAGAGCAGTGCCGAGCACAACATCCACTTCGATATTCTCACGTCTTATATACAAATGAAGCCATTTTCCTAACTCAACTGCACCCAGATGCGCACATGTGAGAACCAAACTCGCCATCGTGATCTGATCCCCTCTGATGCCACTCAATTGCATCTCTCGAAACAATTTAAGTGCTTCCTTGTAGTTAGAGTCCTCCACATAGCCCTTAATCATGATATTCCAACAAAACAAGTTCTTGTCCGGCATTTCATCAAACAACTTCCTCGCGAGAGCAACCCGGCCGCATTTGCAATACACATCAAGCAACGCCGCCCAAAGCACCAAATTGAACCCGATTCGGTTCTCATCAACATATCTATGCACTCTTTTCGCCGTCTCAAAATCTCTAGCTCTCGCGCAGGCAGTCAGGACCATTACCAACACAATCTCATTAGGCTCCATGTTCTCGCTCGTCATCTTCCTATAAATCTTCAAACCCCCAACTGGGTCATCCCATTTAGTATAAGCACCAATCATGGTAGCCCACGACACCACAGTCTTCTGCAGCATTTTATCAAACACCTTGCGCGCACAGTTCAAACTCCCACAACTACAATACATGCTCATCAATGTGTTCTGAATATAAATATCCGATGCAAACCCAAGCTTCACAACATGGCAATGGAGCTCCCTCCCCTGCTTCATGCTCGAACACGACTTGAACAGAGAAGGGAATGTGAAGTTATCAGGCACGTTCCCATTCTCGATGAGATCGATGAAAAAGGAAAGGGCTTTAATGGGCATGTTTCGATTGGTGTAAGCTCGAATGATCGAATTCCAGGTGAAGGGTGTGGGGTTTGGGATTTGGGAGAAGATCGAGAGGGCGTAGTCAAGAGAGATGGAGGGATTGGAGGTGCAGAAGGCGACGAGGTGGCTCGCGGGGAGCGGGGAAAAGGCGAGGCCTGAGCGGATGATTTGGGCATGGATTTTCTTGAATTGGGAGAGATTTGTGCATTTTTGTTGGAGGAGATGATGCGGATTTGGATTGGGATTACGGTTCTTGGTGGTTGAAATTAGGGTTTTGGGATTTGGGGGTTTGTGAGGGCAAGGGGGAGGAGGGAGCGAAATTGGAGTGGACATTGAAGGGTGGAAGTTATTTTATCGTATAGTATTTAAAGAAAGTTTGACTGCTTAAAAAGTGTGAGGGATCAAATGCACATTCCGACAAAAACCAAGGGAATGAGTTTAATTTTCCATGAAAGATGACAAAGATGAGCTTGATTTGGGGACAACTTATTGCTTTGTATATGCGTCCATCGCAGTTAATTATAGTAAATTCAATAATAAATTTCTATATTAATTTAATTATATGCTTCTGGCATATAAAATTATAATGACATAGCAATTTTATTACGTGTATCGCACATATAAAACAATAATGATATGGTGTTTAATTACTTGTATTACACATAAATCAATGATTTTTTTTTTGTTTGATTTATCATAAATAATAAGATGCCATCTCGTCAATCAATTTCAAAATCAAATGACCTCTTCCAACTTTACAGAAGTAGAGATGCTATCAAGGTGTCCCACACTGTGTGGGGCAAACACCAATTTTCCTACAATGCATGGGGTTAACCTAAATTTCTCCAGAGGTGAGTTGGACCAAAAAAGAGCCAAAAGTAAATTTACATGAAATCTAGGGGCTGGCCAAAATTTTAAGAGGATCATTGTTGTGTGTTTCTGATGAGGCTCGATATCGGTGACTCTCCAGATGCTGACACGTGGCAGATGGCGTGTCCCAGAACCTACAAGAAAGGATCAGCAACCTCGGTTGGAATCACACCTCGGGATTCTGGTCTGAGGAGTCGGCCGACCTTCGGTGACCTTCCAGACCACCCACTAGCTCGCCTCCGAGCAACCGCAGAACCAAGATGCCTCGGTCTCCCGCTCGTACCCGAGCCACCCGCCGAGCTCATCTTCCTCGGTCTCACAGACCGACCCGCAACGTTGATCACAGTTGCTTTCGCCACGGCTCCGCGAGTCTCACCACGCGCGAAATATCCGCCGCCCACGACCCGCGTTCCACGCCACCACGATCCCCATTAACGAGCCTGTCTCGTCATTAATGCGAGATCCCGCCTATCACACGGGCGTGACGTCAGGGGCGTAACGGCCGGCTTGATTCTCACGCCCGCCCGCCCGTTGCTGTCGCTATATAAACCCCTCCCTCAGATGATCGAGGTACGCAATTCACTTTCCACTAGGGCGTTACTCTGCCAAAATACTCCTTCTAACTTGATCGTCGGAGGGTCCTCGGTGACACAACCACCCCCGGACTTCTTTGCAGGTAGCTCGGCCTCAACCACACAAAGCCCATTAAGATCCACACGCTCCAGGAGTCAACCCTCCAAACTCAATCTCAGCCGTCCATCAGCGCTCGCAGCAGATCAACGGAAGACAATATCTGAAGGAGATCCAGACCTCCATCAGTTGGCGCCGTCTGTGCGAACCGTCGAGTTCCACTCAACGAAAGTTCGTCTTCCAATCGCAACTTCATGGCGAGCGATCACCGCGATGATCCAAGCACTAGCCTCCTTCTTCCCCACAACGGAGGCGCGGAAGAATCTCCTCCCCCAAACGCCATTAACGCCCTAGCTGCTCGGATAGATCGACTCGCGTCCGTCGTAGATGCGCTCATCCGTGTCCAAACGGCAGGGCAAGCTCCCCAGGCCGCCGCTCCCCCACCCGGGACCGGGACCCCTACAGAGGGAGAGAAGACTTTGTTCGCGTCGGCACTACCGACCACCGTCTTGCTTCCTCTGGCGGCCGCAGGTCCCCCGGGCCAACATATTCTATAACCCGCTGGGCGCCCTACAGTTCAACATCGAGGTTTGCCGCCAGAGCGCCTCGCCCCGAGCCCCATTGCGCCTCTGTCCTTCCTGAGGAGGTGTCGGTCAGCTCTCCTGTGTCCAGGCATGACCGACACCCCCTCCCTCGACGGGGTCGTACGGACGGGACTCGTCACGGCAGCTCAAAGACTACCTCGCCAGGGGACCTGAGGAACCTGATCGAAAGGAACCAGGGCCGTGGCCAGACTCAGGTCTCCAACAGCAGATGCCAAAGATCAGAATGCGTCGAATCATCGGGGTACCATGGCCGACTCGACACCCTCGAAAAGAAGATCGAAGGCATACATCGAGAAGGTCGTCATTCGAGCGATGGGGCTTAAATACGCCGCCGAATCGCTCACAAAGCCCTTCACCGAAGAACTGCTCTCCGTCCATGTCTCCTCCCAGAACAAGCCCCCAAAGGTCTCACTTTTCGAGGGGAAGTCCGACCCGAAGGACCATTTGGACACGTTCACGGCCAGGATGAGTTTCCAGGACTGTTCCGATGCCGCCCAATGCCACGCCTTCCTGGCCACTCTCATCCGCTCCATACGAGACTGGTTCCGAGGACTCGTGCCATGCTCGATCATAACCTTCGATGAGCTGGCCACCCAATTCCTCGGCCACTTCGTCGGGAACAGAAGGCAGAAGCGGACCGTCGACCATCTCTTCACAATGAAGAGCGGGGACAAAGAAACCTTCAGAGGGTACATCACCCGCGTCTACAACGCCCTCCTCGAGGTCCCAGAGCACTGGGACGAGACGGTCATTACGGACCTCAGGTCAGGTCTTAGGCACAAGGAGTGGTTACGCTCCTTTGCATTAGCGCAACCTAAGTCCATGACCGAGGTAAAGGCCTGGACCGAGCGAGAGATCCAGCTTGAATCCGAGATGAACGCTAACCTACCCCGGACAGAACAGGCTGATCACAAGAAAAGGGCCCGGGAAGAGAAAAAGTGACTTGAGCGGCCAAAGCCCTACTCCCCGAAGTTTTAGGAGTACACCCCGCTCAACGTCTCCCAGACGGTTCTGCAGGAGGAGGCTAAGGGCGAGAGGTTCTTCAATCTCCCCCCGGTCTCACGCATGGCGGCAAAGTGCACCCGGGGCCCCTACCGCGGCTTCCACAGGTCGCAGGGCCACTCCACGGAGAACTGCAAACAGCTTTGAAACTATATCGAGGAGCTCATCCATTCGGGGCACCTGGCACGTACTTGCGGGACAAGCGGCAAGCTGACCTTGAGCAGGAGCAGCGTCCCCCTCCCGGTGAGTTAACAATAGGCCAAATCATGGTCATGTCATCAGGGGGTGCGTCGAGTACCTACGAGGCTCAGCGTCCCTCACCAACAGAGGGAGCTGGCAACCATCCGAGGAAGAAGGCCAGGGGAGCCTGTAGGGTTACTAGGCACACTCAAGAGGTTCCACAAGGCATCAACCATTCCAAATTAAAATTTTACGGTGCCGAGAAACCCTAAACTAGATCGTTAACTAGAGATTAGGCGAAAAGCAAGCAAGTAAACAACTTTATTGCTATGTGAAAAGGGACTACAACTTTTGTAGATCCTCTCCACCATTACTTTAGCTCCGTGTTGACGTCCCTCCGCTGCGATCATCGGATCCTGGACTCTGGCGATGGTTTCGTCGGAGAAATGATCGGGCTAGGTCATTGACTTCGAGGCCGAAGATGATCTACGTCGGGAAAACTCAAACTCAAGCTATTCCTTCACTTGGTCGAAAACTTTGTGAAGAGAACACCCTATACTACATGGCATGTGGTATAGGATGAAGAAATAGGAAGTGGGTTCACTTTAGAATTGGATTTCTGACTCTTTTTCTCATGGCACCATTGGAGCTCTCAAGCTTTTGTGAGCTTGATGAAGATGAAGAAGAAGAAAGAAATTATCTCCATTAAAAGAATAATATGAATACTTATCCTTTTAATCATGGCACCATGGTTGAGTTAAGCCCTCATACTTAACTCATGTAAAGAATTAACCAAAGCAATAGGTTAAGGGTTGGGTTAGCTAATATCTTAAACAAATGACAAAAATAGTTGACTTTGTCAATGTTCATCAAGCTTCATGAAGCTTGATAACTTTGACCAAAGTTATACTATTTTGTTAAATGCTTAGAAAAATAGTAAACCCTAATCTAACCTTGATTTAGTTCAAGTCTCATACACACAACTTGTTTGTATCATCAAACATGATACAAACATATACACTTGCATATATCACATATAAACAATGTGCACATCCAAGTGAGAAAATCAATCTTAAGTAAACCAATACTAGTTAATGTAAAGTAATATATCAAATATATAATTATACATTAAATCATTAAATCAACACTTGATTTAACGATCCGGTCATATCGCATATAACCGACTAATATCAAGTGTATCAATGTATCGAATCAACACTTGATTCGGTAACCCGACTATATCACATATAACCGACCGATGATACAAATCGCGAGAATAGAATACAGTATCACATACTGGTATTATTCGCGGTCCCGCACATATCTCATATGCGCTCCTATTTCGTTTCGCTTGAGCCAGAAAACCCCTGTGTAGAACTCTAAAGACTCGTCAATACGCCGGCAGTAGGTGATGATCATATCAAACACCCACAAGCCGCAAGCGGTCTGCTAAACGTAACGGCCACCCGGGTATTGAGCGATCAGAAGATCAACAAGCAAACCCGCTCACACTCCTGTGAATCCAACGAGTAACACTACCGTACAGTCTGGTCTGTTCGTCTGATATGTCGCATATCTCGTCCAGGGGTGGTAAACGTCAGACCCCAATAACTCGATAAGTCGTGTCGATATGAAGCTCATAACGGGTCGAGAAACTACTGGTAACACTTACCAGTAAATCCCTAAAACAGCCTTGGCCAAGGACTTCCTGTTATAGCCAATCGAGCACAGCGCAACATCAACTCCCTATACCAGGAGAGACGAAACCCCTCCTATTGCTCATTGCCTCCATGTGATTCGGGACTGTACCCAAAAACCACCGTTTTGCACGCCCTCTTGGACGTGGTAAGGTGGAAATCAAAGCACAGTGGGAATCACACAAGACTCTATGACGATCTCGGGTCTACAGACCAACCTGCACCAGTGTCACCAGAGAACTGCCATCTGATGTAAGGTATAATACCATCTGGGAGTTCTCGGCGAGTCCGTCCAGTGTACCCAGTCTCCACTGAGCACCCGTATATCATCTCTGATGTCAAACACCAATGGATATGGGATCATCCATCGCCCATCTATATGGGTCAAGAAGGTACACGTTAGTCTACTCTGGTATATCGATGCCCCGTCTCGATACACCCACGACTAGGGACTTTGAAGGATGTACTTATGGACTACCACGTCCCCACTAGTATGATCCGCATCATAGTCTAGGTAGTCAAGTACACATCCTAAGGGCTTTACCAAACTGTAACAGAGAGACAATCAGTGTACACGTTAAGGTAAAGAGTAACCAAATAGCATACTATCATATCGAGCAAGAAAGTCATCCCTATATATGTCCAAGCATCCACTACAATATACATCCTATGTATAGTAATGGCCTCTAGGGCATACATATAACTAACAATCTCTCACCTGCACTAGGGCCATCTGATAGCAGTGGTTGAAATATCTCATACTCAACCATCTTATAAAAGTCTCTCTTTGGGAAAAGGCCTTCGTGAGTGGATCCGCCGTGTTGTCCTCTGAGTCTACTCTCCTAACCTCGATCCCCTGGAGATCAACCATCTCCACGATCAGGTGATACTGCCTAAGAATATGTCTGGATCACTGATGGGACGGGCGTTCCTTGGCATAAGCCACAACTCCATTGTCACACAATGGGAGGAACGAAATTCATCTCATGAACTAATATACACCCAGACTTCCTCTTTGGTAGCATCTTTGGTAGCGATGTATCTAGCCTTTATCGTCTAGTTTGCCACGGTATCTAGCTTGGAACTCTTCCAACATACCGTCCCTTTACTGTGGGTAAAGACAATGCCTGCGACTGACATTCAGTCGTCCTTATCACCCTGAAACTTTTCCAGTGATTCTCCCCTGGATCAATTGATACCTTCTCACTACAACTAGTGAGTGTCCTAACATCCAATTAGATCTATCTCATAGATCCAAAATCCAGGATTCAGGAGCTACCATTATGATCCTATATGGAGAATCCTTATGATAAGCGGAGATTGACCGAGCGTAGCATAGGAAACTCCTTCCCTATCAAGAGTATGTCATCCACGTACTCTACGAGGATCACCAGTATACTCCCTACTACCTTTTTGTATATACAAGATCCATCTACCATTTTGATGATGTCAAACTCTTTGACTAACTCATCAAAACAGATGTTCCAACTCCGCGATGCCTGCTTTATCATATAAAACATCTTGCACACGTTTCCGCTGCTCCCACTGTCTACGAAGCCCTCTGACTGTGTACTTATAGACTCTGTCTTCTAAATCATTATTTAGAAAAGCAGTCATGACACCCAACCGCCAGATATCGTAGTCATGGTATGTATCCGTGGCAAGTAGGATCTGGATGGACTTAAGCATAGCTACTTAGAAAAGGTTTCATCATAATCCATACCTGGTCAATGATGCAAACTTTTAACAAGTCTAGCTTTGAAAGTCTCAACTTTTCCATGTACACCAAGTAATCTTCTCAAGATATACTTGCTCCTGATGGGGATTTAACCCTTCAGATAAAGCAACCAAAGTCCATACTTTGTTGGTGTATAAGGATTCCATCTCAGATCGATAAGCATCCAGCCATTCTTACAGAGTCCTACTCCTGATGGCCAGCCCGAAACTAGTTGGGTCATCATCTCATGATGCAATCCTTGCTCCCACTGTCATAGAGAAACCGAAGCATCTCTCAGGTGGGTGAGAAACCCTACTAGATCGGCAGAGAGGCTGAGGTTCGTTGGTTGCTATTGAATCCTTTGGTTCTACCAAATCATCAGCTGCAGTTTGTATAGCTCAAACTCTTTCCAGTTCTACCTCATGTCCACAAATTTCTTCATAAGAAATCCCCTTTCACAAAGGTGGCATGCTGAGTAACAAAACATATTTTGTTCCTCGGTTAGGTAGAAGATATTCCCTTGCGTATACTTGGGATATCCACCAAACTTCCACAGATCTGACTTTGCCTCGAGCTTGTCCGGATTTTGCTTTTAGACATAGGCCGGACAACCCCAAATCTTAACTGACTTAAGAGATGGGCTCTTCCCTTTCCATATCTCATATGAAATGGTAGGCATCTGATTTGATTGGAACCCTATTCAATAGGTATGCAACTTCATAAGTGCATAACTCCCTAAAAAGAAAAAAGGAAACTCAGTAGTACTCATCATAGAGCACATCATATCACATAGGGTGCTATTGCTCCGCCCCGATATACCATCGTGCTATGGTGTATACGGAGGAGTAATGCTGAGAGAGAATCACATTCTCCTTTAGAATAATCCAGGAATTCCGTGCTCAAGTATTCTCCTCCTTGATCACATCAAAGGACATAATACTTTTACCCGTATTTTGGTTCACTGATTCTAACTTATATTCTATGAATATCTCAAAAGGTCCGGATTTGTGTTTCAACAGGAACATAAGTCTGAATCTTGAGAGATTATCAGAGAATGTAATGAAGTACAAAGAACCGGTCTTGGTATGTGTAGACAGGGAACCTTCATACATCAGCATGTATCAATCCCAAGAGTTCACCAACCCTTTCTCTGTTTCCAATAAACAGAGCTATGGTCATTTTATCTCTGTGACATGACTGGCAAGTTTCACAAGATGTAAATTCAAACTAATTTAAATATGCATCTTAATGTAACTTCAGCTAGTCGGGTCGCATTGATATGACTTAGTTTACAATGCCTCAAGAAGGATTTGTTCATTTCTGAACTCTTCCTCTTTTGTGTGTTTTATATACTAAGAACTGTGGTTTGATTTAGAACGTCAATGCTTTTAGATAACGTGCCTGAACTGATCAACTCTTGATATAGGAAATGTTCAAAACATTATCCAATCAATACAAAATTATATCCTTCTTTACTAATAAAGAGACTGATATGATTTTGTATATCAGGTTCGGTATCTAATGATATTTGTTCAGAATCAATGTATTCAGGTAATACATGGCGACAGTGACCAACAGACCTGGCTGCAACACTTGCACCGTTTTCTGCCTCATGAAACTTATCACCCGTTCTCAGTTCTCTACCTTTCTGTAGCCCATGTAACAAATTACATATGCTGGATCCTGATCTGGTATCACATACCCAGGACGTAAAGAATACTGAGAAACAGTTCTCTGTAATGAACACACCCGAAGATGATGCATCGGTATGCACTTTCTTCGTTTGGGTGGCACGGGAATTCTGGTAATCCCTAATTTCCTCCTCTGTCTTATAACAATTATAAGTTGAAGCGGGACCAACGTTCCCCAGCTCAGTATAACAAGCGGATTCGGTCAATGTGTCCGTATTATTATCTTGATTAAGGCGTGACATGGTCGCTACCAGGAAAGAGAGAGAAGAAAACACTCTGCGTAACATGGACATGATTCGATAGAGGCAAAACCTTCCTCCCAATGCAAGGAGAGTGCAATCTCTCAACAAGACGAAGTCGTCCTCCATTTGAGGAGGGCGAGTGCAATCCCTTCTTTGACGATTCAACAGAGGCGAAAATGCCCTCCCGATGGAGGAGAGTGCAATACTGTGACGAAAAGAAGCCGCCCGCCCTATAGGGAGGGAGAGTGCAATCCCTCCTTTGACAATTCAACACAGCTGCAGCCGCGCTCACTATAAGGGAAGAGTGCAATCCCTCGTCAAGGCCAAACCGCCATCCCAATAGGATGGGAGATATGTGGATAATATAGTTCCACATCGGAAAAACTATGAGAGGATATGGATATAACATATAAGATGCGACAACCCACCTAACAACTATTAAACCCAAGTTCGATGCAGTGCATGAAGAGAAAAAACGGGTTTTGATATTAAGTCGATAGACAGGCAAGGCTATAGTAAAACATAAATCTAAACTGTCATTTTTATTTTTATTTTTATTTTTTTGTGAAAAGGAACATTATCAAATGAGAACATTACACAAAAAAGAGGAATTGACATAGAATACATTTTTTTGTGTAATAAAATATAAATTGCATGAAACCCCATCAATTTTAGCCCCTAAGCAATTCCCAGACTATAAAACGCCTACTTTACCTCCTGCGGCAAGCTTTCAGAGTTGCAGAAACTTTAGAGTACGCAAAATCAGGACTGGCCTAAAACATTTTTAAAAAACAACCCTTAAAACAGCATTTAGACTCAGGAAGCGGATGCAGACTGCTAAATTTGTTCTGACACTTGCTTCTGTTGAAAATCGATAAGAGGCTTCACAATTGAGGTATAATAGCACTAGTTGAAAAATAATATGAGCAATTATAGCATGCACAATGGAAATCCAGGTACATATAAGCTAAAACACATTTCTAACCTGATTCATTGACGATTTGCATCTTATCAGCGTTAGTATTCAACTACCCATCTACAATAAATATAAACACAACATTGATGTACAAGCCTACTGATAACTAATTCAGTTTCTCTGGTTTTGTTGTATCTCAGCAGTAGAACATCACCCTCTTCACATTCTCCTTCAATGCTGGCAGCGGCTTGACCAAAGAGCCATTATAAGTTCTTGTGCTTCGTGATTTCAGGTTCTCAGTTGCCTCCGGTTCTGTGTAGAATCGTGCTCGGAATGCGGCTAGATGAGCGTAATATGCTGGAGGCACTGTTCGAATTTTCATAGGATAAAAAAGAAGTTATCATCAATAAAAAAAGGGGATAGATTGTAGCGGGCCCGAAATTCGTCGAAGGGAAAACAGAAACATCTTTTGTATCGAACGAAAGCCTACTGCGGGCACGGGACGGAAGGATTATAGAAGACTCCACTGCTCCTACAACCTAGGAAACAAGCTGCATCTAGCATTCGTTCCAAATAAAAAATAAATAAATTCCTAACGACCTATATAAAGAGACCTGCACGAAACCGGAGACCCTACTTAGAGAAACGGTTTGGGGGGGGGGGTTATAAATTCCTAACCCTAAACCTTTATATTTGCATTGGCAAGCATCCAAACAATGATTTTGGAGCTTGTTTTCTGAAAAAGAAGGTTGCATGCAACAAATATTATATTTGCAACATACAAAACCATCCCTAAACGGGCTCATGCAATTAGTATCGCATGAAGCTTGTATGGAGGCATGCAGAAAAAGGAAAAACATCATTTGAAATTGTTCCAAGTTATATTCTTAGGAACATACCAACCGAAACAGAGCGAGTACATCGAGCATATCTGCAGTATTTTGATTAAAACAAGTATAAGAACACGAAAAATATAACATTATGCATGCCAGAAATTATAGTCAGTATCCTACGTGTAGCAAAGATTGTTTGTGAGTGTCTGCATCTCATCAGCAGAGAACTTATTCTCATCCCACAAAACATGGTAATGTGCCGGCCGACTAGTTCCCTGCAAACGAACAATGATTAATAGATCAGAATAGGGAATTTAACTGGAGTAGTCCTATTTATTTGGCTTTCTAAGTTTTTCCATGGCCTTGCACATCATATATTTATCTTGTAAACAATCACCAAGTAACTAATACCAGGATGAGATTGAACCAAACTCTCAGAACATGTCTTGTAATAAAATCAAACAAATAAACATAGCAGTATCATCGCTCCAACAGCCATAGCAACATCTTTTTTAATGTAATTCAACATTTTTTCTTTTAACTGAAAGTTAGATTAAGCTTAAGTATTCTCAACTGCAAGAGTTTTTCACTAAACTACCTTAAAGTATTTATTACAGTAAACTCCCTTGAAATTTTGTTCCAAGGGATATTTTTTCGGTAAAAAACCCTTGAACAAAGATTTAAGGGAGTTTAATGTAATAGAAAACCTTTTAAGGTAGTTAGGTAAAAATTGCTTGTGGTTCATAAAGGTAGTTCGAATGTTAATTAGCCAATCTAAAAATGCAGTAGAGCAACAATTATTGTACCTGAATTCCAGCATGGCTGCATAAATAGAAGTCAAACTCATTAGGATGACAAATCTTGGAATCAACAACCGTACCTGCAGAATAGTCATCTTTTTGGTGTGAATGTATGTTGGCAGGAAAAGAATAATTGTTTGTGGCCATTTTTCATTTTCTTAAGAAATCATTAGTCTTCATTATTAAGATGATATTTAGAACCATCTCAAGGCAGATAATAGTGTAGCTCGACATCTAGAATAATTAAAGCACAAAAATACCGGGTAAAATGTTTCCGCTCCTGTCAGTACTAATTTTGTCTTTGTGGTTGTTTGCATATAGCCTCGTATGGTGGCGCTTCTGGACTATAACAAAGGTCACTGGAGGTTGATAATTTGGCTCTAATGATGCGCAAGCCTATAAACATAAACTAATAAGAATCACACTTAGGAAATATAAGAACATGAAGTTAAATTTTATATTAGCAGGTGTCCATGTACAACCTTACGAATGGCATCCAATTCATAAAGCAGGACCTGATAGAACTGCCCTTCGCTCACACCATCCCTACATGTCAAATGATTCAAATAAAAAGATGCTATAAAGGGACCTTGTATTTTTGTGCTGTATGATAAGACATATATAATTAAAAGGTGTGATTATGAAATGAACACGGATTTTATACCTGTAAAAGATTATCCTCATTGGCTTTTGTCCTGTTGCCTTCCTGAAGGAGATCAGAAGTTCCCTGCATAATGTAAGAGAAGTGAGCATGTCCCAAACTAATTCACTTTGCATTTAAAACATCTAAGTAAACAATAACATTTTTTATTATTTAATATAAAGTTATAAACCCATACCCATGGTGCTAGACTTTTGTGAGACCCCAAGATTACCCTCCTTCAACTTTATATCTAATAAGTTAGTTAACTGTGATGTGATGGCACCACTAGAAAGGACTTGTCCAAAATTTTATTTGTTAAAAAGTGACATGATACCAATCCTACACCAAGCATGTCATATTTATCAACCTTTTTGTCTTTATCAAAATTCAAAGTTATGGCAGCAGGACAAAAGCTTTAATTACCTTTGGTTCAAAAGTCCTAAGGCTATATCGGGCATGTTTGGATTGGATTATTTTGGGTCAACAAGTGATTAAAAACCACATCAAGGTGGGCCCCAAGTAGATAATGTGTTTTGATCTCTCTTTTACTATTCAATAAGTGATTATTTTACAAGGGTCCCATCATGGCTAGCTTAAAAATGACATCTTTTCTTACTTAAAAATAAGATAGGAATTCCCAAGTTATTCCATAAGTGATTATGGAATAGTAGAGTTGACCAAATAATATACCATAATACCCCTTGTCTTTTCATCCAAATTTTAAGTTGGCATTAATGATACGTCCTTTTAATCATTTATCCATCTTTTCATCCTAACACACTATCTACTTATAATCATTTTTCATACAAAATCATCCAAACACTAAACAACTTATTTGTCATAAGCACTTATAAGTGATTTTTTCGCTTTTTCCAGAAATAATCACTTTTAAGTGATTGTGGAAAATAATCACTTAAAAATAATCTCATCCAAACATGCCCATTATAAGAAGAAGGAAAAACCTAAATGTTACTCTCAAGTTTTCTATATATATATATTATATAAAAGATGGTTTTGGCAAAGAAGATGAGTGGAGAGAACATAGAGAGTGAGATTATAGAGTAGAAGAGTTTTTTAGAAAGAGTTGTTTAGCTCTCTTTTATTCTTTTGTGTCACGGTTCTTAACATGTGAGTGTTCTTTCTATGTAAGATTTGGATGGGTGAGAGAAGCATATAACACTTTTGTATTCCCCTCTTTGATATAGTGGAATCTTATTGCGTGTTGTACATTTCTATTTGTCAGCTATTTTGTAATTGTTGCCTATTCGATTTTGTGAACTATTTGTTGTTAACCTTTGTATGGTTGTAAGCTATTTAGGTGTCCAACTTACTTGAGTAGAAAAGATAAATTTTCCCATTCTATCCTTAGCATTGTTGTAAGTGAATCTTTATCAAATCAAGACAAATGTGGTATCATATTGGGTTTACAGAAAATAAACTATAATCATGTAAATAGCCATGGTAGTGTAGGATCAAAATAAATAATATTTAGAGTAGCATATTTAAAATGGATTTAACATAGAAGACAATATGAAGATATTGTATTTCACATTCAGTGTTATTTTTCTGTAAGAACTTGCATTTTATGAGACATTCAAAGATGTAAGATAAGCAGCACTGATCATTGATTATTGAGAAAAGTTCTTTATATTCAGGATGTAGTAAAATATATTCATATACCACCAATTTTAAAATTCTAATTATATCATATATATATTCTGTCCCATCTCCTTCCCGTGTGGTGCGCGCATTTTCGTTCTAGTTTCTATTATAAGGAAAAGCTTTAATTGGATATGACACGTACATTTGCAACTTACCCATCACTTATAAGTTATACCCCTCAATCGATTTACTACAATCAAACTCCCTTTGAAATCAGCAAGCTTACATGTTACATTTATTCCAGACTAAAACTATTCTCAAGAGTGTCAGACTCTTATAAACCACGTGAACAATTATAAGCCTTGAAAGGTATAGATGTCGGGTACCACATGTAATTAACAATGGAAAAAGATAACAAGTAGAGGTCACTGAACTAGGTAAACCTGATCATGCCTCCAGTAACTGGACCCCGTTCTGGGTCATTCCACGTCTTATATAGGTCTTGGATGAGTTCCTGCCGATGAGCCTGAGCGCAAACCAATCCAGCATATTTTGTAACTTCAGGCCAATCTTGAGAGGCAACAACCTGCAAATGCAGGTGGTTAGCCAAATCGTAACAAGGTTAAAGTGTAAATTATAGTTTGATCGAACAATGTCATAAAAAATTGCTACCGCGGCAATAGATGGACTAGAGTCCTCTCCGGTCTCTGGATGGGTTACATCTGCTCCAAATATTATTGTCGGTATGTCACTAACCAAGGGAATTCTCCAACTAATTGCATCTAAGAGTACGGTATTTCTTCCTCCCATCTAGATAAACCAAACGAATGATAAGCGAAAATAATTATGGGAAAAAGTGGTAAATGAAAAGCTTTATGCACTTACCTTAACATTGATTTTGAGAGATACATTTGCCAGATATTGTTTGCTTATCTTGAAGACATGTTTCGTTAGGCAGCATTGGGTTATCAAACCCAAATCAGTTTCACAAATTCTCTTGAGGTCACCTGGATACAATCAAACATCATTATCAATCACATGCTTTATATAAAGACACGTGCTTGTGTATTTATAGAAATGTTGCAAATAAGCACACCATATAAAGAACCGTTATTGTCAGGAAGGATTGCTATAACAAGCTCCAGCTCTTTCCCCTTAAGTTTGTTCACTGCAGCGTTATACACATGCTTAAGGGCCTTCTCTACTTGTTCAGGTCTTCCATTGTATGTTGGTATTACAGGCTCACGATTAAATTCCTACATTAACAATTCATGCATTAGTTAAGATCAGATAACATAGAAAAGGGGGAAAGATAACAGTGTGCTGAGATGCAAATTTGAAGCACAGATAAATTCCCCAAGCCAATACTATATATGTTCATGTCTAGAGTATAGAATACTATATATGTTCATGTCTACGGCACAACCAGTAAAATACACACTTAAAAACCAAGATAATATTTAAGATGCCGAAACACACACACACACACACACACACCAAATTTAAATTTGCAGAAGTCCATAGAAAACGAATGAAGATGAATGAGTAAACCACTCAATCTTAAGGGAAAAGGTGTCAAGTTGGTTTTATCTCTAGTATATAACTAGAACTCAAGAGGTTCATGTGCAATTTTCTCAAAAAAAAATTCCAAAAAATAAGTCAAAAAGAGTTTGAATTGTTTTTTTTTCCCTCCACTTTTTCCTTAATTCTAGAAATACCACCTCCCCCGCCCCCAAAACAGGAAAAAAGTGAGAAAAGAAAATAAAAACATGCACATAAAACCCACAATTTTTATTATTTAGATATGAGAAAATGCTCCGAGAATCAATCAATTTTTAGACAATCGGCGCCGTTCATCTTGATCTTACCTAATGAATGTGTACACTAATTTTCATGCATTTTCGATACCTTTTGCTCTTGTATTGGATGGTTGCAAAATTAACGGTTTTTCGACTATACGACATTTTACATTTTCAGATTGGGATTTTTTCTACATCTCACCACCAAAGGTTGCCGATTTCCAAATTTCACCCTCAAAACTTCATAATTTCATATATCTCTCTACATTCCTCTAAGCTATCCAAATTTCCCTCTCTATAAGTTGTGTTAGCAATCTAGAGGGAATATTATCCAACCCTAGTTAAGTATAATAAAGAAATATATAAAGTTAATGAAATGACCTAAATGCCTTTATCATTATTTAAGGTCATTTTCTCCATCATAGAGTTTTCATGTAGATAAAAGGCTCAGTTGTTGTTGTTGTTCTATAAAGTTTTCTTATTTGTTTCCTCCACATGTTTTTCTATTTATACCAGCTGTAGCAGCCAAAAGAAGAGACAGATACGATACTAGGAAGAAGATGGGTTTTGTTTTCCGATTAAGTGAGTAATTAAAGAAGTTTGTTTGGGATTTTGTACTAGCCATGCTTCCACCCTTTGAAATGTTGGAACTGAAGCTTATGAAAAACTCTAATTTAAGTTTAATAGATTCTTCTCAGTATATTGATAATTCTTCTCTATAGTTGTCTTCTAGGATCTGAATCAATTTAATAGTTTACAAATAAGACTAAAATAAGAAATGTAGGGAGAAATTGTAAAGCTTTGGTATAATTTGATGGGTATTATAAAGTTGAGTTTTTATCTTGGATTTAATAATTTTCCTCATTGATTCACCGATTTAATAATTTTCCTCATTGAATCAATTTAATAGTTTGCAAATAATTTTCCTCATTTAATGATATGGTGTTGGGTTCATACGTTTCAAGGTTGATTTTAACATCAATTTGTTATACGGTTCACCATCAAAACTAATAAAGAGAAGGGGGGATCAAAGAGAGAAAATTGTTTGGCTCTCGGAGAAGCAAAAATCAAACAGAAGGGATGGAAGATCAATTGGGCATAGCTTAGTTTCAATAATGAAGGGTTTTAGGTCTTTTTCTTCTTTTTTTGAGCTATTTGTTTAACTCTTGTACACAAACCCAACCAAAGTTAAACCTCTCTAGAATTGAGGGTGAAATTTAAAAATATAATCTTTTGGGGGTGAAATTTGGAAATTTCCAAGTTTTTGGGGAGAGAGATAAAAAGGGGGGAAAACCTTTTAGATTAACAAGAAAAAAGTATCCGAAGCACATGAAAGTTGGTGTATCCATGCATTAGGACATGGAAAACAAGATGAACAGTGTCGATTGTAAAAAATAGCCGATGTCGATTTATTAAGTTGTTCTCGAGATATTTTTTCCGAGAACATTCTTGGGACCATATAACTCTTTAGACATGCTAGAAGTCTCCCTAATCTATTCTACTTTAACCGTCGTCTTTTCTCCGTACTTTATATCTAAAACACGTTATTACTAACAATCAAGCTAAAAAGGAGAACTGATCAACATTTATCTCAAATACGTTGAAGGATTATCGTATTTGACTGACATTAGAGGCTAAATTTATAATCATTCTTTGATAGACAATGCTAAAAAATATTTCACATGCATTGTGCATGCCATAATCTAGTTGTTAATAACTCAAGGAATGGACTACTCTATAGTATTACTCTCAGTTCAATATTTGACCATCATGATGGTAAAAACAATCTTACTTTTTTGGGGAAAAAACTTCTAGAGATATAAATCAACTCAAAGTAAGTTACTTTTTCAGTACTTCAAAATCTATATCCCAATTTTATAGCTAAATAACCGGAAAAAAAACTAAACAATACAAAATATGACAAATTCAAATATTCCATTTGAGTTGCAAAAAAAATTACCATGCCAGAAATCTGGCACATCTGTGCTAGCTCTTGACAGAATCCATGAGCAATGCTTTCTTGAATGCTGCGTGAAAAGTTGATGCAAGCCCAATAATTTACTGTGCAGCCATTTATCACTTTCTGCATTAAAGGCAACATGTGGTAATGCTTTATTCTACACAAGTACTCTTAAAGGAAACATCTTTTAACAGAGTCTCTGGCACATATGTTGGACATAGAAACAGGATTATAGTACCTTGTTCATCATATTCCACTGTCCAACCTGAGGCAAGCACTCCTTCTCTTTTCCAGTATCATGATATTTTAGCTGCATTATTTAAAAAAATCATAACAAGTATATATCAGCACATGATAATGCATTTCCCTCAAAAGAAATGATGCACAAAGCCTTGCAAGTAGTTGACTGCCGAGTATAAACATATATTGCGCATTACCCATGGAGCAGGAAGAACTCGAGCTTCAACTGCAGCAAGTTTGGCACCGATAGTGATTCCAAATTCTTTCGCATAAGGATCTTGTTCATAGCCATTCTGATGAACCGTCTGAAAATTATAGATACATAACTTTAAGCTTGTGTGATACGACCTTAGAATGAATCACAGAGATTTAAGATTTTGATTAGATGAAATAAAGGTGGTGGTGAAGTGAAGTTATATTACAGGAGCAACTCAGTTATATGATTTTCAGAACCAGATGGATCCATCTAAGAATACAAACAGCCCCATCTATAAAACTTAGGTAGTGCCCAGGTCTATGTACTGCTTTTGGACTCCTTTACAAAAAGGCAAATCCAAGTTACCTTTTTATGTTTTTACCAGTGTAAAAAAAAAGGTTAAATTTTTTTATGGAGCATTATGTAAATAGTAAGGGGACCAAGTACTAGTCTTCCAGTGACACTCTCAATAGGCACTTTTGGCATTGTGCCTAAAACTCTAACTAGCTATGACTATGAGCCTCTGTCACTAAATGAAATAGCAAGAATATTGGATAATACATAAATCTTTGATTTTTCCAATGGTAAGATTTGTAAGGAACGTCATTTTAAATTTATCATTTGAATTAGGATACAATTAGTGAAAAAAATTCAAACCTGCAAAATATCCATCTCTTGATCTCTTGGCCTCTGGCAGGTAACTTTTAGCAAGGAAGTGATCTGTTTCTCATTCAATCTCTTTGTATATCTTTGGCCCTCAACTATCTTGCATGCCTATAATGGTACAAGCAGAAGAATAAAATGATTGAAATGGTTATAAATAAAGGTTTCAGTAAATATTGTAGTAATCTCACCTCCATTGGCAGATAGTTTGCTTTCTTTTGATTACCTACTTGAAGGCAAGGAAGATGAGAATGTTGAATGGTAAATCCATACATTTCTTTGAAGTATTCAACCACAGATTTCATGTTCATTTGTTCATCAACCGGGAAACTGCCAAAAGAAAATTATAAAAACCACAATGAGAATGATCCATTTAAAAAATTTAATGAATAGTACATATTGAAAATTCAAATAAGGAAATGTACATTCATTCTATATGGCGTTTAGTGAATTTCCAAGTAGTCAATATGCCACTAATTTTATTTTTTTTAGACTGCCAAAATTTTAGATAGGAACGCTTAAATTTTTTGAAAGAAAAGCATAAAAAGGAAAATGGTCGTATTTTACATGAGTTCTCTAGTAGGTAGAGACGTCAATCCTGAAACTCGATATTTCCGTCGCACATTTCCTCCTCTATGAGTGACTTCAACTTTCACACCTCTAAGAGCCTTCTTAACCTGTTCATGGACATATACAAGAATTTATATGTCTTCCAACAAATCCAACAAGGAGCACCAATATCTTCTAGTGATCTTATCTCATCAGAGGATCTGTATGCTTGTAACTTAGCAAATATCTAATGAGTTATATGTGGCTGCAGTTGTTGCCGCAGCCATGCAAGGGTATGGCCGGGGGGGGGGGGGATCGCCCACACAAAGGTAGACCACAGCCCCGTCCATGTCACATCTGATGTCTTAAGGAAGATGATATTCCTCTCAACGATTGAAAAATGAAATTAGATTAGAAAATAGGTTAGTTAAATTTGTTGGAAATGCTGGAAGTAAGTATGTACCTTAACACGATCAGCATCTGACAATAGCCTTGATAACACATCTTTGCCCAAGACTTGAGCTACAAACTCAATCACAGGAAGCGGCTCAATGAAAGCAGTTGAAGACATATCTGAAAAAGGAGACGTAGGAAATAAAATATTTGCAGAATAAAAGATCTTTATTTCACCAAATAACACAACGTTAGAGAAAAACCTTACCAATGTTGAGCGATAGACCCATCTGGGTTGGCCTAATGCTCTGATAGAAGCCACACCATGACTGTAGCCCATCACCAAGCCTCTGTGGTCTCCTAATATCAGGAGAATAGAAAGATCTTCCAACAGACACATACCTACAAGATCCATAGTAAGATAAATGAATCCATTAAGATTCAAACGAAAACAATTGCAAAATTGGCACAAGGACTTGTAAGAAAGAAATGCACCTTTGATTGGATACTTCTCGTAAGACTATATCAAGAACCTGAACGGCATCTTGAGGAACACTGGTCTGTTTCCCTTCAATAAACTGACGCAAATAGTGGAGATCAGCACGAGCCGCAAACTTAATTGCCACTCTGTATTCTTTCACCCTTCATAGCAAGGAAAGCAAATTGTAAGAGCATTAATTATTCAAATAAAATGACAAGATACACACATAACAAAAACTCGCCCACCTTGTAACCCCCGTTCGATCATCCTCTTCGGTGAGCTTAACAACAAACTCCTTAGAATTAAAGGGCAAAGATCCAGCAGTGTACAAACTCTTTCTTCCATCATAAGCAGGAAGCCTCATGCCCAACTCTGTCTTTCTATAAAGTTTTACCAACTCGGCTATGATGGCTCTATTCACACTCCGCGAACACACTTCAGGCGTAATGGTAACCTGCAATTAAACAAAACCCAAAGTTAAATGACCTAAGATTTTGAAACCAACCTTCGATTGTTTGCAACAAATTGAGGTGGAGCTTACTTACATCATACTGGTTCAAATCCTTATCGGGTAACTCAACAAGGAAATGATTAGCTTTCACAAGGCACCTAGTGCCTATTCGGCCAAAGCCGGGTCTTGGGCAAAAAGCAATTCCTTTGCTTGAGACTGGTGGGCTCAAAACGCCACCTCCAACTCTCACCTCAGAGTCCACTACTCTCTCTACTACTTGCATTGCACCTTTCCCTTTCCCTCTCCCTCTCCTCTTGCCAACACTCTTCCTAACATCTTGAGGCTGCTCCTGGGCCTCAAGCTTCTGCTGGTCGCTCGAGTTTTGGAGAGGCTTCTTCTTCTTGTAAACAAAGTGCTTCTCCCCATTATTAGACTCCTTCATCATCGGCTGCCGAATAGGCATCTTTGTGGAAGAACTGCAGTAAAGCAAAGGACCAAAGCAAGCTCTTTCTCTCTCTACGACTGCAAGCATAGCACTAGTTGCTCTACCCACTCAAGCATTCACGCTATAAAAGTAAAGTAACAACATAAAAGGATTAAGGAAATGAAAGAAGCAGAGAGAAACAATGGTGAAATGAAGGAGAAAGAGAGCCTTGGAGAATAGAAAGAGCAGCAGCAGCAGAACCAAACAGAAGACCATGATGACTCCATGTTTTCCACTGTTTGCTTCTACCCACAAAAAACATTTCCAAACACCTCCCCCCTCCACCCCCCCACCCCCCGGCTCCCAATTTCCTGACTCAAATCAAAAGATCTCATTGACCATATCCAACTCTCACCATTTCTTGGCTCCACAACAAAACACATACAAAACCAAGATTTGGAAAAGACATCTCTAGCACAAAAATGGCTTCTAGATACAAAGATTAGGTGAAACTTTTTTCCTTTCTACTGTCCTCCAAAAATGTTCTACACAAAAATGAAAAGATAAGATAATACCTTGAAGATGTCAGTCACAATATATGCAAAAAAAAAAACACCAACTTTCTCTTTCTCCCTTCAATGCAACAGTTGGAGCAAGGAGGACAAAAAAGATGGTACATGCAAGAGCCAAAGGGACAAAGAGGACCACTGAGAAGTTATAATTTGTTGCCATGCATCTCATTGCTAGCTACCTTCATCACCTTTTGTATAAGTTTTGTTGGTACTATGAAATATATTATTTGAAAATTTGAGTTGTGGTGCTTAGAGTTAAAAAAAGAAGTGTGTGCGCTGCTGACTATGGACGCCGCCCGTGAGTGGGAAACAAGGGAGCATGGGCATTAATCCCACTGAGCTTAATTTGCTGATACTAATATACTGCTCCATATGGTACTGTGGCCTAGTTGCTTGTAGCAGAGTAATTAAAATCATTAAATATAGCATCTATTAATACATGTTGGGCTTTGACAACTAGTGTGTTGAGTTATTGAATATTTTTAGGTGGGTGCTAGAATTTTCTAGCTCACTGGGTTGTACCCTGCGCCATACACATCATCTATGAATATCAATAAAAAATTTATACAATATAAAATTTATTATATAAAGCGATTAATATTTATATATGGCTCTAGATTATTGACGTAAAAGTCTATAATATTTTTTTTACCAAGAAACAAAGTCCATGGCGTTTAGTAACTAAAAACAAAGGCCGTGATATTTATCTGAAAATTGGTTAAAGCGTTGTATTTAGTTGCTTAATAAATTTAAATCCATGGCATTTATTTGAAACTCGTCATATTTTCTGTCATAAACAAAGTTTGTGCTATTTATTTCTAACAACAAAGGCCCATAATATTTATCTGGAAAATATTGAAAGTTTATTATTTTTTAATTTGTTAAAAAATCTAATGATCCTCATATGAAAAACACTAAAAGTTCTTTCTATTTTTTATTAGGATAATCTCATGGTATTTATGTAAAAAAATAGCGGAATTTCATGGTACTTATTTGAAATTAAAAAAGTCCATGGTATCTATTTAAAAAAAACTTTGGAAAGTTCATGGTATTTTTTGAAAAAATTCCATGGTACCTATTTGAAGTTCATGGTATCTATTTGTAATAAAAAGACTCAAGACATTTATCTTTAAAACTATAAGAATTCATGGTATTTTAGTGGAAATCTACTTGAGATTTTGAGTTATTAGCTAAAAGAAAACAAATTTCTTAGTATTTATCTAAAGTTCAACGTTTTTTCTATAATAAACAAATTTCATGATATTTATTTATAGTAAAGAAAGCCCGTGGTATCTATCAAAAAATTTAAAGATTGAGATTTTTAATTCATAAAAAAATCCATTATACTTATCTGAAAAACATTAAAAGTTCTTTTATATATTTGTAATAAGTAAAGCCCATAGTATTTATGTGAAAAATGTCGAAAATTCATGGCATCGATTTAAAATTAAAAAGTCCATGGTATCTAATTTAAAAAAGCATTGAGACGTTCATGATATTTATTTAAAAAAAGTCTATGGTATCTATTCAAAGTTGATGGAATTTATTTGTACAAAAGTTCATGGTATTTATCTATAAAAATATTAAAATTTATGGTATTTTAGTTAAAATCTAAACGATAATTTGAGTTGATGGCAATATTATAATTCTTGAGAGATGACAAAAGTGTAATTAAATTGAAATTTTGTCATTTTAATTATTTTTCATTATAGCCCTCATAATTTCATCAAAAACTCAAAATTTCCTATAAAATCCAAATTTTATGCTAAAGATGTCAAGTGAATGAGGGCAAAAGTGGAAATATAAAAGTTTTGCCATTTTGTTGATTTTCCATTATTGCCCTCACAACTTCATAAAAATCTTAAATTTACCTATAAAATCCAAATTTTATAATAAGGATATTGAGTTGTGAAGGCTTAAAAGGAATTATTGAAATTTCCACCTTGTATACCAAATTAGTTTATTATAAAGATGGGCAATGGATATTCATTACCCGAGGAAAATTCTTGATAATTGATTAGAAAGATTGTGATTTACTAATTAATTATCAACAACTTAAATGGTTAAAAATATTGTTCACTAGTTCACCCAATACACTTGAGTTACAACTCTATACTCTAGTTGCTTATGGTTACAGCTGGATGCTATAAGACTGATGAGATCGGAGTGTCAACTTTTATCACGTCTCTAATATTAGGAACTATCAGATCCAACGATGAAGAGTGAGTAAAACAGAGTGTCCATGAGTTTGTTGTTTTTTGATCTACGAAGTGGCCAAGATATATAAGACAGAGGTTCCTAGTTCAAGACTACTGTAGCTTAGCTTAATATTTGCATTTTGCATACTAAATCCTCGTAGTTATTTACTATCTATTTACCTTGAATATGAAACCTTTGAGAAACCAACCAATACCTCAATTCAGAGACAAAAAGTTTTATCACAAGACCTATGCTCCTTCCATCTTGTAGATGTTTAGGTTCCATTCAGCAGGATGCAAAAGACGCCATTTCAAATTAATATGTTATTCGATACCTAAAATAACCCAAAACACAACAATCCAAGATTGTGGTTGCAACTTTATGGAAGGCAACCATACACAACCAAAGAAGCCTTTGAAAGAGAGAATAACTAATAAAACCAAGCACAGTCGATTGACACAAATGCGAGCAAGTCCAAAGCATTTGTTTTTTAATGATATAAAAGGGTGCTTAATTATATCAACAAATACAATAAAAACTTGGTTTGAAATTGTAAGATTAGCTTACTTATTACTACTGTTTATTTCAAATTAAGTCTATCAAGGATAACCATATAGGGTCATAAACTATCATAGTCGATCATAGCATGCCCATCCTAAACCCACGATTAAAATATTAGCTCCATGCGCCTCTAGCCAAATCAAAAACATAAAGAAATTACTGGGCAGAGACAAAGATCTCGAAGCCCTAAACTATAATTCCAAACCAGGAGAATGTCTCACATACCTAGAAATCATGGGTAACAAAAATAAAAAATTTACTCCCAAATGGGGTATTTTCTCTAGTTCCTGGTGCACAAACTCAAATGCCATTGGATAAAATTACAGTGCCATTACCAAGAGAGCACGCAACCTTCTCTTTAATTTACCCATTTACGAGACCCCCCTCCTCAAAATAATAAATCACTAACATATGGGTAATTATCTTCATTGGAAAAGGACAGTGATGAGGGAGAAAGGTAACTGCTGGGGTGGGCCCCACCACCACCCAAAAAAACAGAAAAAAGAAACCCTAGATCTAAAAACAGGCTCTCGTCGTCGCCGTAGGACGAAGACGATGATGACGCTCACGGCCTCCTCACACGCAAGCGTGCAAACGGCACGCGTCACGCATATCTTTTTACAATTAAAACCCTCAACTTTTTACTAAAATCAATCCACAATTTTATTTTTGTAATGGGAGAATTTGTGGGGAAACGACGAAAGCAAAGAAACAGAAGAAGATTTAGGGAGAGAAAGAAACAACAGTTTCGAAAAATCAAACCTTTCTCTCTTTCTCTCTCTAAAACTTGAGAAGAAAGAGAGAGAGAATTGAATGCGAGTCGCCTACTGCCAATACAAGTAAAGTTTGTATGCGTTGCTTTTGTTCTCTACCTCTTAATTGCTACTGCTATTATTATTACTATTCATCTGTATTGTCTCCTGCTGCCATTGCTGCTGATGATGGAAAAAGGGGTAAAATTTATGAGCATATATTCTCGCTGAGATCTCCCTTTCTCAGCACAAAAATGTTAAAGAACAAAAAATCTCAAATTGCTATAATTAGAAAAATTAAACAAATTGAAGTAGAATTTTGACGATTAGAGGAAGAAAGTGCAAACCTTGGAGTGAGATGCGTCTTGATCTCTATGAATCGAAGTGAAATGAAACCCTAGTTGTTGAATCAAGAACAGGGGATGGGGGGAGAGAGAGAGAGAGAGAGGCTGCTGATGGTGTAAATTATAAATAGAGAGAGAGAATAAAAGGTGAAGGGATTCAGTGCTCACTGCTCCATTACCTTCGCTTTCTCTCTCTAGATGTTTCGTTGCTTTTTGAGAGAGAGAGAGAGAAAAGGAAGCGGGTGGTCGAGGAGAGAGAAAGAATGTCTCCGCCTGCGATGAGAGAGAGAGATTGCTGAGAAGAGTGAAGAGCATGCGCGAGTGTGAAGATAAAAAGTCGAAGGGCGGGAGAATGGCGTGGGTGGTGGGCCCCACTTGGGTGGCGGGCCCCACTTGGGTGGCATGCTTTTTGAGTGAGGTTAATAGTAGGGAAAATCGTAAATTGTTTTTAAAAAAACCCTAAACCGTAAAAGCAGTTTGAAGTTTTTTCGAGTTGTTATCTGTATAAATATTGTTGCTTGCGATATATATGAGCTAATTAGATATAACATGTAACTATACAGATTCTACACGAAATTTTCCAACAAGTTTACCGTTCCGGGGCCATGTTTTTTGTCAGCGATAAAATCAGCTAGAGGTTTTGAATTTACCCTTCTTTTTTTGGCTAAATTTCATTAAACCCCGCTTAGTTCTAGGAGCTTTTAGAGAACCTGCAAGCCCCAAGCTATAATGCCCTCACCTATTCATGGGTGGGATCAAGAGGCTTTATTACAAATTGCCACTGGGTCCTCATCCCATCCATGAATGGGTGAGGACACTGTAGCTTGGATAGCTTGGGCGTGTAAGGTCCCTGCATGCCTCTTAGAAGCTAGTTTTAGATGTGTATCACATAATCCCCTTAGTTTTCAAACCATACATTAAACCTCGCTTTGTTTTTTCAATTTTTCACTGTTAATAATTCTTTCAACTTTTCCGTTAAGATGATGCCATGCACTATTAAAATGACTGATTTTCCCATGGCAATCATTTTCTTGATTCAGTAAAAATTTTAATCAAAGATATAAAAATCTTCGCTTTATTTTTGGGAGATTATTTCATGAAATCATCCAAATATCTGCATTCAACATATGGGTTTATAGGACGCACAATCAAATCCAAAAAAAGAGATCCCAAGCTTTGTTTTTTTTCTTAAATGAACGATTTAAAAGAATCCCTGGTGTTTAATCAAGATACAAGAATAATAGAAAATTATAAAATAAACTGAAAATAAATATAAAAGAAATCTTTCATTTCAAAAAGTTGCACCACTTGTAACTGTTCAAAACAAGCCGAGAACGATTATTTGCTGTCATGCCCCAAGTAAAAGCTAGAGAACCAAGAAACACCAACATAGTTCATCTGGTCAAGATTTTAAATATCAGATATCGGCGGATATCGAAGTCGTATTGGCTAGACGTCTCCTATATGACATAGGAGATATATCTGCCGATATCGTCATATCAGCCGATATGTCGGTGAAAATTTATCAGTTTTATCGTATCGTGGGTGGTCCCGATACGGTATATCGGTCAGTATATCGACCGATATGACGGATATTTGATTCATCATTCAAAATCTTATGAAAATAATATCAAATCACCAGCACCTAACAAGATAACTCAACAAAGAGATCATATTTCAATAGTATTCTTGTAGGCATCAACATTTTATTCATACATTCCATCCATCTTAGATAAACATAAAGTAACAACACAGTAAATCGACAAAATAACTTTACTGAAAGCGTCTAATTGCTACCAGATTCCATCCACACATGATTGCATTACAGATCAAAGCCATGAAGCTAGTAAGTTTTTTTTGTGAGATAAACCGTGGATGGAGAAGAAAAGATGGAGAAGAAAAAAGATAGGGGCTTTTTTTTTATTTTCTATCAAATATGGGAATTGGATTAATCGTTAATTTCATTAAGATTAGATAACACCATTGGGATTTTTTCCCTTTAGACGAAAATACAGGGAGCTTTAATGTATGGTTTGAAAACCTTGGAGGATTACATGATACATCTCTAGAACTGAGAGGGTTTAGTGAAATTTAGCCCTTTTATTTGATATATAATTTCGACGTCTTTTCTTGTGCAAAAGTAATGTGTTCCTTTTTTTGGGGTATGCCTTTTGTCACGTCCCGCTTCCCAAAATAAGAAATACAGGGAATGACTAGACCAGCCATACTCCTACGGTCAAGAAAATATCCCGCCTTGGTCACACTTCGGTTTCTAGTAGTACATGATAAACAGTAATCATAGCATAAGTAATGAGGAATGCAGTCACTAATTCTATCAAAACAATATACAACTAATCAGATAGAGTTAAAGGAAAAGATAGTATTGAAGTCTTTGATCTAGATGTCTGCAGTATCCTCGAGGTAAGGCAGGTCCTGATCCGAGTTAAGTCCACTTCTCACTCTGAACATGCATACTCAGGTCGTCAGAGCGACACAATATATATATATATATATATATATATATATGTGTGTGTGTGTGTGTGTGTGTGTGTGTGTGTGTGTCTCTCTCTCTCTCTCTCTCTCTCTCTATATATATATATATATATATAACATGTGCAATGCTGATAAACATGAAGCAGTAAGTATAGAGTAATGACGTGAGCATGAAATAACCGGTACAGGCAAACAGTAAGACGTGTGTATCGAATCAGTAATCAATGCAATGTCCATATCACTAAACCTATCATTAGTCCAAGTGTGAGTGTCAACCACCGCAGGAGTATTCTCAACCCAAGGGTAAGCCTCAGGGGCAAGGAAACACGGGCTCGAATCACAATCAGTAAGAATCAGTAACACGATCAGTAACAAAACCACGAAATCACGAAATATGCCGGCAATGAGACTCTTGAGATTATGTTGATCGAACTCGCACTCAAAATACCCCACACCCCACGGTCTATATCAAACATCAACCACGAATCTAAGTACTAGTCGCTTCATGACAAGTCTATGCGAGAATTGGAGACATGGTCTCCATTAAGCATGTCTTGACTGGTATCCAAGATATGTGGACAATCATCGATATCTTACCTATGAAACTAATATAAGTGCTTCCATATTCATCCCATACCAGTTATAGTTACACTTATATATGCTCCATAGACGTCGACAATGCAATAACTAAACGGTTTTGCTGATTGTGTACAAGTACGTGTCGCTTCCACTATTCAATCACGCTTTTACACTAACGTACTTGTCACAATCTAAATACTAACACTTTGGTAATCCAAGAACAGTCGCTAGGGTATCGATGCAATTGATCACTAATTACAGATGGTATAGCAGTCATGTAACATGATGGGGATACAGTACAATACACTACTAAAGATATAAATGCAGCCGGTGTCATTTGGATTAGGAAAAATCATATTAATTGACACATGCATAATTTGGCAAAACAATATAAAAGGCATAAACAGTACATTTAATTATCTGTACAGAGAAATTGGTTTTGAGCCAAACGGGTTTCAGGCTCACGAGTTATGGTCATTCCATTTTAAGTGTTATCTGCTGGAAATTTAGTTTCTGAACTGAAAGTCAATTTCGTAACACATTTTACTCCCTGTTAAGATCATAATTAGGAAAAACTAAAGATAAGTAAAATTAAGATCTATCAATTATGTTTCCAAAGCACTAGACGGATCAAATAATATCCACTGCGTACTGGGAGATATACACTGTTTAAGGCTAGGGTATGCAATTTGTCCCTGTACAAAACTGCAGTACACCTAGAATGTTTAAAATGCAAATAAAATATCAAAAGACAGTAAAATTGAACAAACTACCACCTATAGTTAGCTAACATGATTATCTTCGTAACGGTATAGGGTTCCGAATATTTTATTTTTCATACAGAACTACACCTTTATTTAGAACCAGGGGTCAATATGAAATGCTGCTCTGGATTGCAGTCCAGAGTTGCATTCCAAGTCATTTTTTGTCCTTATGATATATCAGAATCGAAATATAAATTATAGTGGGTTCTATCTTATCGAGTCAGCTTCAATATGAGCCATAGAACATTACATTCCAATATGTATCTAATTTAATATCAATTTAACACCACGACATGTACAGTAAAACCCAGATTTGGCGTCGCCTCTTAGGGGCGATGTTTCGTGATGATATTCTCAAAATTTTAAACTTAAATCAGTACACAACATCATCAAAAGTAACAGAATTCGACGTTTACAAAACATATGCATGTTAAATAGGATTTTCATTCGGTTAACCTATTGAATATCAAGGTAACGTTCGGTTATCGATCGTAACTCCCGTTTTATTTAGCCAAACGAATGTAGATAAATACCCTATACTCCTACATGATACCGACACAATAATAAGCCCTAGTCGGACTTCAATTAATGTCACGACCTGAAGGTACGGAATGTGACTGACACTTAAATTACGAAACGTCTCAAGGCGTAACGTAATCTAAGTAAGCCAAAGCCTATAAATCTAAACCAATTTAAGAAATAGAGTGAAGGAAAACCTTAATTTAAAAGATGATTTTAACCAAAACAAGTCCCATTAAATATTTTAAAAATATCAAAATTCCCGAAAATTTCGGCAGAGCCTCCTTTGTAAATACTGACCCCCAAACGGATACAACACAAAAAATACATATAATCAAGAATAAAGGCATCCCAAGCGGGAGCTAACTCTTCGCCAAAGGCGGAATCACAACCACATGCAATGTATATCATCAAGTGCGAAAATAAGCATATAAGAGCACTAAAGTAAGAAAAACAACACGTCGGCTCAAGTGAGCATCGACACCAGAAACCACAAATACAAATCTCACAAGTCTCACCGTCTAGTCTAAATATACAAGGGTAGATGGAGTGTACTAAATACAAAATAATAAACAAAGTGAAAACAAGATATCCTTCCAACCCGCAATGAGCAAGCCGCAAGTCCAAGCAAACGAAGAAGGTACGCGCACCGCTACTGTGCTAACGAGTCAGACCTGGAAGATACCATGGCACAACGGGGGTGAGTTGCCAACTCGTGAGTAGTAAGTAACATCTAAAAGGCTATCGTAAGCATGCACGCAAATGCGTCACAATCCTATATATACTGATATGATGAGATGCACTAATAAGTATGCAACATGAAAGCATGATCAACACGAAACCTGAATATGTTTAGTACGAGAAAATCTGTATTCTTATCTTAGTAAAACCCTTGTGAAAATAACGGAAGCATCAACAATGAAATCCATAGAAATCCGTGTCAAGTATCGACACAAAAATATGTATATCCCAATGTCTCAATATCACAATGTCTCAATATATCAATATCTCAATGCCTCGATATCTCAATATCTCAGTATCTCAATCTCTCGGGCTCCGGCAGTCCGGATCGACCTATATCATCAATCTCATGACTACGGTCGGTATCCTCCGGATATTCGCCACGTCAATAATAATAACAAAAATCATAACCAGTTGGTAGTGCTCCCCTGCCGGGCTCAACGCCATCTGTGCGATCTTCTTGCCCCGAGGTACCGCACCGGGTCCACCATGTACCCGCAGACGGTGCATCCCCCTCCTCGAATCGAGTATGTGATATAGCTCAAGAACCGAGAAAACTCATGGTGGACGCCACACACATCATATCACGAGAAAACCATAAATTTCTATTTTAAAAATGGTAATAAGTTCTTAAAATCCTTGCGGTTTCCCCCAAAATCCAAAAATATCATAAATACCGAAGTCCTCGAGAAGAATCACAATATATAAACATGTAGAAAAACAATAATGTCTATGATATCCATAGCATGAAATGCGATTTACGATAGAAAACTATGTATGAATAATGCTGAAATACGGTATATATGCGACCAGCAATCCTTCGTATCAATCTTGATGAAATGGAAAATGCAACCACCAGTTTAAGTATCATGTATGATGCAAATGTTTTAATACTGATCTAGCAAGTTCTAAAGTGTTCGTGGCATAGCAATTACCAAAGGCGTGTGTGTTCATATGAATAGTGCACGTGCAGCATGAACCAATGGTAATGGTGCAAGTGTCCTATCAGGTAATATCACACACACACACACACACACACACACATATTTATCTATATAAAAGATGATGAAATGCATAACCAGAAACTACGCATATAATGCAAAATACTACAAGTAATACTAAACCGTCATGCGCCTCGCCCCATCCAGACGATCCCCCCATAGATGTATACATCTACTCACCGGGACGTCTCGGCTAGTCTAATCCGATCTCCGCCCTGTCTTTCCGCGCCGCGTCCAATGCTTCTGCACCCGATCCTAGAATCGCGCTCAAGTAATTAAAAGGATAAATATACGAATAGTCGCGGAACAAACAACACAAATCAAACAACGCACGCTAATTAAAAGCGCACGCACTTGGCGCACAAACGCGCTCGCGACCACGCCACAAACCATAACTAGGGTCGCAAAACGTGAAAATCACCGATCCTAGTACCTACTCGTACTAATTGCGCATTCACAACACATTAAATATCTTAGGGATTAAGTTATAACTCATCAAAATCTCAAACTTAATTAGAATCGATTTATTTCAAAAACCTAGTTAGCATCCATTTTCCATTTTAGTTCAAATCTTGATGTTTTAACAATTCTAGCGGCCACAATGCTCACTAAATATCTTAATTAAGTTACACAAACCATTACTAAAATTTTATCTCACCAATTTATATTAATTTTAAAAACCTAGTTTGCAAAATTATCTAATTTGAACAATTTTGAAGCAGCAATTAGCAACTTAACAGCTAAACTAAATTTTGCATGTCATAAAGTGTTAAACTACACATTGTAATCATGATCAATTTATAAAAACCCTAACTTGATTTAAAAACGCTCTCTTGAATTTTAAATCTTAAAATTCAAACCATTATTAAACTCCTAATTAGGCTAGATTAAAGTAATTAACCAAAAATAAAAGCTTAGGGTTATGATTTATACCTCACAATTTGAGATCAAACCTGCAAATCTTAGCCTCCAAAATGCTAACCTTGCTCCAAGATCTAAGCTTGTTTTGAGTAGAGAATAATGGGTAAGGGTTAAATGAAGAATTAATGAAGTTTTGTATTGATTTTTGAGGCAAAATTTGAAGAATTTTGATGTGGAATGAGAGGGGAAATGAGGTTGCAGCAGGGAGGAAGGGGCTCGGCCAGAACATGGTGAGAATGGGTGTGTGTGTGTGTGTGTGTGTGAAAATGTGTAGAAGTGTCCAATTGTATCATATATTAACCCCTTTTTAATTTATTTCCTTTTAATTCTTTTGAGTGTGAATTGAGATGGAGAATTGTGAACAAAAGAAGAGGGGGCAGCCACTAATAGGTTCGGCCAAAGCTAGGGGAGTGAGGGTGTGTGTGTGTGGAATTTTCCAACTCAAGAAAACACCCCCCATAAATCATACATTAACTCATTTTCTTAATTATTTAGTTTTTTTTTTTTTTTTTAACCTAGACTTCTTTGGAACCTTGGAGTAAATTTGAGAAAGAATTTGCATGTTACACACTTGATTCCAATATGTCATGGTTCACATTTGTCCAATTGACTCATTCTAAATTGTAATTTCCACTAATTAAATGTATAATTAAAAGCTTATAATAATATTTAAAATAATTAATTAAGGAAAAATATTTAAGTAAACTAATAATTTATAAGTGACTAAATAAATATCAAATACTAGCAATTGCATAGTTAAAATAGGCGTATTTAAGTCTATGTTGAAAATATTATATCTTGAATTTTACGGAAAACACGATTTATTTTATCGATTATCAGAGAATTCACCTAATGGATTTTATTTATTTATTTATTTTTAGCACGCTAAAATCTAACTACACGTACCCTCGAAGAGATTGGAGTATTTCTCCTGCATTTCAATCTCGGCTTCCTACATGACCTCTTCGCCACTCGGGCCATGCCAAAGAACAATTAGGACGGTATGCTCTCGGACCTCGGTTTTTTCACCTACCGATCTGGAATGACTATCGGCCGCTCTTTCGAAAGAAAGATTGCGCTCCAGTTGGATCGTCTGATGATGTATCGCGTGAGAGGGGTCATGAAGGTACTTGCGGAGTCGATACAAGAAACATGGGGTGAACATCTAGAAAGTCAGGTGGAAAAGCCAAACGATACGCAACTGTGCCGATACGCTCCAAAATCTCTAAGGAACCCACATATCTGGGATTAAGCTTCCCTTTCTTTCCGAATCTCAACACGCCCTTTATTGGAGAAACCCTCAAGAAAACATGATTGCCAATGGTGAACTTAAGTCTGCAACGGCGTCGGTCTGCATAGATTTCTGCTTACTTTGGGCCACTCTCATCCTATCACGAATCAACTGAATCCCTTCGGTCATCTCCTGCACAATCTGTGGCCCCCAAAAATACTGCTCTCACTGAGCTCTGTCCAACTTACGGGTGATCGACATCTCTCCCTATAAAACGCCTCAAAGTGTGCCATCTGAATCGCTTCGTGGAAGCTATTATTATTGGAAAACTCTATCAATGGTAAGTGGCGATCCCAACTGCCACGAAATCTAGAACGCAAGCTCGGAGCATGTCCTCAAGAATCTGAATGGTCTTCTTTGATTGACCGTCGGTCTACGGATAGAAAACTGCACTGAACTCAATTGGTTTCCAAAGCCTTCTGAAGTTTCTGCCATCATCGGCTGGTGAACGGTAAGCCTCTATCGGACACAATACAAGTCGGAACTCCATGTAGTCGCACCATCTTATCAACACATATCTGAACGAGTCTGAAAGTGGTCTTATCTAGTAGAAGGTGAGCTGCTTTCATCGATCGGTCTACCGTCACCCAATTAGAGTCATATTCTTGACTGGTCCTAAGTAGACCCACAATAAGATCCATAGAAGTCTGTTCCCATTTCCACTCCAGAATGGGTAAAGGTTGTAATTCTCCTGCTGGCCTCTGAAGCACGGCCTTGACTTGCTGACAAGTCAGCATCCCGAAACAAAATCTGTGACATCTCTCTTCATCCTTTCACACTATTAGACTTCTTTTAAGTCATGATACATCTTGGTGGAAACTGGATAAACACTATATGTCGATTGGTATGCCTCCTGTAAACTTTCGCATCACACTCACTCGGAATCTGGCACGCACGGTCGAATCCCAAATCATAGCATTCCTTGATCGTCAATCATGAACTCTGAATCTCTGCCCTATCGAACCTGCTCCATGATTTCTGACCAACAAACGTCATCGGACTATGCCTCACGGATACGGTCAAATCACTGTGGACATTGTTCACACCATAATATTGCATTATTATATTCCCCATTCTTATTCTTTTTATAAATAAACAGGTGCTTTTGACGCATGTCTGCTACATGTTACAGGTTACAGGTTCTTGGACAGAAAACAGTGAAAACGATGTAAACACGATGAAAAAGTGGACTTTTGACCAACAAACAGAAGACTCTTGATCAAGCCTACATCGAAGGACAGTTCACAATTAACAAGGCAACGCAAGGTCCAAAATTACAAAGCGAACGGTTAAAAATCCATTGCAAATTGTTCACTGGAGATCTGGAACCAACTTGGAAGCCCAATTGAAAAAAGAACCAAAGAATAACAAAGCCCAGAAAGCCCAAAAGAAGCACAGAAAAACTGAGGAAATAAATCCTCCAATAGGCCGCGGAACCGCTGCCCAAGCCCACCCATGCCGCGGTTCCGCGGCCATCATGTGCCCGGGGTTCGTCAAATTTCACCAAAGTGTTAATGCGGCGTTGACTAGGTCTTTTCTTAGGGGTATTTTCGTAAAAGCAGATATGCGAATCAAATGTAACCTAGGGTTTCCTATCCTCTATAAATAGGGACTCTAAATCATTGTAAACCTTATGCCTCCTTTTAAATAATAAATTCAGAATTCTTTACGGAGAGCATCGGTGCCTCTTTTCGATTCATGAATTTAGATCTGACAACCTGCGTTGATGATTGGAGAGAGCCATCTGTAAGTAGTTTTATTTAATTGCTCTAGTGTAGATTTTAATTCTTTGCCCTAGGTAGATTTAATTCCTTGCCGTAGATAATTGTTTAGAGTTAGCTTTGGGGAAGGCTTTTGAGAGATGAGATCTCTCATCCCTTTCTTACCCATTATATATTTGCAATAGGACTCCATGCATACACGCACACACCGCGCCCTACGGCATCCTACCACTCGAGATAACGGTGATACCGTAGTATAAAGGCCCGGTTGTGCACGTTTTCCATGGAGGTTAGGGTAAGGATCTCTAAAGGAAGGACAAGAACCTAGAGGAAGGAACACCTTCCCGAATGGATCTAATCCCCTTTATTGATAATTACCATAACTCTTCATAGATCTTCATTCGGGTATAGAAAGCGTTGAGATTTACTTGCATTTCCAAACCATCCATAAACCTAACCCTAACAAGACTAGATCTAGATAATCGTAGTATAAAATAATTAGGTTTTTAGATTTAATAATTAATCCGAACACCCTTCGGAATTAACTCGTTAGCGCAAATAGGAGATTCACAACATCCCTGTGGACCGACCCGTACTCACCGGCTAGCTGCAAAGCGACGCCGTTCTTGATTGCGGTAATAGATAGTTTTTGAGACCAATCAAATGGCGCCGTTGCCGGGGATGGCGTAGAAATTTCCTTTTTGCAATTTCGGGTTAATCTAAAATTAAAAAATCATAAAAATCTAAACAAATCCAAAAATTATAAAAATATATCAATTGTTATTTTTTGGAAAGGGTACTTTGTTGCGTGAATTTTGCAGGAACAAGTTCGGATATGAAAATATTCAGAAGGCGAAACAGAAAACATCTGATCTGAACAGCAGGGGATTAATCCAATAGAACAACAGAAGAAAAAAGAAGGGCCAATTCAACAAGCAGACCGCGAATCCGCCGCGATAACCCAGCTTAAACCGCGGAAACGCGGTGCTTTGGAGGAATCAGAAGCCCCAAATTTTTTTGGGGTTCCGAGCCGACTTCCCCACCGCGGAACCGCGGTGGGAACCTCCCTTTGGCCGCGGAAGGGCGGCAATCTCGCGATATCATCTGGCAAATTTTTTTCTGTAAGCTCCGCTCTTTCTCCTCTATAATTTTTGAAATACCGTTTCTGAAAATTCCTGCAGGATTCCGTGCGCTATAAAAATATATTCCCTTCCAAATAATGATCTTATGCAGGATTTTTGCGCCACGATTAAAATATAAATTGATTGCAAGTAATATTTTTCTGTTGTGTATCTTTTATCAACAATCTTTTTGCAACAATTTCCAAATAAAGAGAAAAAGAATAAAAAATAAAGGAAAATTTTTATTAGAAAACTTGCAAACTTTTGCCGCAAATAAATCCTTGCACCACCACCATCCAACTTTCTTTCTTTCACCCTTTCTTCTTACAACATGGGTACCCCACATAATAAATCACTAGCCGAACTTTGGTATCCCGAACCTAATTTTGCGTCGTACGTCAATTTATTCGGTCAATTTAAAGACGATCCTTCCTTGCCAAAAAAATCTTTGAAAGATCAAATAGAGACGTCTAGGAGAAACAGTATGACTTTTCAACTCACTTTGTGTCAACCAAGTCAATCTTTACCACCTCCATATGTTGATACCACCTTTTCAAGTCCTTCTGTCACTCCTAAGCCAATGTCCATTGCTGAGCATATTGCTCAATCTCGCAGCCGATCTTTCACCCCTCTCCACTCATCTAGTTCTAGGGATCAACAAGTCCATTCACCTTTTTATCCACATATTGACCCTACCCCTGTCCAACCACCCACTTCCTACCAGTCCTACCCGACTTTCCCACCATCACTAGACACTGCTTCTACACAGCCTGTTGGGAGTTTTGCATATCCACACGATCTCGAATCTTTTACCGAAACCCCCTTACCACCCAAGTCTAGTTTGGAAGAGTCGTTGGAGGCGTACATTACAGCAACAAACAAAATGGTTAGGAATGTGGAAGCGTCCATGGCCGCCCTTATGCAACCTACTGAACCGGTAGCTAGTTTCCCGCTAGCTCTAAATTTTTCAATGTATAAGGAGGCGGTTGGACAGAGTGAGAATGAGAGGGGATTTCCAAATCAAACCTACCCATACCCAATTGAATCCAACAACTCCAATTTTCAAACATGTGTCCAAAATGATGAGTTGTGCGACTTTGTAGTGTTTGATTTGCCAAATTGTGAAGAACCCCTTTCGAGTGAAACTACACTTAATCCTTTCGATCTTTACACCTCCACTCTAGAACCTAAATCGATAAATATCCATGCTTTTGATGAGGTGTCTAAAGAAATTGATTTTCACTTGATTGAGGATATAGACGCCGGGAATATTTTGGATGATGAACCTGTCGATTTGCTTGAAATTTTATGTTCAACTCATCATCCCGAGCATTAGATGTTTCTCCCGAACTTCATATGCGTCTGGATTTTAATGATAATGACATGGATGAGTTGAATTTTGAGGAGAATTATAAGGATAGTATTGAGGAGAGTTTTGAGGACCATATTGAGGTTGAACCATTTTTATTTAATGTGTCTGATTTTCCAATTCATCCTCCTGAACCTTTGACTGTTGTATCACCCTCCCTCCTTTCCATCGTTCCGACCCCGCTTGAAAACTGTGAGCTTGAAAATTTTTCCTTCGAATCTGACACAGTTCTCACAGACGATAACACTTACGAGTGTTTTACTTTTTCGGACGATGTTGATGACTCACCGCCCGAGTTTGAGTCCTTTACATTTTCAGATGAGTTAGTTGAACCATCAGACTCGGTTGTTTACAGTTGTTTCGAACCATTAATGGAATCTTTCAAGTTCGAGACATGTTACTACGGTGAGAAAGAGACTATCCCTAATTCACTCTCTGTCGTCATTCCTATCGTTCCGACCGTACAAGTGACCGTTACGCTTTCATCTCCTATACCAAGTTCGGCGTACCCATGTTTTCTTGCGAATCTTGAGGGATTTGACCCCATTTCTCGACGAGTTGATAGGTTAGCGCAATCGCTTTTAACACATCGGTCATCACAAATTACGCTAATTTATTCACTCGATTTACACCCTTAAGATCGCGCGACCCTTCTTTCTCCTTTCCGCCATTCTTCTCCCCCACCGAGACCATATTCTACCATCCTTCTTCCCACACGGTCTTGTGTGTTTCTCATTTCTTTCCTCTACACCCCATTATTTCACCAACTCGGCCATCACCACGATAAGATTTTTGAATGGTTGGTGCTAACCTTTGGCTTGAGTAAGGCCAAGCTTAAGTTTGGGGGGAACCTTGTTGTATATATGTATATATATTTTTGTTTTCTTTTTCTATAAAAAATAAAAAAAATCAAAAAATAAAAAAAATTAAAAAAATAATAAATAAATAAACAGGGGAGTGCCGACATTTTGACCCTCTTGGTGTAGCATGACAGTGAGGACACTGTCAAGTTCAAGTTTGGGGGTATGCTCGGTACGTCTTCTTCCTTCGCATTCATTTGTACATATTTTTGCATTTGCATACTTATTTGAAAACCTATAAAAATTTGAAAATTTCAAAAATTATAAAAATTAATGTATTCAATTTTGGCCTTATTTGACTTAAGTTTGACAAATAGGTTAACTGGTTAGGAACAACTAGATATTAGATTTAGTGAATTAAAAACCCTAAAAATAACATTCCTTAAAGTTTAACGGTAGAAAGTATATGCCTTGTAGTTTATTTAGAAATAGGCAAATTTTGGGTTCACTTCTTGGGCTAAGTCGAAACGAAGGAAAAGTATTGATGTTCCTATTAGAGTATAAGTTTGAAAAATAATTCCTAACTTAAGTCTAGATTCTGAAAACGTATACCCTACAAATTGCACCAACACGCACCTTGAAACTTGGAATAGTAGAGGAGACCTTGAAATGCTCTTGTCTAAAGTCCTTAGTACAATGAAAATAAAGGGAAAAAAGTGAGTAAAGAAAAAAATGAACACTGGTTTTTGTGATTACTTAAGGCTGTAAAAATAGAAAAATATTTAGCGAGGGTGCTTCATCACCTAGTGCCTTAGACCAACTGGTTTGGGAGTCACTGCTAAAAGCCTTAGGTGTTGCAAGATTAGGATTTATGCTTTAAAGTGCAAACACATCTTGTAATCGGTTGTTGGTACCTCAAAAAGTATTAACGGTCGCATGAAGGATGTGTAAGAAAGATTCATTTAAATTCACCAATTAAGAAGTGCTTTGGACAACGGACAAGAGTACGATTGCTTGATTTGAATTTCCAAGTGTAGGGGTGATCTATACACACACGTAGGGATATGTGATTGGAGTTTAGATAAGAGAAAGAAATGAAGAATAGAACTTGTATCTTTAGTAGAGTTGATAAAAATTCCTAAGTGGAGATGGAACCCTAGAAGGAAAACTTAAGAGAGGCCGAAAGCTAAGTAAGTCTACAGAATATATATAATCTTAAGTTAAATGATGAGGATGCGTGAAGAATATGGGTGGATGATTTATGAGTCGACGATAATATAATTCCTTGTTAGAAAACCTAATTGGAGAATTAAAGTCAATGAGCCAAATTGATAGGATTTTGTGGGTAGTATCCGCTGAAAACTCTCAGGAGACAACACTCCTCCTACTAGGGACACCTAGAGGTTTAACGGCTTGTTGCACGAGCTCAGTGCAATCGCGTTTCCCTGCGAAAGTGCGGTTAGGTTTTTTGTCGAGAATAAAAAATAAGTTTGCTCGAGGACGAGCAAAAGATAAGTTTGGGGGTATTTGTTCACACCATAATATTGCATTATTATATTCCCCATTCTTATTCTTTTTATAAATAAACAGGTGCTTTTGACGCATGTCTGCTACATGTTACAGGTTACAGGTTCTTGGACAGAAAACAGTGAAAACGATGTAAAGACGATGAAAAAGTGGACTTTTGACCAACAAACAGAAGACTCTTGATCAAGCCTACATCGAAGGACAGTTCACAATTAACAAGGCAACGCAAGGTCTAAAATTACAAAGCGAACGGTTAAAAATCCATTGCAAATTGTTCACTGGAGATCTGGAACCAACTTGGAAGCCCAATTGAGAAAAGAACCAAAGAATAACAAAGCCCAGAAAGCCCAAAAGAAGCACAGAAAAACTGAGGAAATAAATCCTCCAATGGGCCACGGAACCGCGGCCCAAGCCCACCCATGCCGCGGTTCCGCGGCCATCGTGTGCCCGGGGTTCGTCAAATTTCACCAAAGTGTTGATGCGGCGTTGACTAGGTCTTTTCTTAAGGGTATTTTCGTAAAAGCAGATATGCGAATCAAATGTAACCTAGGGTTTCCTATCCTTTATAAATAGGGACTCTAAATCATTGTAAACCTTATGCCTCCTTTTAATAATAAATTCAGAATTCTTTATGGAGAGCATCGGTGCCTCTTTTCAATTCATGAATTCAGATCTGACAACCCTGCGTTGATGTTTGGAGAGAGCCATCTGTAAGTAGTTTTATTTAATTGCTCTAGTTTAGATTTTAATTCTTTGCCTTAGGTAGATTTAATTTCTTGCCGTAGATAATTGTTTAGAGTTAGCTTTGAGGAAGGATTTTGAGAGATGAGATCTCTCATCCCTTTCTTACCCATCATATATTTTCAATAGGACTCCATGCATACACGCACACACCGCGCCCTACGGCATCCTGCCCCTCGAGGTAACGATGACACCGTAGTATAAAGGCCCGGTTGCGCGTGTTTTCCATGGAGATTAGGGTAAGGATCTCTAAAGGAAGGACAAGAACCTAGAGGAAGGAACACCTTCCCGAATGGATCTAATCCCCTTTATTGATAATTACCATAACTCCTCATAGATCTTCATTTGGGTATAGAAAGCGTTGAGATTTACTTGCATTTTCAAACCATCCCTAAACCTAACCCTAGCAAGACTAGATCTAGATAATCATAGATAGATAGATTTAGATTTTAGATTTAATAATCAATCCGAACACCCTTCGGAATTAACTCGTTAGAGCGATTAGGAAATTCACAACATCCTTGTGGACCGACCCGTACTCACCGGCTAGCTTCATAGCGACGCCGTTCTTGATTGCGGTTATTAGATAAGTTTTTGAGATCAATCAGACATCCACGGGCACGGGCAAGTTGTCCCCTGGTCAACGTAAACTCGAACTGTACTCGACTGTCACAAGGAATCTGCTAATCTGCCGTCGACTGTCTCTGAACTGTGCTTAAACAAGAAAAGCTACATCCGGGCCTCCGACTCAAAGCATCTGCCACAACATTTGCCTTATCCGGACGATAAAGAATCTCGCAGTCATAATCTTTCGCTGGCTTCATTCATCGGCGCTGTTTTAAATTTAGATCTCACTGCTGAAAGATATAAGCTTCTTGTGGTCCGTAAGTATCTAGCACGACTTGTCGTATAAGTAGTGTCTCCAAACTTAAGTGTAAAAACCACCGTAGCTATTTCAAAATCATGTATGAAATAGTTCCGCTCACGCTTCTTCAACTTCCGAGAAGTATCGCAATAACCAACAAAACCGCCTGACCCTAAAGACAAAGATAAAACTGGCGCCGTAGTTAAACAAGTTTCCAACTACTGAAAGCTCTGCTTGCACGCCTCAGTCCAAGGAAAAGGAATCCCCTTCCGGGTCAACTCTGTCAACGTTGTAGTTATACAAGAAGAATCCCAACAAAGCATTGATAATATTCGTCCAAACCCAAAAATGCTGTGAACCTCCGTCACTGATACCCGTCTGGGCCAGTGTTGAACGACCTCGATCTTCTTCGGTTCTATACTTACCATCTCTCGTAACTACGGGTCCAAAAAGTCCACACCCTCCAACCAGAAAACACACGTGGATAATTCAGCGAATAGGTAGCGCTCCCTCAAAGTATGCAACGAAATCCTCAATTACTGCCCAGGCTCCACTCGGCTCCAAAAGTACACTAAGACGTCCTCAAGGAACACTATGATAAACTGATCAAGAATGGCCTGGATATTTGGTTCATCTAATATGGCGATAAAGAAAAAGGCTCCGTGCCGGAAATCGTGTCAAAGAAGAACCCAATATCGTGCTCTGGCGACAAACCAAACAACTTGTCAGGAAAGACATCTTGAAATTCCCTTACAAACGAGACCTGGTCCAACGGGACCTCTGCATTTCTAACATCACGAACAAACACCAAGAATTTTTGACATCCTTTCCTCAAGGGCTGATTAGCGCGAAGAGCAGAAATAAAACTGGAAAGGGCGGCACTACGATCTTCCTGAACGACAAGAACTGGCACACTCGGAAAACTGAATCTGACTGCTTTCTCACGGCAGTCCACAGACGCACAACACGCGGCTATTAATCTATGCCCAACAGAAATTTGAAGTCAAACACATCGAGAAGAATCAGATTAACAGGAGAATCTCTATCTCCGATACGAACGAATCATGAACGAACAACATATCGAGCGACCAAAAGATTAGCCTGTCACAACGACGTCTATTTAACCGCCTCTGAGCTGGCATACTAGTACAAATCCGCTTGGACCAGAAATGACCGAAGTCTCAGAAATGCGCTCCTCTAGCAGTAAGGGTGCATCCATCGCGGCTGCATAGGTGTCAAAGTGCTGAGTACCTATAGCAAGCAATAACTGTATGTCCAATCCCCACACGACCCTCTTTATCCGTTTCTCTTCAGTGTTCTCTAGGTAAGGAGCATAGAACCACCAAGAAATCCGAATGTCGTGCTCGGACACTGCCATCCCTGAAGTCTTACACAAAGGCTCGAAACTACGAGCTCGGGCATTTCGAACGCTCTCCGGAAGGAAACGAGCAAGAATTACAGTTGTGAACTCCTTCCAAGTCTTAGGAAGTAGATTTGCAGCTCGGCCTCTCTCAACTGACTCGCACCACGTCTGAGCAAGACCTCTAGACGAAAACTTGCCAACCCAACCCATATCTTGTCAGAACATCTCTGTGAACGACAATTCCAGCCATCCTTCGAGGATAGTCTACGGATCCTCCGCTGCATCTGTGCCGGTAAAAACTGGAGGCTTCAGCCTCAAAACTCCTGTAAGGATACGGGAAAAAATCTCGATAACAACAGAAACAGCTGCCTGAGCAGCAGGTGCAAACACAGTCCCTGAAATAGGAGGGACATCATCGGCTCTCGGAGCTCGGCTAACCACCACTAACAATCCAATCATCTGTCACACGTTCTGAATACTCGACTCCAGCCTAGCCATCCGTCCTGGAAAAAGGCGGACCACTCTGTCCCTGAGGGTAGGCGTACCGCCTTGATCGGTCCTCGTCTCAAACGAGCCTACTCTAATCTCCTCTCTGGCGGCAACCCTCTAGCCCTCATAGTCTCCGGCGGCATAGTGGTTGGGACAAGAAACAGGATCGATAGAAACATTGCGATCGAATCAAAAGATTTCCGGAATCAAGAAAGAAAGTACAAGCAATCATATATCCTGAGGTCACTTAGGCGGAGTACCGTATCGTAAGTATGCCGCGGAACATACGCACGCTATGTCACTCTGCTCAAGTCACCTACTCTTTCTACCAAAGGCCATCCTACACTCGGAAAGGTAAAAGCTATCGCTCTGATACCAACTTTTTCACGACCCGAAGGTACGGAACGTGACTGGCACTTAAATTATGAAACGTCTCAAGGCTTAACGTAATCTAAGCCAGCCAAAGCCCATAAATCTAAACCAATTTAAGAAATAGAGTGAAGGAAAACCTTAATTTAAAAGATGATTTTAACCAAAACAAGTCGCATTAAACATTTTAAAAACATCAAAATTCTCGAAAAGTTCGGCAGAGTCTCCTTTGTAAATACTGACCCCCAAACGGGTATAACACAAGAAAATACATATAATCAAGAATAAAGGCATCCCAAAGCGGGAGCTAGCTCTTCGCCAAAGATGGAATCACAACCGCATGCAATGTATATCATCAAGTGCGAAAATAAGCATATAAGAGCACGAAAGTAAGAAAAACAACACGTCGGCTCAAGTGAGCATCGACACCAGAAACCACAAATACAAGTCTCACAAGTCTCACCGTCTAGTCTAAATATACAAGGGTAGATGGAGTGTACTAGATACAAAGTAATATACAAAGTGAAAACAAGATATCCTCGCAACCCACCATGAGCAAGCCGCAAGTCCGAGCAAATGAAGAAGGTACGTCCGCCGCTACTGTGCTGATGGGTCAGACCTGCAAGATACCGTGGCACAACGAGGGTGAGTTGCCAACTTGTGAGTAGTAAGTAACATCTAAAAGGCTATCGTAAGCATGCACGCAAATGTGTCACAATCCTACATATACTGATATGATGCGATGCACTAACAAGTATGCAACATGAAAGCATGATCAACACAAAACCTGAATATGTTTAGTACGAGAAAATTTGTATTATTATCTTAGTAAAACCCTTGTGAAAATAACGGAAGCATGAACAATGAAATCCATAGAAACTGTGTCAAGTATCGACACAAAAATATGTATATCCCAATGTTTCAATATCACAATGTCTCAATATATCAATGTCTCAATGCCTCGATATCTCAATGTCTCAGTATCACAATCTCTCGGGCTCCGGCAGTCCGGATCGACCCATATCATCAATCTCATGACTACGGTCGGTATCCTCCGGATATTCGCCGCATCAATAATAACAACAACAATCATAATCGGTTGGCAGTGCTTCCCTGCCGGGCTCAACGCCATCTGTGCGATCTTCTTTCCCCAAGTTACCGCACCGGGTCCACCATGTATCCACAGATGGTGCATCCCCCTCCTCGAATCGGGTATGTGATACAGCTTAAGAACCGAGAAAACTCATGGTGGACGCCACACACATCATATCACGAGAAAACCGTAAATTTCTATTTTAAAATAGTAATAAGTTCTTAAAATCCTTGCGGTTTCCCCCAAAATTCAGAAATATCATAAATATCGAAGTCCTCGAGAAGAATCACAATATATAAACATATAGAAAAACGATAATGTCGATGATATCCATAGCATGAAATGCGATTTACGACTAGAAAACTATATATGAATGATGCTGAAATACGGTATATATACGACTAGCAATCCTTCATATCAATCTTGATGAAATGGAAAATGCAACTACCAGTTTAAGTATCATGTATGATGCAAATGTTTTATTATTGATCTAGCAAGTTCTAAAGTGTTCATGGCATAGCAATTACCAAAGACGTGTGTGTTCACATGAATAGTGCACGTGCAGCATGAACCAATGGTAATGGTGAAAGTATCCTATCAGGTGATATCACATATATGCATGCATGCATGCATACATACATACATACATATATATTTATCTATAAATAAGATGATGTAATGCAATGAAATGCATAACCAGAAACTACGCATATAATGCAAATACTACAAGTAATACTAAACCATCGGGTGCCCCGCGCCATCCAGACAATTCCCCCATAGATGTATACATCTACTCACCGGAACGCCTCTGCTAGTCTGATCCGATCTCCGCCCTGTCTTTCCGCGCCGCGTCCGACGCCTCTGCACCCGATCCTAAAATCGTGCATAAGCAATTAAAAGGATAAATATACGAATAGTTGCAGAACAAACGACACAAATCAAACAATGCACGCTAATTAAATGCGCACGCACTTGGCGCACAAACGCGCTCGCGACCACGCCACAAACCATAACTAGGGTCACAAAACGTGAAAATCACCGATCATAGTACCCACTCGTACCAATTGTGCATTCACAACACATTAAATATCTTAGGGATTAAGTTATAACTCATCAAAACCTCAAACTTAATTAGAATCGATTAATTTCAAAAACCTAGTAAGCATCCATTTTTCCATTTTAGTTCAAACCTTGATATTTTAACAATTTTAGTGGCCACAATACTCACTAAATATCTTAATTAAGTCACACAAACCATTACTAAAATTTTATCTCACCAATTTATATTAATTTTAAAAACTTAGTTTGCAAAATTATCTAATTTGAACAATTTTGAAGCAACAATTAGCAACTTAACAACTAAACTAAATTTTGCATGTCATAAAGTGTTAAACTATACATTGTAATCATGATCAATTTATAAAAACCCTAACTTGATTTAAAAACCCTCTCTTGAATTTTAAATCTTAAAATTCAAACCATAATTAAACTCCTAATTAGGCTAGATTAAAGTAATTAACCAAAAATAAAAGCTTAGGGTTAGGATTTATACCTCACAATTTGAGATCAAACTTGCAAATCTTAGCTTCCAAAATGCTAACTTTGTTCCAAGATCTAAGGTTGGTTTGATTAGAGAATAATGGGTAAGGGTTAAATAAAGAATTAATCTGGTTTTGTATTGATTTTTGAGGCAAAATTTGAAGAATTTTGATGTGGAATGAGAGGGGAAATAAGGTTGCAGTAGGGAGGAAGGGGCTCGGCCAGAACATGGTGAGAATGTGTGTGTGTGGGGGTGGGGTAGGGTGGGGGGGTGGGTGGAAATGTATAGAAGTGTCCAATTGTATCATATATTAACCCCTTTTTAATTTATTTCCTTTTAATTCTTTTGAGTGTGAATTGAGATGGAGAATTGTGAACAAAAGAATAGGGGGCAGCCACTAATAGGTTCGGCCAAAGCTAAAACCCTCACATGAGTTGTGAACCATTAGGTCTCTTGAGATTGAATACTCCATCAAACACTCTACATCTTCTAAGCTACCTAGCTTAGCGAACTAGGTACCTTAGTTTTAGAGGTTGGAGTGCGAGGTATAGACTCTCGGGTGGATCATCTTCGACATGAGGAGGCCGAAGATTAAGCGCGATCCGGATATTCGAGGAGCTCAAGCTAAGGAGGAGAAGAAGACCCGAAGGACTAGAATCAAGTAGGTATAACACTATCATAGTAGTTAAAACCTCTAAGTAGTATAGTTAGTTAAGGTTTCTGTTAAGTTCCTGGAGTTTAGGTCGGTGTTGCAAAGTATGAAAAATCGTTTTTTGTAAATTCCTCCTCCCCACAAATGCGTGGGGTGTGCGACATCAACTTACAGTGGTATCAGAGTCTACTAAACCTTCATTAGCTTATTAGCAAGTGATTAGAACTTCGATCGACGAAAATTACACGAAATCACAATTTCAAAATATGCTTGCTGTCGTTTTTCAAAACTGTTCGAAAAATCATTTCAGTGACCTTAAAAATACATGCAGGCATTTCTAAGAACAAAGAAATTTTTTGAGATCCTAATCCTTTAACTACACCGCGGAACCGCGGCTAAACATGCCATTTGGTCATGGATCCGCCACCGAGTTAGGGCCGATTCACTCACAATTTTTCCTGTGGGTCTTGTATTTGGAATTATGATTTTTGGCATATTTGGTTTCTACCCAGATTTGTTTGTGTACTGGTTTGTACATGGGGTAGACACGGAAAGTAATTATCGATCGAAATTCTAAGTTCTTGGCTAATCTGTGATTTTGTATTTGTATATGTGTTGATAAACGTCTGCTAATTGCTATATGTCGATTAGTAGGGGTTGCACATATCTGTATCTTCTTGATGTTTTGTGCATATGAAGTATTTGATCGTCGTGAATGAATAGCCGAGGGATGTGAGAAGAGCGTTTTTTCTTTCTTTCATGTAAATTTGTAAATTGATGTAATATTATTTTTGCGGAGCACATCCGGGTTGAGGTTGTAACCATCGTTGTATTATTTCATTTACTTTTTCTTTCACTTAGGATAGACCCATGGTGGGGTGCACAAACTACCCGGTTCTTGAAATGCCGAGTGGCTTACTCATTTTATTGAGAGAGGTTGCTTCATTTCGGGAATTTGGCGGGTAGTTTGCCGCACCCGTAGGGGTCTAGGGTGAGGTTTGGCTATTCATCACGACCGTGGAATCCGTTTTTCTTTATAGTCTAAAACGAAATACGGAAATCCTAGTATATCAAATATATTCATCTGTGTTGCTGTGATCTGGAATGCCTATTATCGCATGAGACAAATGGATATATATATATATATTGTATATAATAAACGTTGCTTATGTTTTGCACCTGTGCTTGTCCAGCCTCCGCTCTGCCGTTAATTAAGTAACCTAACGGTGCATGACGGGGTCCCGTGGCGAATGCGGATGGCATAAGCATACGTTCTATTTTCGTTTCTTTTCTACAATGATAGGGTTGAATGATGCGACCACATTAATATTGATTAATGCAAAGAAAACAAACCAAAGTTAAATTGTTGGAATAATTTCAAAACCACTCGGTTTTCTTGAAAAACAACTTTTAAATGCGAGGCCTAAACCACTCCTTTTAAACGCTATCATGGTTCCTTCGACTATATCAAGTTCATTACGTTCACGGTTTCGCCAAAACCAGTCGTAGCCCTCCATCATTTCAGATGGGTATTCAGTAGTATTCAAGCTATGTATTTTGACATTCGCCAAGACATAGTGATTGGTAGCTGCTGGGTATTCATCTGTAGTATAGATAGATGCGTTAATTTGGGACAGTCGTACAACTATTTTGGCCTTCGTCAAGGGTTTGTACAAATGGGTTCAAATTAACCTGGACAATGACGGGCAGGACTTGACTTGCGTCTTATGATATGTTGGCCTTCGACAAGGTCATAAGAGCCTGGGGCAAAAATCCACATCGGGAGTTTCAAAAGAAAAGGAAACTTGCTAGTTTTGCATACCATCTGGAGTGTGATGATTTTGGTAGGATTCCTTCAAAGTTGTCTGTCACGACCCAATTTAGGAATGCGACCGACACTTAAATCTCGCAATGTCTAAAGGCGTAACGTAATTCAAGTAAGCCAAAAAACCCAAAAATCTAAACCATGAAAAGATAGAGTGGTAAAACAGTAAAACATTAGTTAAAAACATTTGAAATCTCAAGTAAAATTTTCTTTAAAATTTCGGCAGCATCTCCTTTGTAAAAACCAGTCCCAAACGGGTATAAAACATAGAATATAAAAAGGGCATCCGCAATCGGGAGCAACTCACGCAAAAAGGCGAAACACAACCACAACAGGTATATACGACGCCGTTAGAGAAAAAAAAGCAATAAGAAGTGAAAACAACATAATATAAAAGTCGGCTCACACGAGCACGACAACCAGAGTCACATATAGTACAAATATCGAATCTCACAGTCTCATCTCTAAGTCAAATACATACTGGTGGTAGATGGAGAGTACTGGATACAAAATAAGATATACAAGCAGAATCATACGGATACTCTCAAAAACCCACCTACACAAAGGTCTTGTTAGTAATATGTATGCCCTAGAGGCCATTACTGTACATACGATGTATATTGTAGTGGATGCTTGGACATATATAGAGAGGACTTTCTTGCTCGACATGATAGTATGCTATCTGGTTGCTTTTTATCTTAACATGTACGCTGATTGTCTCTATACTATATGTTGATAAAGCCTTTAGGATGAGTACTTGACTACCAAGATTATGATGCAGATCATACTAGTGGGGACAGTGTAGTCGCTAAGTACATTTTTCAAATGTTCCTAGTCGAGGGTGTATCGAGACAGGGCATCGATATAACAGAGTATACTAGCGTATAGCTTCTCGACCCATGTAGATGGGCGATGGATGATCCCATATCCATTGGTGTTTGATATCAGAGATGGTATACGGGTGCTCAGTAGAGACTGGGTACACTGAACAGACTTGCCGAGAACTCCCAGATGGTATTATATCTAACGTCAGATGGCAGTTCTCTGGTGACAATGGTACAAGTTAGTCTGTAGACCCGAGATCGTCATAGAGTCTTGTGTGATTCCCATTGTGCTTTGATTTCCACCTTACCATGTTCAAGAGAACGTGCAAAACGGCGGCTTTTGGGTACAGTCCCGAGTCACATGGAGGCAATGAGCGATAGGAGGGGTTTCGTCTCTCCCGGTATTGGGAGTTGATGTTGCGCTGTGCTCGATTGGCTATAACAGGAAGTCCTTGGCCAAGGCTGCATCAGAGATATACTGGTAAGTGTTATCAGTAGTTTCTCGACCCATTATGAGCCTCATATCGACACGACTTATCGAGGTACTGGGGTCTGACGTTTACCACCCCTAGACGAGATATGCGACATATCAGACGAAGAGACCGGACTGTACGGTAGTGTTACTGATTGGATTCGCAGGAGTGTGAGCAGGCTTGCTTGTTGATCTTCTGATCGCTCAATACCCGGGTGGCTGTTACGTTTAGCAGACCGCTTACGGCTTGTGGGTGTTTGATATGATCATCACCTATTGCCGGCGTATTGACGAGTCTTTAGAGTCCTACACAGGGGTTTCCTGACTCAAGCGAAACGGAGTAGGAGCATATATGTGATATGTGCGGGACCGAGATTGATAAGATATGAGATACCGTAATCTATTCTCGTGATATGAGATATCAGTCGGTTATATATGATATAGCCGGGTTATTGGATCAAGTGTTGATTCGATAAGTTGATTCATATGATATTAGTCGGTTATAGGTGATATAGCCGGATTATTAAATCAAGAGTTGATTTGATAATCTAATGCATAATTATATTTTTGATATATTAAATTACATTAACTAGCATTAGCTCACTTATGATTTCTTTTCTCACTTTGGGTACATTGATGTATATGTGATATATGTTAAATGTATCATGCTAGGTTAAAAATGCAACTAGGGCTAATGAAGGTTTAACCATGGTAGGGTTATGACTTGGGTTTATAATTTTATCATTAAGTAATTCAAAAATTGTTGAATTAGTCATGATTGATATTTGTTGAAAGCTTGTAGAAGCTTGTAAGCATCTTTGACTTTGTTCACTCTTTTTGTCTAGCTTAAGATATTATTTGACCTAACCTTTAACCATAGCTTATGGTAAAATCTCTACAAGGGTTAAGCATGACATGCTTAACCCTTGGTTGCATTTCTAACCTCACTAATAATTCATTTGATGAGTTAATTCTTCTTCTTCTTCTTCTTCTTCTTCTTTTTCCTCAAAGCTTTCTAGCTTCAATGGAGTTGTGAGAAAAAGTGTGAGAAAATGAAATCTAAAGTGAGCCCACTTCATATTTCATCATCCTCTACTATTTGCTATTTAGTATAGGGTGTTCTCTTCACAAAGTTCTTGACTTAGTAAAGAAATAGCTTGGGTTAGTGTCTCCTCGACGTAGATCATCTTCGGCCTTGAAGACATTGAAGCAAGCATGTTCATTTCTTCAAGGGAGTCTCTCTAGAGTCCGGAGTTCACGATCGCAGCGAAGGGGACTACTACACGGAGCTATTGAAGTGAAGGACCGGTCTACAAAGGTTGTATTCCTTACTCACTTAGACTTGCAAAGTGTTTGCATTTATATTTTCATCGATTTTTAGTTAACGATTCAAAGTTAGGGTTAGCTAGAACAACAAATTTTTGAATATGGCACGGACTATGCCTTCCAAAACCTTGCTGCCGTCTTAGGTAACCCTGCAGTAGCCATGCTAGAAATTTATACAGATTTTGTTAAGATTACGAAACCGAAATACTGCGAAACTTGTATCGCCAAAACCTACTTGTTGTCGATTTTAAAATGTTGTCAAAATTTTTTTCAAACAAGTACAGAGTGCTATATATGATATAACACGAACAATGACAAAATTTCATGCATTTTGGAGAAAATTAGGCCGAGCACAACCTACCCCATCTCGTCCAAAATCCGAGCTCCCCCCCTGATTTTTTGCCTGTGTTCAAGTGACTGGGTTTTGGTGTTTCAGGTATTATTTGTTTTTGCTAATTTTGCATGTGATGTAATCTTACACTATAAACAATTCGGAGTGTTTCATATTCGTATTTTTAACATTATTTCGGGTGATTCGCATTCGCATGTTGTCTAGACAAAGTTAAAAAGTTCGATCGAATGTCAAAAACCCATTTTTCCAAGTTTAACGTATTCGGAAAAACATGCAAGTGATCCTATGAACCTTCTAGAAGAATGAAACCCTAACTCGACTTTTTTGGATCACGGAACCGCGATCAAACCCTAGGGTTTGCCGTAGTTCCGTGGCGACATGAGTGAGGCTTGGGTTTGCCCTTCTGCGGCTGGTGCATAGGTACTGTGGGATATTCTGGGTATTATTGAACTGTGCTCAAGTGTTGAGCTGTCGGGAAATTGTGGGACTTTGATGACTCGATCGAAAAGTTTAACGTCATCCGGATATTATGTGATGGGATACAATATTTGGAATCCACAAGTAGTTATGAGATAACTAATTTGAATGTTATAAATCTAGCAATTTAGTCTCATTTGATCGGTTGCCACGGGATTTTGATGTGATCAAAAGTCCGTCGCAATCATGTAGTGTACGCGGATACTTGCTGGGTAAACTTAATAGATAGCCATGCCCCATAGCCCCGACCAAGTGAATGTAGGAGAACCCCGTCGCCAAAAGCATCCGTTCAGGTGCTCACGGCAGCGGTGTTCCGCCTTAGTGCTCTTTGTCGACGGCATCGGGGTGCGGCCGTCTACTAAAGTTTCCGACGAGCATTCGATCAGGATGCTGGGAATCTTGTTGAATTGCTCGACTTGATATTGAAAAGTTTTTTCGAGATCGAGATTAAAATGTGGGGTTTATAATTGTTAGGTATGCGATGTTTAAGGAATTCATTTGGTTAGGCATGAAATCCAAAGTATGTGATACGTTGGGTTTATGATGTCTAAGGTGGTTGCGGATTCCAACTGTTGTAGTTTTTCACTTTCTTTTCTCCGACCGTAAGTATAATATATGGTGTATCGCCGGTTTCGGTGCTATATGTCAACGACAACTGGGATACGCATATTTACTTACGTTGATGACATATGATGTTATGTGTTGCTGTGATATATTATATTGGATCGTCGTGATTGAATAGCCGGGGTTTTATGTAAGATGAGAGTTTTTCATTTTCATTCATGTAAAATTCATTATATGTAATATTCTTTTATTGGGGCACTTTCGGGTTGAGGATGATGTCACCATTGTATATTATTTACTTTTCCGCATTAGGATAGACCCAAGACGGGGAGCACAAGTAACCGGGTTCTAGGGTCTAGTGGGAGACCATCTCGAGGAGTCGAGACTGGGTCTCCTAACTCTAGAATTGGTAGGGTTGCTTGCCGCTCTCGTAGGGGTCTAGAGGTGTGGGATTGGCTATTCATCATGATCGTGGAATCCGTATTTTATACTGGCTTAATTTAAAACCCGGAAATCCTAGTATATCCAATATTTCATATGTTTTATTCTGCTGCGATATCTGTGATGTGATCATTTGATATATTGATGAGATAGATACTGGATATAGTATATATGATATATTATATAGACGTTGCTTATGTTTTACACCCGCGCTAGCACTGCCCCGCTCTGCCATTAGTTACCTAACCTAACGGTGCACGAGGGGACATCGAGGCGAATGCGGATGGCATAAGCGTACGTTGTATTTATCTGTGATGTTTAGGTAACTTATAATGTGTTAGTTATATGTATGCCCTAGAGGCCATTACTATACATAGGATGTATATTGTAGTGGATGCTGGGACATATATAGGGAGGACTTTCTTGCTCGACATGATAGTATGCTATCTGGTTGCTCTTTACCTTAACGTGTATACTGATTGTCTCTCTGTTACATGTTGGTAAAGCCCTTAGGATGTGTACTTGACTACCTGGACTATGATGCGGATCATACTAGTAGGGACAGGTAGTCCATAAGTACATCCTTCAAAGTCCCTAGTCGTGGGTGTATCGAGACGGGGCATCGATATACCAGAGTAGACTAGCGTATACCTTCTCGACCTATACAGATGGGCGATGGATGATCCCATATCCATCGGTGTTTGACATCAGAGATGATATACAGGTGCTCAGTGGAGACTGGGTACACTGGACGGACTCGCCGAGAACTCCCAGATGGTATTATACCTCACGTCAGATGGCAGTTCTCTGGTGACACTGGTACAGAGTAGTCTGTTGACCCGAGATCGTCATAGAGTCTTGTGTGGTTCCCACTGTGCTTTGATTTCCATCTTACCACGTCCAAGAGGGCGTGCAAAACGGTGGTTTTTGGGTACAGTCCCGAATCACATGGAGGCAATGAGAGATAGGAGGGGATTCGTCTCTCCCGGTATAGGGAGTTGATGTTGCGCTGTGTTCGATTGGCTATAACAGGAAATCCCTGGCCAGGGTTGCTGAGATTTACTGGTAAGTGTTACCAGTAGTTTCTCGAATTGTTATAGACCTCATATCGACACGACTTATCGAGCTATTGGGGTCTGACGTTTACCACCCCTAGGCAAGATATGCGACATATCAGACGATCAGACCGGACTGTACGGTAAGTGTTACTGGTTGGATTCATAGGAGTGTGAGCGGGCTTGCTCGTCGATATTCTGATCGCTCAATACCCGGGTGGCCGTTACGTTTAGCAGACCGCTTGCGGCTTGTGGGTGTTTGATATGATCATCATCTGCTGCCGGCGTATTGACGAGTCTTTAGAGTCCTACACAGAGGTTTCCTGGCTCAAGCGAAACGAAATAGGAGAGCATATGAGATATGTGCGGGACCGAGAATAATGCGTGTATGTGATACTGTATTTCATTCTCGTGATGAATGTATCGATTGGTTGTATGCGATATAACCTAGTTATCGAATCAAGGGTTGATTCGATAAGCCGATACATTGGATACTAGTCGGTTATATGCGATATAACCGGATCGTTAAATCAAGTGTTGATTTAATGATTTAATGTATAATTATATATTTGATATATTACTTTGCATTAACTAGTATTGGTTCACTTTAAATGGATATTCTCACTCGTATGTACACATTGTATATGTGATATACTTTCGTGCACTTGATTGTATCATGTTTGATGATACATGTTTACTTGGTTAAGTGTATAGAATTAAACCATGGTTAAACTTATGATTAGGGTTTTATTTCCTTTTCTCATTTATTTATCTATTTATTCTTTTTGGAAATAAATAAAAAGGCATAAAGAGAAAATGGTGGCTAATTTTGTTTCATATTGAAGCTTCATGAAGCTTTGACCTAGTGACCATGTTTGTCTCATGCTTAACCCTAACCATTCCTTTCAACCATGATTAAATCTCTACACTTGACCATGGTTCATTATATGATAAGTATTGATTTTCTTTTCTATTATTATTAACTTATCATAACACTTTCTTCTTCTTCTTCATCTTCTTCAATGAAGAAAGCTTCACTTCATCAATGGTGGATTGATGAAAAGTGTGAGAAATCCAATTCTAAAGTGAACCCACTTCCTATTTCTTCATCCTCTACCTCTTGCCAAGTAGTAGAGTGTGTTTCCTTCACAAGTTTTCTTGACTTGGTGAAGTTGGAGCTTGATCTAGCGATGCCTCGACGTAGATCATCTTCGGCACGTCGTCGATAACCTAGCCCGCCTCTTTCTCCGATGAAGCCGACGCTAGAGTCCGGGATTTGATATGGACAGCGGAGAGGACTTCATCATGGAGCCATGGAGGTGGAGGACCGGATCTACAAAGGTTGTATTTCCGTATTCTTGTAGTTAAGTGTTAACTAGTTTGCTTTTTCGCCTAGATTTCTAGCCAACGATCCGTATTAGGGTTTCTCGGCACCATTAAAATTTGAAATTGGCATGGTTGATACCTTGTGAGACCTCTTGAGAGTGCCTAGGAACCCTACAGTGGTATCAGAGCCTAGCTAGAGCCTTAGGCGAAGTTTAGACGGAGTTTGAAGTCCGAACGAACCGAAACCGCAAAATTTCCATGCTCTCTGGACAATTTCTGGAATCTGGTCTTTTTCGAAAATAAAAATATGCAGAAAATTCAGCAGGGAAATTGATGAATTACTGTGAAGTTCGAGAGTCCAATTCGTCTACAGTGCGGTGGAACCGCGGCACAAGCATGGCTTGTGCGGCGGTTCCGCGGCTAAGTTGTCACGTCAGCACTTGAAAATAGCACAGTAATTCCTATATTTTAGTGCTGTATTTTCTGGGATATTTTATTGTTTATTCATGAGTTGAATTTTCTGGGGTGGTTTTGGGGTTTCGGTGTTTCGATCGGAATATCAGATTTTGTCTATGTGGCTTTCCGGATAAATTTTAGAATATGTTAAAAAGTTCGACCGGATATAAATACCCAATTTTTCCCTTGTCGGGAAATTTCCAAGTGTTGGATTTTCCGTAGTTTAACGACGTTCTAAGTAGTGCAAGTAACGCGATGGGCCCTCTAGAAGACAACAAAGCTTAACTCGATTATGTGACCGTCTTGAACTGCCCTTTGAACCTTCGGGTTTGGGACAGTACGGCGTGCCACATGTGAGGCGTTGGCTTGACCCTTTTACGGCTGGACCGTTGGTACTGAGGCACGAACTGAATGTTGTTAGACTTGTTTCATGTGTTGATCTGTTTTGGGAAAACTTGGGTGTTTGACTGTTCGATCGGAAAGTTTAACATTTTCTGTTTATCTGGAATAGGATACAATAATTGGAATTCACAAGTAGTTATGAGATAACTGAATGAATGTTATAAACATAGCAGTTTAGTCTCACTTGATCGGTTGCCACGAAATTTTGATGTGATCAAAAGTCCGTCGCAATCACGTAGCGTACGCGGATACTCGCCGGGTAAACTTAATAGACAGCCTCACTCCATAGCCCCGACCAAGTGACTGTAGGAGAACCCCGTCGCCGAAAGCATCCGTTCGGGTGCTCGCGGTAGCGGTGTTCCGCCTTGGTGCACTTCGTCGACGGTATCAGGGGTGCAGCCGTCTACTGAAGTTTGCGACGAGCATTCGATCAGGATGTCGGGAATCTTGTTGAATTGCCCGACTTGATATTGAAAAGAGTTTTCGATAATGAGACTAAAATGCGGGGTTTATAATTGTTAGGCATGCGATATCTAAGGAATTCATTTGATTAGGCATGCGATGCCTATGCAGGTTGCGGATTCCAACTGTTGTAGTTTTACACTTTCTTTTCTGTGACCGTAAGTGTAATATGTGATATCGCCGGTTTCGTTGCTATATGTCAACGACAATTGGGATGCGCATATTTACTTACGTTGATGACATGTGATGTTATGTGTTGCTGGATATGTTATATTGGATCGTCGTGTTTGAATAGCCGGGGTTTTTTTATGTGAGATGAGTGTTTTTCATTTTCATTCATGTAAAAACTTGTATTTAATATTCTTTTATTGGGGCACTTCCAGGTTGCGGAAGTTGTCACCCTTTGTATATTATTTACTTTTCCGCACTAGGATAGACCCAAGGAGGGGAGCACAAGTAACCGGGTTCTGGAGTCCAGTGGGAGACCAACTCGAGGAGTCGAGACCGGGTCTCCTAACTCTAGAATTGGTAGGGTTGCTTGCCGCTCTCGTAGGGGTCTAGGGGTGTGGGTTTGGCTATTCATCGCGACTGTGGAATCCGTGTTTTATACTGGCTCGTATTGAAAACACGGACGTCCTAGTATATCCAATATTTCATATGATTCTTCTGCTGCGATATCTGTGATGTGATCATGATATGTTCTGTGATGGATACTTTATATAGTATATATGATATATTATATAGGCGTTACTTATGTTTTACACCCGCGCTAGCCCTGCCCCGCTCTGCCGTTAGTTACCTAACCTAACGGTGCTAGAGGGGACATCGAGGCGAATGCGGATGGCATAAGTGTACGTCGTATTTATCTGTGATGTTTAGGTACTTTAAATGATGGGACTTCATTAATGTGATTAATGAAAGTAAAAGAAACCTAAGATGTTGTAGAATCGAATTTCAAAATAAAACAGGTAGCTACAGTTCTTGCTTTGCACAGAGGTATATGTGATATATCCTGCACCTTATTCGATGAGGAAAGGACCGAGATCCCTTCACCGGGAGTGACTCCTTTAGCAATAACTGGCAGATGCTACACACTCGGTTTGTCTTTTGATTGCTTTTAAAAGTTTTTTCTTTACACAGTGATATATATGATATATCCCGCACCTCATTCGACGAGGAAAGGACCGACGATCCCTTCACCGGGAGTGACTCCTTTAGCAAAACTAGAAAAGCCGCAAAAACACTCCATTTTAAAATCATTTGATTCTACAACGATATCAAGTTCATTACGCAATAGGTTTTCAGAAAAACCTGTCGTAGCCCTCCGTCATTTCAGATAAGTTGTATATAGTATTCGTGCTGCATTTGTTGGCTTTCGTCAAGGTGCAGTGTGCGGTAGCTATATGCTGCTTATCTGCTGCATACGATGCGATTGGATTAGGGTAGTCGTGTGTCTTTGTTGGCTTTCGTCAAGGGTCGTGCGGGTGGGTTTAATTCAATCAAGAAATGTACGGGTTGAACTTGATTAGCGGGCTATGGTTTGTTGGCTTTCGTCAAGGTCATAACACGTTAGGGGCAAAATATTATCGGGAATTTCAAGTGTTGAAATTTGCAATGAGATTGCATACCTTCTATGAGATAGTTGGATCCCGATACCCGCTGCGAGTAAGAGTTACTCCTGGGAGAGTTTTATACATTACAATTAGCCGATCAAGTAGGTGTCTAGAAAGGTGTCAACGGGGTTACGCCTCTGGGAAAACGAGGTTTACATTAATTAGGTTCGTGCGAAAGCACGGGGGACTTCCCTCAAAGTACCGACACTGGCCTGGCTGAAAGATTGGCGAACTTGTAGTGTGTAATTAATCCCGGCTAGTCTTTCCTTTTAGGGTTTGTAGGAAGATTTGATAAAAAGCAGTGGGAGCCATCCTGATTAGATAAAATAAAAACCAATCTATTCTTGAAAGAGTGCACGCTGAGTGTTTTCTTCTCTCTCTCTCCAGGTAGCAACCATATCACGCCTTAATCAAGATAATAATACGGAATATTGACCGAACCCGCTTGTTATACTGAGCCAAGGAACGTTGGTCCCGCTCCAACTTATAATTGTTATAAGATAGAGCAAGAAATTGAGGATTACCAGAATTCCCGTGCCGCCCAAACGAAGAGAGTGCATGCTGATGCATCATCTTCGGGTGTGTTCGTTACAAAGAACTGTTTCTCAGTATCCTCCGCATCCTGGGTATATGATACCGGATCAGGATCCCAGATATGTAATCTGTTACATAGGGCTACAGATAGGTAGAGAACTGAGAACGGGTGATAAGTTTCATGAGACAGAAAACGGGGCAAGTGTTGCAGCCAAGTCTGTTGGTCACTGTCACCCTGTATTCCAAATACATTGATTCTGAACGAATGTTATTAGATACCGAACTTGATATACAAAATCATATCTATCTCTTTATTAGTAAAGAAATGATAAAATTTTGTATAGTTGGATAATGTTTTGAACATTTCCTATATCAAAAGTTGATTGGTTCAGGCACGTTATCTAAAAGCATTGATGTTCTAAATCAAACTACAGTTCTTTAGTATACAGAACACACACAAGAGGAAGAGTTCAGAAATGAACGAATCCTTCTTGAGGCATTGTAGACTAGGTCATATCAATGCGACCCGACTAGCTGAAGCTACATCTAGATGCATATTTAAATCAGTTTGAATTTACATCTTGTGAAACTTGCCAGTCATGTCACAAAGATAAGATGACCATAGCTCCGTTTACTGGAAACAGGGAAAGAGTTGGTGAACTCTTGGGATGATACATGTTGATGTATGTAAGGTCCCCTGTCTACACATGCCAAGACCGGTTCTTTATACTTCATTAAATTCTCTGATCATCTCTTTTGATTCAGACATATGTTCCTGTTGAAACACAAGTCAGAACCTTTTGAGATATTCACAGAATATAAGTTAGAAGTAGAGAACCAAAATACGGGTAAAAATATTATGTGCTTTGATGATATCAAAGAGGAGAATACTTGAGCACGAAAATCCTGGACTATTCTAAAGGAGAATGAGATTCTCTCTCAGCATTACTCCTCCGTATACACCATAGCACGATGGTATATCGGGGCGGAGCAATCACACCCTATATGATATGGTGCGCTCTATGATGAGTACTACTGTGTTTCTTATTTTCTTTTGGGAGTTATGCACTTGAGAAGCTGCATACCTATTGAATAGGGTTCAAATCAAATCAGTTGCCTACCACTTCATATTTGATATGATAAGGGAAGAGCCCATATTTTAAGATGGTTAAGATTTGGGGTTGTCTGGCCTATGTCTAAAAGCAAAATCCGGACAAGCTCGAGGCAAGATCTGTTATGTAGAACTGGAAATGTTTCAGCTATACGAACTACAGCAGATGATTTGGTAGAACCAAAGGATTCAGTAGATTCCAACGAACCTCAGCCTCTCCGCCGATCTAGTAGGGTTCCTCACCCACCTGAGAGATACTTCGGTTCCTCTATGACAGTGGGAGCGAGGATTGCATCATGAGATGGTGACCCAACTAGTTTCGAGCTGGCCATCAGGAGTGGGACTCTGTAAGAATGGCTGGATGCTTAGCGATCTGAGATGGAATCCTTATACACCAACAAAGTATGGACTTTGGTTGCTATATCTGAAGGGTTAAATCCCCATCAGGAGCAAGTATATCTTGAGAAGATTACTTGGTGTAGATGGAAAAGTTGAGACTTTCAAAGCTAGACTTGTTAAAGGTTTGCATCATTGACCAGATATGGATTTTGTTGAAACCTTTTCTAAGGAGCTATGCTTAAGTCCATCCAGGTCTTACTTGCCACGGCTACAGACCATGACTACGATATCTGGTGGTTGGGTGTCATGACTGCTTTTCTAAATAATGTTTTAGAAGAGAGCGTCTATAAGTACACAGCCAGAGGGCTTCGTAGACAGTGGGAGCAGCGGAAACGTGTGCAAGATGTTTTATGTGATAAAGCAGGCATCGCGGAGTTGGAACATCTGTTTTGATGTAGTAGTCAAAGAGTTTGATATCATCAAAATGGTAGATGGACCTTGTATAAACAAAAAGGTAGTAGGGAGTATGGTGATGATCCTCGTAGAGTACGTGGATGACATACTCTTGATAAGAAAGGAGTTTCGTATGCTACGCTCGGTCAATCTCCGCTTATCACAAGCATTCTCCATATAGGATCAAAGTGATACCTCCTAAATCCTGGGTTTTGGATCTATGAGATAGATCTAATTGGATGTTAGGATTCTTACTAGTTGCAGTGAGATGGTATCAATCGATCCTGGGGAGAATCACTGGAAGGGTTCCAGGGTGATAAGGACGACTGAAAGTCAGTCACAGGCATTGTCTTTACCCTCAGTAAAGGGACGGTATGTTGGAAGAGTCCAAGCTAGATACCGTGGCATACTAGACGACAAAGGCAGGATACATCGCTACTCAAGATGCTACCAAAGAGGCAGTCTGGATATATATTTGTTCATGAGATGAACTTAGTTCCTCCCATTGTGTGACAATGGAGTTATGGCTTGTGCCAAGGAACGCAGGTCCCATCAGTGATCCAGACATATTTTAAGGCAGTGTCACCTGATCATGGAGATGGTTGATCTCCAAGGAGATCGAGGTTAGGAGAGTAGACTCAGAGGACAACACAGCGGATCCACTCACAAAGGCCTGTTCCCAGAGAGAGATTTTTATGGGATGGTTGAGCATGAGATACTACAACCACTGCTATACAGATGGCCCTAGTGCAAGTGGGAGATTGTTAGTTATATGTATGCCCTAGAGGCCATTACTATACATAGGATGTATATTGTAGTGGATGCTGAGACATATATAGGGAGGACTTTCTTGCTCGACATGATAGTATGCTATCTGGTTGCTCTTTACCTTAACGTGTATACTGATTGTCTTTCTGTTACATGTTGGTAAAGCCCTTAGGATGTGTACTTGACTACCTGGACTATGATGCGGATCATACTAGTGGGGACAGGTAGTCCATAAGTACATCCTTCAAAGTCCCTAGTCGTGGGTGTATCGAGACGGGGCATCGATATACCAGAGTAGACTAGCGTATACCTTCTCGACCCATACAGATGGGCGATGGATGATCCCATATCCATCGGTGTTTGACATCAGAGATGATATACGGGTGCTCAGTGGAGACTGGGTACACTGGACGGACTCGCCGAGAACTCCCAGATGGTATTATACCTCACGTCAGATGGCAGTTCTCTGGTGACACTGGTACAGAGTAGTCTGTTGACCCGAGATCGTCATAGAGTCTTGTGTGGTTCCCACTGTGCTTTGATTTCCATCTTACCACATCCAAGAGAGCGTGCAAAATGGTGGTTTTTGGGTACAGTCCCGAATCACATGGAGGCAATGAGCGATAGGAGGGGATTCGTCTCTCCCGGTATAGGGAGTTGATGTTGCGCTGTGTTCGATTGGCTATAACAGGAAATCCCTGGCCAGGGTTGCTGAGATTTACTGGTAAGTGTTACCAGTAGTTTCTCGAATTGTTATAGACCTCATATCGACACGACTTATCGAGCTATTGGGGTCTGACGTTTACCACCCCTAGGCAAGATATGCGACATATCAGACGATCAGACCGGACTGTACGGTAAGTGTTACTGGTTGGATGCACAGGAGTGTGAGCGGGCTTGCTCGTCGATCTTCTGATCGCTCAATACCCGGATGGCCGTTACGTTTAGCAGACCGCTTGCGGCTTGTGGGTGTTTGATATGATCATCATCTGCTGCCGGCGTATTGACGAGTCTTTAGAGTTCTACACAGAGGTTTCCTGGCTCAAGCGAAACGAAATAGGAGCGCATATGAGATATGTGCGGGACGGAGAATAATGCGTGTATGTGATACCGTATTTCATTCTCGCGATGAATGTATCGATTGGTTATATGCGATATAACCTAGTTATCGAATCAAGGGTTGATTCGATAAGCCGATACATTGGATACTAGTCGGTTATATGCGATATAACCGGATCGTTAAATCAAGTGTTGATTTAATGATTTAATGTATAATTATATATTTAATATATTACTTTGCATTAACTAGTATTGGTTCACTTTAAATGGATATTCTCACTCGGATGTACACATTGTATATGTGATATACTTTCGTGCACTTGATTGTATCATGTTTGATGATACATGTTTACTTGGTTAAGTGTATAGAATTAAACCATGGTTAAACTTATGATTAGGGTTTTATTTCCTTTTCTCATTTATTTATCTATTTATTCTTTTTGGAAATAAATAAAAAGGCATAAAGAGAAAATGGTGGCTAATTTTGTTTCATATTGAAGCTTCATAAAGCTTTGACCTAGTGACCATTTTTGTCTCATGCTTAACCCTAACCATTCCTTTCAACCAAGATTAAATCTCTACACTTGACCATGGTTCATTATATGATAAGTATTGATTTTCTTTTCTATTATTATTAACTTATCATAACACTTTCTTCTTCTTCTTCATCTTCTTCAATGAAGAAAGCTTCACTTCATCAATGGTGGATTGATGAAAAGTGTGAGAAATCCAATTCTAAAGTGAACCCACTTCCTATTTCTTCATCCTCTACCTCTTGCCAAGTAGTAGAGTGTGTTTCCTTCACAAGTTTTCTTGACTCGGTGAAGTTGGAGCTTGATCTAGCGATGCCTCGACGTAGATCATCTTCGGCACGTCGTCGATGACCTAGCCCGCCTCTTTCTCCGATGAAGCCGATGCTAGAGTCCGGGATTTGATATGGACAGCGGAGAGGACTTCATCACGGAGCCGTGGAGGTGGAGGACCGGATCTACAAAGGTTGTATTTCCGTATTCTTGTAGTTAAGTGTTAACTAGTTTGCTTTTTCGCCTAGATTTCTAGCCAACGATCCATATTAGGGTTTCTCGGCACCGTTAAAATTTGAAATTGGCATGGTTGATGCCTTGTGAGACCTCTTGAGAGTGCCTAGGAACCCTACATAATGATGGAGCTTCATTAATGAGATTAATGAAATAAAAGAAACCTAAAGATAATGTAGAAACTTGTCTCGAAAACTGGTAGCTCTAGTTCTTGCTTTGCATAGCGGTATTCCTTGTAGAATATCCAGCACCATATTTGATAAGGAAAGAGCCGAGATCCCTTCACCGAGAGTGACCTCTTTAGCAAAACTAGCAGATGCTACAAACTCGGTTTGTCTTTTGATTGCTTTTATAGTTTTTACTTTGCATAGTGGTATTTGTGAAATATCCTGCACCTTATTCGATAAGGAAAGAGCCGAGATCTCTTCACCGTGAGTGACCTCTTTAGCAAAACTAGTAAAGGCCTAAAAAACACTCCATTTCAAATTCACTCGATTCTATGACGATATCAAGTTCATTACGCAAAAGTTTTTCTTAAAAACCTGTCGTAGCCCTCCGTCATTTTAGGAAGTAGAGTACTTAGTATTCGTGCTGCGTTTATTGACCTTAGTTATGGCGCAGTGTGCGGTAGCTAAGTGATATCTTCTTACATAGCATATGATGCGATTAATTAGGACAGTCATGTGACTTTGTTGACCATAGTTAAGGGTCATGTGGGTGGGTCTAATTAATCACGAAATGAACGGGTAGAACTTGACTAGTGCTTATAATTTATTGACCATAGTTAAGGTAATAAGTCACTTGGGGTAAAACATTATCGGGAATTTCAAGTGTTGAAATTTGCAATGAGATTGCATACCTCCTATGAGATAGTTGGATCCCGATACCCACTGCGAGTAAGAGTTACTCCTAGGAGAGTTTTACACATTACAATTAGCCGATCAAGTAGGTGTCTAGAAAGGTGTTAACGGGGTTACGCCTCTGGGAAAACGAGGTTTATTTTAATTAGGTCCGTGCGAAAGCACGGGGAACCTCCCTCAAAGTACCGACACTGGCCTGGCCGAAAGATTGGCGAACTTATAGGGTGTAATAAATCCCGGCTAGTATTTCCTTTTAGGGTTTGAAGGAAGATTTGACTAAAACAGTTGGAGCCATATTGATTAGATATATTAATAACCAATCTAATCTTGTAAGAGCATACGCTGAGTGTTTTCTTCTCTCTCTCTCCAGATAGTGACTATATCACGTCTTAATCAAGATAATAATACGGATGTATTGACTGAACCCGCTTGTTATACTGAGCTGGGGAACGTTAGTCCCGCTCCAACTTATAATTGTTATAAGACCGAGAAGGAAATAGGGGATTACCAGGATTCCCGTACCGCCCAAACGAAGAAAATGTATGTTGATACATCTTCTTCGTGTATGTTCATTACCGAGAACTATTTCTCAGTATCCTCTACGTCTTGGGTATGAGATATCGGATCAGGATCCCACATATGTAATATGTTACATAGGCTATAGATAGGTAGAGAACTGGGAAAGGGTGATAAGTTTCAAGAGTTGGAAACGGTGCAAGTGTTGCAACCAAGTATGTTGGCCGTTATCACCCTGTATTACTAGATACATTGATTCTGAATGAATGTTATTAGATACCGAACTTGAAGTACAACATCATATCAGTCTCTTTATTTAGTAAAGAAGGATATAATTTTGTATTGTTGGATAATGTTTTGAACATTTCCTATATCAAAATTTGATCGGTTCAGGCACGTTATCTAAAAGCATATACGTTCTAAATCAAACTACAGTTATTAACGTACAGAACACACACAAGGGGAAGAGTTCAGAAATGAACGAATTCTTCTTGAGGTATTGTAGACTAGGTCATATCAATGCGACCCGACTAGCTGAAGTTACATAAAGATGCATATTTAAATCAGTTTGAATTTACATCTTGTGAAACTTGCCAGTCATGTCACAAAGATAAGATGACTATAGCTCTGTTTATAGGAAATAAAGAAAGAGTTAGTGAACTCTTGGGATTGATACATGATGATGTATGTAAATCCCTTGTCTACACATGCCAGGACTGGTTCTTTGCACTTCATTACATTCACTGATAATCTCTCAAGATTCGCACATGTGTTCCTGTTGAAACACATGCTTGAAGCTTTTGAGAAATTCAAAGAATATAAGTTAGAAGTAGAGAACCAAAAAGGGGTATAAGTATTATATCCTTTGATGTGATCAGGGAGGAGAATACTTTAGAATGGAATTCCTGGACTATTCTAAAGGAGAATGAGATTCTCTCAGCATTACTCCTCCGTATACACCACAGCACGTTGGTGTATCGGGTCGGAGCAATCATACCCTATGTGATATGGTGTGCTCTATGATGAGTACTACTGAGTTGCCTATTTCCTTTTGGGGTTATGCACTTGTGATGCTGCATACCTATTGAATAGGGTTCCAATCAAATCAGGTGCCTACCGCTCCATATGTGATATGAAATGGAAAGAGCCCATCTATTAAGTTTGTTAAGATTTGGATTGTCCGGCCTATGTCTAAAAGCAAAATCCGGACAAGCTCGAGGCAAGGTCAGTTCTGAAGAAGTTTGTTGGATATCCTAAGCATTCATAAGGGAATGTCTTCTACCACACTGAGAAACAAAAGGTGTTTTGTTTCTCAGCATGCCACCTTTTGGAAAGGGAATTTCTTGTGAAGAAATTAGTGGTCATGAGGTAGAACTGGAAGGATTTCCAGCTATACAAACTGCAGCTGATGATTTGGTAGAACCGGAAGATTCAATAATTCCCGACGAACCTCAGCCTCTCCGCCGATCTGGTAGGGTTTCTCACCCACATGAGAGATACTTCTGTTTTCTCTATGACAGTAGGAGCGAGGATTGCATCATGAGATGATGACCCAACTAGTTTCGAGCAGGCCATCAAGAGTGGGGACTCTGTGAGAATGGCTGGATGCTAAGTGATCTGAGATGGAATCCATATACACCAACAAAGTATGGACTTTGGTTGCTTTATCTGAAGGGTTAAATTCCCATCAGGAGTAAGTATATCTTGAGAAGGTTACTTGGTGTACATAGAAAAGTTGAGACTTTCAAAGCTAAGACTTGTTGCAAAAGGTTCTTGTCATCGACCAGATGTGGATAATGATGAAACCTTTTCTAGTGCCTATGCTTAAGTCCATCCGGATCCTACTTGTCATTGCTACATACCATGACTACGATATCTGGCGGGTGGGTAGTCATGACTGCTGTTCTAAATAGTGATTTAGAAGAGAGCGTCTATAAGTACACATCCAGAGGGCTTCGTAGACAGTAGGAGCAGCGGAAACGTGTGCAAGTTGCTTTATGGAATAAAACAGGTATCGCGGAGTTGGAACATCTATTTTGATGCGGTAGTCAAAGAGTTTGACTTCATCAACAGAATAGATGAACCTTGTATATATAAAAAGGTAGTAGGGAGTATGGTGGTGATCCTCTATTGTACGTGGATGACATACTCTTGATAAGAAAGGAGTTTCCTATGCTACACTTGGTCAACCTCCTCTCATCACAAGGTTTCTCCATATAGGATCAAGGTGATACCTCCTAAATCTTGGGTTTTGGATCTATGTGATAGATTTAAGTGGATATTAGGATTCTCACTAGGTGTAGTAAGATGGTATCAATCGATCCTGGGGAGAATTACTGGATAGCTTTGTTGGAGATAGTGCCTTCAGAGTCAATTATTGGATCACAGGCACGTGGTTGCAATGATTGAGGGAGGACCTGTCCCAGTAGGACAGTCTTACTCAAGATGATAGTATGCTATCTGGTTTATCTTTATCATCGTGTACTGCTTTAGGTGACCTTACGAGTCGCTATTACACGTTGATAGAGCCCCTAGGATTCTTGCTTGACTACCAGCAGTATGAGGGCGATCATATACGTGGGAGCTGGGGTCTATAAGCACATCCTTAAAAGGTCCCTAGTCGTGGGAGTTTCGAGACAGGGCATCGATACTCCGGAGTAGACTAGTGTATACAGTCGAGACCCCGACGAGGGGCGGTGGCCGGTCTCACAAGCCACTGGTGTCAGTTGGTTCACCTAAGATGTATACAGGTGCTCATTGGGTTATGAGTATACCCGACAGGACTCGCCGGGAACCTGCTAGTTGGTATTATACCTGACGTTAGATAGCAGTTCCCTGGTGACATGTGTACAGGTTAGTTCATCGACCTGAGATCGTCATTTGTCTCGTGTGAGTTCCCACTGTACTTTGATTACTACCTTACCACGCTCAAAGGAGACGTGCAAACAGGTTTTAGTTGGGTACAGTCCCGAGCCACATGGAGGCAGTGAGCGGATCTGCAGGGGTTCGTCTCTCCCAGTATTAGGGGTGAGGTCGCGCTGTGTCTAGGAGAGCCATTACATGAAAAGTCCTTGGCCAAGGCAGGAGATTTACTGGTAGGTATTCCAGTAGTATCTCAGGGTGTTCTGGGCTACACTCCGACACGACTTGTACCGCTTTTGGGGGTCTGACTTTTACCAACCCCCTAGGCCCGCCATGCGATGCTCATAGACGAACGGACCGGACTGTACGGATATTGTCACTGATAGGCTCAGTAGGGTGTCAGGATGAGTTCGCTCATCGACGTCCCTTTTGGTCAATAGCTGGTAGCCTGTCACGTATGGCTAATACCTCTGACGTGCCAGTGGTTAAATCCACAGCCATAGTATTGACGAGTCTTTAGAGTCCACCACATACAGTTACTTAGGTTTCGGGCGAAACGCTGTAGAGGCCGTATGGAGATATGGCAGGGTTCGATCAGATACGTGCGGTATTGCATGGATCGTGATCGGACGGTTTTTACTAGCCGGCTTTGGCTTAAGCCGGATCCTAGTATTAGACAGTGTAGTTTTGTCTCCTTGCATTTGTATTCAGTGGGAATACAAATGCAGGCATGTATATGCAGTCGCGGGGTTTTCCTATAATTTATTACGGGATCAGTTTTCTGAAGTTGCCAGTTTGCATTCTGTTCCGGCCGGTTTTCCTTTGTTCCTTCGCGGCCGGACTTTCTGATGGAGGGAGTTATTTGCAGTTGTGCAAATAACTTATTGTGGAGGGGTTTATTGTGATTGTGGCTTCATCATGATGAGATTCTTTTCTAGTCTTTTTCATTGCATTTATGGTGATGGTTTGTGAGTGGATTTGGATTAGAAATGTGGTGACCATTTTTCTTTTCATTAATCTCTTTTTCTTCTCTTGATTAAGATTCCTTTTTATCCTCCACCATCTCTTTAAGGGGCCGGCCACTATGGGTGAAGGGAGAGGGAGTTCTTTTTGGTTGTGAGAAATATTAGGCATCTCATTTCATTCATGAAGAGAGTCCCATCTTAAAAGTTCGTTTCTCTCATCACCTCCACATCAAAGGTAACTTCTTAAACCCCAAAGAGACATAGCCTACTACACTACATCTACAACAAATCTTGGACGCGTCGGCTAGCCAACTTTGCGCCCGAGTTGCCTCGGTCCAGAGGTGGGAGCCCGTAAAAGAAATCGGCTACGTGGTGCCCTTTCCGACGAGGAGATGACGGACGGAGATTCTGTGGGATATCGGAGTGGAGACGAAGACCGAAGGACACGGATCGCTTGGTATAACTTCTCTACTCCTTTTCTTGTTTGCTAGTAGCTAGGTTAATGGCCCGATCCGGGATTTTTGTGTGCGGTGGTGCCGGTTTGCTAGTTCGCAAAGTTTTTCGTTTCCGCGTTTCCGGCGTCGGATCGACGGCCGGGGTGCCGCCGTGCACTTACATTGGTATCAGAGCCACACCATTAACCTAGTCTAGCTCTCTAACGTGTTTAGAACTCGATCGAACCAAAAAAAATTCCTAAAAACCGTATTTTCCAAAGCACAAGTTTCTGTTGAAATTTTTTGGGCTCTAAAAATTTTTCAGGATGTTTCAGAAACATGTGCAGAGAATTCTAAGAACACTGTAAAAATTTGGTGACCTAATACTTCCATAGAGCCGCGGAACCGCGGCCATAACCCCACTTTGGCCGCGGTTCCTCCGCATGAATATAGCTTCACTTCACCAGTTTTTTCCAGTGGGCTTTTGGGTTGGAAATAGGGGTTTTGGGATATTCTTTTTGGGCCCAGATTTTCTGTGAGTGCTACAGTAGTGCTTGGGGCCCACTTCGGTACATTTGTTCGATCGAAAATTTTAAACATGCAAGTTCACAGTATTTACATTATATCTGCGACCGTGACTTTCACTCGATCGGTAAATCCAGTCTATCTGCTATAGCCTTTTTAGACGGATTTGCGAACGTGACATTCACGTTGATGTTCTGTGTTGTGCTGTGATGTTGCAGATCGGTCGTGGGGGATAACCTGGTTGCAGTGGTAGTACAGTTTTGTTTTTATATGTACATTGATATTGCGGGGCGAGCGTCCGACATGTGGACTGCTGTCACTGCTTGTTTGTATTATTCTTTTAGGGCACGACCGGGTCGAGGTCGATGTACCCGTTGTATGTATATTTTACTTTCTGTACTAGGATTACCCCACGGAGGGGTGCACGGATAGCCGGGTTCTAGAGGGCAACGAGCCCGCATCTCATGGCGTTGAGACGGAGGGGGCTTTACTCTAGAATTGGCGGGCTGTTCACCGCACTCGTAGGGGGTATAGGTTGACCCAGGAGGGGTGCCCAAGTTACCGGATTTCGTGAAGTGCTGGGTGGTCCATTCACGTTGCTGAAGGGGGCTGCCTCGCTTCAGGTTTTGGCGGGTAACTTGCCGCACCCGTAGGGGTCTAGGATTTTCATTGCACAGGCTATCCACACGACCAGGGGAACGTCGGGTTTCAGTAGCGGCTCTATGAATCCCGGGGATCCCAGATATCTGTATTGTTCTGTGGTGCTGGTTACATTTTTGTGATGTTGCATTTTATCACGCCTTGAGCGAATATTATATATTGATATATATACTAGTAGATGTTGTATATGTTTTGCATCCGCACTAGTCCAGTCCCCGCTCTGTCGTTAGTTAAGTAACCTAACGGGTGATGACGGGACCCAGTGGCGAATGCGGATGGCATATACGTACGTCATTATTTTCGTTCTTTGTGGTGTGATCAATTGATGGGACTGTGTTGATTTGGATCAATGCAAGATAAACAAACCTAATCTGATGTTGTTGGAACATTTTTCAAAAAGCTGTTACTGCAAGGACGTTCTCTTTTGTTTTGCACAGTGGTATTCAGTTGGAATATCCTGCTCCTCAGTCGACGAGGCAAGGGCCGAGATCCCTTCACCGGGAGTGACCCCTTGGATAGAAGTTTGCGTCAGGGAAATAACTTCACTATAGCCGATTACTTTTGCTTTGCATCATGGTATTCAGTTGGAATATCCTGCACCCCATCCTACGGGGAAAGAGCCGAGATCCCTTCACCGGGAGTGACCTCTTTAGCAAAGGTTTTCGTTACTATATTTTTATAAAGCTATCTGTTCCTTCAACGATATCAAGTTCATTACGTTAAAGGTTTTCGCCAGAAACCATTCGTAGCCCTCCATCATTTCAGTTAAATATTCGGTAGTATTCAAGCTATGTATTTTGACCTCACGCCAAGGCATAGTGATTGGTAGCTGCCGGATATTTATCTGCAGTATAGATAGATGCGTTGGTTTGGGACAGTCGTACTACTATTTTGGCCTACGTCAAGGGTATGTACGGGTGGGTTCAAATTAACCTGGATAATGATGGGTAGAACTTGACATGTGACTTATGATATTTTGACCTCACGCCAAGGTCATAAGAGCATGGGGCAAAAATCACATCGGGAGTTTCTAAAGAAACTGAAACTTGCCAGATATGCGCATACCTTCTGGAGTGTGATAACGTGAGCGGATTCCGTCACATTATCATGCGATGATAGTTGGATCCCGATTCCCACTGATGAGTTGGTTTACTCCTCGGGTTATCCCGACTAGTTCTTCTTTCAGGTTTGGAGAAGAACTTGACGTTACAGTGGGAGGTTTCCTGATTAGATAAAGTGATAACCATTCTGATCTAGGCTAGAATGCACGCTGAGTGTTTCTTTTCTCTCTCTTTTTGGCAGCGACCATTGACCCGACCCTAGACTATGACTCAGAGACCAAGTTGACCGAACCTTCTTAACACTGGCTTTTGGATTGTCAGAGTTGCAAATCTCTTTGCCACTCCTTCTTTTACCCTTTTCTCCAGGACACCCCGTATTACTATGAACGTCCAATTCCATTGGACAAAACCATCGTATGGTTATATACGAACTCGAAGCAATTTATTCGAGGATGGTTTCTGGTTCTGGAGAAAACGAATAGGATTATTCAGTTGTCTTTTCCTCTGGCTCTGGAGAAAACGAATAGGACTATTCAGTTGTCTTTTCCTTTTACCTTCTCTCAGGTTGCGAATACTCCTTGGTTTAGGAGATAGTACACCTATTACGCAAATTGGATTGTCTTCTTCCAAACCTTAGGCTGGTGCCGAACGGTAGGGAATGAAGAAAACCAATTAGCCTAAACGGTGTACAGAAGGTATTAAGTTAAGACAAAGAAAGGGATTAGAAGGAGGGCAAAGTAAATTGCGACTGCTATTCACGACCAAACCAAGTATTTCATTACCACTCCCACTTCACCTTTGTATTTCTCCAGGACACTCCGTATCACTACGAAGATCCACAGTTATTTGGATACTCCATCGTATGGTTATATACGAACTCGAAAGGAACTTGTTCCAGTTCGGGGATGGATTCTGGTTCAGGAGAAATAGGAATAAGGTTTATTCGGTTGTCTTTTATCTTCACCTTCTCTCGCATTGCGAGTGCTCCTAGGATTAGGACAGTACACCCGTTATGCTTATTGGATAGTCTTCTTCCAAACCATAGGATGGTGCCGAAAGGTAGGGAAGGAAGAAAACCATTTAGCCTAAAGGGTGTACAGAAGGTAACGACTAAAGACATATAAAGGGGTTTGGAGAGGTGGCAAAGAAATATACGGTTACAGTTGTGAATCTGGATAATGGAAGAGGCATTACTAGGAATACCGGGATACCCCATCGAAACATTTTAATGTTTCAGTTTCACTGTGTACTGTTAAAAGAAAACTGATTTCCCAGTTAGACACTTGCTCCAGGGTATGTATTTACCAGGTATGATTCTCACATCTGTATGGTTTTTACAGATGATGAGTGGGAGTAAGTTATTGGGAATTAGGTGATCTTCCTCATTATATCAGAATTCGTTGTAATTGGTGGTATTTGAGGAAATCGCCTGGGTTGTTTGCCGGACGACAAATGTTTGGTTTTGAATATCCGTTGTTATGCACCAATTTCAAATTGATATATCTGTACGTCTATTTTCATAGAGTGAGATATAATTTTTTAAAATTATGCCTATGACATTTACCTATATCAGTGGATGGTTAGGTAAGGAGCATTGAACAGCGATGTAATTCTTCTTAACCATAAGTACAGTTTTCAACCTACGACACACAGTGAATGAGTTACTAGACTCAGGAGACTTATACAGAGTATTGTATATTGTCCAGTGTCCATTAGGATAGAGGGGTTGGTCCTCGTACTATATTCGGTTTACTTATGACTTCTCTAGTTCTTAGACAGGTGTTTCGTGGAAACACAGGGTCTAAGTTTTGAGAAGTTATAGGTATAAGAATAGAGTAGAGAACCAGGTATTGCAAGTATCGGGATTCTTCAAGGTGATCGAAGATGTAGATACTTGTGTATGGTATTCAGTTGATAGTAATGAGAACTTGCTTCTCTTTCAGGTTACTCATAATTGGAAGCATTCCTAAGTTGAGTAACGCTGATCGACCTCTTTCCATTTAGTTAACATGCACTGGAGACAGCTGCATGATTTGAATCTGGTTCAATTAAATCAGTGCCTCTGTTCCTATATTGGATATAGAACAGTTCATATCTTGACATTGTTAAGGTACGGGGAGTTGTCCGGCTTATGCTTAAAACCAGACTCCGGATAACTCAAGGCACGTTTCTGTAATGGCTGTTTGTGGGTTGACCCGGGCTATGACGAGGGTTGACTTTCTACCATCTAGAAGATCAATAGTGATATTGTTCTTGACTCGCCACAGTTTTAATAAAAATGGATTTTTTTTCAGAAAACAGTAGTGGGAGTATGGTAGAACTGGAAGTGATTCCAGAACCGCAAACGATTACTGAAGATTTGGTAAGAACTTAAAGATTCAATCTGGTTTGACATTCCATTAGCCACTCCGCGGATATGGTGGGTAACCTCAGGCACCCGAGAGGTACTCCGGTAGCCTCAAGGACGGTGGCAGGGAGGTTCTTGTTTACCCAGACTTTCCATTGCTGTTGTTCCTGTTAGTTGTATGTATGCCCTAGAGGCCAGTATTGTACAGATGATGTATATTATATTGGATGCTTGGACATATATAGAGATGACTTTCTTGCTCGACATGATAGTATGCTATCTGGTTACTCTTTATCTTAACATGTACACTTGTCTCTTTATACTGTCTTATAGTTACATGTTGGTAAAGCCCTTAGGGTGTGTACTTGACTACCCGGACTATGATACAGATCATACTAGTGGGGACATGGTAGTCCATAGGTACATCCTTCAAGGTCCCTAGTCGTGGGTGTATCGAGACAGGGCATCGATATACCAGTGTAGACTAGCGTATACGCTTCTCGACCCATGAGATGGGCGGTGGATGATCCCATATCCATTGGTGTTTGACATCAGAGATGGTATACGGGTGCTCAGTGGAGACTGGGTACACTGGACGGACTCGCCGAGAACTCCCAGATGGTATTATACCTCACGTCAGATGGCAGTTCTCAGGTGACACTTGTACAGGTTAGTCTGTAGACCCGAGATCGTCATAGAGTCTTGTGTGATTCCCACTGTGCTTTGATCTCCACCTTACCATGTCCATGAGGGCATGCAAAACGATGGTCTTTGGGTACAGTCCCGAGTCACATGGAGGCAATGAGCGATAGGAGGGGTTTCGTCTCTCCCGGTATTGGGGGTTGATGTTGCGCTGTGCTCGATTGGCCGTAACAGGGAAGTCCCTGGCCAGGGCTGATTAGAGATTTGCTGGTAAGTGTTACCAGTAGTTTCTCGACCCGTTATGAGCCTCATATCGGCATGACTTATCGGTTATTGGGGTCTGACGTTTACCACCCCTAGACTTGATATGCGACATATCAGACGAACAGACCGGACTGTACGGTAAGTGTTACTGGTTGGATTCACAGGAGTGTGAGCGGGCTAGCTCGTCGATCTTCTGATCGCTCAATACCCGGGTGGCCATTACGTTTAGCAGACCGCTTGCGGCTTGTGGGTGCTTGATATGATCATCATCTGCTACCGGCGTATTGACGAGTCTTTAGAGTCCTACACAGAGGTTTCCTGGCTCAAGCGAAACGAAATAGGAGCGCATATAAGATATGTGCAGGACCGAGAATAATGCGTGTATGTGATACCGCATTTCATTCTCGCGTATATGTTTCGATTGGTGATATTCGATATGACCTAGTTATCGAATCATAGATTCGATAAATCGATACATAGGATACTAGTCGGTTATATGCGATATGACCGGATCGTTAAGTCAAGTGTTGATTTAATGATTTAATGTATAATTATATATTTGATATATTACTTTGCATTAACTAGTATTAGTTCACTTTAAATGGATATTCTCACTTGATGTGCAAATTGTATATGTGATATACTTTTGTGCACATGTTTGTATCATGTTTGATGATGCATGCTCATTTGGTTAAGTGTATAGAATTAAACTTAGGTTAAGAAAGTGATTAGGGTTTTTATTTATCCATTCTTTTATTTATTCATTTTTGGAAAAAGAATGGGATAAGAATACAAAATGGTTGCTTTCATTCTTGAACATTGTTGAAGCTTCATGAAGCTTTGACTTTGTGACCATTTTGTCTTCACACTAAACCCTAACCATTCTTCTAACCTTAGTTAACTCTCTACACTTAACTATGGTTCTCATTATGATAAGTATTGATTTAATTTTATTTTATCTCAAGACTTATCATATTCTAGCTTCATCTTCTCCTTCTTCTTCAAGAGAGAAAACTAGATGCCATCAATGGCAACTTGAGCAAAAGTGAGTGAAATCCAATTCTAAAGTGAACCCACCTCCTATTTCTTCACCCTCTACCTCTTGCCAAGTTGTTTTGGGTGTTTTCTTCACAAGTTTCACAACTTTGTGAAGTCGGAGCTTGAACTTGTGATGCCTCGACGTAGATCGTCTTTGACACGAAGCCGACGGCCTAGCTCGCCCGTTTCTCCGATGAAGCCGACGATTGAGTTCGGGATTCATGATGGACAGCGAGAGGACACCCATGTGGAGCTAAGGAAGTGGAGAACCGGATCTACAAAGGTTGTAGCATCTAACTATTAGTTAAAGTGTTAACTAGTTTATCTTTTCGCCTAGAAATCTAGCCGACGATCCGTATTAGGGTTTCTCGGCACCCATAAAAATTTAAATTGGCATGTTCGATACCTTGTGAGACCTCTATAGTGTGCCTAGGAACCCTACAGTGGTATCAGAGCCTAGCTAGAGCCTTAGGCAAAGTCTAGACGCAATTTGAAGCCCGAACGAACCCGAAACCCTAAACCAAACATGCTCTCTGGACTTTTTCCAAAATCTGGAGTTTTTCGATATTTAAAATATGCAGAAAAATCAGCAGGAGATTCTAAGGTTTACTGTGAAATTCGTGAGCCTAATTCCACTTTATCACCGCGGTTCCGCGGCATGAGCAAGGCTCATGCGGCGGTTCCGCGGCCGTACGGCCACAGTATGTAAAGTTTTTTGCACAGTAACTCTTAGTTTCCAGTGGTGATTTTCCTGGGAATTTTTAATGTTTTTTCCAGAGTTTTAATTTTCAGGGTTGTTTTGGGGATTCGGTATTTCGATCGGATTATCAAATTTCGTCATTTGTGTATTTCCGGATAATTTTTAGAATATGTTAAAAAGTTCGACCGGATATAAATACCCAATTTTTCCCCTGTCGGGAGATTTCCAAGTGTTGGATTTTTCCGTAGTTTAACGACGTTCTAAGTAGTGCAGGTAACGCGATGGACCCTCTAGAAGACAACAAACCTTAACTCGATTATGTGACCGTCTTGAACTGCCCTTTGAACTTTCGGGTTTGGGGCAGTACGGCGTGCCACATGTGAGGCGTTGGCTTGACCCTTCTACGGCTGGACCGTTGGTACTGAAGCACGAACTTAATGTTGCTAGACTTATTTCATGTGTTGGACTGTATCAGGAAACCTTGGGTGTTCGAATGTTCGATCGGAAAGTTTAACATTTTCTGTTTATCTGGAATGTGATACAATAATTGGAATTCACAAACTGTTATGAGATAACTGAATGAATGTTATAAATCTAGCAGTTTAGTCCCACATGATATTGAAAAGAGTTTTCGATAATGAGACTAAAATGCGGGATTTATATCTATTAGGCATGTGATGTCTAAGTATTTCATTTGATTAGGCATGCGATGTCTAAAGAAGTTGCGGATTCCAATTGTTGTAGTTTTACACTTTCTTTTCTGTGACCGTAAGTGTAGTATGTTCATATCGCCGGTTTCGTTGCTATATGTCAACGACAATTGGGGTATGCGTACTTACTTACGTTGATGACATGTGATGTTATGTGTTGCTGGATATGTTATATTGGATCGTCGTGTTTGAATAGCCGGGGGTTTTTATGTGAGATGAGTGTTTTTTATTTTCATTCATGTAAAAACTTGTATGTAATATTCTTTTATTTGGGGCACTTCCAGGTAGCGGAAGTTGTCACCTTTTGTATATTATTTACTTTTCCGCATTAGGATAGACCCAAGGAGGGGAGCACAAGTAACCGGGTTCTGGGGTCCAGTGGGAGACCAACTCGAGGAGTCGAGTCCGGGTCTCCTAACCCTAGAATTGGCAGGGTTGCTTGCCGCTCTCGTAGGGGTCTAGGGGTGTGGGATTGGCTATTCATCACGACCGTGGAATCCGTGTTTTATACTGGCTCGTATTGAAAACACGGACGTCCTAGTACATCCAATATTTCATATGTTTCTTCTGCTGCGATATCTGTGATGTGATCATGTGATGTTCTGTGATAGATACTATATATAGTATATATGATATATTATATAGACGTTACTTATGTTTTACACCCGCGCTAGCCCTGCCCTGCTCTGTCGTTAGTTACCTAACCTAACGGTGCACGAGGGGACATCGAGGCGAATGCGGATGGCATAAGTGTACGTCATATCTATCTGTGATGTTTAGGTATTTAAATGATGGGACTTCATTAATGTGATTAATGAAATAAAAGAAACCAAATGATGTTGTAGAATCAGATTTTAAAATAAAACAGGTAGCTACAGTTCTTGCTTTGCATAGCGGTATATATGATATACCCTGCACCTTATTCGATGAGGAAAGGACCGAGATCCCTTCACCGGGAGTGACTCCTTTAGCAGTAACTGGCAGATGCTACACACTCGGTTTGGCTTTGATTGCTTTTAAGAGTTTTTGCTTTGCACAGTGATATATATGATATATCCCGCACCTCATTTGACGAGGAAAGGGCCGACGATCCCTTCACCGGGAGTGACCCCTTTAGCAAAACTGGAAAAGCCTCAAAATCACTCCATTTCAAAACTTCATTTGATTCTACAACGATATCAAGTTCATTACGCAATAGGTTTTCTGAAAACCTGCGTAGCCCTCCGTCATTTCAGATAAGTACTAATTAGTATTCGTGCTACGGTAGTTTGGCATTCGTCAAGGCGTAGTATACGGTAGCTAACTAGTATTTATCTGCTTATGCATATGATGCAGATTGGATTAGGGTATTCGTACGGCGTTGTTTGGCATTCGTCAAGGGTCGTGCGGGTGGGTTTAATTCAATCAAGAAATGTACGGGTTGAACTTGACTAGTGGACTATGGGTTGTTTGGCATTCGTCAAGGTCATAGAACATTAGGGGTAAAATATTATCGGGAATTTCAAGTGTTGAAATTTGCAATGAGATTGCATACCTTCTATGAGATAGTTGGATCCCGATACCCACTGCGAGTAAGAGTTACTCCTGGGAGAGTTTTACACATTACAATTAGACGATCAAGTAGGTGTCTAGAAAGGTGTTAACGAGGTTACGCCTCTGGGAAAATGAGGTTTACATTAATTAGGTTCGTGCGAAAGCACGGGGGACCTCCCTCAAAGTATCGACACTGGCCTGGCTGAAAGATTGGCGAACTTGTAGTGTGTAATTAATCCCGGCTAGTCTTTCCTTTTAGGGTTTGAAGGAAGATTTAATAAAAAACAGTGGGAGCCATCCTGATTAGATAAGATAATAACCAATCTGATCTTGCACGAGCATACGCTAAAGTGTTTTCTTCTCTCTCTCTCTCTAGGTAGCGACCATTTCATGCCTTAATCAAGATAATAATATGGATGTATTGACCGAACCCGCATGTTATACTGTGCAGGGGAACGTTGGACCCGTTCTATCTTATAAGTGTTATAAGAATAAACAGGAAACAGGAGAATATCTGGATTCTCACACCGCCCAAACGGAGAAAATGCATGTTGATGCATCATCTTCGGGTGTGTTTGTCATTGAGAACTGTTTCTCAGTTCATCCTACGTCCTGGGTATTAGATACCGGATCAGGATCCCACATATGTAAGATGTTACATGGGCTGCGAAAAGGTAGAGAACTGGGAAAAGGTGATCATCCGTTCAAGTAGGGAACGGTGTAAATGTTGCAGCCAAAGCAGTTGGCGAATATCACCTAGTATTACCAAGTGGTGATACAATAATTCTGAATGAGTGCTATTATATACCAAACATGATGTGCAACATTATATCAGTTTCTTTATTGAGTAAAGAAGGATATAATTTTGTAGTAAAGGATAATGTTATGAATATATTCCTAGATCAAAAGTTGATTGCATCAGGCTCGCTACATAATGGCATATTCATTCTAAATCAAAATGCAGTCCTCAATATACAAAACACACACAAGAGGAAAAGTTCAGAAATGAACGAATCCTTCTTGTGGCATTGTAGACTTGGTCATATCAATGCGACACGACTGGCTAAGTTACATAAGGATGGTTATTTGAATCCGTTCGAATTATCATCTTATGATACTTGCCATTCATGTCTCAAAGGAAAAATGACCAAAGCTCCGTTTAGTGGACACGGAGAAAGAGTTACTGAACTCTTAGGACTGGTACATAGTGATGTATGCGGTCCCATGTCTACCCTTGCCAGGAACGGTTCTTCCTACTTCATTACATTCACTGACGATCTCTCTAGATACGGACATGTGTTCCTATTGAAACACAAGTCTGAAGCTTTTGAGAAATTCAGAGAATATAAGCACGAAGTAGAGAACCAAACGGGCAAAAGTATTAAGATCCTTCGATCTGATCGAGGAGGAGAATACTTGAGCAATGAGTTCCAAGATTATCTAAAAGAGAATGGGATTCTCTCCCAGCTTACTCCACCTTATACACCACAGCACAACGGTGTATCAGAACGGAGGAACCGCACCCTATTAGATATGGTGCGCTCTATGATGAGCACAGCTGAGTTACCTATTTCCTTCTGGGGGTATGCGCTTGAGACAGCCATACATCTATTGAATATGGTCCCAACCAAATCTGTGCCTACCACTCCATATGAGATATGGAAAGGAAAGAGACCAAGTCTAAACTATGTTAAGATATGGGGTTGTCCAGCCTATGTCAAACGACAAAATCCGGACAAACTCGAGGCACGGTCTGTTCTATGCAAATTTGTAGGATATCCCAAGAATTCACAAGGGTATATCTTCTACCACCCCGAGGAACAAAAGGTGTTTGTTTCTCGACATGCCACTTTCTTAGAAAAAGGTTTTCTTATGAAACAGATTAGTGGCATTGAGGTAGAACTGGAAGAGGTTCCAGCAACACAAACTGCAACAGAAGACTTGGTAGAACCAGAGGATTCAGTAGAACTCGACGAACCCCAGCCTCTCCGCCGATCTAGTAGGGTATCTCATCCACCTGAAAGATACTACGGTTTTCTCATTGACGGTGGTAGCGAGGATTGCATCATGGAGGATGATGACCCAACTAGCTTCGAGCAGGCCATCACGAGTAGGGACTCAGTGAAATGGCTGGATGCTATGCGGTCTGAGATGGAATCCATGTACACCAACAAAGTATGGACTTTGGAAGTTGCTTCTGAAGGGGTAAAACCCATCGGGAGCAAGTGGATCTTCAAGAAGAAACTTGGTGTAGATGGGAAAGTGGAGACTTTCAAAGCTAGACTTGTAGCAAAGGGTTTTCGTCAAAGACCAGGTGTGGACTATGACGAGACCTTTTCTCCAGTGGCTATGCTTAAATCCATCCGGATCATGCTTGCCATCGCTGCATATCATGATTACGAAATCTGGCAAATGGACGTTAAGACCGCCTTTCTAAATGGTGATTTAGAAGAGTGCGTGTACATGACTCAGCCAGAGGGCTTCGTAGACAGTGGGAGCAGCGGCAAGGTGTGCAAGCTGCTTAAATCCATTTATGGATTAAAGCAAGCATCACGGAGTTGGAACATCTGCTTTGATGTCGTTATCAAAGAGTTTGATTTCGTCAAAAACCCAGATGAACCTTGTATTTACAAGAAGGTGGCAGGGAGTAAGGTTGTCTTCCTCGTATTGTACGTGGACGACATACTCTTGATAGGAAATGATATTCCTATGCTGCAATCGGTCAAGCTCTTCTTATCACAAAGATTCTCAATGAAAGATCTTGGTGATGCCTCCTGCATATTGGGAATCAGGATCTATAGAGATAGATCCAAAAGGATTTTGGGATTGTCCCAATCCAGGTACATTGACACCATACTAAAGAGGTTTAGTATGGAAGAGTCCAAGCGTGGGAACTTGCCCACGATCTCTGGAGTCACTCTCTCCAAAGAGATGTCTCCCAAGACTGATTTGGAGAGAGCTCGCATGCAAGGGATACCCTATGCTTCGGCGGTAGGCTCTATCATGTATGCGATGCTATGTACCAGACCCGATGTAGCATACTCACTAAGTGTAGTGAGCAGGTATCAAGCTGATCCTGGAGAGAGTCACTGGACAGCTGTGAAGAGCATTCTCAAGTACTTACGAAGGACTAGAGATATGTTCTTGGTGTATGGTAACGGAGAGCTCCAAGTAGAGTCCTTTACCGATTCGAGCTTCCAGAGTGATAAGGACGACTCTAAGTCCCAGTCGGGCTTTGTCTTTACCCTTTACGGAGGGGCGGTTAGCTGGAAGAGTTCCAAGCAGGAAACCGTGGCAGACTCGACGATGGAGGCTGAATACATCGCTGCCAACGATGCTGCTAAAGAGGCTGTCTGGATCAAGAAGTTCATTGCTGAACTTGGAGTGGTTCCATCCATTGAGCATCCAATACCTTTGTATTGCGATAACAATGGAGCGGTGGCTTTGGCCAAGGAACCCAGGTCCCATCAGAGATCCAGGCATATTCTGAGGCGGTATCACCTGATCCGGGAGATAGTTGATCGCCGGGAGATCGAGGTCAGGAGGGTTGACACGAAGAACAACACGGCGGATCCACTCACGAAGGCCATTCCCCAGATACAGTTTGAGAGACTCTTCGGGATGCTCGGTATGCGATACTACAGCAGCTGGCCTTAGTGCAAGTGGGAGATTGTTAGTTGTATGTATGCCCTACAGGCCAGTATTGTACAGATGATGTATATTATATTGGATGCTTGGACATATATAGAGATGACTTTCTTGCTCGACATGATAGTATGCTATCTGGTTACTCTTTATCTTAACATGTACACTTGTCTCTTTATACTGTCTTATAGTTACATGTTGGTAAAGCCCTTAGGATGTGTACTTGACTACCCGGACTATGATACAGATCATACTAGTGGGGACATGGTAGTCCATAGGTACATCCTTCAAGGTCCCTAGTCGTGGGTGTATCGAGACAGGGCATCGATATACCAGTATAGACTAGCGTATACGCTTCTCGACCTATGAGATGGGCGGTGGATGATCCCATATCCATTGGTGTTTGACATCAGAGATGGTATACGGGTGCTCAGTGGAGACTTGGTACACTGGACGGACTCGCCGAGAACTCCCAGATGGTATTATACCTCACGTCAGATGGCAGTTCTCAGGTGACACTTGTACAGGTTAGTCTGTAGACCCGAGATCGTCATAGAGTCTTGTGTGATTCCCACTGTGCTTTGATCTCCACCTTACCATGTCCATGAGGGCGTGCAAAACGGTGGTCTTTGGGTACTGTTGGGGTAAAAATTTACACCCCTGTTGACCGAGTCAAAGTCAAGGTCAACCACAAGCCAGGTGGGCCCAAGCCCAAGCAAGTGGGCCAATGCCCAGGTCGAGCCCGAACACGAAGCGTCTGGCCTTCCGCCATGCCAACAAAAAAATCATGTAATAAATAATTTTTATGTAATTTTTTTTATATACATGAATGTATGTAAAATGGGCATAAAGCCAATATTTTGTAAGCCCATGGCTTATGTGCAAAAATGTAATGGCACATGAGCCATGGAATAGGCAAAATGCCATTTTGTAAAGCCCAAGGGGCTATATGCAAATATGTAAGCCTATAAAAGGCAAAATGATGATGAATAAAATAATACTTTTCATTCTCTCCAAAAAAATTAGAGCTGAGCTCTTTCTTCCTTCTTCAAGGTTCCAAAACCTTCTTCTTTCTCTTGAATTAAATCAAGAGTTCTACTCTCCTTTTTATAAAACAAATTAGTTTTTCACCACAAAACCCATCAAGGGGAACTCAGATCTTCCATTAGATCTCAAAAAGGAGTGATTTTTTTTAAAATCCCATATCTTTTGATCTTCAAGATCCAGCTAACAGAGGAGGAAGAAGAAGAACCCCTTTCACTAAACCCTAAAAAAAAATAAAAAAATAAAAACACTCAGGAGTCCAACTCCTCTTTGATTTCTCTTCAGAGAAATCTTTTTAGGCTAAAAGCCTCTTTTTCTCGCCGGCGCTCAAGCGCAGAGCGCCCACGTGCCGACACGTGGCGCGCTTGCGCTCCAGCGCAAGCGCTCGAGCGCAAGTTGCCCTCGTGCCGACACGTGGCGCTCTTGCGCTCAAGCGCAAGCGCTCGAGCGCAAGTCGCCCTCGTGCCGACACGTGGCGCTCTTGCGCTCCAGCGCAAGCGCTCGAGCGCAAGTCGCCCTCGTGCCGACACGTGGCGCTCTTGCGCTCAAGCGCAAGCGCTCGAGCGCAAGTCGCCTACGTGCCGACACGTGGCGCGTTGCGCTCCAGCACTCTGCGCTCGAGCGCAAAGCGCCCACGTGCCGACACGTGGCGCGCTCACGCTCAAGCGCCTAGGCGCTGGCCCCACGCATCCTTTGGATGTATTTTTCCCCTTTACTTATATATACATGTATATATATACATATGTGTACAAATGTACGCATACACATACTCCGCGACACTGTCCCTGTTAGAAAAAAAATTTCTAACGGGGCGCTGCCCCGCACCCCGCAAGGGGGCTGCTAGCCCCCTTGACCCCCAGCCCGCTATCCGGGTAGCGGGACCCCCGTAAAAACTCTGCGTGGCTCCCGATATATCCAAAACCCCCTTTCAAAACACACGCACACTGCACGTTGAGTTCGCATGACCAGTTTAACCCGTTAATCGGAGGTTCCCTCGCCCCAAAGGCGATGGGTAATTAACGGCAGCTTAGTCCGCGGCTGCCGGAGATTCGGATCCCCACAATCATTAAACCCCCCGCCTACCCTAGGCAGGGGGAATCTGTAGTACGCCTGACAAGCGCTCGCGTATTCCCATCTCAATGGGGTGACGAAAAACACCCTACAGATTCTGGCACGCCCGGTGGGACCAATCTCTCCTCTCATATTTCGGGTTAAACGTTCATGCGAACTCAATCAATACACATATCGATTGCCTATACTGAAATGATGTTTTCTTCTCGTGCAGCAATCAAATTTCGACGACAATGTCTCCCAAGACGAACTCAGCTTCCAATGTGACCCCGATTCCGTACGTGGTCAAGATCAACGCTCGTGTGGTTCTCCCCGCGAGCCTCAGTCGACAGTGGGAGGAACCGCCCCGCCAGTTTGGCTCCGTCATCATCTACCCTGCCGGGAGCGCTCATCTGGCAGAGATCCCAGCGGAACAGGTGGCCAAGCCGGTCCTAAGGGGCAAGAGGCCGAATGTCGTGATCGCCAAGGCACCACAACCAAAACTCAAGACGGTGTGTGAACGATTCTCTGGTGCTCCAGCGGGGGGCAAGAACTCCGGTACAAAGGGCAACATCCAATGTTGCGGACGAGCTCACGCGATTACTCCAACAAATGCACAATCGAGCGTATCTCCAAGGCCTTCCATCGCCCGGTCTGCGACGTCTTCCCAAAGAGTTGAAGCCTGCCAGGTGCTTAGAACAGAAAAGTTAAGGCAGAAGCGGCTCAGGTATCGAGCCAACAAGAGGGCCAAGGCTTCGGCCAAATGGAACCATGTGAAGTTCCAAGTGCAGGGTTTCCCCGCGACGACGGCTGAGTCGGACGTAAGAATCAGCAATTCCTTCGAGCCTCTGAAGTGGGTTCAGAAAAACGCCATGACCGCCAGAATCAAGAAGACAGCGGTCCGAACAGTGCCATAAAGAGACGTGTCCCCGCCTCAACAGAAAAAGTACGACACTATCTCTTCAAGAGTCTATCAAGCGCTCTGTGCCGCACGAAAGCAGCGGGGCAAACCCAGAAAAGATGCGCCAGCACCATTTAAGAACCTGGTTAGGCCAGCCGCCTTCAATCGACTACCAGCTACCGAAACAAGGGGGTCAAGACAGCGACCCATGAAATCAGCTGCCAATGATAGAAAGACGTCCGGATATACCATCCATACGGTCTATATGGCGGGCGGGCGCCCTAGCGACAACCTTCGCAGCAAAAGCAAGGATGGGGCTACCACATCCCAAGCCCAATCTAGCCTGAATGTGGTCGCCGCCACTCAAGAACAGCCGCCCCCGCTGGATGAAGAAAACCCTCTCGATGAGGATGATAGGCAGAAAGACCCCTCGGTCCATGCAGAGTCAAGCTCGGACAGCGAGGAAGAGCCGACTTTCCGCCCTAGGACTGCGGAGCAAGAGCTGCTTCAAGAACTTCGAAAACAGCTCAGGAGCAAAGATAAAGAGATGGCCAAGCTCTATTCGAAGATTGACGACTTAACGAACGTGGTGATGCAGCTTACGGCTCAAATTGCTCGAGCGCCTCCTAATCAAGCACAAGCCGCTACTAATCAGCCGGGTGATGACAATCCGAGGCAGCCAATGCCTGTTCCTTTGGGACCAAGACTGGTCGAGCCAAATGAAAGCCGGCTACATTCCGCTTCTGGGGACGCCTTGGCCCCAGATAGCACCATCCCGCTAACACAGGATCGGATAATGGATTTGGTCACCAGCAAGGTTAAAACATTGGTGGCCGAAGCCGAAGCTCAAAAAGAAATCGGCAGTAGTGGGCGGCCATATCCCGCGCAGTACGATCTGATTGAGTTCCCAAGCGGCTACGTCATTCCTAAGTTCGGAAGATTTGATGGAACGGGGAATGCAAATCAGCACGTCGCCCACTTCAAAGCATCGTGCGGAAATACAGGGGGCAATGACGCGCTCCTTCTTCGTCAGTTTGTCAACAGCCTGACCGGTGTTGCTTTCGACTGGTACGCGAGCATACCAGATGGGTCCGTCATTACCTTTGCCCAAATGGAGTCCCTGTTTCGGCAAAGGTTCATGAGTGTCAGTGATAAAATCTCCATTGCCGACCTTGTGAGGACTAAGCCAGGGAAGAATGAAAGCAACACCGACTTTATCGCCCGATGGCGTAATCTCACAGTCAAATGCGAACCGCCGCTGGAGCAGGACCAGTCCGTCAGCCTTCTCATTGGGAACCTCAGCAATTGGATGGTCCCATTCTTGTGTACAGCGGGCCTCAAGACATTTCAGGAGCTAACCAAGAAAGTCCAAATGCTGGAACGCTCAAAGCAAGAGTCCCCGCCGGATACTCAGAGAGACAAAACCTGGAAAAGCAAGCGGGACGACAACCGTAGAAGCGGGAGTTCCAGCAGTACCAATGTCTTCAATGCCTCCGACAATGAAGAAAAGCGAAGGGCGGGCGAATCCAAAACCAACCGGTCTCGAAAGCCATTGCTGGGAGGAGATGGGCCTTCCCTAGAAGAGAAGAAGAACAAGGTTTACTCTTTCAGAAGGGACAAGGTCCGTAAGATATTTAAAGATGCCTTGAACAACGGCTTACCATTGCCGGAGTCGAAAAGACCCCAAGAAGCAAAAATGACCGACAATCCTCTGTATTGCCCGTACCACCGAGTAGTGAGCCATGCGATCGAGGATTGCTATATCTTCAAGGATTGGGTCGAGAAGCAGTACAAGGCTGGAGAGATCGAGCTGTCCAAAAGCGTGTTGGTGAACAATCAAGTTGCGACCGCCAACTTTATACAGACAGAAGTTGAAGCCTTCGGGGAACAGACAGCTGAACCCGCTGCCCCGACAAACGAAACCGACTCATCGCAGCCTCCGTGGAGTACGCACATATCTAATAAGACGAAGAAGCTGCTAAAGCTACTTCAGAAAGAACCCAGGACGGAATGGGAAGGGCAAAAGAAGCCTACCAGTCCAGCTGCCAATGCCGCTCCATCAGGCTCAAAATCCAAGAAGCTCAAGAAGAAGAAAAGTGTAGCTCGGCGCGAAAAGGAGCCTGCAGGGAGATCGACCATTCAAAAATATATCGATTCCCTCGAAGAATATGAACAAAGGGAAAGAACATTGATTCAATTGAAGGAGTTCTTCCCTGTACAAGCGGCTGAAATTCTGGAGGAATTAGAAGAAGACTCCAATGAAGAGATCCCAGTAGTGACCTGCTACGCCATCCATCTTGGCAGCGACTCGGAAGAGGAGCTCTGTTTTCCCAAAGAGGACGAAGAGCTCGCCACAACGGCCAATCAAATCCAGCTCAGAAGCGGCAGGGCTCTACCGCCAAATCAGGGCAACGCCCCAAAAGGGAAGGAAAAACAAGTCGCTAATGAAGAAGATGGCAGAGAAACGGCTGATGAAAACATAAGTCCTTCCTCGGTGGACTATAATGTCTTGGCGCATCTCCGGAAGCTTCCGTCTCTCCTGAGCATCTATGACGCCTTGGTCCTATCTAAGGAGCTTAGAGATGTTCTCATCCACGCTCTACAAAACCCCGAGCGGTATCAGGCCCACTTTGCGGAAATTAATATGAAAGAAGCCCAGCACGCTTTGCATGCCGCCGCAGTCACATTTAAGGATGAAGACTTGCTACTGGGAACGGCTGAGCATAATCGGCCGCTTTACGTGACCGGGTACAGCGACGGAGATCGAATTAATCGTATATTGATTGATCCGGGGTCCTCAGTGAACATCATGAACTTGCGAACTCTGAAGAGTTTGTCAATGGACGTCCGACACCTGTCGAGGGAAAGGATTGTCATTCAAGGGTTCAACCAAAGTTGCCAGCAAGTTCTAGGGTCTATAGCTTTGCCAATCAAATTTGGGGATCTGCAAACTGAAGCTAAGATATACGTGATCGACGCCGACACGTCTTATAAGATTCTCCTGGGGCGGCCGTGGCTCCACGATTACGGCATCATTCCATCAACTCTCCATCAATGCATGAAGTATACTAAAAATGGCGAAGAAAGACGCATTGACGGAGACATCCAGCCGTTCGGTGTGCATGAAGTCCGCTATGAAGATTCTCGGTACTTTATGAACCACCAAAATGCTAAGCCACAACTGACTGAAGATAGACCGGCCCCAAGACCCAAAAGCAAATCTGCGCCGACTGTCACTTTCAAAAGCAAAAATGCCCAAGTGCGCCCGCATTTCGGTAGCGACACTGATGAGTCCGACGCTGGAAGCCCGTCCTTCCATAAAACTTGCCCTCGTTTCGGCAGCGATACGGATGAATCCGTCACTGAAGCCCCATCTAGCAGTAAAGTCCGCCCTCATCTTGGCAGCGACACTGAAGAGTCGGAGGAAGAGGACCTGCCGTGCAACAGCGATGCAGATTGGACCCCTATGCAACAAGAGAAACTACGAGAGACCTTCGAAGTTGCAGAAGGGTCCCTAGCCGTGACAAGGGTACCAGAGCAGATGTACAAAGAGCTCGATGCATTATCAATCTCCACCGTGGACCAGCTGAAAACTTTCTACGTTCCCGGGAGGAAAAGTGGACAGAAGGGCATCCTGTTTTATGGGTCAAACCCCGTTGTGCACCCGGACGATCTTTCTGTCGCGTGCCTTCCCTATGAGAGAGGCATAAGAGCCGTCCTCAATCCCAGATACTATGCGCCCGAGATGCGGGAATACTTTAAGAAGTGCGGATGCCGGTTATATCAAACGGAGTCCGAAGCAAAGTTTTACGAAGGGCTATGGCATCCGCCCCAGGTCCGAGCACTCATCGATGGACGAATTCCAGATAGACGGGGCATAGGCTACATTCAACCTGATTCCAAAGCATGCTACATGATCCATGTTGGTGAGGCCAGCGAAAGATCAAATGATGACGACGAGATAGCCGAGCCAGAAGAAGCTCCTCAAGAGCTCGAAGATGGCGGGCAAGCAACCTTTGACGAGCTAACCGAGATTGACTTAGGAACGCCCGATAATCCAAGGCCGACCTACATCAGCTCGCTCTTGTCAGAGGAAATGAAAGCGCAGATAATCTCCCTGCTGCATGAGTTCGTCGACTGCTTCGCGTGGACATACAAAGAAATGCCTGGCCTTTCCCCTGAAGTGGCCGTACATAAGTTGGCTATATCTCCTGATGCTAAGCCAGTCAAACAAGCTCCTCGAAGAATGAGAAGGGAATTGGAAGAAAAGGTCATCGAGGAAACCAAGAAACTCATCGATGCCGGCTTCGTCAGGGAAGAGAAATATGCAGACTGGATCGCATGCATAGTCCCAGTGAAGAAGAAAAATGGGCAGATCCGAGTTTGTGTCGATTTCAGGGACCTCAACAAGGCATGTCCTAAAGACGACTTCCCGCTACCGGTCATGGAAATGATGGTCGATGACACCTCAAATTACGAACTGTTCACCTTTATGGATGGCTCGTCTGGATATAATCAGATCAAGATGTCGCCTGAGGATGAGAAACACACAGCATTTCGAACCCCGATCGGAATATATTGCTACAAGGTAATGCCATTCGGACTGAAGAACGCAGGTGCTACATATCAAAGGGCAATGACTAATATCTTTGATGACCTAATCCATAAAGTCGTCGAATGCTATGTTGATGATCTGGTCGTTAAGACTGAAACCAAGGCCGATCATATCCAGGATCTTAGGACCGTTCTCACCAGACTGAGGGAATACGATCTGAAGATGAATCCTCTGAAGTGCGCTTTTGGCGTATCATCGGGAAAATTCCTGGGTTTTATAGTCCGGCATCGAGGGATCGAAGTTGACCCATCAAAGATAAAGGCCATCATAGAGATGCCCCCTCCGAAGAGTCTGACGCAGCTAAGATCTTTTCAAGGCAAGCTTGCTTATATACGGAGGTTTATCTCAAATTTATCGGGGAGATGTAGGCCCCTCTCAAAGCTCATGAAGAAAGGAGCTCCTTTTATCTGGGATGCCGAATGTCAAGCAGCGTTCGAAAGCATCAAACAATACTTGTTGCACCCTCCAGTGCTGGCTGCTCCCATTCCAAACAAACCGTTGATTCTCTACACTGCCGCGCTAGATGAGTCACTCGGTGCGCTCCTCGCCCAGAATAATGAGGAAGGAAAAGAAAATGCCCTCTACTACCTCAGTCGAACTCTAGTCGGGGCGGAACACAACTACTCCCCAATCGAAAAGCAATGCCTGGCTCTGATATTTGCTGTGAAGAAGCTGAGGCACTATCTGCTCGCTCATCGGGTTATGCTGATCTCCAAGGTCGACCCGCTCAAACACTTGATGACCAAAGCAAGCCTAGCCGGCAGAATGGCAAGATGGGCTGTCATGCTACTTGAGTTTGACATAGTTTACACTCCTCAGAAAGCAGTAAAAGGGCAAGCTCTTGCAGACTTTCTCGCTGCTCATCCCATACCAGAAGGGTCGCCACTAAATTGTGAGTTACCCGACGAACAAGTGCTGCATCTCGAGAATGACGAGCCATGTTGGGAGCTCTACTTCGATGGGGCCTCATCGATAAGAACCTCCAGTAAATCAAGCGTCCCGGAGATAAAAGCAGGGATAGGATTGGTGTTTATCACACCATCAATGGGAACCCTACGGCGTTCTTTTGCTCTCACCGAGCCTCGCACAAACAATGAGGCCGAGTATGAAGCTCTGATAGCTGGTTTGGAGCTCGCCATAGAAATGGAAATCCTTCGGCTACGGGTTTACGGTGATTCCCAGCTTGTCGTCAACCAAGTAAGCGGCGACTATAAGATATACAAACCCGAGTTAGCTCGATACAGAAGCCGGGTGGTGGAACTCATGAAACGGTTCACTCATATCGAACTAACAAGAGTCCCTAGAGCATTGAACGGAAAAGCCGATATACTCGCTCGCCTAGCCAAGGAGCTGGCTGATCCTGACATGGACGATATTCTGATCACAGTCAGGAGCCGACAAATTCTACCCCCAGTCTCTCTACGAGAAGAGGAAAGCGCGGAACAGAAGAGCAGTCCTGCGGAAGAAGCTTCGATCATCCAAGACGAGCCCGATTGGAGAGAACCCTTCATAGAGTACCTCCGATACGACAAGCTGCCCGAAGAAAAATCTGGGAGGATTCAGCTGAAGAAAAGAGCTCTCCGATACGTGTTTGTAAATGACACGTTATACCGCAGGTCATACGACCAACTATGGCTCAGGTGTCTGTCATTGGCCGAAGCCCAAAAGGTCATGAAAGATGTCCACTCGGGCGTTTGCGGTGCTCACCAATCTGGCCCCAAGATGCGACTTCAAATCAAACGGCTTGGGTATTACTGGCCCACCATGATACGGGATTGCGGAGAGCATGCAAAGAAATGTTATATCTGCCAAATTCACGGTGATTTTATTCACAAGCATCCCAATCCATTGCATCCTACAGTGGCGTCGTGGCCCTTCGAAGTCTGGGGCACCGACATTGTTGGCCCAATTGATCCTCCGTCATCCAAAGGCCATCGGTTTATACTGGCCGCGACAGACTACTTCTCCAGATGGGCTGAAGCTGTCCCGCTAAAAGAAGTTAAGACAAAGGATATTCTGACATTCTTCCAGCATAATATTCTATACCGCTTCGGTACACCAAGAAGAATCATTTCTGACAACGGGCCTTCTTTCAAGAGCTTCAATGTCTCAAGGTTCGCTACTCAGCACAAGATAGACTGGAGATATTCCTCCATCTATAATCCAAGAGCCAACGGGCTAGCCGAAGCCTTCAATAAGACTCTATGCAAGCTCCTGAGGAAAAATGCTTCAGCCAACAAGAGAGACTGGAATCTCAAACTTCACGAGGCGTTGTGGGCATATCGTACCACGCACCGTACTCCAACTCAGTCCACTCCATACTCATTGCTCTTCGGAGTGGAGGCGGTCCTCCCCCTCGAAGTCGAAGTTCCAAGCTTAAGAATGGCCGTTCAGCATGAGTTGACGGAGGAGGAAAACGTGCTCCTTCGACTTGAAGAACTCGATGCCCTCGAAGAAAAGAGGCTCACGGTGCAGCAAAGTCTGGAGCTATACCGAGCCCAAATGTCACGGGCCTACGACAAGATAACCCGTCTCCGCGCTTTCAAGAAAGGTGAATTGGTGTTGGTCCTCAAAAGACCGATCATCCCCAATCGACATGCCAAGGGAAAATTCGAGCCGAACTGGGAGGGACCATACGTCATCGAGAAAGTGTTCGACGGAGGATCCTACCAACTAATAAGTGCCGAGGGAGAAAGGCCCATGCCACCCATCAATGGCCGATATCTCAAGAAATACTACACATGAATGCTCCAAGTCGCAGGCGAATTGAGCACATCGGCCCTACGGTCTGGATCAGACATCCTGCAAAACCGTATACAATCCACGGGCGTAAATGACCCCTATTTCTCCCAAATCCTTCCGGTGAGACTACTTTTAAAGTCCCACCAGCGGAGAAAAAAAAAAAAAAAAAAAAAAAAAAAAAAAAAAAAAAAAAAACGGTATGTCCACAAGCAAAACGGGCACGGATGAAAACCCGAAAGGGCTCCGTGAGTAAAAACAGCAGGACTACTGGTGAGTCTGTGAAAACCCGAAAGGGCGCAAACTCGTGAAAAGAGATGAAATACACTCGCAAAGCCCTCTCGACCTTGCGAGGAGAAAACCCCTGCGTGAGATCCTTACGACTCACAAAGGAGCAACACACTTAGGAATCCTCACGATTCCTAAGGAGAAAATACACCTGCGGGATCCTTACGACTCGTAGGGAGAAAATGCTTTTATGGGACCCTCACGGCCCATAAAATTGAAAAGCCTTGGGTGGTAGGGACCCAAACCTATCTCCTAAGCCATCGTTCCCCAACGGGCAACGGCAAATGATGAGTCGCTCCTGGCATTTCGCTTCAGTGTTAGCGGTGCTGATGCCGACCAAAAACCCAAATCCCAAGTTCTCCCAAGGCAAATGATGAGTTGCTCCTGGCATTATTCCAGTGCAGCAATGCTGATGCCAAACAAGATCCAAATTCCAAGTCCCCAAATGGCGAATGATGAGTCGCTCCTGGTACCATATTCCAGTGCAGCGAGGAGGCCATCACGAGTAGGGACTCAGTGAAATGGCTGGATGCTATGCGGTCTGAGATGGAATCCATGTACACCAACAAAGTATGGACTTTGGAAGTTGCTTCTGAAGGGGTAAAACCCATCGGGAGCAAGTGGATCTTCAAGAAGAAACTTGGTGTAGATGGGAAAGTGGAGACTTTCAAAGCTAGACTTGTAGCAAAGGGTTTTCGTCAAAGACCAGGTGTGGACTATGACGAGACCTTTTCTCCAGTGGCTATGCTTAAATCCATCCGGATCATGCTTGCCATCGCTGCATATCATGATTACGAAATCTGGCAAATGGACGTTAAGACCGCCTTTCTAAATGGTGATTTAGAAGAGTGCGTGTACATGACTCAGCCAGAGGGCTTCGTAGACAGTGGGAGCAGCGGCAAGGTGTGCAAGCTGCTTAAATCCATTTATGGATTAAAGCAAGCATCACGGAGTTGGAACATCTGCTTTGATGTCGTTATCAAAGAGTTTGATTTCGTCAAAAACCCAGATGAACCTTGTATTTACAAGAAGGTGGCAGGGAGTAAGGTTGTCTTCCTCGTATTGTACGTGGACGACATACTCTTGATAGGAAATGATATTCCTATGCTGCAATCGGTCAAGCTCTTCTTATCACAAAGATTCTCAATGAAAGATCTTGGTGATGCCTCCTGCATATTGGGAATCAGGATCTATAGAGATAGATCCAAAAGGATTTTGGGATTGTCCCAATCCAGGTACATTGACACCATACTAAAGAGGTTTAGTATGGAAGAGTCCAAGCGTGGGAACTTGCCCACGATCTCTGGAGTCACTCTCTCCAAAGAGATGTCTCCCAAGACTGATTTGGAGAGAGCTCGCATGCAAGGGATACCCTATGCTTCGGCGGTAGGCTCTATCATGTATGCGATGCTATGTACCAGACCCGATGTAGCATACTCACTAAGTGTAGTGAGCAGGTATCAAGCTGATCCTGGAGAGAGTCACTGGACAGCTGTGAAGAGCATTCTCAAGTACTTACGAAGGACTAGAGATATGTTCTTGGTGTATGGTAACGGAGAGCTCCAAGTAGAGTCCTTTACCGATTCGAGCTTCCAGAGTGATAAGGACGACTCTAAGTCCCAGTCGGGCTTTGTCTTTACCCTTTACGGAGGGGCGGTTAGCTGGAAGAGTTCCAAGCAGGAAACCGTGGCAGACTCGACGATGGAGGCTGAATACATCGCTGCCAACGATGCTGCTAAAGAGGCTGTCTGGATCAAGAAGTTCATTGCTGAACTTGGAGTGGTTCCATCCATTGAGCATCCAATACCTTTGTATTGCGATAACAATGGAGCGGTGGCTTTGGCCAAGGAACCCAGGTCCCATCAGAGATCCAGGCATATTCTGAGGCGGTATCACCTGATCCGGGAGATAGTTGATCGCCGGGAGATCGAGGTCAGGAGGGTTGACACGAAGAACAACACGGCGGATCCACTCACGAAGGCCATTCCCCAGATACAGTTTGAGAGACTCTTCGGGATGCTCGGTATGCGATACTACAGCAGCTGGCCTTAGTGCAAGTGGGAGATTGTTAGTTGTATGCATGCCCTACAGGCCAGTATTGTACAGATGATGTATATTATATTGGATGCTTGGACATATATAGAGATGACTTTCTTGCTCGACATGATAGTATGCTATCTGGTTACTCTTTATCTTAACATGTACACTTGTCTCTTTATACTGTCTTATAGTTACATGTTGGTAAAGCCCTTAGGATGTGTACTTGACTACCCGGACTATGATACAGATCATACTAGTGGGGACATGGTAGTCCATAGGTACATCCTTCAAGGTCCCTAGTCGTGGGTGTATCGAGACAGGGCATCGATATACCAGTATAGACTAGCGTATACGCTTCTCGACCTATGAGATGGGCGGTGGATGATCCCATATCCATTGGTGTTTGACATCAGAGATGGTATACGGGTGCTCAGTGGAGACTTGGTACACTGGACGGACTCGCCGAGAACTCCCAGATGGTATTATACCTCACGTCAGATGGCAGTTCTCAGGTGACACTTGTACAGGTTAGTCTGTAGACCCGAGATCGTCATAGAGTCTTGTGTGATTCCCACTGTGCTTTGATCTCCACCTTACCATGTCCATGAGGGCGTGCAAAACGGTGGTCTTTGGGTACTGTTGGGGTAAAAATTTACACCCCTGTTGACCGAGTCAAAGTCAAGGTCAACCACAAGCCAGGTGGGCCCAAGCCCAAGCAAGTGGGCCAATGCCCAGGTCGAGCCCGAACACGAAGCGTCTGGCCTTCCGCCATGCCAACAAAAAAATCATGTAATAAATAATTTTTATGTAATTTTTTTTATATACATGAATGTATGTAAAATGGGCATAAAGCCAATATTTTGTAAGCCCATGGCTTATGTGCAAAAATGTAATGGCACATGAGCCATGGAATAGGCAAAATGCCATTTTGTAAAGCCCAAGGGGCTATATGCAAATATGTAAGCCTATAAAAGGCAAAATGATGATGAATAAAATAATACTTTTCATTCTCTCCAAAAAAATTAGAGCTGAGCTCTTTCTTCCTTCTTCAAGGTTCCAAAACCTTCTTCTTTCTCTTGAATTAAATCAAGAGTTCTACTCTCCTTTTTATAAAACAAATTAGTTTTTCACCACAAAACCCATCAAGGGGAACTCAGATCTTCCATTAGATCTCAAAAAGGAGTGATTTTTTTTAAAATCCCATATCTTTTGATCTTCAAGATCCAGCTAACAGAGGAGGAAGAAGAAGAACCCCTTTCACTAAACCCTAAAAAAAAATAAAAAAATAAAAACACTCAGGAGTCCAACTCCTCTTTGATTTCTCTTCAGAGAAATCTTTTTAGGCTAAAAGCCTCTTTTTCTCGCCGGCGCTCAAGCGCAGAGCGCCCACGTGCCGACACGTGGCGCGCTTGCGCTCCAGCGCAAGCGCTCGAGCGCAAGTTGCCCTCGTGCCGACACGTGGCGCTCTTGCGCTCAAGCGCAAGCGCTCGAGCGCAAGTCGCCCTCGTGCCGACACGTGGCGCTCTTGCGCTCCAGCGCAAGCGCTCGAGCGCAAGTCGCCCTCGTGCCGACACGTGGCGCTCTTGCGCTCAAGCGCAAGCGCTCGAGCGCAAGTCGCCTACGTGCCGACACGTGGCGCGTTGCGCTCCAGCACTCTGCGCTCGAGCGCAAAGCGCCCACGTGCCGACACGTGGCGCGCTCACGCTCAAGCGCCTAGGCGCTGGCCCCACGCATCCTTTGGATGTATTTTTCCCCTTTACTTATATATACATGTATATATATACATATGTGTACAAATGTACGCATACACATACTCCGCGACACTGTCCCTGTTAGAAAAAAAATTTCTAACGGGGCGCTGCCCCGCACCCCGCAAGGGGGCTGCTAGCCCCCTTGACCCCCAGCCCGCTATCCGGGTAGCGGGACCCCCGTAAAAACTCTGCGTGGCTCCCGATATATCCAAAACCCCCTTTCAAAACACACGCACACTGCACGTTGAGTTCGCATGACCAGTTTAACCCGTTAATCGGAGGTTCCCTCGCCCCAAAGGCGATGGGTAATTAACGGCAGCTTAGTCCGCGGCTGCCGGAGATTCGGATCCCCACAATCATTAAACCCCCCGCCTACCCTAGGCAGGGGGAATCTGTAGTACGCCTGACAAGCGCTCGCGTATTCCCATCTCAATGGGGTGACGAAAAACACCCTACAGGTACAGTCCCGAGTCACATGGAGGCAATGAGCGATAGGAGGGGTTTCGTCTCTCCCGGTATTGAGGGTTGATGTTGCGCTGTGCTCGATTGGCCGTAACAGGGAAGTCCCTGGCCAGGGCTGATTAGAGATTTGCTGGTAAGTGTTACCAGTAGTTTCTCGACCCGTTATGAGCCTCATATCGGCACGACTTATCGGTTATTGGGGTCTGACGTTTACCACCCCTAGACTTGATATGCGACATATCAGACGAACAGACCGGACTGTACGGTAAGTGTTACTGGTTGGATTCACAGGAGTGTGAGCGGGCTAGCTCGTCGATCTTCTGATCGCTCAATACCCGGGTGGCCGTTACGTTTAGCAGACCGCTTGCGGCTTGTGGGTGCTTGATATGATCATCATCTGCTACCGGCGTATTGACGAGTCTTTAGAGTCCTACACAGAGGTTTCCTGGCTCAAGCGAAACGAAATAGGAGCGCATATGAGATATGTGCAGGACCGAGAATAATGCGTGTATGTGATACCGCATTTCATTCTCGCGATATATGTTTCGATTGGTGATATTCGATATGACCTAGTTATCGAATCATAGATTCGATAAATCGATACATAGGATACTAGTCGGTTATATGCGATATGACCGGATCGTTAAGTCAAGTGTTGATTTAATGATTTAATGTATAATTATATATTTGATATATTACTTTGCATTAACTAGTATTGGTTCACTTTAAATGGATATTCTCACTTGATGTGCAAATTGTATATGTGATATACTTTTGTGCACATGTTTGTATCATGTTTGATGATGCATGCTCATTTGGTTAAGTGTATAGAATTAAACTTAGGTTAAGAAAGTGATTAGGGTTTTTATTTATCCATTCTTTTATTTATTCATTTTTGGAAAAAGAATAGGATAAGAATACAAAATGGTTGCTTTCATTCTTGAACATTGTTGAAGCTTCATGAAGCTTTGACTTTGTGACCATTTTGTCTTCACACTAAACCCTAACCATTCTTCTAACCTTAGTTAACTCTCTACACTTAACTATGGTTCTCATTATGATAAGTATTGATTTAATTTTATTTTATCTCAAGACTTATCATATTCTAGCTTCATCTTCTCCTTCTTCTTCAAGAGAGAAAACTAGATGCCATCAATGGCAACTTGAGCAAAAGTGAGTGAAATCCAATTCTAAAGTGAACCCACCTCCTATTTCTTCACCCTCTACCTCTTGCCAAGTTGTTTTGGGTGTTTTCTTCACAAGTTTCACAACTTTGTGAAGTCGGAGCTTGAACTTATGATGCCTCGACGTAGATCGTCTTTGACACGAAGCCGACGACTTAGCTCGCCCGTTTCTCCGATGAAGCCGACGATTGAGTTCGGGATTCATGATGGACAGCAAGAGGACACCCACGTGGAGCTAAGGAAGTGGAGAACCGGATCTACAAAGGTTGTAGCATCTAACTATTAGTTAAAGTGTTAACTAGTTTATCTTTTCGCCTAGAAATCTAGCCGACGATCCGTATTAGGGTTTCTCGGCACCCATAAAAATTTAAATTGGCATGTTCGATGCCTTGTGAGACCTCTATAGTGTGCCTAGGAACCTTACAGTTCCAGACTGTGAGACCCGGCAGGAGGATGAGTATAGTGTCGTTCTAAACTGGCTTTAGAAGTGCACGTGTATATGACTCTGCCAGAGGGTTGTCATGATCAGTGGGAGCAGCGGAAGCATTGGTGGACAAGTGGCTTATGTTTATTTATAGACTAAAGCGGATATAGCGGAGATAGATCATCTATTTCTGATGTGACAGTCATAGGTTTGACTTCATCAGAACAGGGGATGGATCTGTTAAGAAGGTAGTAGGGTGTGATGTCCTGGTATTTGGATGACATACACAGAGTAGGAAGTGATATTCCTATACTACGATCGGTTATTCTTTGGTTGTCACACAGTGGTTTCTCCACATAGGACTTGGATATTATATCAGACATTCTGGTTACTGGATCTATGGTATTAGATCTAGATTTGGGTAGTTTCCCAATCTGGGTACTTAGACAGCATTTTATGAGTATTTAGAATGGACGACTCCTGGCACGGTAGTGTACCTGCAGGTGATGGAGTCACCCTCCCTAAAGGTGTCCTACAGCCTAAAATAGAGAGGGATGTGCATGATTGGCAGATCACTTGCTTAGGCAATTGAGTCAATCATGAGATGTCAAGTACCACACCAGATGTTGTTCTTGCAGTAGGTGCAATAAGGTGATATTGATCCAATCCTGGAGAAACGTTCGGAAGCAGTTTTAGAACATAAGTGGATGTCCTAGGGATATGATAACATCAGCCTCATTTGGGAGACAGTTATCAATCCAGGCTTCCAAGGTGACCTGGATGGAAGAGTGGCTGTCAGAGTTATAGTTTTCCCTCTGACGAGGGGCAGTATTTTGGACAGGTGGTCCAGGTGGATACTGAAGGAAGGCATGGCGCAGGATACTGATTAAGTTCAGTTGATGATACAGTCTAAGAAGTTTGGATTTGGAATTCATTTATGAGCTAGGTCCCATCAGACATCCAGACATATTCTAAGACAGGTATTGCTCATTTCGGGAGATGGATTTCTCCGCGAACTTGAGATATAGAGAGACATAGAAAGAAACATCAAAGCGGATCCACTCACTGAGGCTATTCCTCGAACGCAATAGTTTCGCAAATAAGCTTTGTGAGACTGACTAGTAGAGGAGTTGGGTGTTCGGTATCACACGGGCTGTGAGTATGCGACATCGCAATAATTATCCTTGAGTGCAAGTGGGAGATTGTTGGAAAAAGTGCCCTCAGAGTTAATTATTGGATCACAGGCACGTGATTGCAATGATTGAGGGAGGACCTGTCCCAGTAGGACAGTTTTACTCAAGATGATAGTATGCTATCTGGTTTATCTTTATCATCGTATACTGCTTTAGGTAACCTTACGAGTCGCTATTACACGTTAATAGAGCCCCTAGGATTCTTGCTTGACTACCAGCAGTATGAGGGCGATCATATACGTGGGAGCTGGGGTCTATAAGCACATCCTTAAAAGGTCCCTAGTCGTGGGAGTTTCGAGACAGGGCATCGATACTCCAGAGTGGACTAGTGTATACAGTCGAGACCCCGACGAGGGGCGGTGGCCGGTCTCACAAGTCACTGGTGTTAGTTGGTTCACCTAAGATGTATACAGGTGCTCATTGGGTTATGAGTACACCCGACAGGACTCGCCGGGAACCTGCTAGTTGGTATTATACCTGACGTCAGATAGCAGTTCCCTGGTGACATGTGTACAGGTTAGTTCATCGACCTGAGATCGTCATTTGTCTCGTGTGAGTTCCCACTGTACTTTGATTACTACCCTACCACGCTCAAAGGAGACGTGCAAACAGGTTTTAGTTGGGTACAGTCCCGAGCCACATGGAGGCAGTGAGCGGATCTGCAGGGGTTCGTCTCTCCCAGTATCGGGGGTGAGGTCGCGCTGTGTCTAGGAGAGACAGTACATGAAAAGTCCTTGGCTAAGGCAGGAGATTTACTGGTAGGTATTCCAGTAGTATCTCAGGGTGTTCTGGGCTACACTCCGACACGACTTGTACCGCTTTTAGGGGTCTGACTTTTACCTACCCCCTAGGCCCGCCATGCGATGCTCATAGACGAACGGACCGGACTGTACGGATATTGTCACTGATAGGCTCAGTAGGGTGTTAGGATGAGTTCGCTCATCGACGTCCCTTTTGGTCAATAGCTGGTAGCCTGTCACGTATGGCTAATACCTCTGACGTGCCAGTGGTTAAATCCACAGCCATAGTATTGACGAGTCTTTAGAGTCCACCACACACAGTTATTTAGGTTTCGGGCGAAACGCTGTAGAGGCTGTATGGAGATATGGCAGGGTTCGATCAGATACGTGCGGTATTGCACGGATCGTGATCGGACGGTTTTTACTAGTCGGCTTTGGCTTAAGCCGGATCCTAGTATTAGACAGTGTAGTTTTGTCTCCTTGCATTTGTATTCAGTGGGAATACAAATGCAGGCATGTATATGCAGTCGCGGGGTGATCAGTCGAAAATAATGTATTTTTAACACGGCAATTTCCCTATCATTTTCACTCATTTAGAAGTGTTCGGTATTCATATTTCACATATTAGCAAATCAGTCGTAAAATATCAGATTGCATGTGTTAGACTCTAAAACCGGCACTATAAAGGAAATTGACCGCATTTCATGGCATCGCATCATCTCTGTATTTGCGCAACACTTGTCTCGGGATTTGTGCAGGAAATTGCAGGAGCAAAGTCAAAAGAAGCTGATAAAAAATACACCAACTCCATGTTTTCAGATCTGGTAGCAATCCAAAGGGAGAAATACAATTCAACATATCAAAGAAAGGCCCACAACTTAAGCCCAACAAGCACCAGAAGTCCCTAGCCCTAAAGCCCCCAAAGCGCCGCGGAACCGCGGCGGGAGCCAGCTTATGCCGCGGAACCGCGGCGCTTTTGCCACATCATCACTTGAATTTTGGTGCATAATTCTTCTCTCAGTGGCTACACCTCATTTTGACACGTCAAATTCCAGAATTCTCCAGAGTCTTCTGCCAGATCAGCAAAGATCATTAAGCAAAGCTAATCCTAAGCTCCTAACTAACCTCTTCCAGAAGCTCCCTCCTAACTAATCACATCTAGAAGCTTCTCCTCTAACTAACTTTTGGAGGGAAATTCAAATTTCCTCAACAAACTTTTGGAGGGAAACTTAGAATTTGAAATCCTAGATCTAGGGTTTGGATATCTATAAATAGGAGCCTAGATCTAAGGGTTAAGGGAATTCATCAATCATTAGGTAATCGATCTTAGTTAGTTCAATCTTCATTAGTTAGCTCAATTCTCCATCTTCTTCCACAAGTCTAGTGACAAGGCTTGTGCGAAACCCTAACCCTAATTCCAATCCAAATTCAAGATCTTGAGTACCAATCAAGCGAGAAGCCTTCAACCTTTTAGGAGCCGAGCCGATCTTCAATCGGGCAAGTGATCCAAGCCGATCCGCGACCCACGGAGACGAGTGAAGCCAAATCGACGATCGAGTTCTTCCTCTTGTAGTTCTTGAGCGAATGTAATGAAATTGTTGATATAAATAAAAGGTGAAATTCTTTAATCTTGCTTTCTTTTAAATTCTTGCATCATGATTCGATCTCAATTTATGATTGTAGTTCTTGTTGTGATGTTTGAGTAAAACTCCGCTCGTTAAGGAGTCGAGACGATCAATAGAATGATGATGTAACAAATCTTTAAACGATTCTTGAGTCGTACGAGTTTTGTAAACCCTAGCAAGTTCAAGAATCGAGGACCTAGTTTCGTAGCGATGCTTTCTTGATTGTAATCGCTCGAAATTAGGGATCTACGATCGTTTCTTGAATTTACTAGAGGCTAGAATGTGAATGATATCGACGAAAGAACAAGGGATAAGATGAAACCCTAGTTTCATAAGAAATCCCTAATTCTCGATTCGATTATCATCGATCTAGTATCAATTCATCGAAGGATAAGAATACGTAATTGTAAGATTACATCACATCTATAGATCCGATTGATTCCTACGAGCCTCATTTCGATTCTTGATATTTGGGTTGGAAAAATCAACAAACTATCAATTCTTGATTCTATCTTTTTAATGCTTTCTTAGATCTAGATTTTCTCTTCTTGAATTGCAATTACAAATCTTGAATTGTTTGTTTTCTTTTCATTAAAGTTTCAACTCATCTAATTCAAAAGACGGACTATTACACTGTCACTGTGGACGATCCGCACTTACTAACGCGCTACAACCGACACCGTTATTGATTGCGGTCAAAATATTTTTGGTTGTGATTTCTTTACAATTTTCTCTAATACACAACAAAAGAATTAAATCAAATGGCGCCGTTGCCGGGGATCATTTGATAAACACAACAAAAATCATCAATCAAAATGGTGCCGTTGCCGGGGATCATTTGAATTGATACTTTTACATCCAATCAAGAAATTTATTACAATCAAATGGCGCCGTTGCCGGGGATAGTGCGCTAATTGTTCGTATTTTGAAATTTGAGTTGAAAATTTTATTCCATCTAAATTTTGTGATCTAAACTCGCACAAACTCTAATACGTGTGTTGTGATTTGATTGCGAGGAATTCTGGAATCATTGGAGCTTGGATGAAATTTTTCTGAGCATTCCAGAGAGCTAAGGGGAGCAACAGAAGCATTCTCCTAAATTTCTGTGCAGTGATCCCTTTCCCTAACCGCGTTTCCGCGGCAGAACCCCCTATCCTGCGGCTGTTCCGCGGCAACTCTAAGTCATCACTGCACCAAACTTTCTCTGTAAGTTTCTTACCTTCTCCTCTCTTCTCTTTTTAGCTCCACTAACATTTTGTGCAGGTTTCTTTGCAAATAATCGCAGCGCCGCAAAAGCAAAATTAAAAATTTGTGCGTGTTTTTGATTCTTGGTCGTTTGCATATAAATACGGAAAATTAAGGGGCACGACCAAATCCAAATTAGGTGGGGATTTCATTACCCTTCCTAGGCCCCAAAAATCACAAAACTTGCATCCGCATTGACCCACATTAATTAAAAAATATCTAGAGATGACTCTAAGGACCGTCGCGCTCAATTAGGACAAGAGAAGGCCGTGGGTAATTCATTGCTTATCCGCATTTTCTTGTGGTGTCTAAGGCGAGTGTGTCTAAGGCTAGTGGTTTTTAATTAGGCCCACTACTTACGTAGTGGCGTACCTTCCCACTTACCTGGCACTTATCCGGCCACAGGGGGACAAAGAGGCAGTAGAGGATTCTATCGTGCGACTTGTCTTTTGGCAGTTAGGAGCGGTCTAGAGATCTGACCTAGGTGACCACTAGAATTAGGGTTTTGTGTGTTGTATTTGTTGTGTTGCATCATATTTTTCAAAATCCATATCAATTTTCAAAACAAACACCGCATTCATATCATTTCCCCTAATTATAAATTCACGCTGCCACTTGTACTAACCCTTTTTAGTGCAAGATAGGCTGGACACGGGTTTCTAGTGCCTGTTAGTCCGCGTTTCCCTCATCGACCCAAAAGTCGGTATTTCTACATTTACCATTTCTTTACCCACCACCACACCCACATCGATGGATCATTCTCCATCGAACTTCTTTTCCACTACTCTGCCGCCGTCTGTTGGTGCGCAGAATCCACCTCGCATCTCTCTCCAGGAGAGGTGTTATCCTACCCGAGGTCCCCTTTCCACATGTCTTTCCACTCCACCAGCCAACGGGGAAAATTTTCAAATAAAACCCCAATACATCAACCTTCTACCAAAATTCCACGGTCTCGAGTCTGAGGACGCATACGTGTTTATCACGAAATTTGAAAATGTATGCGCAATGATGGGTACTTCACAGCTTTCTATGGATGCTTTCCGTCTACGTCTTCTCCCATTCACTTTGTGCGATTTAGCCGAGAAGTGGCTATATAACACTACCGCACATTCCATTTCAAATTGGGACGAATTCGTCAAAGCATTCCTTAAGAAATTCTACCCACATCAAAAGACAGCTCGAGTCCGTAGCGAAATATATCAATTCACCCAGCTTCCAAATGAAACATTTTCAAAATGTCTTGAACGCTTCAAGGATTTGTTAGTCCAATGTCCACATCACGGCATCCCGAAATGGGAATTGTGCCGAATCATTTATGAGGGCATTACTCCTTATACAAGACAGACCCTTGAATCCATGTGTCAAGGCAACTTCATGACTAAAGATGATGGGGAAGCCTGGAATTTTCTAGAAGATTTCGCTGAAAAATCTTTACAGTAGGAGGGTGTGAGTCAATCGTCTAGGGAAGGCAATGATATTTCCATAGGAGTTAGAGCTGACATTTCGGCTATGCAAAAGAAACTCGAGACTATGGAAAACAAATTTTTAGCCGTCCTAAGTCAAATATCACTCTCCAAAACTGTATGTGGCTGTTGTTCTGATCCGTCTCACTTGACGGAAGAATGTCCATTTCAAGTTCATGAGCATACCAATGCCGCATTTCAAAGACCTAGAAACGATCCATCTTACTCCACATATGATTGGGGTTGGAGGAACCACCCTAACTTTGCTTGGAACCAATCTCAATCTCAAAACACGGTTCCAACCCAACACAATTTCCAAAGGGTCCCTCCACCACAACAGCAGCTACCACTTCAATTGAGTTAGCACCCCTTTCAATCACAAAACTTCCAAAATCCGGCCAACACTTTTGCACCATTTAGTCCTTTGCAATTGACCGGTACAGATAATACCTCTGCACCAGCACAAACCTTAGATACTTTCATGAAACAATCCATCCAAGGGACGGCAAGTTTGCAATCTTCCGTCGAGAATGTGATGAAGGTCATTATCTCTCAAAATGAGAACATCAAATCGATGGAAGAACAAATTGCACAACTAAAAGCCGAAATGAGTGCAAGAGAGAAAGGGAAACTTCCAGCTCAACCTTTACCCAATCCTGGCTATTCACATCATGTGGATGCAATCACGTTGAGATCTGGAAGAGTGCTTGACACTCAAGTTGGGGAAGAGTTTGATGATACAGAAAAATCAATCAATAACACCCCGGCTGAGACCTTTCCTCACACACACCCTTCTAATTCTGACCCCAGTTCTTCTACCCCACCACCTTCTCACGAGCCTATTCTTCGTTTCCCAAAAGGCTCGCCACTTCAGCCCACCTCTTTTACCCCTCCAAGGAAGATCCCCTCTTCTATTTTGGGATCGATTCCACAAACACTTCCTTCTCCTATGATGGACCCAGCGCTTATTGCTAAAGCACCTTATCCTAATCGGTTAAGGGCTAACACACCAAGTCCACATATGGAGAAGATTATGAACATGTTTAAGGAAGTTAACATCAACATCCCTCTCCTAGATGCTATCCAACAAGTTCCGTCCTATGCAAAAACCCTTAAGAACTTGTGCACTAGGAAGAGGAAGACTCAAGTGCCTAAAAAAATCTTCATGTCAAGTACTGTAGACACGGCTTTTCCCCAACAATTACCACGGAAACGTAAGGACCCTGGTTGTCCTACTATTTCCATTTCTATTGGGGAGAAACACATCAACCGTGCGTTACTTGACCTTGGCGCTAGTGTTAACTTACTTCCTTACTCGGTATATGAGCAACTAGGTATCGGAGTGTTAAAGCCCTCGAGCATAACTCTCCAGATGGCTGACCGATCAATCACCAAACCTAGGGGTGAACTGGAGGATGTGTTAATAAAAATCGGAGAATTTATATTCCCGGTAGATTTTATTGTAATTGATACACAGCCTGTAGCGAACCCACGGAATCAAATTCCGGTGATTTTAGGTCGCCCCTTTTTGGCCACTTCCAATGCTATTATCAACTGTCGTAACGGTTCTATGACCCTATCTTTCGGGAATAGGTCAATAGACCTAAACATTTACAAGTTGGGAAGTGTACCCTCCGAACCTACTGCTCAGGTCTGTTCTGTCGACTTAATGGATGTCGACAGCAGCGAATTTGATGATCCTCCTGATACCGATCTTAACTCTTTTCATATGTTATTTGACCCAACTATGTATCATACACATACGGACTCTTCCACCGAGATGTCCGGGTCAACAACTAACACTGATTAAGAACTGCTTTTAGAGTCTGAAGATCACCCCGCACTTTGTGATGATATTATTCTTCGGGGTATTGATGGAACTTTTGAGGAGATCTTCGCTGATGAACTCGCATTTTTAAATGACACGGGTGTTGAGATGAATCATCTCCCAATCAATGAAATTGAACCTCTACCCCTTCATATGGACTGTAAAAGAATGCGAGTAATCCATCACATTCACTGCATCGTCTCTCCAATACGAGATGCACACACTTTCTATTCCACCACTTACCCTTTCCCCACTTCTTCTTCCACCAACCAGAGCACTGCATTGATAAAATCTTTGAATGGTTGGTGTTAACATTTGGTCTTTGCAAAGCTTGGCATCGACCAATGATTTTTTGACCCCCTCATGTGATTTTAAAAGATTAACATTGCTTAAGTTTAGGGGGGTATATTTTTCTGGCTCCTAAAAAAAAAAAGAAAATTTTTATAAAATTTTGAGCCAAAAATAAGTTTAGGGGAGGTTCTTCACTTATATATTTTGCCCTCACTAATAAATTCCTCCCAAGCTTACAGGTTTTTCGAGATTTAGCTGATGGCAACAGTGAGGACACTGTTGAAAACAAGTTTGGGGGAGGTTTGTGCTTATTTTCGCATCATTTGCATATCATTTGCATAAGCACAAAACATTTTTTTCCGAAAACCCATAAAAATTTAAAAATTTTCAAAAAAATAAAAATATTTTTTGTACATAAATAAGATAATAAAAGTTTAGATAGTGAAAAATTACATCCATGAGATTAGAAAAATTTAAGAAAACCAAGAAAATTAGAAGTTTTCTTATACGAACTAGTAATAAGTAGTTATGAGCTGTTGTCCCAAGGGTTAGTAAGATGAAAGACGTCACTAATCTGAGGATAAAAATAAGTCTGAAAAATAGTTTCTATTCTGGAAGCCAAACATTTTGAACGTTGATACTCTGCTATTCGCACTTACACACGTCTTAAAGCCTGGGATAATAGAGGATACCTTGAAATACTCTTGTCTTAAAGCCGATGTATGAAGGAAATAAAAAAAAAAGTGAATAAAAAAATATAAAATGGTGAGAAAAATGGACACTGGTTTTGTTATCACCGAGGGCTGTAAGTCCACGTTGCGACCCCCGGTGCTTACGGGGAGGCGGAAACGGTATAAAAGAAACAAATTTTTATCGCAAGGGGCAACATGGACTAAACAAGGTCGGGATCGTGTCTAAACTAAACTAGCAAGCATACAAAGGAGCGTTAGCTACTCGGATGAAGAGTTATACCTAACTTGAACTCCTTCTTCTTGAAACCTTGTAGAGGTTGATGGTTCTTGCCTCGTAGCCTTCTTCCGTCGAAGATGGATCCACCTGAGGGTTCAACCTTCGGGCTCTTTCTCGAACTTTGAGTGAACTAGAATCTCCGGCTTGCCAAACCCTTGATCCTAGAGTGAGTAGAGAGTGTCAAAGGGGTGCTTTTCTTTTAAGGAGAGGGATTCTCAACACATGAGAAGGGTTCTCCTTTTGCTAGAGGAAGAAGAAGAAGAGTGAGGAGAGAGAAGCCAAAATGAAAAAAATGAGCTCTTTTCTTTTTGCAACCATAACATAAAGCAAAAGAATTATCAAATAATAATAATAATGAAAATGAAAAAGGTTGATGGAAGGTTTAGGAATGACCATTATCATTTCAAACATTAAATGAATTTGCTAGAATCAAAGAGCATCTTTCTTTTGTAATGATGATGGTCAAACTTCAACCATGGTCAACAAGTCAACCATGGTCAACAAGTCAACATAAAAACCCACCATGATACAATTTCATTTTATTAATATTATTAATTGATATAACATAAATCCATTAGGGTTTGGAAAAAGACGACTGTCAACTGTGCATACGCACCCGTTCCGAAACCCTAATGAAAGTCCTCTTCCTCCTCCTCAAATAACTGTGCATACACACCTGCATTCTTGTTCCGAGGAACATGAATACTGAGAGATAAAAGCAACCCCAAAACTTATACCAGCATCTGACTCAAACCAGAGCCAGCCAGTAATATCCGTCCGGACTCCAAACGTGCACAAGTGCGCGGATGAGAACGAACCCTGTCGCAAAACCATGCGACCTCTACTCTGTTTTGCCCAGAGGCGAATACCCTCTGTGTGGGACTCTAAAGACTCGACACTACGCTGGCAGTGGGTTTAACCACAGACCGCAAGCGGCACTAGCTGTGTGTAACGATCCCCAGGTAGATGCCGACAAGAAGGCTGACGAGGTGAAACCCCATCTGAACTCCTACTGAGTCTGAATGTGACAGTCTCCGTACAGTCCGGTCTGTTCGTCTAATACATCGCATGTCGGGCCTAGGGGGCGGTAAAACGTCAGTCCCCTAATAGCGGTACAAGTCGTGTCGGAGTGAAGCCCAAAACACCCTGAGACAACACTGGAAGCCTACCAGTATATCTCGCTTGCCCTGGCCAGGGACTACTCGTGTAATGGCTCTCCTTGACACAGCGCGATGTCAACCCCCAATACCGGGAGAGACGAATCCTGTCTAACCGTCACTGCCTCTAAGTGCTTCGGGACTGCACCCAACCATCACCTGTTTGCACGACTCCTTTGAGCCGTGGTAGGGTAGTGATCAAAGTGCAGTGGGAACACACTCGAGGCGAAGTGCCAGTGTCAAGTCAGCGGACTAAGCTGTACTCATGTCACCTGGGAACTGATAACTGACGATAGGTATAATACCAACCTGTCAGTTCCCGACGAGTCCTGTCCAGTGTACTCGTAACCCAATGAGCACCCGTATACTATCTCCAGTACGACGTACTGATGGCTGTGGGACAGACCATCTCCCACACTGGGATGAGAAGCGCATACGCTAGTCTACTCCGGAGTATCGATGCCCTGTCTCGATAGTCCTGCGACTAGGGACCTCTATAAGGATGTGCTTATAGATTACCCAGCCCCCACTAGTGTGACTGCCATCACAACGCTGGTAATCAAGCAAAGATCCTAAGGGCTCCACTAATGCGTATAAGTGATATACTGAAATAAACACAAGTACACATTGAAGTAGAAACAAACCAAGTAGCATACTACTATATTTAGCAAGATTGTTTATACAAGGTGAATATCCCAAGCTTCCATCAAGTAATATACAAACTAGTATGATACAGTAATGGCCTCTAGGGCATATACACTAACAATCTCCCACTTGCACTAAGGCCATGTACTGGCGTATCGAAGACCTATCATCTCGATCAGCCGCTCGAACTGAGTCTGGGGTAGGGCCTTGGTGAATGGATCTGCAGTGTTTTCTTCTGAAGCAACCCTCCGAACCTCTATCTCCTTGCGATCCACGATCTCCTTGATCAGGTGATACCGCCTCAAGATGTGCCTGGATCTCTGATGGGACCTGGGTTCCTTTGCTAAAGCTATAGCCCCGTTGTTGTCGCAATACAGAGGTATTGGGTCAACAATGGACGGAACCACCTGAAGTTCTTTCAAGAACTTCCTTATCCAGACAGCTTCTTTTGCGGCATCAGATGCAGCGATGTATTCCGCTTCCATCGTCGAGTCTGCAACGGTTTCCTGTTTGGAACTCTTCCAACACACCGCCCCTCCATTGAGGGTAAAGACAAAACCCGACATGGACTTGGAATCATCCTTGTCACTATGGAAGCTGGAGTCACCAAAGGCCTCGATCTGGAGGTCTTTTCCGCCATACACCAAGAACATCTCCTTAGTCCTTCTCAGGTACTTGAGAACGTTCTTTACCGCTATCCAGTGTTTCTCCCCAGGGTTTGACTGATACCGGCTTACCACACTCAGTGCATAAGCTACATCCGGTCTGGTACACAACATCGCATACATTATAGAGCTTACCACAGAAGCGTAGGGTATAATAGACATGCGATCCCTCTCCAAATCAGTCTTGGGAGACATCTCTTTAGAGAGGGTGATCCCGTGACAAGCCGGTAGGTTACCGCGCTTGGAATCTTCCATACTGAATCTTTTCACTATGGTGTCGATGTACCTGGACTGAGAAAGTCCTAATATCCTCTTGGATCTATCACGATGGATCCGGATCCCCAGGATGTATGAGGCATCACCCAGGTCTTTCATGGAGAACCTTTGTGACAAGAACCCCTTGACAGATTGTAGCATAGGAATGTCATTACCTATTAAGAGAATGTCATCCACGTATAAAACGAGGAATACTACAGTTCTCGCTACAAATCTACTATATATGCATGGTTCATCTGGATTTTTGATAAAGTCAAATTCCTTGACCGTCTCATCAAAACAGATGTTCCAACTCCGCGATGCCTGCTTTAGTCCATAGATGGACTTAAGCAGCTTGCACACCTTTCCGCTGCTCCCACTCTGAATGAAACCCTCCGGCTGATCCATATAGACACACTCCTCTAAATTTCCATTTAGAAAAGCGGTCTTTACGTCCATCTGCCAAATCTCATAATCGTGGAAGGCAGCAATGGCAAGAAGGATCCGAATGGATTTCAGCATAGCCACTGGAGAAAAGGTTTCGTCATAGTCCAAGCCAGGTCTTTGACGGAAACCCTTTGCTACAAGTCTAGCTTTATAGGTCTCAACCTGTCCATCTACACCAATCTTCCTTTTGAAGATCCACTTGCATCCTACGGGTTTTACCCCGTCTGGAGCAATGTCCAACGTCCATACTTTGTTGGTGTACATGGACTCCATTTCGGTCCGCATTGCATCCAGCCATTTTACCGAGTCAATGCTCTGAACGGCCTGCTGGAAGCTAGTAGGCTCATCATAGTCTATGATGCAATCCTCTCTATCCCCGTCTATGAGAAAACCGCAGTATCTCTCGGGCGGATGAGACTGCCTACTACTTCTGCGGAGCGGCATAGGAATGTCCTGTTCTTTTGAACCTTCTGGTTCCACTAAGCTTTCAGTAATAGCTCGTGGTTCTGGAATTTCTTCCAGTTCTACTGTGCTCCCACTTATCTGGTTTTCCAAAAACTCAGTTTCCAAGAAGTAGGCATGACGAGAAACAAGAACTTTTTGTTCCTCTTCACAGTAGAAGAAATATCCTTGGAGTTCTTTGGATATCCCACGAACTTACACTGTACTGAGCGTGCCTCGAGCTTGTCCGCATGCTGCTTTTTAACAAAAGCTGGACATCCCCAAGTCTTGATGTGACTGAGATGGGGCCTCTTCCCACACCACATCTCATATGGTGTAGTAGGCACAGTCTTAGTAGGAACTCGGTTCAAAAGGTACGCAGCTGATTCTAGTGCATACCCCCAGAATGATCGCGGTAACTCAGCGTTACTCATCATGGACCGTACCATATCCAATAGGGTTCGGTTCCGTCTCTCCGATACACCGTTGTGTTGCGGAGTGTATGGAGGAGTAAGCTGAGAGAGAATCCCATTCTCTTTTAAATAATTCAGGAACTCTGCACTTAAGTATTCTCCACCTCGATCCGATCTTAGAATCTTGATACTTTTGCCGGTTTGTTTTTCTACTTCATTCTTATATTCCTGGAATTTTTCAAAAGCTTCGGACTTATGTTTCATTAAGAAGACATAACCGTACCTTGAAAAATCATCCGTAAAGGTAATGAAGTAAGAATAACCGCTTCGCGCATGTGTAGACATTGGACCGCACACGTCGCTGTGTACGAGTCCCAAGAGCTCGCTCGCTCTTACTCCGTGTCCAGTGAACGGAGTCTTTGTCATCTTTCCTTTGAGACAGGATTGACAAGTGGCATACGATTGATATTCGAACGGATCCAAATATCCTTCTGTATGTAACTTAGTCAACCTTCTCTCATTGATGTGACCCAGTCTACAATGCCATAAGAAAGTCTGATTGATATCTGGAGACTTTCTTTTGTGTGTATTCTGGACATTAAAAATCTGTTGTTTGGTTCAATACGTATATACCATTGCTCAATGTACCTGACCCAATCAGAACTTGATTAAGGTGAATGTTTACAACATTACTTACAAACGCAAATTCATAACCTTCTTTAGAAACCAAAGATACAGAAATGATATTACAAGTTGCGTTGGGTACAAAAAAGCAATTACGCAAAACCAAAACATGCCCATCTGACATTCCCAGGTGATAGTCCCCCACGGCTTTAGCATCCATGCTAGCTCCGTTCGCAACTCTGAGGGTCATGTCACCTTCCTTCAAAAACCTACGGTTTCTCAACGCCTGCAAAGAATTACAGATATGAGATCCTGATCCGGTATCCAATACCCAGGAAGTAGAGTTTATAGAAAGACAGTTTTCAATAACATACACACCTGAAGCTGAAGCCGCAACCTGCTTCAGTTCCTGTGTCCTGGCTTTCCAAGCCCTGCAATCTTTCTTCCAGTGTCCACTCTTATGACAATAGAAGCATTCTTCCTTTCCAACAAGCTTCCCCGCAATCTTTGTTGCCTTTTCCTTTCCCTTCGTACCCACTTTACTAACACCGCCTCTTGGTTTGGCGGGGGCTTTCTTCCTCTTTCCCTTGGCTTTCGCCTTGGACCTAGAGGAAGAAGATCCTCCTACAAACAAAGCGGGTGTTTCCCTACCCTTCTGTAGGGTGCCCTCTGCGCTCCTCAGCAGGTTGAGGAGTTCTGAAAGTTCAACTTCCTTTTCTTATAAGTTGAAGTTCAGTATAAACTGGGCGTAAGTGGATGGAAGGGACTGGAGAATTAAATCCGTATAGAGTTCACTGTCCAACGTGGTCCCAAGTTCCGCGAGCTCCTCAGTGTAGCCAATCATCTTAAGCACGTGGTCCGCTACCGATGATCCGACGGCCAACTTTGTCGAAAATAACTTCTTCGACACTTCGTATCTTGCGATACGAGACTGCTCTCCATACGGTTCTTTTGTATGGAGAAATATGGACTCAAGGTCCATATTCTCATGCCTCCTCTGATGTTCGTTGTCCATAGAGGAAAGCACGAGGCACCTGGCCTTCGCGCAATCAATCTCCCAAGTCTTACGGATTTCCTTATCCGCGACGCTGGAGGTGGGACCTGGGACGGGGGGAGCTTTGGTGGTAAGAAGATACCCCAGCTTGTCGTAAGCGATTGCCAATTTGACATTCCTGAGCCAATCTTTGTAGTTTGGCCCTGTCAGTATGTTTTTATCTAGAAGTAACTTAAGTCCAGTCATTTCGAATTTGGTCGCTGCAGGGGGGAGAGAAGAAACACTTTAGCACGATGCTCTTGCAAGTTTAGAATGGTTTTTAATTTGTCTAAACAGGATGGCTCCCACTGTCTCTTGAATCCCTCCTCAAACCACAAAGGAAGGATTAGCCGGGATCAATCCCACCGCACAATACTTGCTTAACCGTTCAGCCAGGCCAGTGTCGGTACTTCGAGGGAGGTTTTCCAACGCTTTCGCGAAGTTCCTTAATTTAAGAACCTCTTTTCCCTGGGGGCGTAGCCCCGCTAACACCTTTCTAGGCACCTACTAGGTTTATAGCATTGATCGTTTAGTGAGAAATTTCCCGAGGAGTAGCATATACTCACAGTAGGATCGGGATCCAAATATCATCGTGTGACGAAAATGAAGGAATCCTACCATAATCATCATACTCCAAATGGTATGCAAATCTAGCAAGTTTCAGTACTTATGAAACTCCCGATGTGGATTTTTGCCCCATGCTCTTATGACCTTGACTTTGGCCAACAAATCATAAGTCACATGTCAAGTTCTTCCCGTCGTTCTCCAGGTTAATTTGAATCCACCCGTACATACCCTTGACTTTGGCCAACAAGGCAGTACGACTGTTCCAAATCAACGCATCTATCTATGCTGCACATGAATATCCAATAGCTACCAATCACTATGCCTTGACTTTGGCCAACAAACACAGCTTGAATACTATTGACTATTCATGTGAAACAACGGAGGGCTACGAATGGTTTTGGTAAAACCGTGAACGTAGTGAACTTGATATAATCGATGGAACGAGATAGCTTTTAAAAGGAGTGGCTCAAGCTCCGCATTTAAAAGTTAGTTTTGAAAAGAACCGAGTGGTTTTTCGAAAGTGTTCCAACGACTTTAACTTGGTTTATTATCTTGCATTAGTTCTTTTAATGCGTGATATTCTTGCATTAGTTCTTTTAATGCGTCCCATCATTAAATCTTACCATTGCAGAAAACAACCAAAATATGACGTACGCTTATGCCATTCGCATTCGCCACGGGGTCCCGTCATCACTCGTTAGGTTACTTAACTAACGACAGAGCGGGGGCTGGGCTAGCGCGGCTGTAAAACATAAGCAACGCCTAAATAGAAAGCAATGATAGACATTACAGATCACAGATGAATACATTGGATATACTAGCAATCCGCAATCCTTTCGAGCCTGCAACGAAAAGCGGATTACACGGTCGCGGTGAATAGCCAAATACCCCACCCAAGACCCCTACGGGTGCGGCAAACTACCCGCCAAGTACTTGGCAGTTTGTGCACCCCTCCATGGGTCTATCCTAGGAGCAAAAACAGTAAAAAGAATTATACAATGACGGCTACAACCCCGACCCGGTTGTGCGGCCAAACAAATAATAATATTACATCAATTTACATTTACAATGAATGAAAGAAAAACAAAAGCTCATCTCACATCCACCCCGGCTATTCACCCGCGACAGTCCAACACATTCATATACACAATCCAATATCAAACACAGATCATGTATAACCCCGACCAATCGACTTATAGCGATTAGCTGACGTTCAATACATGCAAACATCACAGATATAACCATCATAGTCAAAGTGCAGTGAAGTTCGGAAAAAAATACGGAATTATAGGACCCCAAAAGTAAATTTCTGTTCTGGAAAATCTGGGCACATATAATATATCTTAAAAATCCCAAAACCAACACAGAGACACACTGCACGAAAAACGATGACGAGAGGACAACAAACGGCGGCGGTTCCGCGGCAAATGCCTACCTCATGCCGCGGAACTGCGGCGGTTTGAATGAATCATGGGATCGTTTTTCTTGGGTGTTCACACAAAACCCTGAGCCGAATTTAGGTGTATAACAAATCTCGTTTTGACCAGAAAAATTTTTAACAGAAACTAGGGTTTTGTGAAAGTTTGGTTTTTGGATTTTTTTTCGGTTCCGAACTTCGTTACACTTCACTACAAAGCTAGTTTAAGTTTAGTTAGGCTCTGATACCACTGTAAGTCCACGTTGCGACCCCCGGTGCTTACGGGGAGGCGGAAACGGTATAAAAGAAACAAATTTTTATCGCAAGGGGCAACATGGACTAAACAAGGTCGGGATCGTGTCTAAACTAAACTAGCAAGCATACAAAGGAGCGTTAGCTACTCGGATGAAGAGTTATACCTAACTTGAACTCCTTCTTCTTGAAACCTTGTAGAGGTTGATGGTTCTTGCCTCGTAGCCTTCTTCCGTCGAAGATGGATCCACCTGAGGGTTCAACCTTCGGGCTCTTTCTCGAACTTTGAGTGAACTAGAATCTCCGGCTTGTCAAACCCTTGATCCTAGAGTGAGTAGAGAGTGTCATAGGGGTGCTTTTCTTTTAAGGAGAGGGATTCTCAACACATGAGAAGGGTTCTCCTTTTGCTAGAGGAAGAAGAAGAAGAGTGAGGAGAGAGAAGCCAAAATGAAAAAAATGAGCTCTTTTCTTTTTGCAACCATAACATAAAGCAAAAGAATTATCAAATAATAATAATAATGAAAATGAAAAAGGTTGATGGAAGGTTTAGGAATGACCATTATCATTTCAAACATTAAATGAATTTGCTAGAATCAAAGAGCATCTTTCTTTTGTAATGATGATGGTCAAACTTCAACCATGGTCAACAAGTCAACCATGGTCAACAAGTCAACATAAAAACCCACCATGACATAATTTCATTTTATTAATATTATTAATTGATATAACATAAATCCATTAGGGTTTGGAAAAAGACGACTGTCAACTGTGCATACGCACCCGTTCCGAAACCCTAATGAAAGTCCTCTTCCTCCTCCTCAAATAACTGTGCATACACACCTGCATTCTTGTTCCGAGGAACATGAATACTGAGAGATAAAAGCAACCCCAAAACTTATACCCGCATCTGACTCAAACCAGAGCCAGCCAGTAATTTCCGTCCGGACTCCAAACGTGCACAAGTGCGCGGATGAGAACGAACCCTGTCGCAAAACCATGCGACCTCTACTCTGTTTTGCCCAGAGGCGAATACCCTCTGTGTGGGACTCTAAAGACTCGACACTACGCTGGCAGTGGGTTTAACCACAGACCGCAAGCGGCACTAGCTGTGCGTAACGATTCCCAGGTAGATGCCGACAAGAAGGCTGACGAGGTGAAACCCTATCTGAACTCCTACTGAGTCTGAATGTGACAGTCTCCGTACAGTCCGGTCTGTTCGTCTAATACATCTCATGTCGGGCCTAGGGGGCGGTAAAACGTCAGTCCCCTAATAGCGGTACAAGTCGTGTCGGAGTGAAGCCCAAAACACCCTGAGATAACACTGGAAGCCTACCAGTATATCTCGCTTGCCCTGGCCAGGGACTACTCGTGTAATGGCTCTCCTTGACACAGCGCGATGTCAACCCCCAATACCGGGAGAGACGAATCCTGTCTAACCGTCACTGCCTCCAAGTGCTTCGGGACTGCACCCAACCATCACCTGTTTGCACGACTCCTTTGAGTCGTGGTAGGATAGTGATCAAAGTGCAGTGGGAACACACTCGAGGCGAAGTGCCAGTGTCAAGTCAGCGGACTAAGCTGTACTCATGTCACCTGGGAACTGATAACTGACGATAGGTATAATACCAACCTGTCAGTTCCCGACGAGTCCTGTCCAGTGTACTCGTAACCCAACGAGCACCCGTATACTATCTCCAGTACGACGTACTGATGGCTGTGGGACAGACCATCTCCCACACTGGGATGAGAAGCGCATACGCTAGTCTACTCCGGAGTATCGATGCCCTGTCTCGATAGTCCTGCGACTAGGGACCTGTATAAGGATGTGCTTATAGATTACCCAGCCCCCACTAGTGTGACTGCCATCACAACGCTGGTAATCAAGCAAAGATCCTAAGGGCTCCACTAATGCGTATAAGTGATATACTGAAATAAACACAAGTACACATTGAAGTAGAAACAAACCAAGTAGCATACTACTATATTTAGCAAGATTGTTTATACAAGGTGAATATCCCAAGCTTCCATCAAGTAATATACAAACTAGTATGATACAGTAATGGCCTCTAGGGCATATACACTAACAAGGACAATAAAAAAATATATAGCGAGGGTGCTTCTTCACCTAGTGCCCAAGGCCAACTGGTCTGGGAGTCACTGCTATGCCTAAGGTGGTGCAAGACGAGGAAAATACACCAAATAAGCAAGCACATGAGTAATCGGTCGGTTAGTACCTCAAGAAGTATTAACGGTCGCATGAAAGTGTGTGAGCAAATCAAAATATTCATTAATTAAAAAAGTACTGAGGCTGATGGGCAAGAGTATGATAGCTTGAATTGAATTCTCCGGGTGTAGAGATGTCCTTTACACACACACAGGGTGATATGATCGATGTTTGGAAGAAAAATAGGAATGAAGAATAAGACGATGTTTTATTGAGGGAGGACGTGATTTCTGACATCTTTTCATGACCATTAAGATATGGCTCAGGACAACCGAAAAGCTAGCTTAGTTGGAAACCCTAATTTTCAAGGCTTTTCTTTTACAATTCTTTTCTTTAAATGTAATATTCATGATCTTCCTTTTATTATTGGATTTTGTGGGAGCAATCCGCTGAAAACCCTCAGGAGACAACACTCCTCCTACTAGGGACACCTAGAGGTTTAAAGGCTTATTGCACGTGCTCAGTGCAATCGTGTTGCCTACGAAAGTGTGCTAGTTAGTTTTTCTCTTTCTTTATTTTCTCCTTCTCTTTTTAATAAAACATTCGCTCGAGACGATCGAAATTAATTTTGGGGGTATTTGATCAGTCGAAAATAATGTATTTTTAACACGGCAATTTCCCTATCATTTTCACTCATTTAGAAGTGTTCGGTATTCATATTTCACATATTAGCAAATCAGTCGTAAAATATCAGATTGCATGTGTTAGACTCTAAAACCGGCACTATAAAGGAAATTGACCGCATTTCATGGCATCGCATCATCTCTGTATTTGCGCAACACTTGTCTCGGGATTTGTGCAGGAAATTGCAGGAGCAAAGTCAAAAGAAGCTGATAAAAAATACACCAACTCCATGTTTTCAGATCTGGTAGCAATCCAAAGGGAGAAATACAATTCAACATATCAAAGAAAGGCCCACAACTTAAGCCCAACAAGCACCAGAAGTCCCTAGCCCTAAAGCCCCCAAAGCGCCGCGGAACCGCGGCGGGAGCCAGCTTATGCCGCGGAACCGCGGCGCTTTTGCCACATCATCACTTGAATTTTGGTGCATAATTCTTCTCTCAGTGGCTACACCTCATTTTGACACGTCAAATTCCAGAATTCTCCAGAGTCTTCTGCCAGATCAGCAAAGATCATTAAGCAAAGCTAATCCTAAGCTCCTAACTAACCTCTTCCAGAAGCTCCCTCCTAACTAATCACATCTAGAAGCTTCTCCTCTAACTAACTTTTGGAGGGAAATTCAAATTTCCTCAACAAACTTTTGGAGGGAAACTTAGAATTTGAAATCCTAGATCTAGGGTTTGGATATCTATAAATAGGAGCCTAGATCTAAGGGTTAAGGGAATTCATCAATCATTAGGTAATCGATCTTAGTTAGTTCAATCTTCATTAGTTAGCTCAATTCTCCATCTTCTTCCACAAGTCTAGTGACAAGGCTTGTGCGAAACCCTAACCCTAATTCCAATCCAAATTCAAGATCTTGAGTACCAATCAAGCGAGAAGCCTTCAACCTTTTAGGAGCCGAGCCGATCTTCAATCGGGCAAGTGATCCAAGCCGATCCGCGACCCACGGAGACGAGCGAAGCCAAATCGACGATCGAGTTCTTCCTCTTGTAGTTCTTGAGCGAATGTAATGAAATTGTTGATATAAATAAAAGGTGAAATTCTTTAATCTTGCTTTCTTTTAAATTCTTGCATCATGATTCGATCTCAATTTATGATTGTAGTTCTTGTTGTGATGTTTGAGTAAAACTCCGCTCGTTAAGGAGTCGAGACGATCAATAGAATGATGATGTAACAAATCTTTAAACGATTCTTGAGTCGTACGAGTTTTGTAAACCCTAGCAAGTTCAAGAATCGAGGACCTAGTTTCGTAGCGATGCTTTCTTGATTGTAATCGCTCGAAATTAGGGATCTACGATCGTTTCTTGAATTTACTAGAGGCTAGAATGTGAATGATATCGACGAAAGAACAAGGGATAAGATGAAACCCTAGTTTCATAAGAAATCCCTAATTCTCGATCGATTATCATCGATCTAGTATCAATTCATCGAAGGATAAGAATACGTAATTGTAAGATTACATCACATCTATAGATCCGATCGATTCCTACGAGCCTCATTTCGATTCTTGATATTTGGGTTGGAAAAATCAACAAACTATCAATTCTTGATTCTATCTTTTTAATGCTTTCTTAGATCTAGATTTTCTCTTCTTGAATTGCAATTACAAATCTTGAATTGTTTGTTTTCTTTTCATTAAAGTTTCAACTCATCTAATTCAAAAGACGAACTATTACACTGTCCCTGTGGACGATCCGCACTTACTAACGCGCTACAACCGACACCGTTATTGATTGCGGTCAAAATATTTTTGGTTGTGATTTCTTTACAATTTTCTCTAATACACAACAAAAGAATTAAATCAAATGGCACCGTTGCCGGGGATCATTTGATAAACACAACAAAAATCATCAATCAAAATGGCGCCGTTGCCGGGGATCATTTGAATTGATACTTTTACATCCAATCAAGAAATTTATTACAATCACGGGGTTTTCCTATAATTTATTACGGGATCAGTTTTCTGAAGTTGCCAGTTTGCATTCTGTTCCGGCCGGTTTTCCTTTGTTCCTTCGCGGCCGGACTTTCTGATGGAGGGAGTTATTTGCAGTTATGTAAATAACTTATTGTGGAGGGGTTTATTGTGATTGTGGCTTCATCATGATGAGATTCTTTTCCAGTCTTTTTCATTGCATTTATGGTGATGGTTTGTGAGTGGATTTGGATTAGAAATGTGGTGACCATTTTTCTTTTCATTAATCTCTTTTTCTTCTCTTGATTAAGATTCCTTTTTATCCTCCACCATCTCTTTAAGGGGCCGGCCACTATGGGTGAAGGGAGAGGGAGTTCTTTTTGGTTGTGAGAAATATTAGGCATCTCATTTCATTCATGAAGAGAGTCCCATCTTAAAAGTTCATTTCTCTCATCACCTCCACATCAAATGCAACTTCTTAAACCCCAAAAAGACATAGCCTACTACACTACATCTACAGAAAATCTTGGACGCGTCGGCTAGCCAACTTCGTGCCCGAGTTGCCTCGGTCCAGAGGTGGGAGCCCGTAAAAGAAATCGGCTACGTGGTGCCCTTTCCGACGAGGAGATGACGGACGGAGATTCCGCGGGAGATCAGAGTGGAGACGAAGACCGAAGGACACGGATCGCTTGGTATAACTTCTCTACTCCTTTTCTTGTTTGCTAGTAGCTAGGTTAATGGCCCGATCCAGGATTTTTGTGCGCGGTGGTGCCGGTTTGCTAGTTCGCAAAGTTTTTCGTTTCCGCGTTTCCGGCGTCGGATCGACGGCCGGGGCGCCGCCGTGCACTTACAAGCTTCCAGGGTGGTAAGGTCGACTGGATGCCAGTCAAAGGCATTGTCTTTACCCTCAGTGGAGGGACGGTATGTTGGAAGAGTTCCAAGCTAGATATCGTGACAAACTAGACGATAAAGGTTGGATACATTGCTACCAAGGATACTAAAGGGTCCCGGCAGCGCCCCAGCCGTCGAAACACGGCCAAATTGCGGAACAAAAATTTTCTAAACCGGCGCTACCGCGACCCGATTTCCGGATCGACCTTAAACTCTATTCTAGCAAACTAACTAAGAGTTAGAATCGTTATACCGAGTTGATCCGTGTCCTTCGGTCTTCATTCAAAACTCCTAGAGGCTCGTTGATGTGGTTTGGTTGCCGGTCTTCCTCCATCTCCGATGATCCATCCGAGGGAAACGGCGCAAGCTCCAGCCTCGACAAACGAGGCAACCGATGCCCCAAAGTTGCGAGCTATGGAGAGTGGGGGTGTATGAAAATGTCACTACAATTTTCTCTCTTTTCATGAGCTCAAGAGAGCATCCATAGAAGATGAATGAAGGTGGTGAAGCTTTTGGCATGCACAAAGGAAAAAGGTTAAGTTTCTTTGAAGCATGAGAGTGAGAGAGTGAGGAGGCTCATAAATGAACCATGTAAAAAATCACTCAATGAAAAAATGAATCCCATCCTTAGTGGCCGGCCCCTCTCTCCCTCTCCCATCAAAAAATCAATTTTCTTTTTTCAAAGTCAAATTACAATAAACAAAACTAACCATACCCAAATTCCATGTTCATGCCATGCTTGAAGTCACATCACCATTTCCACCTCATTAATAAAAAACAAATGAATTTCCATAAATGAAAATCATATAAATGAGGTGGCATCTTCTAGAAGCTATTCCGTATAAAATACGGAATACTTCCCGGTACATGTATCGAAATACATATACGCGTATTCGTACAAAAATACGAATAGCCTAGAGAGAAAATAAATAGCGAACAATAATACTAGAACACATATATATAAATACACACGTAAATTATTAAATCGAAATCCCGATTTAATAACCTGGGTTAATCCTAAGCCGCTAGTATTATCAACCGTCCGATTAAAGTCTGCGCAGCAAGTGCGCATATTTAATCGGACACCTGTATGTATCAACATATGCCATGTACACCATATCGCCTGAACCGAGAAAACCCTCTGTGTGGGACTCTAAAGACTCGTCAATACGCTGGCAGTGGGTTTAACCACAAGCACGTCAGCGGCACTAGCTGTACGTAACGGCTACCCAGGTATTGAGCGAAAAGGAGGCCGACGAGCAAACTCATCCTGAATCCCTTCTGAGCCTGTCAGTGACAATATCCGTACAGTCCGGTCTGTTCGTCTAAGAGTATCGCATATCGAGTCTAAGGGGGTGGATAAAGTCAGACCCCCAACAACGCGATATTTAGTGTCGGCATGTAACCCATCACCACCTGAGAAACTATCGATCCTGGATCGGTAATTCTCGTTCACCATGGCCATGGATTTCTGGTGATGGCCACCCGTACACAATGCGACATCAACCCCCAATACCGGGAGAGACGAATCCCCGACGATCCGATCACTGCCTCCATGTGGCTCGGGACTGTACCCAACTAAAACCTGTTTGCACGACTCCTTTGAGCCGTGGTAGGGTAGTAATCAAAGTACAGTGGGAACTCACATGAGATAAATGACGATCTTAGGTCGACAGACTAACCTGTACACATGTCATCTGGGAACTGCTATCCGAGAATAGGTATAATACCAACTAGCAGGTTCCCGGCGAGTCCGTCCAGTGTACTCATAACCCAATGAGCACCTGCATACTATCTTAGGTGAACAAACTAACACCAATGGCTTGTGAGACCTGGCCACCGCCCCTCGTCGGGGTCTCGATTAGTATACACTAGTCTACACTGGAGTATCGATGCCCGGTCTCGATACTCCTACGACTAAGTACATTTAAGGATGTGCTTATAGACCCCAGCTCCCACAAATATGATCGCCATCATACTGCTGGCAGTCAAGCAAGAATCCTAAGGGCTCTATCAACACGTACATGATGATAAAGACAAACCAGATAGCATACTATCATCTTGAGTAAGACTGTTTTATCGGTATAGGTCCTACCTCAATCATCATAATCACAAGTCCGCGACTATGATAATTGCCTTGAGGGCACTATATCCAACAATCTCCCACTTGCACTTAAGGCCAATTATTACGATGTCGCATACTCACAGCCCGTGTGATACCGAACACCCAACTTCTCTACTAATCAGTTTCGCAAAGCCCGTCTGCGAAGATGATTGCGTTCGAGAAATAGCCTCAGTGAGTGGATCCGCTCCAATGTTTCTTTCTGTATCTCTCTTAATCTCAACTTCGCGGAGAAAGCTATCTCCCGAAATGAGCAATACCTGTCTTAGAATTTGTCTGGATATCTGATGGGACCCAGTTCTTAAATGAACTCCAAATCCAGCAAACTACTTAGACTATATCGTCCACTGAATTTAATTAGTATCCTGCGCCATGCCTTTCCTCAGTATCCGGTTGGACCACCTGTCCAACATACTGTCCCTCAAATGAGGGAAAAACTATAACTCTGACAGTCACTCTGTCATCCAGGTCACCTTGGAAGCCTGAAATGATAACCGTCTCCTGAATGAGTGTCTTAATCATTTCCCTAGAACATTCACTTATGTTGATAAACTGCTTCTGAATCTTTCTCCATGATTGGATTAATATATCTGCTTATTGCATCTAGTGCAAAAGCAATATCTGGTGTGGTACTTGACATTTCATGATTAACTCAATTTCTTAAGCAAGTGATATGCTAATCATGCAGATCTCTCTCCCCTTTAGTCTGTAAGACACCATTAGAGAGGGTGACTCCATCGCCTGCAGGTACACCACCATGCCAGGAGTCGTCTATTTAATGTCAAAGTACCCAGATTAGGATACTTTCCAAATCTAGATCTAAAACCATAGATCTAGTAACCAGAAAACCTGATATTATATCCATATCCTATGTGGAGAAAACAAGTTTGTGACAACCAAAGTACAACCGATCGTAGTATAGGAATATCTCTTCCTATTAAGTGCATGTCATCCCAATACCTGGACATCACTCTCTAATACCTTCTTACCAGATCCATCTCCCATTCTGATGAAGTCAAGACCTATGACTGTCACATCAAAATTAGATGATATATTTCCACTATACCTGCTTTAGTCTATAAATAGACATAAGCTACTTGCCCACTATGCTTCCGCTGCTCCCACTGACTACAACAACCTTCTGGTTGAGTCATATACATGTCCACTTCTAAAGCTAGTTTAGAACGATGCTATACTCATCTTCCTGCCGGGTCTTATAATCTAGAACAGCGGCAATGGCAAGTCTGGGTAAACAAGAACCTCCCTGTCACCGTCTCTGAGAAGACCGAAGTACCTCTCAAGTGCCTGAGGTTACCCACCAAATCTGCGGAGTGGCTAATGGAATATCAAATCAAATTGAATCCTTAGGTTCTATTAAATTTCCAGTAATCGTTTGTGGTTCTGGAATAACTTCCAGTTCTACCATACTCCCACTTGTGTTTTTATGAAAAAGTCCATTTTACAAAAACTGTGGCGAGTCAAGAACAATATAAATACCGATCTTCCTGATGGTAGAAAGTTAACCCTCGTCAAAGCCCGGGATAACCCACAAACAGCCATTACTGAAGCATGCCTTGAGTTTATCTGGATTCTGGTTTTAAGCATCAGCCGGACAACTCCCTATACCTTAACATCGTTGAGATATAAATTGATTCTATATATATCTAATATAGAAACAAAAGCACTAATTTAATTTGAACCAGATTCAAAATCATACAGCCGTCTCCAGTGCATATCAACCAAATTGAAAAGAGGACAATCAGCATTACTCATTTAGGAGTGCATCCATATATGAGTAACCTAAAAAAGAAGCAAGTTCTCAAAACCATTACTATTAACTGAATACCAAACACAAGTATCTACATCTTCGACTTCCTTGAAGAATCCTGATACTTACAACAAATGGTTCTCTACTTTATTCTTATACCTATAACTTCTGAATATCTGGACCTTGCATTCAACGAAAAACATGTCCAGAACTGGAGAAGTCATAAGTAAACACAATATAGTATGAGTACCAACCCCTTTGTCCTAATAGACACTGGACAACATACAATACTTTGTATAAGTCCCCTGAGTTCAACAACGCAAACCCTGTACGTCGTAGGTTGAAAAACTGTAGTATGGTTAAGAAGAATTACACCGCTGTTGAATGCACCTTACCTAATCACTAACCGATATAAGTAAATGTCACATACATGATATCAAAAAGATATATCTCACTTTATAAAAATAAACGTACAGATACATCAGTTTGAAATTGGTGCATAACAATGGATATTCAAATCCATATATTTGCTATCTGGCAAAATCCAGATGATTTTCTCAAATATCACCAATTACAACGAATTCCGATATAATGAGTATCCAATCACCCAATTCCCAATATATTACTCCCACTCACCATCTGTAATAACATGCAGATGTGATAAACTGATCTGGTAAATACATACCCTGGAGTTAGATTCTAGCTGGGAAAACAGTTATCAATTAACATCGCACAGTGAAACTGAAACATGAAAATGTTTCGAAGGGGTTTACTTGTATTCCTAGTAACGCCTCTTCCACTATCCTGATTCACGACAATAACCATACACTATACCCGCCCTCACTGCAATCCCTTTATTATGTCTTTACTTATTACCTTCTGTACACCTCTTTTACGCTAATTGGTTTTCTTCATTCCCTACCCTTCGGCACCAGCCTAAGGTTTGGAAGAAGACTATCCAATAAGCGTAATAGGTGTACTCTCCTAATCCTAGGAGCCCTCGCAACCTGAGACAAGGTAATGGGAAAAGACATCTGAATAATCCTATCCTTTCTCTCCAGAACCAGAATCCATCGTCGAAATGGTTCCTTCGAGTTCGTATATAACCATACGATGGATTTATCCAATGGAAGTGGATATCCGTAGTGATACGGAGTGTCCTAGAGAAAAGCAAAGTGGATGTAGGAGTGGCAGGGGTATACATGGTCTTTGTCGTGATTGATGGTGATCGCAATTTCCTTTGCCATTATTCTAATCCCTTTATATGTCTTTACTTATTACCTTCTGTACACCATAGTTAAGCTTGTTGGTTTTCTTCCTTCCCTACCGTTCGGCACCTGCCTATGGTTTGGAGGAAGACTACCCAATAAGCTCAATAGGTGTACCATCTCCTAATCCTAGGAGCCCTCACAACCTGAGAGAAGGTAAAGAGAAAAGACAACCGAATAATCCTATTCAATCTCTCCAGAACCGGAATCCATCCTCGAAAAAGTTCCTTCGAGTTCATATATAACCATACGATGGATTTATCCAATGGAAGTGGATGTTCGTAATAATACGGGGTGTTCTGGAGAAATGCAAAGGTGATATAGAAGTGGCAATGATGTATGTGACACCGTGGCATTCCAAAAGCCAAAGTGTTTTAAGAAGGTTCGGTCAACATGGTTCATGAGTTTTAGTCAAAGGTTAGGTCATAGTCGCAGCCAGAGAGAGAGAGAGAGAGAGAGAAGAAACACTCAGCGTGCACTCTAACCTAGATTAGAATGGTTAATCATATTATCTAATCTGGATGGCTCCCACTGTTTCCTCGAATTCTCCTCCAAACCCAAAAGGAGAATTAGTCGGAATTACCAGAGGAGTAATCTTACTCATTAGTCGGAATCGGGATCCAACTATCATTGCATGATAACTTGATGGAAGCCACTCAAGTCACCACACTCCAGAAGGTATGCGCAAGCCTAGTAAGTTTCCTGTATATTTGAAACTCCCGATATGTATTTTTACCCCTAGGACCCAAGTGACCTTGACACAGTCAACAAATCAAAGAGTCCTAGTCAAGTTCAACCCGTCATTATCCAGGATTGCATTAAACCCACCCGTACGAGCCCTTGACACAGTCAACAAGGTCTCACGACTGTCCTAACCAATCGCATTAATATGCCACAAACAAGCACTACTTAGCTACCGCACACTACGCCTTGACACAGTCAACAAACGCAGCATGAATACTAAGCAATACTTGTAAGAAATGACGGAGGGTTACGGCTATTTTTTGGCGAAAAACCTTTAACGTAATGAACTTGATATCGTTGAAGGAATCCAAGTGGTTTTATAAATATATAGTGGCGAAAACTCTTGCTAAAGAGGCCACTCCCGGTGAAGGGATCTCGGCTCTTTCCCCGTAGAATGAGGTGCAGGATATTCCAAATGAATACCACGATGCAAAGCAAAAGGAAACGACTATAGTAGAGTTATTACGTTGACGCAAACTTTTACCCAAGGGGTCACTCCCGATGAAGGGATCTCGGCCCTTGCCTCGTCGAATGAGGTGCTGGATATTCATAACCGAATACCACTGTGCAAAGCAAAAGAGAACGTCTGTAATGTCAGTTTTAAAAAACTTGGTTCCAACAACATCATATATAGGTTTGTTTTATCCTTGCATTGATAAGAATCTATGCAGTCCCATCAATTAATCACACCAGAAAAGAACGAAAATAAAATGTACGTATATGCCATTCACATTCGCCACTGGGTCCCGTCATCACCCGTTAGGTTACTTAACTAACAACAGAGTGGGGACTGGGCTAGCGCGGGTGCAAAACATATACAACATCTACTAGTATATATAAATATATATATCACATTCGTCCCAGGCAAGATATAAAGAAACATCACAGAAGCAATACAGAATGGTGGATAATCTGGAGCCCCAGGTTTCACTTGAGCCGCAAGTGAGACCCGACGTTCCCTGTCGTGTGGATAGCCTGTGCAATGAAACCTAGACCCCTACGAGCACGGCAAGTTACCCGCCAAAACCAGAAGTGAGGCAGCCCCCTTCAGCAACGTGAATGGACCACCCAGCACTTCACGGAATCGGTTACTTGAGCACCCCTCCTAGGTCACCTATACCCCCTACGAGTGCGGCGAATAGCCCGCCAATTCTAGAGTAATGTCCCCTCCGTCCCAACGCCATGAGATGCGGACCCGTTGCCCTCTAGAATTCGGCTATTCGTGCACCCCAACGCAGGGTAATCCTAGTACAGAAAATAAAATAATATACAAGGGTGACATCGACCTCAGCCCGGTCGTGCCCCAAAAGAATAATATACAAACTGGCAGTGACGGCAGTCCACATGTCGGACGCTCTCCTCGCAATATCAAATGTACAAATGAAATAAAACTGTACTAATATTGCACCATTGCTCTCCACCACGACGATCCAACCTACATCACAGGACATCACAGAACATCAACGTGAATGTCACGTTCGCAAACCCTTCTAAAAGACATATAGCAATTAGACGAGTTTACCGATCAAATGACATTCACGGTCGCAGAATATAATGTATGTACTGTTAAACGCCCACTTAAAATATCGATCGACTAAGTTCCAAATTGGCCCCAATAGCAAAACAACACTTCACTGAAACCTGGGCAAAAACAGAATATCATAAAAATCACATTTCTAAGTAAATGGGCTACAGAAAAATTTTGGTCGCCTGTTGCCACTAAACCGCCGCGGAATCGCCGCCAATAGGGGATTAGTGCGGCAGATCCGCGACGCTTTTGTGGAATCACGAGCCCAAATTTTTCCAGTACCCTTAAAATTGCCTGCATGGATTTTTAAGATGCCTGAAATAATTTTTTGACCATTTTTGAAAATCGACAGCAACTATGAAAATGGAATCGTGATTTCGGTAAATTTCGTCGATCGATCTTTTAAGTACGGTTAAACAAGCTAGTGAGGGGTTTAAAGGGAGGCTTTGATACCATGAAGGGTCCCGGCAGCGCCCCGGCCATCGAAACGCAAAAATTTTCTAAACTGGCGCTACCGCGACCCGATTTCCAGATCGACCTTAAACCCTATTCTAGCAAACTAACTAAAAGTTAGAATCGTTATACCGAGTTGATCCGTGTCCTTCGGTCTTCATTCCAAGCTCCTAGAGGCTCGTTGATGTGGTTTGGTTGCCGGTCTTCCTCTATCTCCGATGATCCACCGGAGGGAAACGACGCAAGCTCCAGCCTCGACAAACGAGGCAACCGACGCCCCAAAGTTGCGAGCTATGGAGAGTGGGGGTGTATGAAAATGTCACTACAATTTTCTCTCTTTTCACGAGCTCAAGAGAGCATCCATAGAAGATGAATGAAGGTGGTGAAGCTTTTGGCATGAACAAAAGAAAAAGGTTAAGTTTCTTTGAAGCATGAGTGTGAGAGAGTGAGGAGGCTAATAAATGAACCATGTAAAAAATCACTCAATGAAAAAATGAATCCCATCCTTAGTGGCCGGCCCCTCTCTCCCTCTCCCATCAAAAAATCAATTTTCTTTTTTCAAAGTCAAATTACAATAAACAAAACAAACCATACCCAAATTCCATGTTCATGCCATGCTTGAAGTCACATCACCGTTTCCATCTCATTAATAAAAAACAAATGAATTTCTATAAATGAAAATCATATATATGAGGTGGCATCTTTTAGAAGCTATTCCGTATAAAATACGGAATACTTCCCGGTACATGTATCGAAATACATATACGCGTATTCGTACAAAAATACGAATAGCCTAGAGAGAAAATAAATAGCGAACAATAATACTAGAACACATATATATAAATACATATGTAAATTATTAAATCAAAAACCCGATTTAATAACTTGGCTTAATCCTAAGCCGCTAGTATTATCAACCGTCCGATTAAAGTCTGCGCAGCAAGTGCGTATATTTAATCGGACACCTGTATGTATCAACATACGCCATGTACACCATATCGCCTGAACCGAGAAAACCCTCTGTGTGGGACTTTAAAGACTCGTCAATACGCTGGCAGTGGGTTTAACCACAAGCACGTCAGCGGCACTAGCTGTACGTAACGGCTACCCAGGTATTGAGCGAAAAGGAGGCCGACGAGCAAACTCATCCTGAACCCTTACTGAGCCTGTCAGTGACAATATCCGTATAGTCCGGTCTGTTCGTCTAAGAGTATCGCATATCGAGTCTAAGGGGGTGGATAAAGTCAGACCCCCCAACAACGCGATATTTAGTGTCGGCATGTAACCCATCACCACCTGAGAAACTATCGATCCTGGATCGGTAATTCTCGTTCACTATGGCCATGGATTTCTGGTGATGGCCACCCGTACACAATGCGACATCAACCCCAATACCGGGAGAGACGAATCCCCGACGATCCGATCACTGCCTTCATGTGGCTCGGGACTGTACCCAACAAAAACCTGTTTGCATGACTCCTTTGAGCCGTGGTAGGGTAGTAATCAAAGTACAGTGGGAACTCACATAAGACAAATGACGATCTCAAGTCGACAGACTAACCTGTACACATGTCACCTGGGAACTGCTATTTGAGAATAGGTATAATACCAACTAGCAGGTTCCCGGCGAGTCCGTCCAGTGTACTCATAACCCAATGAGCACCTGCATACTATCTTAGGTGAACAAACTAACACCAATAGCTTGTGAGACCTGGCCACCGCCCCTCGTCGGGGTCTCGATCAGTATACACCAGTCTGCACTGGAGTATCGATGTCCGGTCTCGATACTCCTACGACTAGGGAAATTTAAGGACGTGCTTATAGACCCCAGCTCCCACAAATATGATCGCCATCATACTGCTGGCAGTCAAGCAAGAATCCTAAGGGCTCTATCAACACGTACATGATGATAAAGACAAACCAGATAGCATACTATCATCTTGAGTAAGACTGTTTTATCGGTATCATAATCACAAGTCCACGACTATGATAATTGCCTTGAGGGCACTATATCCAACAATCTCCCACTTGCACTTAAGGCCAACTATTGTGATGTCGCATACTCACAGCCCGTGTGATACCGAACACCCAACTTCTCTACTAATCAGTTTCGCAAAGCCCGTCTGCGAAGATGATTGCGTTCGAGAAATAGCCTCAGTGAGTGGATCCGCTCCAATGTTTCTTTTTGTATCTCTCTTAATCTCAACTTCGCGGAGAAACCGATCTCCCGAAATGAGCAATACCTGTCTTAGAATTTGTCTGGAAATTTGATGGGACCCAGTTCTTAAACGAACTCCAAATCCAGCAAACTACTTGGACTATATCTTCTACTGAATTTAATCAGTATCCTACGCCATGCCTTTCCTCAGTATCCGCTTGGACCACCTGTCCAACATACTGTCCCTCAAATGAGGGAAAAACTATAACTCTGACAGTCACTCTGTCATCCAGGTCACCTTGGAAGCCTGAAATGATAACCGTCTCCTGAAGGAGGCTGTCTTAATCATTTTCCTAGAACATTCACTTATGTTGATAAACTGCTTCCGAATCTTTCTCCACGATTGGATTAATATATCTGCTTATTGCATCTAGTGCAAAAGCAATATCTGGTGTGGTACTTGACATTTCATGATTAACTCAATTTCCTAAGCAAGTGATATGCTAATCATGCAGATCCCTCTCCCCTTTACTCTGTAAGACACCTTTAGAGAGGGTGACCCCATCTCCTGCAGGTACACCACCATGCCAGTAGTCGTCCATTTAATGTCAAAGTACCCAGATTAGGATACTTCCCAAATCTAGATCTAAAACCATAGATCTAGTAACCAGAAAACCTGATATTATATCCATATCCAATGTGGAGAAAACAACTTTGTGACAACCAAAGTACAACCGATCGTAGTATAGGAATATCTCTTCCTATTAAGTGCATGTCATCCCAATACCTGGACATCACTCTCTAATACCTTCTTACCAGATCCATCTCCCATTCTGATGAAGTCAAGACCTATGACTGTCACATCAAAATTAGATGATCTATTTCCGCTATACCTGCTTTAGTCTATAAATAGACATAAGCTACTTGCCCACTATGCTTCCGCTGCTCCTATTGACTACAACAACCCTCTGGCAGAGTCATATACACGTGCACTTCTAATGCTAGTTTAGAACGATGCTATACTCATCCTCCTGCCGGGTCTTATAGTCTAGAACAGCAGCAATGGCAAGTCTGGGTAAACAAGAACCTCCCTGTCACCGTCTCTGAGAAGACCAAAGTACCTCTCAAGTGCCTGAGGTTACCCACCAAATCTGCGGAGTGGCTAATGGAATATCAAATCAAATTGAATTCTTAGGTTCTATTAAATTTCCAGTAATCGTTTGTGGTTCTGGAATAACTTCCAGTTCTACCATACTCCCACTTGTGTTTTTCTGAAAAAGTCCATTTTACTAAAACTGTGGTGAGTCAAGAACAATATAAATACTGATTTTCCTGATGGTCGAAAGTTAACCCTCGTCAAAGCCCGGGATAACCCACAAATAGCCATTACTGAAGCATGCCTTGAGTTTATCCGGATTCTGGTTTTAAGCATCAGCCGGACAACTCCCTATACCTTAACATCATTAAGATATAAATTGATTCTATATATATCTAATATAGAAACAAAAGCACTAATTTAATTTGAACCAGATTCAAAATCATACAGCCGTCTCCAGTGCATATCAACCAAATGGAAAAGAGGACAATCAGCATTACTCATCTAGGAGTGCATCCATATATGAGTACCCTGAAAATGAAGCAAGTTCTCAAAACCATTACTATTAACTGAATACCAAACACAAGTATCTACATCTTCGACTTCCTTGAAGAATCCTGATACTTACAACAAATGGTTCTCTATTTTATTCTTATACCTATAACTTCTGAATATCTGGACTTTGCATTCAACGAAAAACATGTCCAGAACTGGAGAAGTCATAAGTAAACACAATATAGTACGAGTACCAACCCCTTTGTCCTAATGGACACTGGAAAACATACAAACTTTGTATAAGTCCCCTGAGTTCAACAACTCAAACTTTGTACGTCGTAGGTTGAAAAACTGTAGTATGGTTAAGAAAAATTACACCGCTGTTGAATGCACCTTACCTAATCACTAACCGATATAGGTTTAGGCCTACCATTGTGTGACAATGGAGTTATGGTTTAGGCCTAGGAAGCCCCGTCCCATCTATGATCCAGACATATTCTTAGGCAGTATCACCTAATCATGGAGATGGTTGATCTCTAGGGAGATCTAGGTTTAGGAGAGTAGACACAGAGGAGAACAGGACGGATCCACTCACAAAGGCCTATTCCTAAGAGAGACTTTTATGGGATGGTTGAGTATGTGATACTTCAATCACTGCTGATTGTTGGGTATAAGTTACTACAACAGATGACCCTAGTGCAAGTGGGAGATTGTTAGTAATATGTATGCCCTAGAGGACATTACTGTACATACGATGTATAATGTAGTGGATGTTTGGACATATATAGAGAGGACTTTCTTACTCGAGATGATAGTATGCAATCTGGTTGCTCTTTATCTTTACATGTACGTTGATTGTCTCTATATTACATGTTGATAAAGCCCTTAGGATGAGTACTTGACTACCAGGATTATAATGCAGATTATACTAGTAGGGACAGTGTAGTCGTTAAATACATCCTTCAAATGTTCCTAGTCGAGGGTGTATCGAGACAGGGCATCTATATACCAGAGTAGACTAGCTTATAGATTCTCGACCCATGTAGATGGACGATAGATGATCCCATATCCATTGGTGTTTGACATCAGAGACAGTATACGAGTGCTCAGTGGAGACTGGGTACACTGAACGGACTCGCCGAGAACTCCCAGATGGTATTATACCTAACGTCAGATGGCAGTTCTCTGGTGACACTGGTACAGGTTAGTCTGTAGACCCAAGATCGTCATAGAGTCTTGTATGATTCCCACTGTGCTTTTATTTCCACATTACCACGTTCAAGAGAACGTGCAAAATGGTGGCTTTTGGGTACAGTCCTGAGTCACATGGAGGCAATGAGAGATAGGAGGGGTTTCGTCTCTCCCGGTATTGGGAGTTGATGTTGCGCTGTGCTCGATTGGCTATAACAGGAATCCTTGTCCAAGGCTGCTTCAGAGATATACTGGTAAGTGTTATCAGTAGTTTCTCGACCCGTTATGAGCCTCATATTGACACGACTTATCGAGTTACTGTGGTCTGACGTTTACCACTCCTAGATGAGATATGCGACATACCAGACGAAGAGACCGGACTGTACGGTGGTGTTACTGATTGGACTCGTAGGAGTGTGAGCAGGCTTACTTGTTGATCTTTTGATCGCTCAATACCCGGGTGGCCGTTATGTTTAGCATACCGCTTGCGGCTTGTGGGTGTTTGATATGATCATCACCTACTGCCGGCGTATTACGAGTCTTTAGTGTCATACACAGGGGTTTCTTGACTCAAGCAAAACGGAGTAGGAGTACATATGTGATATGTGAGGGACCGAGATTGATACGATATGAGATACCGTATTCTATTCTCGCGATATGAGATATCTGTTGGTTATATATGATATAGCCGGGTTATCGAATCAAGTGTTGATTCGATAAATTGATTCATATGATATTAGTCGGTTATAGGTGATATAGGCGGATTTATTAAATCAAGAGTTGATTTGATAATCTAATGTATAATTATATATTTGATATATTACATTACATTAACTAGTATTAGCTCACTTATGATTTCTTTTCTCACTTTGGATACATTGATGTATATGTGATATATGTTAAATGTATCATGCTAGGTTAAAAATGCAACTAGGGTTAATGAGGGTTTAACCATGCTAGGGTTATGATTAGGGTTTATAATTTTATCATTAAGTAATTCAAAAATTGTTGAATTAGTCATGGTTGATATTTGTTGAAAGCTTGTACGCATCTTTGACTTTGTTCACTCTTTTTGTCTAGCTTAAGATATTATTTGACCTAACCTTTAACCATAGCTTATGGTTAACTCTCTACAAGGGTTAAACATGACATGCTTAACCCTTAGTTGCATTTCTAACCTCACTAATAATTCATTTGATGAGTTAATTCTTCTTCTTCTTCTTCTTCTTCCTCAAAGCTTTCTAGCTTCAATGGAGTTGTGAGAAAAAGTGTGAGAAAATGAAATCTAAAGTGAGCCCACTTCCTACTTCATCATCCTCTACTACTTGCCATTTAGTATATGGTGTTCTCTTCACAAAGTTCTTGACCTAGTGAAGAAATAGCTTGGGTTAGTGTCTCCTCGACGTAGATCATCTTCGGCCTCGAAGACATTGAAGCAAGCATGCTTGTTTCTTCAAGGGAGCCTCTCTAGAGTCCGTAGTTCATGATCGCAGCGAAGGGGACTACTACACGGAGCTATTGAAGTGAAGGACCAGTCTACAAAGGTTGTATTCCTTGCTCACTTAGACTTGCAAAGTATTTGCATTTATATTTCCGTCGATTTCTAGTTAACGATTCAAAGTTAGGGTTAGGTAGAACGAAAAAGTTTTGAATATGGCATGGACGATACTTCCCAAAACCTTGCTGCCGTCTTAGGTAACCCTGCAGGTCTCATGCCCAAAAGTAGCGGTATCCACCGAAAATGATGCAATAGAGAGCCCTGCTGCGGCTACGCTGAGGGTCAACCCTGCAAAACACTGTGGCACAATGGGGTTGAGTTGTCAACTCGTGAGTAGTAAATAACATCGTACAAGTAATCACATGCATGCACGATAAACAACCAATCCTACGTATGCGGTCATGATGGCATATGTATAATAATATGAGATGCAGTATAATCATAATCAAGGTATTACATCATGGTACAACAAATATATGTACAGAGTATGCCATAAAAGTCCTGAGTGTGGGATAAAACAGATTCATCATCAATAAGTCTTCATCATAGAATCCAGTTTCCATCAACGACACCCAAAATCCCAATATCTCAGGCGCTGTCACTCTGATCGGCCCTTATATCCATCTCATCATCTACTCCGAACGGTATTCCTCCGGATATCTGCCGAGTTTCCATACAATCACCGGTAGGCAGTGCTCCCCCTGCCAGGCTCATCGTCTACTCCACGATCTTTTTGCTCCCGGGTACCTTACGGGGTCCACTATGTACCCGCAGACGGCTCAGCCACTCCTCGAATCGGGTACGCTTATAACTCAGCACCGAGAAAGCTCATGGTGGACATGAAATATCCTATCAAGGGAAAAACCGCCATTTTAAATAACTCAATTTTCAAAATGTTCTTGCGGTTTTCCAAATCCACGAAACAGAAATCTTATGAAAACACCATATGAGATATAGCACTATAGCAATGTATGTATGCTGCTAACATGATGTGTACTAGTACAAGAATCATGTCTAACTGTCAATAATGAATGCGGTACAATATATTTATCCATGGAAATTTCTATAGTGTGCGTGACATGGCAATTACCAACGGTGTGTGTGGCATATAAATCAGTGCTCGTGCAACATAAACCGTTAGTAATGGTGCAGTGTCTCTATTAATATTATGTCAAGGTACAACCGGTAATAGGATGCACAATATGATACGCATGGATAATTCACAACATATCAACATATAGTACAGGATATTATCATTTGAATCTAGCCTTCGGCGCTTAACGCCATATAGGAGATTCCCCCATAGATGTTAAATCTATTCACCGGACGATCTCAAGCTAAGTGAATCAGATCACCTCTTTCCCCTTCCTGGCTGCGTCCGAAGTCCCCGCCTGTGATCCTAACATCACACAAAACCATAACACATGAAATTAGTAAACTTTCTAAAACACACGGACACAAACTCCAAACCAACGAATTGACTCCTACAAACTACCAAATATTAGCTTAGCATGCTAAACGCGTGCAGCGACACCCTAAACCAATCCTATGGCTGATTAAATGTACGAAATACTTAAACAAAAGTCGGATAAATCCGTATCGCACGTTGCAGAAATTCTTGAATTATACCTAAACGGTTCCAGATTTTTATACACAAGTAATTAGAGAAAATTGCACATTCCCAGAGCCTACAAATAACCCCAGAGACCCTACGACTAAAACCCACACCAAGGCATCCTACTCTGGCCTCAATTTGCGGCCATAAGGGATTAATCTGCAGCCAGAAAATGAGGGAGGAGGCTCAGATTTTGTGGGTAGGTTCTAGGTCTCAAGTACCTCTCTCAGTGATGACAACTTTCTAAAATAATACCTGGATCGATAGCAGATTCAACAGAGACTCCAAGTTTAACCAAAACACGATATAAACACTAATTTAAAACAATAAGGTATTTTACTGAAACTAATTAACACAACAAACTTCCTTAGAGTCTAAATAAGGGTTTAGCATCATTACCTCACCAAAACTTGGGAAAAACCCTAGCCTTGCGACCTCCAAGACATCTCAAGAGGGTTAAACATGATTTGTGAAGGGTTTAGTGAGGTTTGATGAAGATTTAGGCTTAAGGTTAGTGGAAAATAAAGATCAAGTGAAGAATTTTAGTGTAGAAGAAGAAGAAGAAGAAGATGAAAGGGAGTGAGTGTTGAGGGAAAATGTGAGAGTGAGAGGGTGAGGGTGAGAGATGAGAGCCATGCTCTTTCTCTCTCCTCGTTAAATACCTCCCATGCTTGTCCCTCATGCCATCATGCCTCCATTTTCTATTCTTTTCCCTTTTCTTTCTTTTTTTAAAACCAAAAACCTTATCTTACTTAAAACAAAATATACATATATATGTAACATGACACAAAAAGGTTAAGTGCCATGGCGAACAACGCATGGTTAACACTTACTTAACCCTAGACTAGCATGCACATGTGTGTGCAAGTATAAAAACAATTTAATAAAATATCAATTAATTATTATAAAATATGTGAAAACAATTATTAGATAAACTTATTAAAAACCTGCATCATCACGTTTAATTAACTCTAAACGTGTTTTAAGGTGTTACAATCTTCCCCCTTAAAGAAATTCGGTCCCCGAATTTAAAAATCTTATCATGCGTACCTTCGAATAGATGAGGGAATTTCTTCCGCATCTCGCTCTCGGCTTCCCATGTGACCTCTTCGCTATTTGGGTCACGCCACAGAACCTTCACTGACGGCAAGAGCTTTGACCGAAGTTTCTTCACCTGCCGATCCAAAATAACTATCGGCTGCTTGGTGAAAGAAAGATCGCGCTTCAACTGGATGGTCTGGTGCTGAATCACGTAAGAAGGGTCATGAAGGTACTTGAGAATTATCGATACATGAAATACGGGGTGTACATCCGGAAAACTGGGTAGAAATGCCAAACGATAGGCAACGGTACCAACTCGCTCAAGGATCTCAAAAGGACTCACAAATCTTGGACTAAGCTTCCCTTTTTTCCCAAATCTCATCACACCTTTTTGTTGGATATTTATGCCCTAGAGGGCTTCATTGTATAGGATGCTAGGGATATGTATTTACAGGACAATCTTGCTCGATATGATAGTATGCTATTTAGTCTTTATCTTAACATGTGATGTATTTTACTTTGTATTTCATATCTTGTATGCATGTTGATAAAGCCCATAGGATATTTGCCTGACTACCAGAATTGTGATGGCAATCATACTTGTGGGAGCTGGGTAGTCGATAAGCACATCTTTAAATGTCCATAGTCGAAGGAGTATCGAAACTGGGCATCGATATTCCAGAGTAGACTAGTGTATACATATCTATAACCTGACGAGGGGCGATGGATTGGTTCCACAACCATTGGTGAGGTGCACTTAAGATTGTATATAGATGCTCACTGGGTGTGAGTTCACCGGACAGGACTCGCCGAGGACTTACTAGATGGTATTATACCTAGCGTTATATAGCAGTTCTCTGGTGATATGTGTGCAGATAGTCTGTCGACCTGAGGCCGTCATTTGTCTCGTGTGAGTTCCTACCGTGCTTTAATTACTATCCTACCACGGCTCTACTAAGTTGTGCAAACAGGTTTTACTTGGGTACAGTACTGAGCCACATGGAGGCAGTGAGCGAATGTTAGGGATTCATCACTCCCGGCATGGGGAGTCGATGTTGCGCTGTGATCGGTTGGTCATCACCATTAGTCCCTGGCCAGGGTGGATTGAGAATTACTGGTGGGCGGACTAATAGATTCTCGGATAGTCTTGAGCCACACTGACATGACTTGTTTAGTTATTAGGGGTTTGACGTTTTCCACCCCCTAGACCTTACATGCGATACTCTCAGACGAACAAACCGGATTGCACGGATATTGTCACGGACAGACTCAATAGGAGTTCGGATGAGTTCGCTCGTTGCCTTCCTTTTCGACAGATACCAGGGTAGCCGTTGTGTGCATGAAGGATTCCCTAGCATGACTACAAGGTTTCGGGAGGTATCGACTATGCCGTTTTCAAAAATTTTCCATGCTAAAGAACCCTAAACAGAGAATCTTATTTAAAGAATTAGACGAAACAAGAATGTAAACAAATTTACATCTAAGTGAACAAAGAATACAACCTTTGTAGACTAGTCCTTCACTTCTAAAGCTTCATGTAGTAGTCCCTTCGCTCCAAGTAGTGATCTCCCGGACTCTAGTAAAGCTCCACAAGGTGAAATGAACAATCCTGCTTTAAGTCTTCGAAGACGAAGATGATCTATGTTGAGGAGACACTAACTCAAGCTACCTCTTCACTAATTAGGAATAAATGAAGCAAACAACCTAAACTAAACGGCTAATCTAGTGTAGGTTGATGAAGTAGGAATTTTGCTCACTTTAGAAATATTTTTCTCACTAATTTTCTTCACCTCCTAAAAACCTAGAGATCTCTCTCTTGATGAAGAAGAAGATGAAGCCAATAATGTTATGGCAACCATAGGTGAGAAATATCTCATATAACTCATGTAGAAACTTAACCATGGTTTTAGATAATGGTTAGGTTAATAAATATCTAAGGTAAGACAAAATTAGTGGACTAAGTCAATGGTTCCACAAGCTTCAATCATGTGCTAATTTCCAACTAATTTTGATTTACTTTAAATAAACAAACCCCACATTATCATAAGCATGGTGTGAGTCTCATACACCCATGTAGCATGTAGTAACAAGCATGACACAATAATATATATCACATATATATTAAATATGCTAAGTGAGAAAAAGAAATGCTTAAGTGAGCTAATATTAGTTAATGTATGTTAATATATCAAATATACAATTATACATTAAATTATTAAATCCACACTTGATTTAATAATCCGGCTATATCACATATAACCGACTAATATTATTTGTATCAACTTATCGAATCAACACTTGATCCGATAACCCGGCTATATCACATATAACTGACCGATATTACATATCGCGAGAATGGAATACAGTATCACATACACATATTAATCTCGGTCCCGCATATATCACATATGTTCTCCTACTTCATTTCTCCTGAGCCGGGAAACCTCTGTGTAGGACTCTAAAGACTCGTCAATACGCCGGCAGTAGGTGATGATCATATCAGTCACCCACAAAGCCGTCAGCGGTACTAGCTGGACGTAACGGCTACCCGGGTATTGAGTGATCAGAAGATCAACAAGCAAGCTTGTCTAAACCCCTACAAAGCCTGTCAGTAACACTACCGTACAGTCCGGTCTCTTCGTCTGATATGTTGCATATCTAGTCTAGGGGTGGTAAACGTCAGACCCCAGTAACTGATAAGTCGTGCCGATGTGAGGCTCATAACGGGTCGAGAAACTACTGATAACACTTACCAGTAAATCTCTGTATCAGCCCTGGCCAGGGACTTCCTGTTATGGCCAATCGAGCACAGCGCAATATCAACCCCCAATACCGGGAAAGACGAATCCCCTCCTATCACTCATTGCCTCCATGTGACTCGGGACTGTACCCAAAAACCACCGTTTTGCACGTTCTCTTGAATGTGGTAAGGTGAAAATCAAAACACAGTAGGAATCACACAAGACTCTATGATGATCTCGGTTCTACAGACTAACCTGTACCAGTGTCACCAGAGAACTTCTATTTGATGTGAGGTATAATACCATCTAGGAGTTCTCGGCGAGTCCTGTTAAGTGTACCTAGTCTCTACTGAGCACCCGTATACCATCTTTGATGTCAAACACCAATGGATGTAGGATCATCCATCGCCCATCATATGGGTCAATAAGCGTATACGCTATTCTACTCTGGAATATCGATGCCCTGTCTCGATACACACTCGACTAGGAACAATTATAGGATGTACTTGTGGACTACCCTGGCCCCACCAGTATGATCTCCATCATAGTCCTGGTAGTCAAGTACACATTCTAAGGGCTTTATCAACATGTGAGAGCAAGACAATATCATAATATAAGTCTACATGTTAAGACAAAGAGCAACCATATAGCATACTATCATGTCGGGAAAGAAAGTCCTCTCTATATATGTCTAAGCGTCCACTATAATATACAATCGTGTATAATAATGGCCTCTAGGGTATACATATAACTAACAATCTCCCACTTTCACTAAGGCCAGTTGTTGCAGTATCTCATGCCCAACATTCTGAAGAGTCTCTCAAATTGTATCTGGGGTATGGCCTTCGTGAGTGGATCCGCCATGTTATTCTTCGTGTTAACTCTCCTGACATCGATCTCTCGGCGATCAACTATCTCCCGGACCAGGTGATACCGCCTCAGAATATGTCTGGATCGCTGATGGGACCTGGGTTCCTTGGCCAATGCCACGGCTCCATTGTTATCACAATACAAAGGTATTGGATGCTCGATGGATGTAACCACACCAAGTTCGGTTATGAACTTCTTTATCCAGACAACCTCTTTGGCAGCATCGTTGGCAGCGATGTATTCATCCTCTATCGTCGTGTCTGCCACGATTTCTTGCTTGGAACTCTTCCAACAAACCGCCTCTCCATTGATGTAACATTTCAGAAAATATAAAATATTATTTTTGGGATTTAATATTAAAATAATATATTTCACGAAAAATACCCGATTTGCGGAATTGGGGTTTTCGTAAAATGGTATAAATATATACCAATATTTGTGAATTAATTGGAGATTAAAATGATTTATTCATTTAAAAATATATTTTATTATTTAAATTAATATTTTAATATTATTTTGATACTTGCACATAACTTGTGCATGTTAACCATACCTCTTTGTAACATGGCATTCTAGTGTAAAAGTTGTGTAGGTTTAAATTAGAAAAGGTTTTTCTTTGTTATTTTTGAATTATTGGAGAGGGAATGATGAGGTTGGAGGTATGGGGAGGCAAGCATGGCTTGCATTTATTGTAAAGAGAGAGAGAGAGAAAGAGAGTATGCATAAGGAAACCCTCATCCTATACTCACCCCCTCTCATCCTTCACCTAATCAACACTCATTCTCACCTCAACTCACTCACTCTCAATTATTTTGCCATATCTCTTTCCCTCAACCAAAACCTTCATTGTTCTTCACTAAACCCTAACCCAAATCCTCATAAACCCAAGAAAATCTTCACAAAACTCAATACACCCTTCATTAAACTTGATCTAAAACTTATGGTGATCACTTGGAGCATGGAAAGCTAGGGTTTTGGGCAAGTTTGGGAAGGTGGTGACTCTAAACTATTAATTAGGAGTTCATTATTGTTGTGTTGCTTTGTAGTTTCAGTTTAGAACACTAAAAGTATAGTTTTGTACACGATATCGTATTTTAGTGTCATTATAGGATGTCTGTGATCTGCTGTGACCCTGAGTCCTTACTGGAAAAACTAGCAGTGTAGAAGTGTTGTACTAGTTGCCCTGAGTTTACACCAGTACACGAGTCCCACCTGACACTGTTTGGCCGGCGACATGCAGGATTTTTCCAGCGAGATCGGCCAATTTAAGGACCGAGGAGTTGAAATTTTGTGGGTAGCTGTCTGCAGTTATTTTGAGTTGTTTGGTACTACTAGATTTTTATGTAATGACTGTAGGTAAAATCTGGGAGCTTTTGTGAGTGTTTACATGACCATGGTAACATATTTACTAACCTGGGCCATAGAATAGAACCCAAACTGAGAACTTAGGAATTTTCCTGTGTCGTTTTGTGAAGTTGTGTGGCCTACAGGGAATCTGGGGCTATTTGGGTTGTATTTGAGATAATGAAACAAGTCTACTGACCTAGTTTAACCACCCTAAGACCACCCTGAGTATACGAACCCAAACTGAGCCTCTAGGGCCGGCGAGCTCGGGTATGAGGGCAATGTGGCCGGGTTTTTGGAGGGCTCTATTGTTGATCTTTTACCTGTAGCTCCTAACACCTATAACCTATCCCCTATACTTGCTAGTTTATGTCCATTTTACCTGAAATGAAATCTGGGAGTGATTTCTTTAGTTGCTGTTTTGGTTTGGGGTTATGTTTCCGTATTTTGGGGATTATTGGTTTTGATGTTTGGATTTGTATTTGGTTGTTGGACGTTTGTACGTCAACAACAATGATCGTTTGATTGTTTTGCATGCGTAGGCTATAGGTTCTCACCTTTTGATTGCTTCTATAGGCTTTTGCTTTGCATAGTGGTATTTGTGAAATATCCTGCACCTCATTCGATGAGGAAAGAGCCGAGATCCCTTCACCGGGAGTGACTTCTTTAGCAAAACTAGTAAAAGCCTCAAAAATACTCCTTTTCAAAATCACTCTATTTTACGACGATATCAAGTTCATTGTGCAAAAGGTTTTCTTAAAAACCTATCGTAGCCCTCTGTCATTTCAGATAAGTAATTTTTAGTATTCGTGCTGTGTTTGTTGACATTAACCATGGCGTAGTGTGCGGTAGCTAATTAGTGCTTATCTGCAAGCATATGATGCGATTGAGTTAGGGTAGTTGTACGGCTTTGTTGACCTTACCCAAGGGTCGTACGAGTGGGTTTAATTCAATCAGGAAATGACAGGTTGAACTTGGCTAGCGTTTATGATTTTTTTACCTTAGCCAAGGTCATAAGTTGTTAGGGCCAGAATATTATCGGGAATTTCAAGTGTTGAAATTTGCAATAAGATTGCATACCTTCTATACGATAGTTGGATCCCGATACCCACTGTGAGTAAGAGTTACTCCTGGGAGAGTTTTACACATTACAATTAGCCGATCAAGTAGGTGTCTAGAAAGGTGTTAACGGGGTTACGCCCCTGGGAAAACAAGATTTATTTTAATTAGGTCCGTGCGAAAGCACGGGGAACCTCTCTCAAAGTACCGACACTGGCCTGGCCAAAAGATTGGTGAACTTGTAAGGTGTAATTAATCCCGGCTAGTCTTACCTTTTAGGATTTGAAGGAAGATTTGATAAAAACAGTAGGAGCCATCCTGATTAGATAAAAGAATAACTAATCTAATCTTGCAAGAGCGCACGCAGAGTGTTTTCTTCTCTCTCTCTCCTGGTAGCGACCGTGTCACGCCTTAATCAAGATAATAATATTGATGCATTGACCGAACCTACTTATTATACTAAGCTGGGGAACGTTGGTTCCGCTCTATCTTATAATTGTGATATGTTCGAGCAGGAAATATGGGAATATCCGGATTCCCATACTACCTAATCGAAGAAAGTGCATGTTGATACATCTTCTTCGGGTGTGTTCATTACCGAGAACTGTTTCTCAGTATTCTTTACGTCCTGGGTATGTGATACCGGATTAGGATCCCGCATATGTAATATGTTACATGGGCTACAGAAAGGTAGAGAACTGGGAATGGGTGATATGTTTCTAAGTATAGAGAATGATGCAAGTGTTGCAACCAAATCAGTTGACAAATATCACCTTGTATTAATACATTGATTCTGAACGAATGTTATTACATACCGAACCTGATATACAACATTACATCGGTTTCTTTAATGAGTTAAAGAAGGATATAATTCTGTATTGGAGGATAATGTTGTGAATATTTTCCTGAATCAAGAGTTGATTGGATCAGGCACGTTATATAATAGCATATACGTTCTAAATCAAACTACAGTTCAAAGTATATAAAACACACACAAGAGGAGTAGTTCATAAATGAACGAATCCTTCTTGTGCCATTGTAGACTAGGTCATATCAATGCGACACGACCAGCTAAGTTACATAAGGATGAATATGAGAATCTGTTCGAATTTTCATCTTATGGTACTTGCCAGTCTTGTCACAAAGGTAAAGTGACCAATACTCGAAACAGAGAAAGAGTTACAGAACTCTTGGGATGCATACATGATGATGTATACAGTCCTCTGTCTACAAATGCCAAGGTTGGTTCTTGGTACTTCATTACATTCATCGACTATATCTCAAGATTCGGACATGTGTTCCTGTTGAAACACGAGTCTGAAACTTTTGAGAAATTCAAGGAATATAAGCTTGAAGTTGAGAACTAGATGGGTAAAAGTATTAAAGTCCTATTTTCAGTTGATAAAACTGCACATAGCAACAGTGAGGACACTGTTGAAAACAAGTTTGGGGGAGGTTTGTGCTTATTTACGCATCAATTTGCATCATACTTTGCATAAGCACAACATTTTCAAAAAATTTTAAAAAAAAAAAATAAATTTGATAACAAAAGAGTAGAAAGTGAAAAATTACATCCAAAAGATAGGAATAGTTTAAGAAAACCAAGAAAATTAGAAGTTTTCTTAAACGAACTGGTAATAAGTAGTTATGAGCTGTTGTCCCAAGGGTTAGTAAGATGAAGGTAGTCACTAATCTGAGGATAAAAATAAGTCTGAAAAATAGTTTCTATTCCGGAAGCCAAACATTTGAATGTTGATACCCTACCATATGCACTTACACATGTCTTGAAACTCGGGATAGTAGAGGATACCTTGAAATGCTCTTGTCTAAAAGCCAAAGTATGAAGGAAATAAAAAAAATGAAGAAAATGAAGAAAATATAAAATGGTGAAAAGAGAAAAATGAACACTTGTTTTGTTATCGCCAAGGCAGCAATAAAAAAAATATAGCGAGGGTGCCTCTTCACCCAGTGTCCTAAGGCCAACTGGTCTGGGAGTCACTGCTAAGCCTTAGGTGGTGCAAGACGAGAAAAATACTATCACCTAATCAGCAAGCACATGAGTAATCGGTCGGTTAGTACCTCAAGAAGTATTAACGGTCGCATGAAAAATGTGTGAGCAAATCTTAATATTCATCAAACTAAAAAGTACTAAGGTAGATGGACAAGAGTATGATAGCTTGAATTGAATTCTCCGAGTGTAGGGATGTTCTTTACACACACGTGGGGTTATATGATCAATGTTTGGATGAAAGGTAGGAATGAAGAATAAATACGATATTTTATTGAGGGATGATGTGATTTCTAACATTTTTTCATGACCATTAAGATAGGGCTCATGACAACTGAAAAGCTAGTGTAGTTGGAAACTCTAAATTTTCAAAGTATTTCTTTTATGGTTCTTATCTTTATATGTAAATTTCATCATCTTTCTTTTGTTATTGGAATTTGTGGGTGTAATCCGCTGAAAACCCTCAGGAGACAACACTCCTCCTACTAGGGACACCTAGAGATTTAACGGCTTGTTGCACGTGCTCAGTGCAATCGTGTGTACCTACGAAAGTGTGCTTAGTTTTCTCCTTTCTTTTTCTCCTCTTGAATAAACTAGTTTGCTCGGGACGATCAAAGATAAGTTTGGGGGTATTTGTTCAGTTGATAAAACTGCACATTTGTATTACATTTTTCCTACCATTTTCATATTAAAAAAGGAATTTATTATAATATATTATACATATGGGGGTTTATGTGTAAAAACACTATTTTCCATGTATTAATATATTTTAATTAGCATTTGGTAGGAAGATGTATGCAAATAAATTCATTGACCTAATCCTAGTAGAACTAGGTCTACTAAATCTTATTTGAGTTGTTGTGCAGAATATTTCCAAGTTATGCAGAATTTATCAAGCAAATCAAGTTGTTGAAAAAGACTTGCCTAATTAAGAAGCATAACTTGGAGACCAAGTCTGGAAGCAACCGAGAGAAGATTTCTGAATTCTGAAGGTGCCTAGGATTACAAAGCCCAAGAAAAATGATGAAGAGATGTGATTAAATGGCCGCGGATCCGCGGCTATACCCCCCTTGGGCCGCGGATCTGCGGCAAGATATGGGAGTTAGGTGCTGAAAATTTGGGGCATGAATCTCTGACATATTTTACTAAGTTTTCAACTTAAAGATTCTGGCTTTGCACTATAAAAGGGCACCGAGAGCCTCTTGGAAAAGTTATCAAGCCGACGAGATCACGAAGTCCAATATGGCTCACGCATCCAGGCTGATCATCAACGGTTCATCTACCTCCTTAGAAGAGATCGAGAAGCAAACTAGTCTTTGTAATCATTTTCTAAGGAATCAAAGTGTAGATTGTTCAAGTTGATTAATAAAGGTAGTTGTTTTATTTAATTCTTTTGCATTTTACATTATGTTTTCCCTCCCTATCTTTTCATCTTCTTTTCCCAACATGCGCGAGTAATTCTCCGCTTGTTAGGGTTCGTAGGATTAGGGTAGGCTAATGGACGATAAAAATCCCTAAACCCTTTTTAAGTCCTATAAAGTTTATGAACTTTATCAAAAGAATTATTAACATCCTAATCGGGCGCGCTAACAATTCTTTGCTAGTTCCGACTGCGATTAGAGATTAAATTAATAATTGTTTTGGTAAAGGCCAGATATGAACGGAGTTCCGTGTCGAGATAAGGGTTAAGAGTGGGATTCCTTTTCCCTCCAGAAACCCTAATCTACACGCATCACCGTCGTTCTAGTTTTAAATCTATTAATGGATAAAAAGGGTAACTTTTAATTAATCGTCCATGACTGCTAAATCCTAACGAACCCTACAAGCCCTCTTATTATATTATCTACATCCCTAAAATAATCTAGATCTATATTTTTGCATTCTTGCTTAATGTAGATCTAGAAACTTTTCACAAAACTCTTTATTCCTCCTCTCTTTTTCAACACATCTAAAGTAAGAATAAAAGATTCAACGTTTCCCAGAGGACGACCCGTACTCATCTCGGTCTAGCTACACGCGACACCGTTATTGATTGCGGTTACACTACAAACACACTCTTTCACATCAATCATCCTACGATGTGATCGATGAGGAGAATACTTGTGCATAGAGTTCCTGGAGTTTCTAAAAGGAGAATGAGATTCTCTCTCAGCTTACTCCTTCGTATACACCACAGCAGAACGGTGTATCGGGGCGGAGGTATCGCACCCTATGAGATATGGTGCGCTCTATGATGAGTACTGCTGAGTTACCTGTTTCCTTTTGGGAGTTATGCACTTGAGAAGCTGCATACCTATTGAATGGGGTTCCATCCAAATAAGTGCCTACCACTCCATATGAGATATGGTATGAGAAGAGACCATGTCTTAAACGAGTTAAGATATGGGGTTGTCCGGCCTATATTGAAAAGCAAAATCCGGACAAGCTCAAGGCAAGGTCAGTTCTATAAGTTTGTTAGGATATCCCAAACATTTGCGAGGGTGTATCTTCTACCTAACCGAGGAGAAAAAGGTATTTTGTTTCTCAGCATGCCACCTTTTTTTAGAAAAGGAATTTCTTGTGAAGAAATTAGCGGTCATGAGGTAGAACTGGAAGGAGTTCCAGCTAGTTAAACTAACAGCTGATGATTTAGTGAAACTAAAGGATTCAATAGTCTCCAACGAACCTCAGCCTCTCCACGAATCTGGTAGGGTTTTTCATCCACTTGAGAGATACTATGGTTTTCTCGGTGATAGTGGGAGCGAGGATTGCATCATGGTAGATGATAGACCAACCAGGTTCAGGCAGGCCATCACAAGTGAAGACTTTGTGAAATGGCTGGATGCTATGCAATCAAAGATGGAATCCATATACACCAGCAAAGTATGATTTTGAATGTTGCACCTAAAGGGGTAGAACCCATCAGGAGAAGATGGATCTTGAGTACATTCTTGGTGTAAATGGAAAAGTTTTCAAAGTTATGCTTAAGTCCATCAGGATTAAAGAAAGCATCGCGGAGTTGGAACATCTGTTTTAATGTGGCAGTCAAAGAGTTTGACTTCATAAAAAAGATAGATGAACCTTGTATATACAAGATGGTTGTAGAGAGTAAGGCTGTCTTCCATATATTGTATGTAGATGATATACTCTTGATAGGAAATGGTTTCCTATGCTACACTCGGTCAAGCTCCTCTTATCACGAGGATTCTCCATGGATGATCTGGATGATACCTACTACATCTTGCGGATAATGATTTGAGGTGATAGATCTAAGTGGATGTTGATAGTGTCTAAAATCCAGGTACATTAACAACATACTAAAGGGGTTTAGTATGGATGATTCTAAGCGTGGTGGTTCGCCCACTTACTCATGAATCACTCTCTCCAAAAAGATGTCTCCTGAGACTGATTTGGAGAGACCTCGCGTGCAAGGGATACCCTGCTTCGGCAGTAGGCTCTATCATGTGTGCGATGTTATATACCAGACCAGATATAGCTAACTTACTAGGTGTAGTGATCAGGAATCAATCAGATCTTGGGAGAATCACTGGACAGCTGTGGAGAACATTCTTAAGTACTTGAGAAGCACTAAATGAATGTTCTTGGTTCCAGATTCAATAGTGATAAGGTCGACTGAAAGTCAGTCACAGGCATTGTCTTTACCCTCAGTGGAGGGATGGTATGTTGGAAGAGTTCCAAGCTAGATACCGTGACATACTAGACGATAAAGGCTGAATACATTGCTACCAGCGATGCTACCAAAGAGGTTGTCTGGACATTTCTTGTTCATGAGATGAACAAGGTTCCTATTATTGAGCGTCCAATAACTGTTATTGTGACAACGATGGATTTGTGGCTTTGGCATAGGAACGCAGGTCCCATCAGCGTTCCAGACATATTCTGAGGATAGTATCACCTGATCAGGGAGATGGTTGATCTCCAGGGGATCGAGGTCAGGAGAGTTGACGCGAAGGATAACACGGCGGATCCACTCACAGAGGCCTTACCCTAGAGAGACTTCTATAGGACGTTGAGTATGAGATACTGCAACAAATGGCCTTAGTGCAAATGGGAGATTGTTAGTTATATGTATGCCCTAGAGGCCATTACTGTAGATGCGATGTATATTGTAGTGGATGCTTGGACATATATAGGGAGGACTTTCTTGCTCGACATGATAGTATGCTATCTGGTTGCTTTTTATCTTAACATGTACACTTATTGTCTCTCTATTACATGTTGATAAAGCCTTTAGGATGAGTACTTGCCTACCAGGATTATGATGCGGATCATACTAGTGGGGCTGAGTTAGTCGGCAAGTACATCCTTCAAAATGTTCCTAACCGTAGGAGTATCGAGAAAGGGCATCGATACTCCAGAGTAGACTAGCGTATGCGCTTCTCAACCCATGTGATGGGCGATGGATGATCCCATATCCATTGGTGTTTGAAATCAGAGAAGGTATACAGGTGCTTAGTGGAGACTGGGTACACTGGACGGACTCGCCGAGAACTCCTAGATGGTATTATACCTATCGTCAGATAGCAGTTCTGTGGTGACACTGGTACAGGTTAGTCTGTCGACCCGAGATCGTCATAGAATCTTGTGTCATTCCCATTGTGATTTGATTTCCACCATACCATGGTCAAGAGATCGTGCAAAAAGGTGGTTTTTGGGTACAGTCCCGAGTTACATGGAGGCAATGAGCGATAGGAGGGGATTCTTCTCTCCCGGTATTGGGAGTTGATGTTGCGCTATGCTCGATTAGCCATAACAGGAAATCCCTCGCCAGGGTTGCTGAGATCTACTGGTAAGTATTATCAGCAGTTTCTCGAACCGTTATGGACCTTGCATCGGTATGACATATCAGGCTATTGGGGTCTGACGTTATACCACCCCCAGGCTGTGATATGCGACATATCTGAAGAAGAGATCGAACTGTACGGTAGTACTACTGATTGGATTCGTAGGAGCATGAGCAGGCTTGCTTATTGATCTTCTGATCGCTCAATACCCGGGTGGCCGTTACGTTTAGCAGACTGCTTGCGGCTTGTGGGTGTTTGATATGATCATCACCTACTGCCGGCGTATTGACGAGTCTTTAGAGTCCTACACAGAGGTTTCCTGGTTCGTCCGAAACGAAGTAGGAGCACATATGTGATATGTGCGGGATCGAGATTAATGCACGTATGTGATACCGCATTCTATTCTCGCGATATATGATATCGGACGGTTATATGAGATATAACCGGGTTATCGGATCAAGTGTTGATTCGATAAGTTGATTCATATGATATTAGTCGGTTGTATGTGATATAGCTGGATTATTAAATGAAGTGTTGATTTTGTAAGTCGATGTTCAACACCCCAATACTTGTGGGGAGGCGGAAATATGAATAACAATCAAGTTCTATGATCAAACATCGATTAACCGTATGAATCGTTTGCTAAACAAGTTTTAACAAAAGCTATAGAGTTTTAAACTACTATGCCAAGAGATTATACCAAACGGTTCTAGTCCTTCGTCTTGATGTTGTCTATGGCCTCTTTGGATCTCCACGTCCTCTTCGGCTTTCTCCCGTGATAGACGATCCACCCGAGAACCCTAATCCAAGCTATAACCTCTAAACTTGAGGTTACTTAGTTTCTCTAGTTGCTAAATAGAGTAGCTAAGGTGATGTAGAGATAGGTTATGGAGTAATTAGTCTTTCCTAATCCTTGTTCTCAACTCATGAGGGTAGGATTAGGGTTTGGTGAAGGAGAGAGAACTTGAAGAGAGAGAGTGAGAAGATGATAATGATATATTAAAAATAAAGAAAAAGCTTCTCACTTGATATATATGAAACATAATGAATTAAAAGAAATGAATAAAAAGAGATTATTCATCATGTTTCATTAATTCAAGTGGGTGATTCATCATGTGAGTCATTAAGGAATTAATGATGCATTAATGACATGATGAATCACTCACAATGAGTCACTAATTCAATAAATGAAAATGCCACCTCTCCCTTCATGTCACATCCTTCTAGAAGCTTCTCGGAAAATTACGGGAACACCCCTCTCATCCGTGAAAACACGAAAAAACTTTAGACTGTATAAATCCAATAACCTGATACTAGAATCTGGCTTAAACCAAAGCCGGCTAGTAAAAACTGTCCGAATGTCGTACGTGCGTTCAAACACGTATGCGTCCGAACCTTTGTCGTAAAACCATACGACCTCTATATCTTTTCGCCTGGGTTTGGGAAATCTCTGTGTGGGACTCTAAAGACTCGACTACTACGCTGGCAGTGGGTTTAACCACAGACCGCAAGCGGCACTAGCTGTACGTAACGGTCCCCAGGTAGTTGTCGATAAGAAAGCTGATGAGGTAACCCATCTGAAATCCTACTGAGCCTGTCTGTGACAATATCCGCGCAGTCCGGTCTGTTCGTCTAAGAGTATCGCATGTATGGTCTAGGGAGGTGGTGGACGTCAGACCCCTAATAACCGTACAAGTCGTGTCGGTATGGCTTTATCACCATCCGAGAATCTACTGATCATTCTATCAGTAATTCTCAATCAGCCCTGGCCAGGGACTTATGGTAATGACCAAACGACCATAGTGCGATATCAACTCCCTATACCGGGAGAGACGAATCCCTAACAGTCGCTCACTGCCTCCATGTGGCTCGGGACTGTGCCCAACTGAAACCTGTTTGCACGACTCCTTTGAGCCATGGTAGGGTAACAATCAAAGCACAGTGGGAACTCACACGAGACAAATGATGACCTTAAGTCAACGGACTATCTGCACACATGTCACCTGAGAACTGCTATCTGACGTTAGGTATAATACCATCCAGTCAGTTCTCGGCGAGTCCTGTCCGGTGTACTCACACCCAGTGAGCATCTGTATACAATCTTAGGTGAATACCACCAATGGTTGCGGGACCAATCCATTGCCCCTCGTCAGGGTCTAGATATGTATACACTAGTCTACTCCGGAGTATCGATGCCCAATCTCGATACTCCTGCGACCAGGGACATCTAAGGGTGTGCCTATTGACTATCTAGCTCCCACTAGTATGACTGCCATCACAACGCCGGTAGTCATACAAACACCCTATGGGCTTTATCAACATATATATATATATATAAATACCAAGTAAAATATATTATACGTTAAGACAAAGTCAAACCAAATAGCGTACTATCATATCAAGCAAGACTTCCATGTACATACATATCCCAAGCATCCTATACAATGTAGGCCTCTAGGGCATATATATCCAACAATCTCCCACTTGCACTAAGGCCTATGATTGGCGCAATGAGTACCCACTGTCTCTACCAGATCCAGTTGCTTGCGTACCGCATGCCCAACATCTCAAAAAGCCTCTCGAACTGTACTTGAGGAATGGCCTTGGTGAATGGATCTGCCGTGTTGTCTTTTGTGTCTACTCTCCGTATCTCGATCTCCCGACGATCTACGATCTCCCTGATCAGGTGAAACCGCCTTAAGATATGCCTGGATTTCTGATGGGACCTTGGTTTCTTCGCTAAAGCTACAGCGCCATTGTTATCGCAATACAAAGGTATTGGATTGGCAATGGACGGAACCACCTGAAGTTCAGAAATGAACTTCCTTATCCAGACAGCCTCTTTTGCGGCTTCACTAGCAGCTATATACTCAGCCTCCATAGTTGAGTCTGCGACGGTATCTTGTTTGGAACTCTTCCAACTTACCGCCCCTCCATTGAGGGTAAACACAAAACCCGAAATTGATTTAGAATCATCCTTGTCACTTTGGAAGCCGGAGTCGGTAAAAGCCTCTACCTGGAGTTCCTTATTGCCGTAAATCAAGAACATCTCCTTAGTCCTTCTCAGGTACTTGAGAATGTTCTTCACCGCTATCCAATGTTTCTCACCTGGGTCCGATTGATACCTGCTTACCACACTAAGTGCGTAAGCTACATCTGGTCTGGTACATAACATCGCATACATTATTGATCCTACCGCCGAAGCGTAGGGTATAATGCCCATGCGAGTCCTCTCTTCATCAGTCTTTGGAGACATCTCTTTGGAGAGGGTGATTCTGTGACAAGCGGGCATATTGCCGCGCTTGGAATCTTCCATACTAAATCTCTTTAGTATAGTGTCTATATACCTGGACTGTGAAAGTCCCAATATTCTATTAGATCTATCTCGATAGATCTTAATGCCCAGAATGTATGATGCATCTCCCAAGTCTTTCATAGAGAATTTCTGTGACAAGAAGAGCTTTACTGATTGTAGTATAGGGATATCATTCCCTATCAGTAGTATGTCGTCGACGTACAAAACGAGGAAGACTACTGCTTCTTCTACAATCTTCCTATAAACACATGGTTCATCTATATTTTTGATAAAGTCAAATTCCTTGACTGTTTCATCAAAGCAGATGTTCCAACTCCGCGATGCTTGCTTTAACCCATAAATGGATTTAAGCAATTTGCACACTCTTCCGCTGCTCCCACTGTCTAAGAAACCTTCTGGTTGATCCATGTAAACACTCTCTTCTAGATGTCCATTTAGAAAAGCTGTTTTTACATCCATTTGCCAGATTTCATAGTCATGGTAGGCAGCAATGGCAAGCATGATCCGAATGGATTTAAGCATAGCTACTGGTGAAAAAGTTTCATCATAGTCCAATCCTGGTCTTTGACGAAAACCTTTTGCTACTAGTCTATCTTTGTACGTTTCCACTTGTCCAAATGTACCAATCTTCTTTTTGAAGATCCATTTGCACCCAACTGGTTTTACCCCAGGAGGAGCAACTTCTAAAGTCCATACTTTATTGGTATACATGGATTCCATTTCGGATCTCATTGCATCCAGCCACTTTACTGAGTCGCTACTTGTGATAGCCTGCTGAAAACTAGTAGGCTCATCATCATCGATGATGCAATCCTCTCGATCCCCATCAAGAAGAAAACCATAGTATCTTTCAGGAGGATGAGAAAGCCTACTAGATCTGCGGAGTGGCGTTGGTTCGTCATGTTCTATTGAAATCTGAGATTCTTCTAAGTCCTCGGTTGCAGTTTGAGGTTCTGGAATTTCTTCCAGTTCTACCGCGCTCCCACTAATTTCTTTTGCAAGAAATTCGCTTTCTAAGAAAACAATGTGACGAGCGACAAACACCTTTTGTTCTTCAGTGTGGTAGACCATGTACCCCCTTGAATGCTTGGGGTATCCTACAAACTTGCACAAAACCGATCGTGCCTCGAGCTTGTCCGGATTATGCTTTTTAACATATACCGGACACCCCCATATCTTGATATACTTGAGATATGGTCTCTTCCCACACCACATTTCATATGGAGTGGTAGGTACAGACTTAGTTGGAACTCTATTTAATAGATATGCGGCTGATTCTAGAGCAAATCCCCAGAAGGAAAGTGGTAACTCAGCACTACTCATCATTGATCGCACCATATCTAACAGCGTGCGATTCCTTCTTTCTGATACACCATTATGCTGAGGTGTATAAGGTGGAGTAAGCTGAGAGAGTATTCTATTTGCTTTCAAGTATTCAAGGAAACTGGTACTTAAGTATTCTCCACCTCGATCAGATCGAAGTGTCTTGATGCTTTTACCAGTTTGTTTCTCTACTTCATTTTTATACTCTTTAAACTTCTCAAAAGCCTCGGATTTATGCTTTATTAAGAACACATGTCCATACCTAGAGAAGTCATCAGTAAAAGTGATGAAGTAGGAGTGACCACTTCGTGCATGTATAGACATCGGACCACATACATCACTGTGTACTAGTCCCAAGAGTTCGGTGGCTCTTTCTCCGTGTCCGGTGAACGGAGATTTGGTCATTTTTCCTTTGATACATGATTGAAAAGTTGTATATGATGAATATTCAAACGAATCTAGATATCCATCTTTATGTAACTTAGTCAACCTTGTTTCATTTATATGACCAAGTCTACAATGCCATAGGAAGGCTTGATTCGAATCTGGAGCCTTTCTTTTATGCGTGTTTTGAATATTGAAAATTTGTGGTTGATTAAGTATGTATATTCCGTTTTCCAGTGTGCTAAACCCAATCAATTCTTGATTTAGGAGAATGTTCATGACATTTCTTTCAAGCACAAAATTATATCCTTTATTAGACAATAAAGATACTGATATAATATTACACAACATACTGGGAATACAAAAACAGTTATACAATACCAAAATGTTTCCACTATTCAACCCTAGGTGATATTCCCCTATTGCAACTGCATCTACATGCATTCCATTGCCCATCCGGAGAGTCATATCACCTGCCCCCAGTACTCTACTATTTCTCAGATCCTGCAAAGAATTACAGATGTGAGAACCAGAACCGGTATCAAGTACCCATGAAGTAGAGTTTACTGAAAGACAATTTTCGATTACGAACACACCTGAAGTAGAAGCAACTGCTTGCTTCATGTCGTTGGCTTTGAAGGCCAGACAATCCTTCTTCCAGTGCCCCTGCTTGTGACAATAGAAGCACTCGTTCTTTTCTGCCTTCACCCTTCCTGCCTTGTTCATGTAAGTGCACGGCGGCGCCCCGGTCGTCAATCCGACGACCAAATGAAACGGTGATAAACCTTAAATTTGCGGACTTAGCAAACCGGCACCACCGCGCACTAAACCCCGGATCGGGCCATTAAACTAGTTCTAGTTAACAACAAGACGGGTTAGAGATATACCGAGTGATCCGAGTCCTCCGGTCTTCTCGTCGTCGTCCCGATCTCTCGCGGAAACTCCGGTCGTCGCCTCCTCGCCGGAAGGGCACCACATCGCCTGCATCTTTTACGGGCTCCCACCTCAATACCGAGGCAACTCGGGCACGAAGCTGGCAAGTCGACGTGCCCAAGATGTGCTGTAGAATGTGTAGTGTAGAGTATGTCTCTTTGGGGTTGGTTGCCATAGACGGAGGAATGGTCTAAAGAAAATTGGTGCTTTCAATTTTCTAGCAAAATGGAATGAGATGAAGAATGCTATACACAAAAATGAATCTCTCTCATTTTTCTCATCTCCTCACAAAAATGTGGCCGGCCATAGCCTTAGGAGAATGGTGGAGGGATATGAAACATAATACAAAGGGAGGTAAGTGTAGAAAAAAGGTGGAGGTGACCATATCATAAAGCAAAGCTCACATCAACACCTTAACAAAACCCATACCCCTTCAAATCACCATTAAAGCACCATTATGGATGAAAGATATCATAAACCCACATATGCAAGAAACCCCCTCCCCAAATGTTATTTGCACAATTGCAAATAACCCCCTCCATCGGAAAAGTCCGGCCGGGAAAGAACAAAGGAAAACCGGCCGGAACGGAATGCAAACTGGCAACTCCAGAAAACTGGTCCCGTAATAAATTACAGGAAAACCCCGATACTGTGCATACACACCCGCATCTGTATTCCGACCGGATACAAATGCAATGAGACAAAATCTACACTGTACTAAACTAGGATCCGGCTTAAACCAAAGCTGGCTAGTAAAATCCGTTCGATCCTGATCCGTGCAATACCGCATGTATCTGATCGAACAGTGCCATATATCTATACGGCCTCTAGTACAAACCGTCCGACCCTGATCCGTGCAATACCGCACGTATCTGATCGGACCCTGCCATATCTCCATACGGCCTCTACAGCGTTTCGCCCGAAAGCTGAGTAACTGAAAGTGTGGTGGACTCTAAAGACTCGTCAATACTATGGCTGTGGATTTAACCACTAGCACGTCAGAGGTATAAGCCAATACGTAACGGGCCACCAGCTATTGACCAAAAGGGACGTCGATGAGCGAACTCATCCTGACACCCTACTGAGCCTGTCAGTGACAATATCCGTACAGTCCGGTCCGTTCGTCTACGAGCATCGCATGTCGGGCCTAGGGGGTGGGTAAAAGTCAGACCCCCAAAAGCGGTACAAGTCGTGTCGGAGTGTAGCACAGAACACCCTGAGATACTACTGGAATACCTACCAGTAAATCTCCTGCCTTGGCCAAGGACTTCGTGTAATGGCTCTCCTAGACACAGCGCGACCTCACCCCCAATACCGGGAGAGACGAACCCCCGAAGATCCGCTCACTGCCTCCATGTGGCTCGGGACTGTACCCAACTAAAACCTGTTTGCACGACTCCTTTGAGCCGTGGTAGGGTAGTAATCAAAGCACAGTGGGAACTCACACGAGACAAATGACGATCCCCAGGTCGATGAACTAACCTGTACACATGTCACCTGGGAACTGCTATCTGACGTCAGGTATAAGACCAACTAGCATGTTCCCGGCGAGTCCTGTCCGGTGTACTCATAACCCAATGAGCACCTGTATACATCTTAGGTGAACCAACTGACACCAGTGGCTTGTGAGACCGGCCACCGCCCCTCGTCGGGGTCTCGACTGTATACACTAGTCTACTCTGGAGAATCGATGCCCTGTCTCGAAACTCCTACGACTAGGGACCATTTAAGGATGTGCTTATAGACTCCAGCTCTCACTTATATGATCGCCCTCATACTGCTGGCAGTCAAGCAAGAATCCTAGAGGCTCTATCAATGTGCAATAGCGACCTGTCAGGTCACCTAAAGCAGTACACGATGATAAAGGTAAACCAGATAGCAAACTATCATCTCGAGTAAGACTGTCGTCCCGGGATAGGTCCTCCCTCAATCATTGCAATCACGTGCCTGTGATCCAATAATTGAATCTGAGGGCACTATCTCCAACAATCTCCCACTTGCACTCAAGGCTAATTATTGTGATGTCGCATACTCACAGCCCGTGTGATACCGAACACCCAACTCCTCTACTAGTCAGTCTCACAAAGCCTGTTTGGAAGACTATTGCGTTCGAGGAATAGCCTTAGTAAGTGGATCCGCTCTGATGTTTCTTTCTATGTCTCTCTATATCTCAAGTTCGCGGAGAAAGCCATCTCCCGAAATGAGCAGTACCTGTCTTAGAGTGTCTGGATGCCTGATGGGACCTAGCTCATAAATGAACTACAAATCCAAACTTCTTAGACTGTATCGTCAACTGAACTTAATCAGTGTCCTGCGCCATGCTACCCTCAGTATTGCCTTGGATCACCTGTCCAGAATACTGCCCCTCGTCAGAAGGAAAACTATAACTCTGACAACCTCCTTGTCGTCCATGTCACCTTGGAAGCCTGGAATGATAACTGTCTCCCAAATGAGGCTGTCGTTATCATATCCCTAGAACATCCACTTATGTTCTAAAACTGCTTCCGACTGTTTCTCCAGGATTGGATCAATGTCAACTTATTGCATCTAGTGCAAGAACAAACTCTGGTGTGGTACTTGACATCTCATGATTGACTCAATTGCCTAAGCAAGTGATCTGCCAATCATGCACGTCCCTCTCTACTTTAGTCTATAAGACACCTTTAGAGAGGGTGACTCCATCACCTGCAGGTACACTACCGTGCCAGGAGTCGTCCATTCTAAATACTCTTAGAATGTTGTCGAAGTACCCTGATTGGGAAACCACCCAAATCTAGATCTAAAACCATAGATCTAGTAACCAGTATGTCTGATATAAAATCCATTTCCTTTGTGGAGAAACCACTGTGTGACGACCAAAGTATAACCGATCGTAGTATAGGAATATCACTTCCTACTTTGTGTATGTCATCCAAAACCCGGATATCACACCCTACTACCTTCTCAACAGATCCATCCCCTATTCTGATGACGTCAAACCCATGACTGTCACATCAGAAATAGATGATCTATCTCCGCTATATCTGCTTAAGTCTATAAATAGACATAAGCCTGATGTCCACCAATGCTTCCGCTGCTCCCACTGACTATGAAAACCCTCTGGCAGAGTCATATAGACGTGCACTTCTAAAGCTAGTTTAGAACGACGCTATACTCATCCTCCTGCCGGGTCTCGCAGCCTGGAACAACAACAATGGCATGTGTGGGTAAACAAGAACTTCCCTGTCACCGTCCTTGAGGCTACCGGAGTACTTCTCGGGTGCCTGAAGTTACCCACCTTATCTGCGGAGTGGCCAATGGAATGTCAAATCAGATTGAATCTTTAGGTTCCTTATCAAATCTTCAGTAATCGTTTGCGGTTCTGGAATCACTTCCAGTTCTACCATACTCCCACTACTGTTTTCTGAAAAAATCCATTTTTAATAAAACTGTGGCGAGTCTAGAACAATATCGCTATTGTTCATCCAGATGGTAGAAAATCAACCCTCGTCATAGCCTGGGTCAACCCACAAACAGCCATTACAGAAACGTGCCTTGAGTTATCCAGAGTCTGGTTTTAATCATAAGCCGGACAACTCCCCGTACCTTAACAATGTTAAGATATGAACTGTACTATATCCAATATAGAACCAGAGGCACTGATTTAATTGAACCAGATTCAAATCATGCAGCTGTCTCCAGTGCATGTCAACTAAATGGAAGGAGGCCGATCAGCGTTACCCAACTTAGGAATGCTTCCAATTATGAGTAACCTGAAAGAGAAGCAATTTCTCTTTATCATTACTATCAACTGAATACCATACACAAGTATCTACATCTTCGATCACTTTGAAGAATCCCGATACTTGCTACACCTGGTTCTCTACTCTATTCAAATACCTATAACTCCTCTAAACTCAGACCCTGTGTTTCTACGAAACACATGTCTAAGAACTAGAGAAGTTAAAAGTAAACAGAATATAGTATGAGGACCAACCCCTCTGTCCTAATGGACACTGGACAACATACAATACTCTGTATAAGTCCGCTGAGTCTAACAACTTTTTCACTGTGTGTCGTAGGTTGAAAACTGTACTTATGGTTAAGAAGAATTACACCGCTATTTAATGCTCCCTACCTAACCATCCACTGATATAGGTAAATGTCGTAGACATAATTTCAGAAAGGTATATCTCACTCTATGAAAATAGACGTACAGATATATCAATTTGAAATTGGTGCATAAAAGCGGATATTCAAAACCAAATATTTGCCGACCGGCAAACAGCCCAGGTGATCTCCTCAAATATCACCGATTACGACGAATCCCGATATAATGAGGATGATCACCCAATTCCTAATAACTTACTCCCACTCATCATCTGTAAAACCATACAGATGTGAGAATCATACCTGGTAAATACATACCTTGGAGTAAGTATCTAATCGGGAAATCAGTTTTCTTTTAACAGTACACAGTTGAACTGAAACATTAAAATGTTTCGATGGGGTATCCTGGTATTCCTAGTAATGCCTCTACCATTATCCAGATTCACAACTATAACCGTATAATTCTTTGCCACCTCTCCAAATCCCTTTATATGTCTTTAGTCGTTACCTTCTGCACACCTCTTAGGCCAAATGGTTTTCTTCCTTCCCTACCGTTCGGCACCAGCCTATGGTTTGGAAGAAGACTATCCAATAAGCATAATGGGTGTACTGTCCTAATCCTAGGAGCACTCGCAATGCGAGAGAAGGTGAAGATAAAATACAACCGAATAAACCTTATTCCTATTTCTCCTGGACCAGAATCCATCCCCGAACTGGAACAAGTTCCTTTCGAGTTCGTATATAACCATACGATGGAGTATCCAATAAACTGTGGATCTTCGTAGTGATACGGAGTGTCCTGGAGAAATACAAAGGTGATTTAGGATTGGCGAAGAAATACTTGGTTTGGTCGTGAATATCAGTCGCAATTTACTTTGCCCTCTTACTAATCCCTTGCTTTGTCTTAATCTTAATACCTTCTGCACACCATCGTTATGCTAATTGGTTTTCTTCATTCCCTACCGGTCGGCACCAGCCTAAGGTTTGGAAGAAGACTATCCAATTTGCGTAATAGGTGTACTATCCCCTAAACCAAGGAGTACTCGCAAGCTGAGAGAAGGTGGAAGGAAAAGACAACTGAATAATCCTATCCGTTTTCTCCAGAACCGGAAACCATCCTCGAATTCCTTTGAGTTCGTATCTAACCATACGATGGTTTTGTCCAATGGAAGTGGACGTTCGCAGTAATACGGGGTGTCCTGGAGAAAAGGGAAAAAGTAGGAGTGGCAATGAGGTCTGCAACTCTGACAATCCAAAAACCAGTGTTAAGAAGGTTCGGTCAACTTGGTCACTGAGTCATAGTCTTAGGATCGGGTCAATGGTCGCTGCCAGAGAGAGAGAGAAAAGAAACACTCAGCGTGCACTCTAACCTAGATCAGAATGGTTATCCCTTTATCTAATCTGGAAACCTCCCACTGTACCTCAAATTCTCCTCCAAACCTGAAAGAAGAATTAGTCGGGGTCACCCGAGGAGTAAACCAACTCATCAGTGGGAATCGGGATCCAACTATCATCGCATGATAACGTGACGGAATCCGCTCACGGTACCACACTCCAGAAGGTATGCGCATATCTGGCAAGTTTCAGTTCTTTTGAAACTCCCGATGTGGATTTTTACCCCATGCTCTTATGACCTTGACTATGGCCAACAAATCATAAGTCACATGTCAAGTTCTACCCGTCATTATCCAGGTTGATTTGAACCCACCCGTACAAGCCCTTGACTAGGGCCAACAAGGCTATACGACTGTCCCAAACCAACGCATCTATCTATGCTGCATATGAATAACCAATAGCTACCAAACACTGTGCCTTGACTATGGCCAACAAACACAGCTTGAATACTATTGACTATCCATATGAAACGACGGAGGGCTACGAATGGTTTCTGGCGAAAACCGTTAACGTAATGAACTTGATATCGTTGAAGGAACGGATAGCTTTTTAGAAAATATAGTGACGAAAACCTTTACTAAAGAGGTCACTCCCAGTGAAGGGATCTCGGCTCTTTCCCCGTAGAATGGGGTGCAGGATATTCCAAATGAACACCACGATGCAAAGCAAAAGTAATCGGCTATAGTGAAGTTAATGCCCTGACGCAAACTTCTGTCCAAGGGGTCACTCCCGGTGAAGGGATCTCGGCCCTTGCCTCGTCGACTGAGGAGCAGGATATTCCAAATGAATACCACGATGCAAAACAAAAGTGAACGTCCTTGCAATAACAGCTTTTTGAAAAGTGTTCCAACAACATCAGATTGGGTTTGTTTAACTTGCATTGATCCGAATCAACGCAGTCCCATCAATTGAACACACCCCAAAGAACGAAAATATACTGACGTACGTATATGCCATCTGCATTCGCCACTGGGTCCCGTCATCACCCGTTAGGTTAGCTAACTAACGGCAGAGCGGGGACTGGACTAGCGCGGATGAAAAACATATACAACATCTACTAATATATATACCAATATATTATATTTCGCTCAAGGCGTGAATAAAATGCAACATCACAGAAATGTACAGCATCACAGAACAATACAGATATCTGGGATCCCCGGGTTTCACAGAGCCACTACTGAAACCCGACGTTCCCCTGGTCGTGTGGATAGCCTGTGCAATGAAATCCTAGACCCTTACGGGCGCAGCAAGTCACCCGCCAAAACCTGAAGCGAGGCAGCCCCCTTCAGCACCGTGAATGGACCACCCAGCACTTCACGGAATCCGGTAACTTGGGCACCCCTCCTGGGTCAACCTGTACCCCCTACGAGTGCGACGAATAGCCCGCCAATTCCAGACCGAAGCCCCTCTGTCTCAATGCCCTGAGATGCGGGCCCGTTGCCCTCTAGAACCCGGCTATCCGTGCACCCCTCCGCGGGGTAACCCTAGTACAGAAAGTAAAATATACATACAATGGGTACATCGACCGCAACCAGGTCGTGCCCCAAAAGAATAATACAAACAGGCAGTGACGGCAGTCCACATGTCGGACGCTCGCCCCGCAATATCAAATGTACACAATACAACAACACTGTACTAGCATTGCATCCAGGCTATCCCCCACGACCGATCCGCAACATCACAGCAAAAACACAGAACATCAACGTGAAAGTTACGCTCGCAAATCCGTCTAACCGGGCTATAGCAGTTAGACCGGATTTACCGATCGAGTAACATTCACGGTCGCAGATATAATGTAAATACTGTGAAAAATGTGTTTAAAATATCCGATCGATCAAAAATTAACAAGTGGGCCCCCAAGCAATACTGTAGCACTCACAGAAATTCTGGGCCCAAAATTAATATTCCAGAAACCCTAAAATCTGTCACACCCCGCTTCCCAGAGTACGCAAAATTGGGCACGTGACATAGCCAACCATGCTACCTGTGGGTAGGACGCATCCGTCCACAGTCACATTACGGTTGTAGAGATATCAAGAACAGTAAAATAAACTAAACCAATACATGTCCAAATCCATAATAACAAGAATCAATAAACAATAAGTGCGGAAGCTAATGATCCAATACAATGAATAAACAGTATGTCCCATAATGCGGGCTCACATCTGGAAATGAAATGAAATAAATAAACTAAACCTTAAGGAACTCACAGTTCAGCCTGCTGGCTGAAGTACTCCTGCTCGGTCGTAGACAGTGGTACGGAATCTGGGCCATGCCAAACCCAGATGTCAGCGCGTCGTGACATCAAATATATAGTATAAACATGGTAATAAACAATGCAAGCATGAACATGAATAAAGCAGTAATAAGAAGTAACAAGCAGGGTAAGGTGCAATGGTGACTAAACTGTTCTATCAGGTTTTCTACTCTATAGTCTTTGAAACCAATTGATGAATCGTCGATGTAACTCAATAGTATCCCGTGCGTGCCCGGGACCACGGTCAAAGCCCTCGGGGCTGAATCCGAGACGTGCCGCTAAGCAGTAAAAGGTAGCAAGATGGACGAGTGATGTCAGCATCACCACTCCGGAGCTGGCCAAGCCCGTAAGACTGATCAGAACAATGTATCGAACTGTTGAGTTACAAGTCGGTTTCACCTTTGATTTCCCCATACCCCCAAGTTATGTATGTCAGGTCAGGTATTCAGTAGTCACGGACTAATGCCAACAGCAAATCCGGTAAAAGTAGGTCTGTCTGGATCGACAGCAGGAATGGTCAGGGTTGTCGGCATTAGGCATGAAATCATGGAACAAGTCATGTCATGGTACAACAGGATGAGTCGGTATGTATGTATATGTCATGTGTAGCAGGGTCAGGCCAATATGTAGTGCACTCGAGCATGTGCTCACAACAGGTGTACAATCAAGTAATGAACAGTAGCAGGAAACAGTAAATAACAATAATATTCCAAATAACCACAGTGATGTTTGTATTCTCTTATTAACAGGTTCAAGCACCTTTAGGGTGCAATAGCCACAAGGTGATTCAATATCTACAATCATGAAGTAATGAAACTACAGGAATTTACATTAAGTATAATAATTGTTTCGTGAATGATTTAACAGTTTAAGCAGATATGATTCAGTCGTTTTATTTGGTTGAAATATGGATTGATGTGGGTTGGTTAATTACGAGGAACTGTTGTAACGATTCCATTATAAAGATAACTGCAATAATATGATATCAATTGCCATCATTAAGTTGTGGTATTAATTAGTATGAGTTCAATTGCGTGGCGAGACTAGATCTCGCACGCTAGCATATTAGAGCAAGTATTCAGATACTTGCCTCGACGGTTCTGCAATCTGGAACACGGATGCGATGTCGGCAAAAACACGATATGATAGCACGGGCCACGGATCAGGTCCCAACAGAGAACAACGGGATCACACGGACCAGGGGGCTTCGCTGGAGCGTCGGGTTCGCCAAGACGGCACGGTCGGATTCCGGCAAAACGCGACAACAAGTTAGCAACACATAAAGAACTCAAGGCGATCAGCGGGGGGGGGGTTTACTGCACAACGGAAAGGTGAGGAAGGCTTACCGAGAGATATACCAGGTGACTCCGGCGGGCTCGACGGCGCCGGGACGCCGGCGAGGCAACGGCGGCGGCGGCTGCAAGGGCTGAAAGCCTCGGGGTGTGCGGGAGAAGGTGCTGCGGCGAGTGGAGGAAAGGGTGGTCGGCTCTGGTGGTCGAGGGGGAGAAGGAGGTGGCCCTGGTGACGACGGCGAGGTCGCCGGCGCGTTCTCCGGTGAACAGCGGGGTAGGCGATGGGTGAAGGGCTCGGGTTGGTGGTCCGGCGAGGAGAGGAAGGGAGGTGATGACGAGGTCGCGACGAGGAGAGTGAGAGGGAGTCGTGGGAGGCGTCGGCGGCGAGAGGCGGCGTCGACGTCGGCTCTGCAGGGTTGGAGGCGACGTCGGGGTTGGGTGCAGTTGCGGGAAGGAGCGGGAGAACGAGGGGATGGAGGTGCGGTGAGGTCGACGAGGTGGTGGTGGCGACGGCGAAGTCGTGAGGAGGTCGGCGGTGAGGTTGCGAGGCTAGGGTTAGGGTTTGCTTGGGTGTCTCGTGGTCGTGATGGAAGATGGGGAATAGGCGGCTGCATGGGTTATTTAAAGAGAGAGAGCGATTGAGAGAAAGATTGAGGGAAGAGAGAGAGAGAGATGGGGAAAAGGAGGCGGGGCCCACGAGCTCTAATGGGAGCTCGTGATTGGCTGTAGATTAGATAGAGGAAAAATTTGAGATGATTTGAGGGATTTAAACAGTTAAGGAATTATATTCGTATATATTTTTAGTTTTAGCATATTAAATTAAATGGGCCTTTTTGGTGCAAAATGAAACATTTCCAAATCGCGCCCGGTTTGCGCCCAAAAGTTCCAAATTCAAATTATAGGAAGCGGGTTCCAAATTTTGAAAAGGGGTGTTTAATGATTAAAATGCATGCCCCCAAGTCGGACACTTGTACGCACGCGTAGTCGTCCAAACTTGCCCGTTTAGCCAAACGGAACGGAATCTCGACACGCGGATGCTACCACGCGACTAGTGGCGACGAGTAGGCCAACATGGACACTTTTAATTTCATTTTAGGAGTTAAAATTTGTTATGTGCCAAAATGACTTAACCAGTTAAAATTTAGCAATAAATCCCAGAAAAACAGAATAATTGGAAATGAGCAATATATAACCCTCAACTAGTAATATAAATAGTATTATTGGGCTCGGGTGTTACATCATACCCAACTACAAAAAGAATTTCGTCCTCGAAATTCCAAGAATACAAGATAGCTAACTACTGGAAAAGGTGAGGGAATTTCTGCCGGATCTCGTCTTCTCGCTCCCAAGTGGATTCTCCATGCGATCGATTCCCCCAAGAAACTAGCACAAGAGGGATAACCTTGTTCTTAAGAACCTTTTCTCTTCGATCCTTGATTTCGACTGGTCGCTCTTCAAAAGTCAGGTCCTCCCGTACGGTCAACTCCGAATGATCCAAGACATGAGTCTCATCATGAACATACCTCCGTAGTTGAGACACATGAAACACGTCGTGAACTCCTGCTAATGACGGCGGTAACGCCAACCTGTACGATACCTCTCCAACACGCTCCAATATCTCGAAGGGTCCAACGAATCGGGGACTAAGCTTTCCCCGACTTCCAAAGCGAATCACCCCTCTAGTCGGTGATATCTTCAGGAATACCAAATCACCCACGGCGAACTCTAGAGGTCTTCTTGACGTGTCAGCCCAACTTTTCTGTCTGTCTTGAGCTGCCTTCATGTGCTTCCTGATTGTATTCACCTTCTCGACTGTCTGTACCACCAAATCTGGTCCTAGTAACCTTCGTTCACCAACATCATCCCAACAAACAGGTGAACGGCACTTACGCCCATACAGTGCTTCAAACGGAGCCATCTGAATAGTTGCTTGGAAGCTATTGTTGTACGAAAACTCCACCAGGTGTAGATGATCTTCCCAAGAACCTTTGAAGTCCAACATGCAAGCCCTCAACATATCTTCAAGGGTCTGGATCGTTCTCTCCGATTGTCCATCAGTCTGAGGATGATAAGCTGTGCTAAACTTCAATCGAGTCCCCAAACTTTCTTGTAAACTCCTCCAAAAGTGCGACAAGAACCGAGTGTCCCGATCGGACACGATGCTCACCGGCACTCCATGCAATCTGACAATCTCCTGCATGTATCGCTCTGCCAAAGTCTCCGTCGATTGACCAACCCGAAACGGAATAAAGTGAGCTGCCTTGGTCAACCGATCGACAATCACCCATACTGCATTGTTGCCCTTTGGACTCCGCGGTAAAGCTGTCACGAAATCCATGGTTATATGTTCCCACTTCCACTGAGGAATCGGAAGTGGTTGCAACAAACCAGCAACCCTTTGGTGTTCGGCCTTGACTTGCTGACACACCAAGCACCTAGCCACGAAGCGAGCAATTTCCCGTTTCATACCTTCCCACCAGAAGTGCTGTCGAATATCTCGGTACATTTTTGTCCCTCCTGGATGTACAGAGTAAGCTGAACTGTGTGCCTCCTTCATAAGCTCTTCACGCACATCTCCTTTTGGCACACACACACGGCTACCATATCTCAATGAACCATCTTCATGGATCAGTAAATCGGTTCGTAGTCCGGCTTCCACCTGCTCTCGAAACTTTCGTAGTTTAGGATCCTGCGATTATGTCGCTTTAATCTTCTCAACTAAGGACGATTGTACTTGCAACTGCATCAACTGTCCTGTAGCATGTGGTAGCACAACCTCCAAGTCAAATCTCCGAAACTCCTCAATGATCTCTCTCTGTGCAGTCAATAACTGAATTGCTGGTAACCGACTTAGCGCATCTGGCACGACGTTAACTTTTCCCGGATGGTACTTAAGATCAAGGTCATAGTCGGCCATCAGCTCCAACCATCTGCGTTGTCTCATGTTCAACTCCTTCTGAGTGAACACATATTTCAAACTCTTGTGATCCGTAAAGACTTCAACTCTCTCGCCCAGAAGGTAGTGTCTCCAAATCTTCAGGGCGAAGATCACGGCTGCAAGCTCTAAGTCATGAGTCGGATAGTTCTTCTCATGAGTCTTCAGCTGTCTCGATGCGTAAGCGATGACTTTCCCATTCTGCATTAAAACACATCCCAATCCTTTTCCAGATGCGTCGCTGTGAATCACCAGTCCTCCTGAATTATCCGGTACGGTCAGGATCGGGGCGGTTATCAACTTCTGCTTCAACGTCTCGAAGGCCAATGCACATCCATCCGTCCAAACGAACGGTACCTCCTTACGTGTGAGCTTGGTTAACGGCTCAGCTACGCGAGCGAAGTTCTCCACAAACCTTCTGTAGTATCTGGCGAGTCCAAGAAAACTCCTTATCTCCGCAACATTCTTCGGAATAGGCCAATCTCGAACTGCTGTAATCTTCTCGGGATCAACGGTGATTCCATCGCCCGACACGACATGCCCCAGAAACTTCACTTCTTCCAGCCAGAATTCGCACTTACTCATCTTCGCGAATAATTTCTCTTGTTTTAGCGTTTGCAGTGCGATCCTTAAGTGCTCAGCATGCTCCTCCGGACTCTTCGAGTACACCAGAATATCGTCAATGAATACCACAATAAACTGGTCCAAGAACGGTGAAAAGATCCTGTTCATCAAATCCATAAATACTGCTGGCGCATTAGTCACTCCGAAGGGCATCACTAGGTACTCGAAATGTCCATATCGAGTACGAAACGCCGTCTTGCAAATGTCTTCTGCTTTCACTCGGACCTGATGATATCCTGATCGCAAGTCCAGTTTCGAGAATACCCTCGCGCCACTAAGCTGCTCAAAAAGTTCTCCAATGCGAGGGATCGGGTACTTGTTCTTAATAGTCACCCGGTTCAATTCTCGATAATCAATGCACATCCTTCTCGTGCCATCCTTCTTCTTTACTAAAAGAACTGGAGCTCCCTAAGGTGAGTTGCTGCTTCGAATCCATCCCTTCTCGAGTAATTCACCCACTTGTTTCTTAACTTCTTCCAATTCCACCGGTGCCATCGGATAATAAGATTTTGATACTGGCGCTGCACCAGGAATAAGGTCAATCGCAAAATCCACATCTCGCTTCGGCGGTAAGCCCGAAATATCTTCAAACACATCCATAAAGTCGCGGACAACTGCCGGCTCTTCATTATTATCCACTACCATAGCCGCAAGAACACTGTTCGTCGGCCTAGCCCTAAACTCGACTGGCCCGACAGAACTGCTTCCTCCAATGAAAGTAAACTCAGGGTGTCCGGGAATCTGGAAAATTACTTTCCTTGCCCTACAATCAATGTGTGCGTGGAAAGTGCCAAGAAAATCCATTCCCAAGACTACTTCATAACTGCCCGTATCAATCACCAAGAAATCTGCAAAAAGCTCCCGTCCACAAACAACAACTGTACAATCTCTACATTCCTTACTAGCTATGATTTTCCCATTCCCAGTGTGTATGTCCCAAAAACTAGACAGGGTCGTGCAGGTGATCGAGTGTGTAGTTATAAATTTGGATGACATAAAACAGTGGGATGCTCCGGAATCAAATAATGCCAATGCGGGAAAACCACGAACGAGTACAGTACCTGAAACCACTTCTCCTGATGCCTTGGCTTCCTCAGCTGTCAAAGTGAAAGCTCGACCCTGGTTGGGTCCTTGGGTCAGCTGCTTCTGCCCTTGGAACGGTCTCTGCGGAGTCTTCCGTATATCATCTCTCGTGCGAAGCTTCGACGGACAAGCACCAACTGCGTGATCGGCTGCTCCACAAACCAGACAAAGTCCCAGTCTCCTTCGACACTCCTTCTGCACGTTCCCAGGTAATCGGCAGTAATCACAAGTCACGCTCTTCCTTCGATCAACGATCACAGGCTTCTTCATTGGCGCTACACCTCGACGGTCCACTGGAATACCTCTGCGCCCATGATCTCGGTTAGGCACAAATGCAGGCTTCCTGGCCGCAACTGCTGTCTGGTGAAAGTTCCCTTTCGCTCCTGATAAACTCTGTTGCTCTCTTGCTGCCGTAAGAACCTGTGAGAAAGTGGTCAAACCCAGGGAGACAATCTGCCTCTGGATGTCCACATCCAAACTGCGCAAGAACCTTCGCGCCCTGTCTGCCTCCTTGGCGACTAAGGGTCCAGCGAAACGGCTGAGTCTCGTCCATTCCGCTGCATGTACATCCACAGCTGCTCCATTTTGTCTCAGCCCAATGAATTTCTCCTCCATTTCCTCCCGTGCAGTCCGCGGGAAGAACTTTTCCAAGAAACTTTTAGAGAAATCCGCCCAACTGATTGGCTTGGACAAGCGGGTCTCCTCCACAAGCCACCACTCTCGGGCGTAATCCACCAGCTGAATGCGCACCACATCAACTCTCTTGTCTTCTGGGATCTGTGCCGCAATCAATAAATTCTCTGTGTCTACTAGCCACTGCTCGGCTGGCAACGGCTCCTCCAAGCCAGTGAAAGTAGTAGGACCCAACCGTCTGAAATCTGCCACGGTCCCTACTCGGTCGACTGGCTTCGCTACAGCGGTGTTTACCGACTGCTGAATAGCCTGCAAACCCTCCTGAAATGAATCTGCTTGCTGCTGGATCAGCTCGGTTTGCCTCTTCTGATTTTCCAACATCCCACGTATCACTCTTAACATGGCGGCTTCGTCCACACGCCTCTGATACGTCTTGAAATTCTTATCTGCCATGGTCCTGAAATCAAAACAAACAACATTAGCATGATGATAGATTCAATATATAAACCAAAGCTAGAACTCCAAGATACTTAAATAGAGTACTGCATTGTAGCTATGCCGCGGTATCATAGCCGCAATTACTTAACTCCACCCAAGTCGCCTAAGTCCTAGAGATAACAAGAGATTAGGTTTTCGAGTTGACAATGCAAAGTAAGTTTGCATGTCGACATGATCTGGAAGAATGATTCAAGGACGGTAAAACGGTCAAGGTGGCAGGACATGTCTCCTAATCACGGGTATTATGATTCGTGTTTCGGGTGCAATACCCAACTACAAAGAATCAACCCAATTAACCTATGTCTCTGATACCAAAAGAACCATGTCACGCCCCGCTTCCCAGAGTACGCAAAATTGGGCACGTGACATAGCCAACCATGCTACCTGTGGGTAGGACGCATCCGTCCACAGTCACATTACGGTTGTAGAGATATCAAGAACAGTAAAATAAACTAAACCAATACATGTCCAAATCCATAATAACAAGAATCAATAAACAATAAGTGCGGAAGCTAATGATCCAATACAATGAATAAACAGTATGTCCCATAATGCGGGCTCACATCTGGAAATGAAATGAAATAAATAAACTAAACCCTAAGGAACTCACAGTTCAGCCTGCTGGCTGAAGTACTCCTGCTCGGTCGTAGACAGTGGTACGGAATCTGGGCCATGCAAAACCCAGACGTCAGCGCGTCGTGACATCAAATATATAGTATAAACATGGTAATAAACAATGCAAGCATGAACATGAATAAAGCAGTAATAAGAAGTAACAAGCAGGGTAAGGTGCAATGGTGACTAAACTGTTCTATCAGGTTTTCTACTCTATAGTCTTTGAAACCAATTGATGAATCGTCGATGTAACTCAATAGTATCCCGTGCGTGCCCGGGACCACGGTCAAAGCCCTCGGGGCTGAATCCGAGACGTGCCGCTAAGCAGTAAAAGGTAGCAAGATGGACGAGTGATGTCAGCATCACCACTCCGGAGCTGGCCAAGCCCGTAAGACTGATCAGAACAATGTATCGAACTGTTGAGTTACAAGTCGGTTTCACCTTTGATTTCCCCATACCCCCAAGTTATGTATGTCAGGTCAGGTATTCAGTAGTCACGGACTAATGCCAACAGCAAATCCGGTAAAAGTAGGTCTGTCTGGATCGACAGCAGGAATGGTCAGGGTTGTCGGCATTAGGCATGAAATCATGGAACAAGTCATGTCATGGTACAACAGGATGAGTCGGTATGTATGTATATGTCATGTGTAGCAGGGTCAGGCCAATATGTAGTGCACTCGAGCATGTGCTCACAACAGGTGTACAATCAAGTAATGAACAGTAGCAGGAAACAGTAAATAACAATAATATTCCAAATAACCACAGTGATGTTTGTATTCTCTTATTAACAGGTTCAAGCACCTTTAGGGTGCAATAGCCACAAGGTGATTCAATATCTACAATCATGAAGTAATGAAACTATAGGAATTTACATTAAGTATAATAATTGTTTCGTGAATGATTTAACAGTTTAAGCAGATATGATTCAGTCGTTTTATTTGGTTGAAATATGGATTGATGTTGGTTGGTTAATTACGAGGAACTGTTGTAACGATTCCATTATAAAGATAACTGCAATAATATGATATCAATTGCCATCATTAAGTTGTGGTATTAATTAGTATGAGTTCAATTGCGTGGCGAGACTAGATCTCGCACGCTAGCATGTTAGAGCAAGTATTCAGATACTTGCCTCGACGGTTCTGCAATCTGGAACACGGATGCGATGTCGGCAAAAACACGATATGATAGCACGGGCCACGGATCAGGTCCCAACAGAGAACAACGGGATCACACGGACCAGGGGGCTTCGCTGGAGCATCGGGTTCGCCAAGACGGCACGGTCGGATTCCGACAAAACGCGACAACAAGTTAGCAACACATAAAGAACTCAAGGCGATCAGCGGGGGGAGGGGGTTTACTGCACAACGGAAAGGTGAGGAAGGCTTACCGAGAGATATACCAGGTGACTCCGGCGGGCTCGACGGTGCCGGGACTCCGGCGAGGCAACGGCGGCTGCAAGGGCTGAAAGCCTCGGGGTGTGCGGGAGAAGGTGCTGCGGCGAGTGGAGGAAAGGGTGGTCGGCTCTGGTGGTCGAGAGGGAGAAGGAGGTGGCCCTGGTGACGACGGCGAGGTCGCCGGCGCGTTCTCCGGTGAACAGCGGGGTAGGCGATGGGTGAAGGGCTCGGGTTGGTGGTCCGGCGAGGAGAGGAAGGGAGGTGATGACGAGGTCGCGACGAGGAGAGTGAGAGGGAGTCATGGGAGGCGTCGGCGGCGTCGACGTCGGCTCTGCAGGGTTGGAGGCGACGTCGGTGTTGGGTGCAGTTGCGGGAAGGAGCGGGAGAACGAGGGGATGAAGGTGCGGTGAGGTCGACGAGGTGGTGGTGGCGACAGCGAAGTCGTGAGGAGGTCGACGGTGAGGTTGCGAGGCTAGGATTAGGGTTTGCTTGGGTGTCTCGTGGTCGCGATGGAAGATGGGGAATAGGCGGCTGCATGGGTTATTTAAAGAGAGAGAGAGATTGAGAGAAAGATTGAGGGAAGAGAGAGAGAGAGATGGGGAAAAGGAGGCGGGGCCCACGAGCTCTAATGGGAGCTCGTGATTGGCTGTAGATTAGATAGAGGAAAAATTTGAGATGATTTGAGGGATTTAAACAGTTAAGGAATTATATTCGTATATATTTTTAGTTTTAGCATATTAAATTAAATGGGCCTTTTTGGCGCAAAATGAAACATTTCCAAATCGCGCCCGGGTTGCGCCCAAAAGTTCCAAATTCAAATTATAGGATTTTAGGCGGGTTCCAAATTTTGAAAAGGGGTGTTTAATGATTAAAATGCATGCCCCCAAGTCGGACACTTGTACGCGCGCGTAGTCGTCCAAATTTGCCCGTTTAGCCAAACGGAACGGAATCTCGACACGCGGATGCTACCACGCGACTAGTGGCGACGAGTAGGCCAACATGGACACTTTTAATTTCATTTTAGGAGTTAAAATTTGTTATGTGCCAAAATGACTTAACCGGTTAAAATTTAGCAATAAATCCCAGAAAAATAGAATAATTGGAAATGAGCAATATATAACCCTCAACTAGTAATATAAATAGTATTATTGGGCTCGGGTGTTACAAAATCACCCCAGAAACTCACTGGAGAAATTTGACCAATTGACCATACCATAGTGCGGCGGAACCGCGGCCGGAGGTGGGGTTTGGCCGCGGTTCCGCGCTCCACTTAGCAGATCAATTTGTCGAATTTTCCCAGTTCTCTTAGAATTTCATGTACATCAATTTTCTTCCACCTGAAAAATTTTTAGAGCAAGGAAAAAATCGACAGAAAACTGATGTGAGCTAAAATTGGGTTTTTGGAATTTTGGTCGATCGGAACTGAAAAACACATCAAACGAAGCTAGACGAAGTTAATGGCGAGGCTCTGATACCACTGTAAGTGCACGGCGGCGCCACGGTCGTCAATCCGACGACCAAATGCGGAAACGGTGATAAACTTTAAATTTGCGGACTTAGCAAACCGGCACCACCGCGCACTAAACCCCGGATCGGGCCATTAAACTAGTTCTAGCTAACAACAAGACGGGTTAGAGATATACCGAGTGATCCGAGTCCTCCGGTCTTCTCGTCGTCGTCCCGATCTCTCGCGGAAACTCCGGTCGTCGCCTCCTCGCCGGAAGGGCACCACATCGCCTGCATCTTTTACGGGCTCCCACCTCAATACCGAGGCAACTCGGGCACGAAGCTGGCAAGTCGACGTGCCCAAGATGTACTGTAGAATGTGTAGTGTAGAGTATGTCTCTTTGGGGTTGGTTGCCATAGACGGAGGAATGGTCTAAAGAAAATTGGTGCTTTCAATTTTCTAGCAAAATGGAATGAGATGAAGAATGCTATACACAAAAATGAATCTCTCTCATTTTTCTCATCTCCTCACAAAAATGTGGCCGGCCATAGCCTTAGGAGAATGGTGGAGGGATATGAAACATAATACAAAGGGAGGTAAGTGTAGGAAAAAGGTGGAGGTGACCATATCATAAAGCAAAGCTCACATCAACACCTTAACAAAACCCATACCCCTTCAAATCACCATTAAAGCACCATTATGGATGAAAGATATCATAAACCCACATATGCAAGAAACCCCCTCCCCAAATGTTATTTGCACAATTGCAAATAACCCCCTCCATCGGAAAAGTCCGGCCGGGAAAGAACAAAGGAAAACCGGCCGGAACGGAATGCAAACTGGCAACTCCAGAAAACTGGTCCCGTAATAAATTACAGGAAAACCCCGATACTGTGCATACACACCCGCATCTGTATTCCGACCGGATACAAATGCAATGAGACAAAATCTACACTGTACTAAACTAGGATCCGGCTTAAACCAAAGCTGGCTAGTAAAATCCGTTCGATCCTGATCCGTGCAATACCGCACGTATCTGATCGAACCGTGCCATATATCTATACGGCCTCTAGTACAAACCGTCCGACCCTGATCCGTGCAATACCGCACGTATCTGATCGGACCCTGCCATATCTCCATACGGCCTCTACAGCGTTTCGCCCGAAAGCTGAGTAACTGAAAGTGTGGTGGACTCTAAAGACTCGTCAATACTATGGCTGTGGATTTAACCACTAGCACGTCAGAGGTATAAGCCAATACGTAACGGGCCACCAGCTATTGACCAAAAGGGACGTCGATGAGCGAACTCATCCTGACACCCTACTGAGCCTGTCAGTGACAATATCCGTACAGTCCGGTCCGTTCGTCTACGAGCATCGCATGTCGGGCCTAGGGGGTGGGTAAAAGTCAGACCCCCAAAAGCGGTACAAGTCGTGTCGGAGTGTAGCCCAGAACACCCTGAGATACTACTGGAATACCTACCAGTAAATCTCCTGCCTTGGCCAAGGACTTCGTGTAATGGCTCTCCTAGACACAGCGCGACCTCACCCCCAATACCGGGAGAGACGAACCCCCGAAGATCCGCTCACTGCCTCCATGTGGCTCGGGACTGTACCCAACTAAAACCTGTTTGCACGACTCCTTTGAGCCGTGGTAGGGTAGTAATCAAAGCACAGTGGGAACTCACACGAGACAAATGACGATCCCCAGGTCGATGAACTAACCTGTACACATGTCACCTGGGAACTGCTATCTGACGTCAGGTATAAGACCAACTAGCATGTTCCCGGCGAGTCCTGTCCGGTGTACTCATAACCCAATGAGCACCTGTATACATCTTAGGTGAACCAACTGACACCAGTGGCTTGTGAGACCGGCCACCGCCCCTCGTCGGGGTCTCGACTGTATACACTAGTCTACTCTGGAGAATCGATGCCCTGTCTCGAAACTCCTACGACTAGGGACCATTTAAGGATGTGCTTATAGACTCCAGCTCTCACTTATATGATCGCCCTCATACTGCTGGCAGTCAAGCAAGAATCCTAGAGGCTCTATCAACGTGCAATAGCGACCTGTCAGGTCACCTAAAGCAGTACACGATGATAAAGGTAAACCAGATAGCAAACTATCATCTCGAGTAAGACTGTCGTCCCGGGACTGGTTTACCTTTATCATCTTGTACTGCTTTAGGTGACCTGACAGGTCGCTATTGCACGTTGATAGAGCCTCTAGGATTCTTGCTTGACTGCCAGCAGTTCATTCCCTGCACCTTCTTGACCCCACCCTTCGGTTTGGTGGCTTTCATCTTCTTCTTCCCTTTAGCTTTCGCTTTAGTTTTAGAAGAAGATGATTGGCCAACATACAGAACGGGGGTCTTCTCCTTTTTCAAGGAGGTCTCTGCTACCCTCAACATATTGAGGAGCTTTGGAAGATCCGCTTCCATTTCGTGCATGTTGAAGTTCAGCACGAACTAAGAGAAGGTGTGGGGAAGGGACTGCAAAATCAAGTCGATATACAAATCATTCTCTAGCACGCATCCCAGGTTTGCGAGTTCCTCAATGAGGGTGATCATTTTGAGGACGTGCTCTCCTACAGGCGATCCTGGAGCTAACCTCATCTGGAAGAGTTTCCTTGAGGTTTCGTACCTCGCGATACGGGAGTGTTCACCATACAATTCCTTGCAATGGAGGAATATGGATGCAATATCCATACTCTCGTGCTGTTTCTGGAGTTCATTATTCATGGACACCAGCACGATACACTTAGCTCACTCACAGTCTAGATCCCAGGTTTTACGAACTTCCTTGTCCGCAACTGAGGAATCTGGTCCTGGGATAAGGGGAGGAACAGCGGTGGTAACATATGCAACTTTGTCATAAGTCAGCGCAATATTGACGTTTCTTAGCCAGTCTTTATAGTTCTGCCCGGTTAGTATATTCTTTTCAAGTAATAGTTTTAGTCCAGTCATGGTAGCTGCCAGAGAGAGAGAAAAGAAAACACTCAGCATATGCTCTTGCAAGTTTAGATTGGTTTATTAATTTATCTAAACAGGATGGCTCCCACTGTTTCCTCAAATCCTTCTTCAAAACCTAAAAGAAGAACTAGTTAGGATTTAATCACACGTCACAATACTTGCTTAACCTTTCAGCCAGGCTGGTGTTGGTACTTCGAGGGAGGTTTTCCAACGCTTTCGCGAAGTTCCTTAATTAAAGAACCTCTTTTCCCTGGAGGCGTAGCCCCTCTAACACCTTTCTAGGCACCTACTTGGTTTATAGCATTGATTGTTAAGTGAGAGAAATTCCCGAGAGTAATCCTACTCATCAGTGGGATCGGGATCCAACTATCATTGCATGATGCCCTAGATGGAAGCCACTCTAGTCACCACACTCCAGAAGGTAAGCTAAATCTGTAAGTTTCCTTTATGTTTGAAACTCCCGATGTGATTTTTACCCCAAGCTCTTATAGACCTTGACGTAGGCCAATAAGTCATAAGACGCAAGTCAAGTTCTACCCGTCGTTGTCCTGATCAATTTAAATACATCGTACAAGCCCTTGACGTAGGCCAACAAGGTGTACGTCTGTATTAAACTAATGCATCTATCTATGCAACAAATAGGCACACTGTCACGTCCCGCTTCCCAAAATACGGAATACGAGGGGTAGACAAGGCCAGCCATGCTCCTACGGTCAAGGAAATGTCCTGCCGTAGTCACACTTCGGCTTCTAGTTTATCAAGGTAAACAGTAAACGATGCGCAGGTAATGAGAAATGCAGTAACTGAAAGATACAATAATATAAACTGACCTAAAATGGAACAAACGAAAGTAACTCGGAGTAGCAAGTCAAGAAGTCTGTGAAGTATGTCTAGTTCTGATCCAAGCTAAATCTTCTCCTCACACTGAGCATGCATACTCAGGTCGTCAGAGCGACACAATAGCAATATAATATATATGAAATCAAGCGACAGTTCTAACAGTGGTAATGAATATGAATAACAGTAAATCAACGACAACATGAATATGAATGTGCAGTAATAAATGCAGCGGAACAGTAAATCAGTATAACAATATGTCACTTATGTCAACACGGTATATAAGGAATGTAAATGCCAGTATCCCTATCAGTCTCTAAGTCTCACTGTACAGGTCACTAAGCCTATCGTCAGTCCAAGTGTGAGAGTCAACCACTCGTGAGTGTCCTCCACCCAAGGGTAGAACCCAAGGGCAAGGGACCACGGGCCCAACATGTAACAAGAATATCACGGTGTATATATCACGTACCCTGTAAATCTCCATATAACTCCCTAAATATATAAGCCGGCATGGGACTCCCGAGATTCTGTTGAACTCACACTTAAACTACCCCACACCCCGTGGTCTACATCAAACGCTAACCACAACCCTAAATACTAATCGATCCGTGACAAGTCTGCGCGAGAACTGGAGGCAGGACCTCCATCAAGCACGTCCCGACTAATACTCAAGATAAATGGCAGTGTCGGATGCCTTATCTGTGACACCCGTGCAAGCGCTTCCATAAGTGTCCCATACCACTTATAGTCACGCGTACACGCATCCCACAGACGTCGACAATGCAATAGAATAATAGGTCACTGATTGTGTACAAGTACGTATCACTTTCACTTAATCACGAATACACGAATACTGATGTACTTGCCACAATCATCACTAAAATCTAACACTGGGTGAATGCACGATATCACTAGGTTATCACTACAATGATACAGGTATGACATGATGCATGAACAGTATAAGAAGCACAATTAAGGTGTCATAAAAACCATAGTCTATCACTTGCACGATTTATCAGGAAACGTACGTATATAATTTAGCGAAACAATAAACAGGTAGTAATTAGTATGTTCAGTTAGCTATCCATCTAATTTGGTTTCAAGCCAATCGGGTTTCAGGATCATTAGTTATAACTGTTTCATTTTAAGCGCACGCGGCTGGAAATCCGGTTTCAGAATCAGGAATCTATTTCGCAACGCATTTTAACCCCAATTGGGATCATAATTTAGCGATGCTACAGTTGGATGAATTCTAGGGTTTTCAGTAAAGTTTTCAACGCAACAAACGGATCTTCAATCGCGTCTGTACGTTAGGAGTTATAATCTGTTTAACACTAATATGTCAGTTCTGATTTTGTTGGGACTGTTATGCGTCCCGATCTTCTAAATTACAGTTTAAATATCAAACGGTGACGAAACAGAATAAGACCAATTGTGTTGTCTAGCTAACAGATTTACCTATAATAAGCAGCGAAGTTCTGCAACCTACGAGTTAAGGAAATCCTATGGTATCCATTACGGAACAGCAAGCACAATTTGAGTCGCTCTGGACTGCAGTCCAGAGTCGCACTCCGATACAATTATCATCACGATTTAAGTACAGGAATGTCTGGAAACTAGCATAGGGTTAAAGTTCGTCGAGTTAGCTTCAATTTGAGCCCTCGAATGCACCATTCTAATATGTATATGATTAATGATGAATTTAACGGTTTTCAGGTGCAACAAAATTACAGTTTTACGGTTAAACTTGGGGGCAGTTGTTTTAGTCGTTATCGATTACATCATCCAACAAAATTCACACACTATGTTCACAGCCCTACGGGCCAACCTACACCATTGAGTTCCGTCAAATTAGATAATGTTTTCCTAAGAGAACAAGCATCGAACAGTTACGGCACATAATAGTTTTAAACTTGTAACATTACAATCCATGTATTTAACGATTGTAACTTAGATAAATAGCATGTAAGTAAGTAGAATACTTGCCTGGAAGAAGTCTCGGGGTCGCAAGACAGCAACGTCGTCACGAACGCATGATATACGCCGTGGAACCGATTCACGCGAGTTTGGGTCGAGATGCGGATCTCGCGTCGTTTTGTCCGGAGTCGTCTTGTGCTTGCCGGGAGTATAGAGTGGTGCTCAGTGGGTCTCCCGAGGTGTGTTGGGGTCCAATGTTTGGGTGCTCAGGCGATGGTGTCGGGGGTGTGAAGGGGAGAACTAGAGAAAGAGAGAGAGAGAGAGAGAAGACACAGAGAGTGAAAAATGAGAGAGAGAGAGAGTTGAGACAGAGAGAGAGAGCTAGAGAGAGAGAGAGAATGATAGAGAGGGAGAGTGATCGAGAGAGACAGTGAAAAGGGAGGGGAAGACAGAGGGAGAGAGATAGGGTGAGAGAGTGAGGAACAGAGAGAACGAGGGAGAGAGAGAGAGATTAGACAGAGAGGGAAAGAAAACAGAGGGAGAGAGAAGGTCGGCTGAGGGGGCCAGAGGTGAAGGTTGGGAGAGTGAGAGATGATTGCGACGACGACGACGATGATGACGATGAGAGGGTTCAGGGTGTGACGACGGTCGGGCGGAAATTCACCGGCGTCGATGGCAACCAGTGGCCGAGCTCGTTGGCGAGGGAATGAACTGGAAAGGAGCAGGGAGGGGGTAGAGAGGCGAGGCGAGGTCGCGCTTATGGAGTTCGCGAGGCGCGCGGTCGTGGCGACGGGCACGAAGACGTGGCCGACGTGGGGAAACTCGGGAATGTGGGTGAAAGAGAAAAGAGCGGGAGAAGTTGCGAGATGAGGGTTGAGGGAAGGGCGATGGGAGTGGGGGAGAGAGGGGTGGAGACAAGGTCGTGCGTTGAGGGCGGTAACGCACGCAAGCGACGGGGCGCGAACGTGGGCGGAGGCGACGGAGTTGGGTCGAGCGCGCGCGGGATTGTAGGAATAGAGCCGTTAGAGGGAGAAGATGGGTTAGTGGGCCGGGTCGAATCGAGTTGGGGCGCGGCTGAGTGAGGCGGGAGTGGGCCGGGCCAAAGGATTTAAAATAAATGAATTTCCAATTAATTTGTGTGCGGGCTGAGGAGATGGGCTGCAGGGAAAATCTGGGGATTTAAAAGGAATTTTAGTTTATTTAAGGGAATGGGCCTGGGGTTTATAAATAGGGGAAAAATGGTGTTGGGTTTTGTTGAATTTATTAGGAAAAGAGTTTGGGAAAATAGAATGGAGTGGGCTGGTTTTTAAAAAAATAAAGAGAGTTTCTTTTACAAATTGAGGGGATGTGTTTTGGGTTTTAAAAATGATTTAATTTATAAAAGAATGATTTGGGGATTAGGCTTTACATTTAACATTTTGTTTTAAACTTGGCTAAGGAAAATACTTAAAAAAATGAAAAGGAGTTCTAGGCCGAGATCGAGGTTTATATGAAAGGAAAATAAGGGATTGGAATTAGGGTTTGAGAAAATAGCGGGGTATAAATGATTGAGAGTTTAGGGTCTAATGAAGTTTCCAAAATAAATAAACTAATAATTAATTATAAATAAAATGAAATCTCATAACTTAACGACAACCTCAAATATTGGTATAAAGAGGGCCGGGTGTTACATCATACCACCCTTATAAAAATTTTGTCCTCGAAATTTAAAACTAAACGATAAGTTGTAAAATAAAAACGAAAGCTACCCTATCATAACTAATTCATAATGGTTTACTTAAAACAGGTGGATGAAATTTGTGAAGATCTATATATATATATATATGCATGAACATCATACAACAGAAAGGATTTAAATAAGTATACGGTAGGAACAACTATAAGGACGAACTATAAATACACTAGAATATAGATAACAATAATGAACGGAGATAAGCAATGCATGTTCAATAAAATCGAAACCCGAATGTATGCACATCTAAGTATATCAAAAAAATAGCATCCAGAGGTAATAAATATAAGGCTCAACCACTCATAATAGTAATCGTAAGCGCAAAACCCAAAAGTAAAGTAACGACAATAAAGCAGTAAAAATTTGTCGGTAGGTTTAAACAGTTTAGGATAAGGTATCGAAAAATAGGTTTAAAATAATTTAGGAAACTTGTATAGTGAAAATAGGGGACATGGAACAAAATATGCGCGGTATAAGGGTTGCGCTACTGAAAATGAGAATAATAATAATGTACTTAAAATACATAAAACGGAGTAGTCAATAATACGTACTCTTTGATAAATTTAAAGTACTGAAAACTAAATTTTTGAATAACAGTGTCCCTAAATATGATTAGGATAATAGGAAAAACACCAATAGGTATAAGGCTAGATAGGGTAATGATTATAAGGAAGTGTGGCTCAATCAGAAGGTTGAAGTGTGTCGGCTTTAGGCTGAAGATCAATGAAATTGGGATCGGGTCAGCACAGAAAATAAGGGTGAATGGCCAGTGACTACAAGAGAAGAAATATGGGCAGGATGACAGTCGGTACAACACATAAGTCAAAATTTGAAGAGTTAGTGAACTCGGAAGTTTCACAAGAATTGCTCTCCTCCCAGAAAGATCTCAAACGGGGTACAGACGAAGGATGAATGGTGGCTCATTCTAAGGGTCAAGGTGCGGTACTTTCTAATCGAACGAGGTGAAAACTATACAATGAGTAGGGTGGACAGTCAGGAATCTCCGCAGAAAGATAAATGGATAAGGGCAATAAACAAGTATTAAACGAACCAATAATCAAAAGGTTTACGAATCCAGAAGATTTATTTCATTCAAGAAAATTTGAAACAAGACCTTCTCAAGGACGATAAGTGGCCCTAAACTATACACATCTTATTTGGCCAGAAAAACAACATAAAAAAGGAATTCCGTCAGTCGCGGTTGTGGAGATTCAGTAGGTTGCGGTAGGCTCGCGTACTCAGGTAGGGGCGTCCATTGCCATATCGCCTCGCAGGCAATACCACTGGAAGTTCTTCCACAGCAGGGTCTTGATCTCCTGGTCCTTCTTCCTCGGATGGAGCTTCTTCATCGAGGTCCGATTCCATGTGATTCTCTCCTTCTGGATTTTCTTCCACGGGATTTTCCTCAACTGGATTTTCTTCTATCGGGTCTTCATCGGGGTCTTCCTCTATCGGGTTCTCTTCAGGATCCTCTTCCTCTTCGTTGGGATCGCCTATCATGTTAAACTCTGGGGCGGCTACTCCTTCGTCCTCTGAATCGTTGTTTCCGAAGTTGACCTGGGGACCGTTGACTTCATCATCAGAACTCATCAGCGTGCGGTCTAGGGAAACGCATGACCGCGCATCCTCGTCTAGATGCGGTGCCGCTCCGGGATGGGCCATGGCCTGAAAAGAGAAGTCATGATTAGACAGTGGATTATATCAAGGAAAGCTCAGGGTACGAAATATAGGAAAATATGCGGTTGCAGGAACAGAAAGATCAGAATGAAAATACTGTGATAATGAATAGAATTTGACATAGAGAAAGCATGAGAATGATACACATATTATGATTCAAATTTTATTTCATTCAACTAAAGTTCGACGGATACAAAGGTTCAAATGGAAGGAAATATTCATAAAAGATGACAACATTATTATTGAAATTGGAAATCATAGAATTCTTCTTCGATTGCCAGAACGCTGCATCATCGTTACGCGAGTTGAATCCTGCGTTAGATCCGCTTATGGTCGAAGTTCAAACTACGCGATGATCCTCACTTGGTAGAAGTGGGGAGTGTGGACGAGTTTCCTCCTTGTAGTTCTTTCCTTTCTGGGCAACCGTTGATGAGGTGTTCGCTGGATCCACAAATCAGACATTTCCCTTGGACGCGGCGACAATCCCTCTGAAGATGTCCTGGCCTCTTATAATACCCACAGTAAGGGGTCTTCTGATGCTTCTGTCGTGGGGAAACAAATTGACGCTTCATCTTCCTCTCTTTTCCTCGTCTAACGGGGATCCCTTTATGATTTAAGACTCCCGCTGGTGCCTGATTCACCAGTCTTCTCAGTCCTGCGGCCAACAAGTCGTTTGTTCGCTCCTGGGCTTCCTTTAGACCTTGCAGTACACTCAGAATCTCACTGGTCTGATTCTGGGGAGCGGGTATAGACGAAGAGTCATTGGAAGACATGATCCTGAAACAACAATTTTGAGGATGATATAAGTCACAAGCTATACGAATCAAGATATAACGTGGATAGGACAAAGATTCAAGAATGTCAGAGGTGATGAATTTATTACAAGTGGGGAATCAACTGTATGACTTTAAGTCACTTGATTAGAGTTCGGTAGTGCAATTGCAACCACGTATCCTTGTCAAGTCACCCGAAACCATAGCGAATGGATAGCTGAACACACGATGTGAATATGGATCAAGAGTGACAAGTTTACAATCTAGACCGAGGGACGTCTTAGATTGCCAAACTGTACACGGAAACTGCAATCCCAATCGATGCAAAAACCTGGCTCTGATACCAACTAAACCATGTCACGCCCCGCTTCCCAAAATACGGAATACGAGGGGTAGACAAGGCCAGCCATGCTCCTACGGTCAAGGAAATGTCCTGCCGTAGTCACACTTCGGCTTCTAGTTTATCATGGTAAACAGTAAACGATGCGCAGGTAATGAGAAATGCAGTAACTGAAAGATACAATAATATAAACTGACCTGAAATGGAACAAACGAAAGTAACTCGGAGTAGCAAGTCAAGAAGTCTGTGAAGTATGTCTAGTTCTGATCCAAGCTAAATCTTCTCCTCACACTGAGCATGCATACTCAGGTCATCAGAGCGACACAATAGCAATATAATATATATGAAATCAAGCGACAGTTCTAACAGTGGTAATGAATATGAATAACAGTAAATCAACGACAGCATGAATATGAATGTGCAGTAATAAATGCAGCGGAACAGTAAATCAGTATAACAATATGTCACTTATGTCAACACGGTATATAAGGAATGTAAATGCCAGTATCCCTATCAGTCTCTAAGTCTCACTGTACAGGTCACTAAGCCTATCGTCAGTCCAAGTGTGAGAGTCAACCACTCGTGAGTGTCCTCCACCCAAGGGTAGAACCCAAGGGCAAGGGACCACGGGCCCAACATGTAACAAGAATATCACGGTGTATATATCACGTACCCTGTAAATCTCTATATAACTCCCTAAATATATAAGCCGGCATGGGACTCCCGAGATTCTGTTGAACTCACACTTAAACTACCCCACACCCCGTGGTCTACATCAAACGCTAACCACAACCCTAAATACTAATCGATCCGTGACAAGTCTGCGCGAGAACTGGAGGCAGGACCTCCATCAAGCACGTCCCGACTAATACTCAAGATAAATGGCAGTGTCGGATGCTTTATCTGTGACACCCGTGCAAGCGCTTCCATAAGTGTCCCATACCACTTATAGTCACGCGTACACGCATCCCACAGACGTCGACAATGCAATAGAATAATAGGTCACTGATTGTGTACAAGTACGTATCACTTTCACTTAATCACGAATAAACGAATACTGACGTACTTGCCACAATCATCACTAAAATCTAACACTGGGTGAATGCACGATATCACTAGATTATCACTACAATGATACAGGTATGACATGATGCATGAACAATATAAGAAGCACAATTAAGGTGTCATAAAAACCATAGTCTATCACTTGCACGATTTATCAGGAAACGTACGTATATAATTTAGCGAAACAATAAACAGGTAGTAATTAGTATGTTCAGTTAGCTATCCATCTAATTTGGTTTCAAGCCAATCGGGTTTCAGGATCATTAGTTATAACTGTTTCATTTTAAGCGCACGCGGCTGGAAATCCGGTTTCAGAATCAGGAATCCATTTCACAACGCATTTTAACCCCAATTGGGATCATAATTTAGCGACGCTACAGTTGGATGAATTCTAGGGTTTTCAGTAAAGTTTTCAACGCAACAAACGGATCTTCAATCGCGTCTGTATGTTAGGAGTTATAATCTGTTTAACACTAATATGTCAGTTCTGATTTTGTTGGGACTGTTATGCGTCCCGATCTTCTAAATTACAGTTTAAATATCAAACGGTGACGAAACAGAATAAGACTAATTGTGTTGTCTAGCTAACAGATTTACCTATAATAAGCAGCGAAGTTCTGCAACCTACGAGTTAAGGAAATCCTATGGTATCCATTACGGAACAGCAAGCACAATTTGAGTCGCTCTGGACTGCAGTCCAGAGTCGCACTCCGATACAATTATCATCACGATTTAAGTACAGGAATGTCTGGAAACTAGCATAGGGTTAAAGTTCGTCGAGTTAGCTTCAATTTGAGCCCTCGAACGCACCATTCTAATATGTATAGGATTTATGATGAATTTAACGGTTTTCAGGTGCAACAAAATTACAGTTTTACGGTTAAACTTGGGGGTAGTTGTTTTAGTCGTTATCGATTACATCATCCAACAAAATTCACACACTATGTTCACAGCCCTACGGGCCAACCTACACCTTTGAGTTCCGTCAAATTAGATAATGTTTTCCTAAGAGAACAAGCATCGAACAGTTACGGCACATAATAGTTTTAAACTTGTAACATTACAATCCATGTATTTAACGATTGTAACTTAGATAAATAGCATGTAAGCAAGTAGAATACTTGCCTGGAAGAAGTCTCGGGGTCACAAGGCAGCAACGTCATCACGAACGCGTGATATACGCCGTGGAACCGATTCACACGAGCTTGGGTCGAGATGCGGATCTCGCGTCGTTTTGTCCGGAGTCGTCTTGTGCTTGCCGGGAGTATAGAGTGGTGCTCAGTGGGTCTCCCGGGGTATGTTGGGGTCCAATGTTTGGGTGCTCAGGCGATGGTGTCGGGGGTGTGAAGGGGAGAACTAGAGAAAGAGAGAGAGAGAGAGAGAAGACACAGAGAGTGAAAAATGAGAGAGAGAGAGAGTTGAGACAGAGAGAGAGAGCTAGAGAGAGAGAGAGAATGATAGAGAGGGAGAGTGATCGAGAGAGACAGTGAAAAGGGAGGGGAAGACAGAGGGAGAGAGATAGGGTGAGAGAGTGAGGAACAGAGAGAACGAGGGAGAGAGAGAGAGATTAGACAGAGAGGGAAAGAAAACAGAGGGAGAGAGAAGGTCGGCTGAGGGGGCCAGAGGTGAAGGTTGGGAGAGTGAGAGATGATTGCGACGACGACGACGATGATGACGATGAGAGGGTTCAGGGTGCGACGACGGTCGGGCGGAAATTCACCGGCGTCGATGGCAACCAGTGGCCGAGCTCGTTGGCGAGGGAATGAACTGGAAAGGAGCAGGGAGGGGGTAGAGAGGCGAGGCGAGGTCGCGCTTGTGGAGTTCACGAGGCGCGCGGTCGTGGCGACGGGCACGAAGACGTGGCCGACGTGGGGAAACTCGGGAACGTGGGTGAAAGAGAAAAGAGCGGGAGAAGTTGCGAGATGAGGGTTGAGGGAAGGGCGATGGGAGTGGGGGAGAGAGGGGTGGAGACAAGGTCGTGCGTCGAGGGCGGTAACGCACGCAAGCGACGGGGCGCGAACGTGGGCGAAGGCAACGGAGTTGGGTCGAGCGCGCGCGGGATTGTAGGAATAGAGCCGTTAGAGGAAGAAGATGGGTTAGTGGGCCGGGTCGAATCGAGTTGGGGCGCGGCTGAGTGAGGCGGGAGTGGGCCGGGCCAATGGATTTAAAATAAATGAATTTCCAATTAATTTGTGTGCGGGCTGAGGAGATGGGCTGCAGGGAAAATCTGGGGATTTAAAAGGAATTTTAGTTTATTTAAGGGAATGGGCCTGGGGTTTATAAATAGGGGGAAAATGGTGTTGGGTTTTGTTGAATTTATTAGGAAAAGAGTTTGGGAAAATAGAATGGAGTGGGCTGGTTTTTAAAAAAATAAAGAGAGTTTCTTTTACAAATTGAGGGGATGTGTTTTGGGTTTTAAAAATGATTTAATTTATAAAAGAATGATTTGGGGATTAGGCTTTACATTTAACATTTTGTTTTAAACTTGGCTAAGGAAAATACTTAAAAAAATGAAAAGGAGTTCTAGGCCGAGATCGAGGTTTATATGAAAGGAAAATAAGGGATTGGAATTAGGGTTTGAGAAAATAGCGGGGTATAAATGATTGAGAGTTTAGGGTCTAATGAAGTTTCCAAAATAAATAAACTAATAATTAATTATAAATAAAATGAAATCTCATAACTTAACGACAACCTCAAATATTGGTATAAAGAGGGCCGGGTGTTACACACACACACTGCTACCATACACTATGCCTTGACGTAGGCCAACAAGCATAGCATGAATACGATGTGCTGTCTATCTGAAACGACGGAGGGTTACAGCTGGTTTTTGGCAAAAAACCGTTAACGTAATGAACTTGATTTGATCGAAGGAACTAAGATAGCTTTTATTAAAAGGAGTGGTTTAAGCTCCGCATTTAAAATTTGCTTTTTCAAGAAAACCGAGTGGTTTTTAGAAATTGTTCCAACGATTCTGTTTAGGTTTTATTTTCTTTGCATTAATAATAATGCGTCCCATCTTTAACCTATCATTACAGAAAACAACGAAAATATGACGTCCTCTTATGCCATCTGCATTCGTCACTGGGTCCCGTCATCACCCGTTAGGTTACTTAACTAACGACAGAGCGGGGGCTGGGCTAGCGCGGGTGTAAAACATAAGTGACGTCTAAATAGCTATCATATATATATAGATATTTTACATTCGTCTGACGCAATGATATACATTCCAGAACACAGATAAACAATATTGGATTTGCAAGCAATCTGTATTTCTTTTGAGCCTGCAAGAAAAGACAGATTACACAGTTGTGATGAATAGCCGTTACCCCACCCAAGATCCCTACGGGTACGACAAACTATCCGCCCGGCAGTTTGTGTACCCCACCTTGGATCTGTCCTAGGAGCGAAAACAGTAAAAAGAAATAATACAACGGTGGCTACAACCGCAACCAGGATGTGCCCCGCAAAATAATATTACAACTTGTTACAATTACATCAAATGAATTAATACAATAACCCATCACAAAACCCGGCTAATCACCACAACAGTCCAATACAGTTTATATACACAAACAGTTAAAATCCATTACAGAAATGTGCAACCCCCTGCCAACCGACATACTAGCAGTTAGGGGAGGTTTACGAACACATTATACAATCACAGATATAATCCAATATGCAAATACTGTACAATTTCGATCAATTAAACATCTTTAATATTGCTCCAAAAACTGCTCTGTAAAACTGAAACCTGAGCAAATATTAAATATCCCAGAAAATCCCAAATTACACAGAGAAGCAGCACAGGAAATTTGAGTTCCCGACTCGGTAACTCGGCGGCGGAAGCGCGGCGGATCGGTGCGATCCGCGGCGGTTCCGCGGCCGCGTTGCCGATTCAGGAGCCCAAATTTCTTGGGTGTTCTTCTGGTGTCTTGTCAAGCTTTCTGAACTTGCCTGAAAAATTTTTGGACTTCATTTAAATTTCGACAGAAACTTGATATTTTTAGGGTTTTCCGGCTTCGTTTTTCCGTTCGAAATTCGTACAAATTTGCAATTAAGTTAAATCTTGTTTAGCTAGGCTCTGATACCACTGTAAGTCGATGTTCAACACCCCAATACTTGTGGGGAGGCGGAAATATGAATAACAATCAAGTTCTATGATCAAACATCGATTAACCGTATGAATCGTTTGCTAAACAAGTTTTAACAAAAGCTATAGAGTTTTAAACTACTATGCCAAGAGATTATACCAAACGGTTCTATTCCTTCGTCTTGATGTTGTCTACGGCCTCTTTGGATCTCCACGTCTTCTTCGGCTTTCTCCCGTGATAGACGATCCACCCGAGAACCCTAATCCAAGCTATAACCTCTAAACTTGAGGTTACTTAGTTTCTCTAGTTGCTAAATAGAGTAGCTAAGGTGATGTAGAGATAGGTTATGGAGTAATTAGTCTTTCCTAATCCTTGTTCTCAACTCATGAGGGTAGGATTAGGGTTTGGTGAAGGAGAGAGAACTTGAAGAGAGAGAGAGTGAGAAGATGATAATGATATATTAAAAATAAAGAAAAAGCTTCTCACTTGATATATATGAAGCATAATGAATTAAAAGAAATGAATAAAAAGAGATTATTCATCATGTTTCATTAATTCAAGTGGGTGATTCATCATGTGAGTCATTAAGCAATTAATGATGCATTAATGACATGATGAATCACTCACAATGAGTCACTAATTCAATAAATGAAAATGCCACCTCTCCCTTCATGTCACATCCTTCTAGAAGCTTCTCGGAAAATTACGAGAACGCCCCTCTCATCCGTGAAAACACGGAAAAACTTTAGACTGTATAAATCCAATAACCTGATACTAGAATCTGGCTTAAACCAAAGCCGGCTAGTAAAAACTGTCCGAATGTCGTACGTGCGTTCAAACACGTATGCGTCCGAACCTTTGTCGTAAAACCATACGACCTCTATATCTTTTCACCTGGGTTTGGGAAATCTCTGTGTGGGACTCTAAAGACTCGACTACTACGCTGGCAGTGGGTTTAACCACAGACCGCAAGCGGCACTAGCTGTACGTAACGGTCCCCAGGTAGTTGTCGATAAGAAAGCTGATGAGGTAACCCATCTGAAATCCTACTGAGCCTGTCTGTGACAATATCCGCGCAGTCCGGTCTGTTCGTCTAAGAGTATCGCATGTATGGTCTAGGGAGGTGGTGGACGTCAGACCCCTAATAACCGTACAAGTCGTGTCGGTATGGCTTTATCACCATCCGAGAATCTACTGATCATTCTATCAGTAATTCTCAATCAGCCCTGGCCAGGGACTTATGGTAATGACCAAACGACCACAGTGCGATATCAACTCCCTATACCGGGAGAGACGAATCCCTAACAGTCGCTCACTGCCTCCATATGGCTCGGGACTGTGCCCAACTGAAACCTGTTTGCACGACTCCTTTGAGCCGTGGTAGGGTAACAATCAAAGCACAGTGGGAACTCACACGAGACAAATGATGACCTTAAGTCAACGGACTATCTGCACACATGTCACCTGAGAACTGCTATCTGACGTTAGGTATAATACCATCCAGTCAGTTCTCGGCGAGTCCTGTCCGGTGTACTCACACCCAGTAAGCATCTGTATACAATCTTAGGTGAATAGCACCAATGGTTGCGGGACCAATCCATTGCCCCTCGTCAGGGTCTAGATATGTATACAATAGTCTACTCCGGAGTATCGATGCCCAATCTCGATACTCCTGCGACCAGGGACATCTAAGGGTGTGCCTATTGACTATCCAGCTCCCACTAGTATGACTGCCATCACAACGCCGGTAGTCAGACAAACACCCTATGGGCTTTATCAACATATATATATAAATACCAAGTAAAATATATTATACGTTAAGACAAAGTCAAACCAAATAGCGTACTATCATATCAAGCAAGACTGCCATGTACATACATATCCCAAGCATCCTATACAATGTAGGCCTCTAGGGCATATATATCCAACAGATTTGATAATTTAATGTATAATTATATATTTTATATATTAACTTACATTAACTAATATTTGCTCACTAAAAATTTCTTTTTCTCACTTGTGTGCATATAGTATATATGTGATATATATTAATGTACATTTTATTGTGTCATGCTTGATGCCACATGATACATGGATGTATGAGACTCACACCATGCTAGATATAATGGGGTTTTTATATTTATCTAAGTAATTCAAAATTGGATGGATTTTTGTCATGGCTACAAGCTTGTAGAAGCTTTTGGAACCATTGACCAAGTCCACCAATTTTGTTTCACTTGTAGATATTTATTAATCTAACCATTAACCCTAGCCATAGTTAAGTCTCTACACGAGTTAGTGTATGATACTAACTCACCCATGGTTGCTATTCTCACCTCATGATTTTCATTTTCTTTTCATCACTTTATCTTCTTCTTCATTGAGAAAAAACTTGCTAGCTTTTTTCTAAGTGAGAAAATATTGTGAGAAAAAGAAATTGAGTTTCTCACTTAGCATTTTCTAAGTGAGAAAATATTGGAATCTTTTCAGTATTGTGTCGATGTTTCATACTAAACCTTTCAGTAATAGCTTGTGGATATGGAATTTCTTCCATTTCTATTGCGCTCCCACTTATTTCTTTTTCACGAAATTGGGTTTCCAAAAAGTTGGCATGCTGAGAAACAAAGGCCTTTTGTTCCTCCACGTAATATAAAAGATACCCCGTAGAGTTCCTTGGGTATCCCACAAACTTACACAGTACTGATCGTGCCTTGAGCTTGTCCGCATGTTGCTTTTTGACAAAAACTGGACATCCCCATATCTTTAGATACTTAAGATAGGGTTTCTTCCCACTTCACATTTCATATGGTGTGGTAGGAACAGACTCAGTAGGAACCTTGTTCAAAAGATATGCAGCAGATTCTAGTGTATAACCCTAGAAGGATCGTGGTAACACAACGTTACTCATCATGGAATGTACTATATCCAATAAGGTGCGGTTCCTCCTTTCCGATACACCGTTGTGTTGAGATGTGTATGGAGGAGTAAGCTGAGAGAGAATTCCATTCTCTTTTAAATAATCCAGGAACTCGGCTCTTAAGTATTCACCACTTCGATCAGATCGAAGTGTCTCGATACTTTTTCCTGTTTGTTTTCTACTTCATTATTGTATTCCTGGAATTTCTCAAAAGCTTCAGATTTATGTTTCATCAAGAATACATGTCCATACCTTGAGAAATCATCCATAAAAGTAATAAAATAGGAATAACCACTTCTTGCAAGTGTAGACATTGGACCACACACGTCGCTATGTATGAGTCCGAAGAGCTCGCTGGCTCTTACCCTGTGTCCAGTGAACGGAGTCTTTGTCATTTTTCCTTTGAGACATGATTGACGAGTTGAATAAGACAGATATTCAAACGAATATAAATATACCTATTTATGTAACTTTGTTAACCATGTTTCATTGATGTGACTTATTCTACAATGCCATAAGAATGCCTGATTTAATTCTGGAGACTTTCTTTTAAGTGTGTTCTGGATATTGAAAACCTGGTGTTGGTTTAATACGTATATACCGTTGTCTAGTGTACCTGACCTATTCAAACCATGATTAAGATGGATGTGGAAGACATCGCTTACAAATGTAAAATCATAACCTTCTTTAGATAGTAAAGATACGGAGATGATATTACATGTCAAACTAGGTACACAAAAACAGTTACGCAAAACCAAAATCTGCCAACTTGTCAATCCTAGATGATATTCCCCTACGGATACAGCATCTGCGCTCGTTCCGTTAGCAACCCTGAAAATCATATCACCTACCTTGATAACTCTACGGTTTCTCAGAGCCTGCAATGAATTACAGATATGAGATCCTGATCCGGTTTCCAATATCGAGGAAGTAGAGTTGATTGACAGACAGTTTTCAATCATAAACACACCTGAAGCCGAAACCACAACGTGTTTCGAATCCTGGTTTCTGGCTTTCCAAGCCCTGCAGTCCTTCTTCTAATGGCCTTTCCTATGAAAATAGAAACATTCCTCTTTCCCTACTATCGACCCTGAAACTTTTGCCTTGCCTTTTCCCTACTTCCAACGCCTTTCAGCATGGTGGGGGCTTTCTTTTTCTTCCCTTTGGCTTTCACCATGGATTTAGAGGAGGAAGGTTCCCCAATAAGCAGAGCGGGTGTCTCCTTGGTATTCTTTTGGATGCACTCTGCACTCTTCAACTTTTTGAGAAGTTCTGGAAGTGTAACTTCCTTCTCTTGAATATTGAAATTTAAGATAAACTGGACGTAGGTAGAGGGGAGGGACTGTAGAATCAAGTCTGTATATAAATCATTCTCTAACGTGGTCCCTGTAGGGTTCCTAGGCACTCTAATGGAGTCTCACAAGTGATCAAACATGCACAAATCAAAAATTCCTTGTGCCTACAAACCCTAATACGGATCGTTAACTAGAAATCAAGGCGATGCAAGCAAGTAAACGGAAATATAGCTAAAGGGAAGGGGCTACAACCTTTGTAGATCCGGTCCTCCACCTCCTAGGCTCCGCGATGAAGTCCCCTCGCTGTCCAAATCGGATTCCGGACTCAAGTATCGGCTTCATCGAAGAAATGAACGGGCTTGGTCGTCGGCTTCGATGCCAAAGATGATCTACGTCGAGGCATCGCTAGATCAAGCTCCAACTTCACCAAGTCAAGAAAACTTGTGAAGGAAACACCCTATACTACTTAGCAAGAGGTAGAGGATGAAGAAATAGGAAGTGGGTAGACTTTAGATTTGGATTTCTCACACTTTTTCATCAATCACCATTGATGTAGCAAGCTTTCTTCATGGAAGAAGAAGATGAAGAAGAAGAAGAAGGATATGATAAGTGTTAAAGAAAAATGAAAAAGAATTAATTCTTATCATCTTCTAACCTTAGTTAAGTGTAGAGAATGAATTAGGGTTAGTTTAAATGGTTAGGGTTAAGTAAAAGACAAGAATGGAGACTAAGTCAAAACTTCATGAATGTTCAACTAAAAACAAAACAAGTAACCATTCATTTATCCTTTTCATTTTCCAAAATGAATAAATAAATAAGATAAATGAATAAGTAATTAAGTAAACAAAACCCTAATCATTAACTTAACCATAGTTTAATTCTTTACACTTAACCAAATAAGCATGTATCATCAAACATGATACAATCATGTGCACAAAAGTATATCACATATACAACTTGCACAATTCAAGTGAGAAAATCCTTTTTAAAGTGAACCAATACTAGTTAATGCAAAGTAATATATAAAATATATAATTATACATTAAATCATTAAATCAACACTTGATTCAATGATCCGGTCATGTCGCATATAACCGGCTAGTATCCAATGTATCGGCTTATCGAATCAATCCTTGATTCGATAACTAGGTTATATCGCATACAACCATTCGACACATTCATCGCGAGAATGAAATACGGTATCACATACACGCATTATTCTCGGTCCCGCACATATCTCATATGCGCTCCTATTTCGTTTCGCTTGAGCCAGGAAACCTCTGTGTAGGACTCTAAAGACTCGTCAATACGCCGGCAGCAGGTGATGATCATATCAAACACCCACAAGCCGCAAGCGGTCTGCTAAACGTAACGGCCACCCGGGTATTGAGCGATCAGAAGATCGACGAGCAAGCCCGCTCACACTCCTGTGAATCCAACCAGTAACACTTACCGTACAGTCCGGTCTGTTCGTCTGATATGTCGCATATCTCGCCTAGGGGTGGTAAACGTCAGACCCCAGTAGCTCGATAAGTCATGCCGACTTGAGGCCCATAACATTCGTGAAACTACTGATAACTCTTACCAGTATATCACTGCAACCCTGGCCAGGGATTTCCTGTTATGGCCAGTCGAGCATAGCACAACATCAACCCCCAATACCGGGAGAGACGAATTCCCTCCTATCGCTCATTGCCTCCATGTGAATCGGGACTGTACCCAAAAACCACCTGCTTGCACGACTCAGTAGAGCCGTGGTAGGGTGGAAATCAAAGCACAGTGGGAGACACACAAGACTCTATGACGATCTCGGGTCAACAGACTAAGCTGTACCAGTGTCACCAGAAAACTGCCATCTGACGTGAGGTATAATACCATCTGGGAGTTCTCGGCGAGTCCGTTCAGTGTACCCAGTCTCCATTGAGCACCCGTATACCATCTCTGATGTCAAACACCAATGGATATGGGATCATCCATCTCCCATCACATGGGTCGAGAAGATATACGCTAGTCTACTCTGGAATATCGATGCCCCGTCTCGATATTCCCACGACTAGGAACAATGAAGGATGTACTCATTGACTACCCAGGCCCCACTAGTATGATCTGCATCATAGTCCTGAAAGTCGAGTACTCATCCTAAGGGCTTTATCAACATGTAATCAGAGAGACAGAAAGTATACATGTTAAGACAAAGAGCAACCAGATAGCGTACTATCATGTCGAGCAAGAAAGTCCTACCTATATATGTCCCAGCATTCACTACAATATACATCCAATGTACAGTAATGGCCTCTAGGGCATACATATAACTAACAATCTCCCACTTGCACTAGGGCCATCTGAAGCAGTGGTTGTAATATCTAATATTCAACCATCCCCTAAAAGTCTTTCTTTGGGAAAAGGCCTTCGTGAGTGGATCCGCCGTGTTTTCCTCTGAGTCTACTCTCCTAACCTCGATCACCCTGGAGATCAACTATCTCCATGATCAGGTGATGCTGCCTCAGATTATGTCTGGGTCACTGATGGCACCAGGGTTCCTAGGCCAAAGCCACAGTTCCATTGTCACACAATGGTAGGAACCTAGTTCATCCTATGAACCAATATACACCCAAACTGCCTCTTTGGTAGTATCTTTAATAGCGATGTTACCAGCCTTTATCGTCTAGTTTGTCACGGTATCTAGCTTGGAAATCTTCCAACATACCGTCCCTTTACCGAGGGTAAAGACAATGCCTGCGACTGACATTCAGTCGTCCTTATCACTCTGGAACCCTTCCAGTGATTCTCCCCAGGATCGATTGATACCATCTCACTACAACTAGTGAGTATCCTAACATCCAATTAAATCTATCTCATAGATCCAAAGCTTAGGATTTAGTAGGTATCACTTTGATCCTATATGGAAAATCATTGTGATAAGCGGAGATTGATCGAGCGTAGCATAGGAAACTCCTTCCCTAACAAGAGTATGTCATCCACGTACTCTACGAGGATCGTCATCATACTCTCTACTACCTTTTTGTTTATACAAGGTTCATCTACCATTTTGATGATGTCAACTTCTTTGACTAATCCATCAAAACTGATGTTCCAACTCCGCGATGCCCGCTTTATCCTATAAAGCATCTTGCACACGTTTCCGCTGCTCCCACTGTCTACGAGGCCCTCTGGCTGTGTACTTATAGACGCACTCTTCTAAAACATCATTTAGAGAAGTAGTCATGGCACCCAACCACCAGATATCGTAGTCATGGTATGTAGCCGTGGCAAGTAGGATCTGGATGGACTCAAGCATAGTTCCTAGAAAAGGTTTCATCATTATCCACACCTGGTTGATGACTAAAACCTTTAACAAGTCTAGCTTTGAAAGTCTCAACTTTTCCATCTGCACCAAGTAATCTTCTCAAGATATACTTGCTCCTGATGGGGATTTAACCCTTCAGATATAGCAACCAAAGTCCATACTTTGTTGGTGTATATGGATTCCATCTCAGACCGCTAAGCATCCAGCCATTCTTACAGAGTCCCTACTCTTGATGGCCTGCTCGAATCTAGTTGGGTCATCATCTCATGATGCATTCCATGCTCCCACTGTCATCAAGAAACCAAGGTCTCTCTCAGGTGGGTGAGGAACCCTACTAGATCGGCGGAGAGGCTGAGGTTCGTTGGGGACTATAAAATCCTTTGGTTCTGTCAAATCTTCAGCTGTAGTTTCGAATAGCTGGAACCTTTCCAGTTCTACAGAACTGACCTTGCCTCGATCTTGTCCGGATTTTGCTTTTGACATAGGCCGGACAATCCCAAATCTTAACTTACTTAAGAGATAGGATCTTCCCACACCATATCTCATATGGAGTGGTAGGCACTGATTTGATTCGAACCTAATTCAATAGGTATGCAGCTTCTCAAACGCATAACTCCCAAAAGGAAATAGGTAACTCAGTAATACTCATCATAGAGCACACGATATCTAATATTGTGTGATTGCTCCGCCCCGATACACCGTTGTGCTGTGGTGTATTCAGAGGAGTAATACTGAGAGAGAATCTCAATTTCCTTTAGAATAGTCCAAGGATTCCATGCACAAGTATTCTCCTCCCTGATCTCATCATAGGACATAATACTTATACCCGTATATTGGTTCTCTACTTCCTACTTATATTCTGTGAATACCTCAAAAGGTTCGGACTTATATTTCAACAGGAATATAAGACTGAATCTTGAGAGATTATCAGAGAATATAATGAAGTATAAAGAACCAGTCCTGGCATGTGTAGACAGGAGACCTTACATACATCATCATGCATCAGTCCCAAGAGTTTACTAACTCTTTCTCAGTTTCCAGTAAACAGAGCTGGTGTCATTATATCTTTGTGACATGGCTAGCAAGTTTCACAAGATGTAAATTCAAACTGATTTAAATATGCATCTAAATGTAACTTCAGCGAGTCGGGTCGCATTGATATGACCTAGTCTACAAAACCTCAAGAAGAATTCGTTCATTTCTGAACTCTTCCTCTTGTGTGTGTTCTGAATACTAAGAACTGTAGTTTGATTTAGAACGTCAATGCTTTTAGATAACGTGCCTGAACCGATCAACTTTTGATATAGGAAATGTTCAAAACATTATCCATCAATACAAAATTTTATCATTTCTTTACTAATAAAGAGACTGATATGATTTTGTATATCAGGTTCGGTATCTAATAGCATTTGTTCATAATCAATGTATTGGTAATATAGGGTGACAGTGACCAACAGACTTGGCTGCAACACTTGCCCCGTTTTCTGCCTCATGAAACTTATCACCCGTTCTCAGTTTTTCTACCCTTTTGTAGCCCTATGTAACAGATTACATATCTGGGATCCTGATCCGGTATCATATACCCAGGATGCAGAGGATACTGAGAAACAGTTCTTTGTAATGAACATACCCGAAGGAGATGCATCATATGCACTGTCTTCGTTTGGGCGGCATAGGAATTCTGGTATTCCCTATTTCCTGCTCTGTCTTATAACAATTATAAGTTGGAGCGGGACCAACGTTCCCCAGCTCAGTATAACAAGCGGGTTCGGTCAATACATCCATTTTATTATCTTGATTAAGGCGTGATATGGTCGCTACCAGGAGAGAGAGAGAAGAAAACACTCAGCGTGCGCTCTTGCAAGATTAGATTGGTTATATACTTTATCTAATCAGAATGGCTCCCACTGTTTTTATCAAATCTTCCTTCAAACCTTAAAAGGAAAGACTAGCCGGGATTAATTACACTCTACAAGTTCGCCAATCTTTCAGCCAGGACAGTGTCGGTACTTTGAGGGAGGTTCCCCGTGCTTTCGCACGGACCTAATTACAGTAAACCTCGTTTTCCCAGAGGCGTAACCCCGTTGACACCTTTCTAGACACCTACTTGATCGGCTAATTGCAAAGTGCAAAACTCTCCCAGGAGTAACAATTACTCGCAGTGGGTATCGGGATCCAACTATCATATAGAAGGTATGCAATCTCATTGCAAATTTCAACACTTGAAACTCCTGATAAAGATTTTTACCCCTAGCACCTATGACCTTAACTATGGTCAACAAATCATAAGTACTAGTCAAGTTCTACCCGTCATTTCGTGATTAATTAGACCCACCCACATGACCCTTAACTAAGGTCAACAAAGTCACGCGACTGTCCTAACTAATCGCATCATATGCGGTGTAGGAAGACATCACTTAGCTACCGTACACTGTGCCTTGACTATGGTCAACAAACATAACACGAATATTAAGTACTATACTTCCTAAAATGACGGAGGGTTGCGAATGGTTTTTGTGAAAACCTTTAACGCTTTGAACTTGATCTCGTTGCGGAATCAAATGGTTTTTAAATGGAATGTTTTCGAGGCTTTTCTAGTTTTGCTAAAGGGGTCACTTCCGGTGAAGGGATCGTCGGCCCTTTCCTCGTCGAATGAGGTGCGGGATATATCATATATATCACTGTGCAAAGCGAAAACTATAGAAGTGATCAAATGACAAACCGAGGGTTGTAGCATCTGCCAGTTATTGCTAAAGGAGTCACTCCCGGTGAAGGGATCTCGGTCCTTTCCTCATCGAATAAGGTGCAGGATGTTCTATAATGAACACCGCGATGCAAAGCAAGAACTGTAGCTACCTGTTTTTATTTTGAAATTCGATTCCACAACATCAATTAGGTTTATTTTCTTTCATTAATCTCATTAATGAATATCCCATCATTTAAGTCCACCTAAACATCACAGATAAATATAACGTACGCTTATGCCATCCCTACTATCGACCCTGAAACTTTTGCCTTGCCCTTTCCCTACTTCCAACGCCTAGCATGGTGGGGGCTTTCTTTTTCTTCCCTTTGGCTTTCACCATGGATTTAGAGGAGGAAGGTTCCCCAATAAGCAGAGCGGGTGTCTCCTTGGTATTCTTTTGGATGCACTCTGCACTCTTCAACTTTTTGAGAAGTTCTGGAAGTGTAACTTCCTTCTCTTGAATATTGAAATTTAAGATAAACTGGGCGTAGGTAGAGGGGAAGGACTGTAGAATCAAGTCTGTATATAAATCATTCTCTAACGTGGTCCCTGTAGGGTTCCTAGGCACTCTAATGGAGTCTCACAAGTGATCAAACATGCACAAATCAAAAATTCCTTGTGCCTACAAACCCTAATACGGATCGTTAACTAGAAATCAAGGCGATGCAAGCAAGTAAACGGAAATATAGCTAAAGGGAAGGGGCTACAACCTTTGTATATCCGGTCCTCCACCTCCTAGGCTCTGCGATGAAGTCCCCTCGCTGTCCAAATCGGATTCCGGACTCAAGCATCGGCTTCATCGAAGAAATGAACGGGCTTGGTCGTCGGCTTCGATGCCGAAGATGATCTACGTCGAGGCATCGCTAGATCAAGCTCCAACTTCACCAAGTCAAGAAAACTTATGAAATAAACACCCTATACTACTTGGAAAGAGGTAGAGGATGAAGAAATAGGAAGTGGGTAGACTTTAGATTTGGATTTCTCACACTTTTTCATCAATCACCATTGATGTAGCAAGCTTTCTTCATGGAAGAAGAAGATGAAGAAGAAGAAGAAGGATATGATAAGTGTTAAAGAAAAATGAAAAAGAATTAATTCTTATCATCTTCTAACCTTAGTTAAGTGTAGAGAATGAATTAGGGTTAGTTTAAATGGTTAGGGTTAAGTAAAAGACAAGAATGGAGACTAAGTCAAAACTTCATGAATGTTCAACTAAAAACAAAACAAGTAACCATTCATTTATCCTTTTCATTTTCCAAAATGAATAAATAAATAAGATAAATGAATAAGTAATTAAGTAAACAAAACCCTAATCATTAACTTAACCATAGTTTAATTCTTTACACTTAACCAAATAAGCATGTATCATCAAACATGATACAATCATGTGCACAAAAGTATATCACATATACAACTTGCACAATTCAAGTGAGAAAATCCTTTTTAAAGTGAACCAATACTAGTTAATGCAAAGTAATATATCAAATATATAATTATACATTAAATCATTAAATCAACACTTGATTCAATGATCCGGTCATGTCGCATATAACCGGCTAGTATCCAATGTATCGGCTTATCGAATCAATCCTTGATTCGATAACTAGGTTATATCGCATACAACCATTCGACACATTCATCGCGAGAATGAAATACGGTATCACATACACGCATTATTCTCGGTCCCGCACATATCTCATATGCGCTCCTATTTCGTTTCGCTTGAGCCAGGAAACCTCTGTGTAGGACTCTAAAGACTCGTCAATACGCCGGCAGCAGGTGATGATCATATCAAACACCCACAAGCCGCAAGCGGTCTGCTAAACGTAACGGCCACCCGGGTATTGAGCGATCAGAAGATCGACGAGCAAGCCCGCTCACACTCCTGTGAATCCAACCAGTAACACTTACCGTACAGTCCGGTCTGTTCGTCTGATATGTCGCATATCTCGCCTAGGGGTGGTAAACGTCAGACCCCAGTAGCTCGATAAGTCATGCCGACTTGAGGTCCATAACATTCGTGAAACTACTGATAACTCTTACCAGTATATCACTGCAACCCTGGCCAGGGATTTCCTGTTAAGGCCAGTCGAGCATAGCACAACATCAACCCCCAATACCGGGAGAGACGAATCCCCTCTTATCGCTCATTGCCTCCATGTGAATCGGGACTGTACCCAAAAACCACCTGCTTGCACGACTCAGTAGAGCCGTGGTAGGGTGGAAATCAAAGCACAGTGGGAGACACACAAGACTCTATGACGATCTCGGGTCAACAGACTAAGCTGTACCAGTGTCACCAGAGAATTGCCATCTGACGTGAGGTATAATACCATCTGGGAGTTCTCGGCGAGTCCGTTCAGTGTACCCAGTCTCCACTGAGCACCCGTATACCATCTCTGATGTCAAACACCAATGGATATGGGATCATCCATCGCCCATCACATGGGTCGAGAAGATATACGCTAGTCTACTCTGGAATATCGATGCCCCGTCTCGATATTCCCACGACTAGGAACAATGAAGGATGTACTCATTGACTACCCAGGCCCCACTAGTATGATCTGCATCATAGTCCTGGAAGTCGAGAACTCATCTTAAGGGCTTTATCAACATGTAATCAGAGAGACAGAAAGTATACATGTTAAGACAAAGAGCAACCAGATAGCGTACTATCATGTCGAGCAAGAAAGTCCTACCTATATATGTCCCAGCATCCACTACAATATATATCCAATGTACAGTAATGGCCTCTAGGGCATACATATAACTAACAGTCCCAAGGTCCGTGAGCTCTTCAATATAGCTAATCATTGTTGGGGTAAAAATTTACACCCCGGTTGACCAAGTCAAAATCAAAGTCAACCCCAAGCCAAATGGGCCCAAGCCCCGGGTCAAGTGGGACAACGCCCAGGTCGAGCCCGAATATGAAGCGGCCGGCCTCCCCCATGCCAAGATAAAAATTTTGTAATAAATAATTTTGTTGTATTTATTTTATTTTATTTTATGTAAGAAAAAAATAGGCATAAAGCCAAATTTTTGTAAAGCCCATGGCTTATGTGCAAAAAAGAAATGGCACATGAGCCATGGGATAGGCAAAATGCCATTTTGTGAAGCCTAAGGGGCTATGTGTAAAGTGTATGGCCTATAAAGGCAAAGATAATGAAATATCTCAACAACTTTTTCTCTCTCCAAAAAATTTTAGATCTGAGATCTTTCTCCTTCCTCAAGGTTCTAAAACCTTCTCCTTTCTTTTGAATTAAATTAAGAGTTTTACTCTTCATTTTATAAAACTAAATAGTTTTTCACCGCAAAACCCATAAAGGGAAACTCAGATCTTCCATTTGATCTCAAAAAGAAGAGATTTTTAACATCTCACATCTCTTGATATTCAAGATCCTGCCAACAGAGGAGGAAGAAGGAGACCCATCTCCACAAACCCCTCTTTGGGGAAGAACTAGGGCTCAAAGGGAGAAGCCTTTCATCAGCCTCAAAACAGCTTAGGAGTTTTCACTCCACCCTAATTTCTCTTTCGAGAATTTCTTGGGCAAAAAGCCTCTTTTTCTCGCCGGCGCCCAAGCGCTCAGCGCTCAAGCGCCCAGCGCTCAAGCACCAAGCGCCCACGTGTCGACACGTGGCACGCTGGCGCTCGAGCGCCTGGCGCTCAAGTGCCCAGCGCTCAAGCGCAAAGCGCCCACGTGCCGACACGTGGCGCGCTAGCGCTCGAGCGCCCTCAAGCAAAAAGTGCCCATGTGCTGACACGTGGCGCGCTAGCGCTCGAGCGCCCAGTGCTTAAGCGTAAAGCGCCAACGTGCCGACACGTGGCACGTTAGCGCTTGAGCGCCTGGCGCTCCAGCGCCCTGCGCTCAAGCGCAAAGCGCCCACGTGCAGACACGTGGCGCGCCTGCGCTCCAGCACCCTGCGCTCAAGCACAAAGCGCCCATGTGCCGATATGTGGCGCGCCTGCGCTCAAGCACCCAGCGCTCAAGCGCAAAGCGCTCACGTGCCGACGCGTGGCGTGCTAGCGCCTAAGCGCATAGCACCTAAGCGCACAACGCTCAAGGCGCTGACCCTACACGTCCTTTAGGCGCTTTTTCCCATTTTTAATATATGTATACATGTATATATATGTACAGATACACACACACTTTACAACACCGTCCCCCTCAAAAATTTTTTGGGCCGGGACGCTGCCCCGCACCCCGCAAGGGGGCTGCTAGCCCTCTTGACCCCCGCCCGCTATCCGGGTAGCGGGACCCCCGTAAAAACTCTGTGTGGCACCCAATATATCCAAACCCTCCTCCAAAAAAACACACACGTACACTACACATTGAGTTCGCATGACCAGTTTAACCCGTTAATCGGAGGTTCTCTCGTCCCAAAGGCGAGGGGTAATTAACGGCAGCTTAGTCCGCGGCTGCCGGAGATTCGGATCCCCACAATCAATAAACCCCCGCCTACCCTAGGCAGGGGGAATCTGTAGTACGGCTGACAAGCGCGCGCGTATTCCCATCTCAATGGGGTGATGAAAAACACCCTACAGATTCTGGCACGCCCGGTGGGACCCTTTCTCTCCTCCCATATTTCGGGTTAAACGTTCATGCGAACTCATTCAATATACATATCGATTGCCTATACTGAAATGATATTTTTTTCTCTCTCGTGCAGCAATCAACTTTCGACGACAATGTCTCCCAAGACGAATTCAGTTTCCAACGCGACCCCGATCCAGTACGTGGTCAAGGTCAATGCTCGTGTGGTTCTCCCTGCAAGCCTCAGTCGACAGTGGGAGGAATTGCCCCGCCAGTTTGGTTCTGTCATCTTCTACCCTGCCGGAAGCGCTCATCTGGCAGAAATCCCAGCAAAGCAGGAGGCCAAGCCGGTCTCAAGGGGCAAGAGGACGAATGTTTTGATCGCCAAGGCACCACAACCGAAACTTAAAACAGTGTCTGAACGACTCTCTGGCGCTCCAGCTGGGGGCAAGACTTCCGGTACGAAGGGCAACATCAAATGTTGCGGACGAGCTCAGGCGATGACTCCAACAAGTGCACAATCGATCGTATCTCCAAAATCCTCCATCGCCTGGTCTACGGCATCTTCCCAAAGAGCCGAAGTCTGCCAGGTTCTTAAAGCAGAAAAGTTAAGGAAGAAGCGGCTCAGGTATCAAGCCAACAAGAGGGCCAGGACTTCGTCCAAGTGGAGTCTTGTAAGGTTCCGAAAGCAGGATTACTCCGTGACGACGGCTGAGTCGGCCGTAAAAATCTGCAATTCCTTCGAACCTCTGAAGTGGATTAAGAAAAATGCTATGACCGCTAGAATCAAGAAGACATCGGTCCAAACGTCGCGACAAAGAGACGTGTCCCGGCCCCAACAGAATTGTATGATACTGTCTCTTTAAGAGTCTATCAGGTGCTCTGTGCCGCATGAAAGTATCGGGGCAAACCCAGAAAAGAAGCGCCAGCACCATTCAAGAATCTGGTCAGGCCAGCCGCCTTCAATCGACTGCCCGCTACCGAAACAGGAGGGCCAAGACAGCGATCCGTGAAATCAGTCGCCGATAATAAAAAGACGTCTGGATATGTTGTCCATACGGTCTATATGGTGGGCGGGCGTCCCAGCGACAACCTTCACAGCAAAAGCAAGGATGGGGCCACCACATCCCAAGTCCAATCTGGCTTGAATGTGGTTGCCGCTTCCCAAGAACAGCCGCCTCCGCTGGATGATGAAAACCCTCTTGATGAGGACGATAAGCAGAGGGACCCTTCGGTCCAGGCAGAGTCAAGCTCAGAGAGCGAGGAAGAGCCAACTTTTCGCCCCAGGACTGCGGAGCAAGAGCTGCTCCAAGAGCTTCGGAAACAGCTCAAGAGCAAAGATAAAGAGATGGCCAAGCTTTATTCTAAGATTGACGACTTAACGAACATTGTGATGCAACTTATGGCTCAAATTGCTCGAGCGCCTCCCAATCAAGCACAAGTCGCTACTCATGAGTCGGATGATGACAATCCGAAGTGGCCGGTGCCTGTCCCTTTGGGTCCAAGTTTCGTCGAGCCGCATGAAAGCCGACCATATTCCACTTCTGGGGACGCCTTGGCCCCAGATAACACTATCCCGTTAACACAAGATCGGATAATGGATTTGGTCACCAGCAAGGTTAAAACATTTATGGCCGAAGCTGAAGCTCAGAAAGAGATTGGCAGTAGTGGGCGGCCATATCCCGCACAGTACGATCTGATCGAGTTCCTGAGCGGCTACGTCATTCCTAAGTTCGAAAGATTTGACGGGGCGGGAAATGCAAATCAGCACGTCGCCCACTTTAAAACATCGTGCGGAAATACAGGGGGCAATGATGCGCTCTTTCTTCGTCAGTTTGTCAAAAGCCTAACCGGTATCGCTTTCGACTGGTACGCGAGTATACCAGACGGGTCCGTTATTACCTTTGCCCAAATGGAGTCTCTGTTTCGGCAAAGGTTCATGAGTGTCAGTGATAAAATCTCCATTGCTGACCTTGTGAGGACCAAGCCGGGGAAGAATGAAAGCAACACCGACTTTATCGCCCGATGGCGTAATCTCACGGTCAAGTGCGAACCACCGCTGGAGCAGGACCAGTCTGTTAGCCTTCTAATTGGGAACCTCAGCAATTGGATGGTCCCATTCTTGTGTACAGCAGGCCTCAAGACGTTTCAAAAGCTAACCAAGAAAGTCCAAATGCTGGAACGCTCAAAGCAAGAGTCTACCCCGGACTCTCGGAGAGACAAGACTTGGAAAAGCAAGCGGGACGACAACCGTAGAAGCGGGAGTTCCAGCAGTACCAATGTCTTCAATGCGTCCGACAATGAAGAAAAGCGAAGGGCGGTCGAGTCCAAAATCAACCGGTCTCGAAAGCCAGTGCTGGGAGGAGATGGGCCTTCCCTAGAGGAGAAGAAGAACAAAGTTTACTCTTTCAGAAGGGACAAGGTCCGCAAGATATTTAAAGATGCCTTGAACAACGGCCTACAATTGCCGGAGTCGAAAAGACCCCAAGAAGCAAAAATGACCGACAATCCCCTGTATTACCCGTACTACCGAGTAGTGAGCCATGCGATTGAGGATTGCAATATCTTCAAGGACTGGGTCGAGAAGCAGTATAAGGCCGGAGAGATCGAGCTGTCCAATAGTGTGTTGGTGAACAATCAAGTTGCAACCACCAACTTTATACAGACAGAAGCTGAAGCCTTTTGGGTGAAGACAGCCGAACCCGCTGCCCTGAGCAATGAAACGGACTCACCGCAGCCTCCTTGGAATAAGCTCATATCTAATAAGACGAAGAAGATGCTAAAGCTGCTTCAGAAAGAGCCCAGGACGGAATGGGAAGGACAGAAGAAGCCTACCAGTCTCGCTGCCTTGGTTCAATTGAAGGAGTTCCTCCCTGTACAAGCGACTGAAATTCTGGAGGAGTTAGAAAAAGACTCCAATGAAGAGATCCCAGTAGTGACCTGCTACGCCAACCATCTTGGCAGCGACTCTGAGGATGAGCTCTGTTTTCCCGAAGAGGACGAGGAGCTCGCCACAAAGGCCAATCAAATCCAGCTTAGAAGCGGCAGGGCTCTACCGCCAAATCAGGGCAACAGCCCAAAAGGGAAGGAAAAACAAGTCGCTAACGAGGAAGATGTAAGAGAACCGGCTGATGAAAACATAAGTCCTTCCTCGGTGGACTATAATGTCTTGGCCCATCTCCGGAAGCTTCCGTCTCTCCTGGGCATCTACGACGCCTTGATCCTATCTAAGGAGCTTAGAGATGTTCTCATTCACGCTCTACAAAACCCCGAGCGGTATCAGGCTCACTTTGCGGAAATTAATTTGAAAGAAGCTCAGTACACTTTGCAAGCCGCCACAGTCACGTTTAAGGATGAAGACCTGCTACTGGGAACGGCTGAGCATAATCGGCCGCTTTACGTGACCGGGTACAGTGACGGAGATCGGATTAATCGCATATTGATTGATCCGGGGTCCTCAGTAAACATCATGAACTTGCAGACACTGAAGAGTTTGTTAATGGACGTCCGACACCTGTCAAGGGAAAGGATTGTCATTCAAGGCTTCAATCAAAACCGCCAGCAAGTTCTGGGGTCCATAGCTCTGCCAATCAAATTTGGGGATCTGCGAACTGAAGCTAAGATATACGTGATCGACGCCGACACGTCTTATAAGATTCTCTTGGGATGGCCGTGGCTCTACGATTACGGCATGGTCCCGTCAACTCTCCATCAATGCATGAAGTATACTAAAAATGGCGAAGAAAGACGCATTGACGGAGACATCCAGCCGTTCGGTGTGCATGAAGTCCGATATGAAGATTCTCGGTACTTTATGAACCACCAAAATGCTAAGCCACAAATAACTGAGGATAGAGCAGCCCCAAGACTCAAAGGCAAATCTGAGCCGGCCGTCACTTTCAAAAGCAAAAACGCCCAAGTGCGCCCGCATTTCGGTAGCGACACTGATGAGTCCGACGCTGGAAGTCCGTCCTTCCGTAAAACTTGCCCTCATTTCGGTAGCGATACGGACGAATCTGTTACTGAAGTCCCATTTAGCAGCAAAGTCCGCCCTCATCTTGGAAGCGACACTGAAGAGTCCGAGGAAGAGAACCTGCCGTGCAATAGCGGTGCAGATTGGACCCCCATGCAATAAGCGAAATTACGAGAGATCTTCGAAATTGCAGACGGGTCCCTAGCCTTCACAAGGGTACCAGAGCAGATGAGCAAAGAGCTCGATGCATTGTCAGTCTCCACCGTGGACCAGCTGAAAACTTTCTATGTCCCCGAAAGGAAAAGTGGGCAGAAAGGCGTCCTGTTTTATGGGTCAAACCTCGTTGTGCACCCGAATGATTTGTCTGTCGCGTGCCTTCCATATGAGAGAGGCATAAGAGCCGTCCTCAATCACATATACTATGCGCCCATGATGCGGGAATACTTTAAAAAGTGCGGATGCCGGTTATATGAAACGGAGTCCGAAGCAAAGTTTTACGAAGGGCTATGGCATCCACCTTAGGTCCAAGCGCTCTCGATGGACGAATTCCAGATAGGCAGGGCATAGGTTTCATCCAGCCTGATTCTAAGGCATGCTATATGACCCATATTGGGGAAGCCAGCAAAGAGTCAAATGATGAAGACGAGCTAACCGAGCCAGAAGAAGCTCCTCAAGGGCTCGAAGATGGCGGACAAGCAACCTTTGACGAGCTAACCGAGATTGACTTAGGAACGCCCGATGATCCAAGGACGACCTACATCAGCTCACTCTTGTCGGAGGAAATGAAAGAGCATATAATTTCCCTGCTGCATGAGTTCGTCGACCGCTTCACGTGGACATACAAAGAAATGCCTGGCCTTTCCCCTGAAGTGGCCGTGCATAAGCTGGCTATATCTCCTGATGCTAAGCCAGTCAAACAAGCTCCTCGAAGAATGAGAAGGGAACTAGAAGAAAAGGTCATCGAGGAAACCAAGAAGCTCATCGATGCCAGCTTTATCAGGGAAGAGAAATATGTGGACTGGATCGCATGCATAGTCCCAGTGAAGAAGAAAATGGGCAGATCCGAGTTTGTGTTGATTTCAGGGACCTCAACAAGGCATGTCCTAAAAACGACTTTCTGCTACCGGTCATGGAAATGATGGTCAATGACACCTCAAATTACGAGTTGTTCACTTTTATGGATGGCTCGTCTGGATATAATCAGATCAAGATGTCGCCTGAGGATGAGAAACACAAAGCATTTCGAACCCCGATCGGAATATATTGCTACAAGGTAATGTCGTTCGGACTGAAGAACGCAAGTGCTACATATTAAAGGGCAATGACCAATATCTTTGATGACCTAATTCATAAAATTGTCGAATGTTATGTTGATGATCTGGTCGTCAAGACTAAAGCCAAGGCCAAGCACGTCCAAGATCTTAGGACCGTTTTCACCAGACTGAGGGAATACGATCTAAAGATGAATCCTTTAAAGTGCACTTTTGGCGTGTCATCGGGAAAATTCCTAGGATTCATAGTCCGACATCGAGGGATCGAAGTTGACCCATCAAAGATAAAGGCCATCATGGAGATGCCCCCTCCAAAGAGCCTGACAGAGCTAAGATATTTTCAAGGCAAGCTTTCTTATATACGAAGGTTTATCTCAAATTTATCGAGGAGATGTAGGCCCTTCTCAAAGCTCATGAAGAAAGGAGCTCCTTTTGTTTGGGATGCCGAATGTCAAGAAGCGTTCGAAAGCATCAAACGGTACTTGTTGCACCCTCCAGTGCTGGCCGCTCCCATTCCAAATAAACCGTTGATTCTCTACACTGCCGCGCTAGATGAGTCACTCGGTGCACTCTTTGCCCAGAACAACGAGGAGGGAAAAGAGAATGCCCTCTACTACCTCAGTCGAACTTTAGTCGGGGAGGAACACAACTACTCCCCGATCGAAAAGCAATGCTTGGCTCTGATGTTTGCTGTGAAGAAGCTGAGGCACTATCTGCTCTCTCACCGGGTTATGCTGATCTCCATGGTCGACCCACTCAAACACTTGATGACCAAAGCAAGCCTAGCCGGCAGAATGGCAAGATGGGCTGTCATGCTACTTGAGTTTGACATAGTTTATACTCCTCAGAAAGCAGTAAAAGGGCAAGCTCTTGCAGGCTTTCTCGCTGCTCATCCCATACCAGAAGGGTCACCACTCAATTGCGAGTTACTCGACGAACAAGTGCTGTACCTAGAGAACGACGAGCCATGTTGGGAGCTCTACTTCGATGGGGCCTCATCGATAAGGACCTCCAGTAAATCAAGTGTCCCGGAGATAAAAGCAGGGATATGATTGGTGTTCATCACGCCATCAATGGGAACCCTACGACGTTCTTTTGATCTCATCGAGCCTCGCACAAACAATGAGTCCGAGTATGAAGCTCTGATAGCTGGTTTGGAGCTCGCCATAGAAATGGAAATCCTTCGGCTACGGGATTACGGTGACTCCCAGCTTGTCATCAATCAAGTAAGCGGCGACTATAAGATATACAAATCCGAATTAGCTCGGTACAGAAGCCAGGTGGTGGAACTCATGAAACGGTTCACTCACATTGAACTAACGAGAGTCTCTAGAGAGTTGAACGGAAAGGCTGACGTACTCGCTCGCTTAGCCAAGGAGCTGACTGATCCTGACATGGACGAAATTTTGAGCACGGTCAGGAGCCGGAAAATTCTACCCCCAGTCTCTCTACGAAAAGAAGAAAGCGCGGAACAAAAGGGCAGTCCGGCCGAAGAAGTTTCGATCGTTCAAGACGAGCCCGATTGGAGAGAACCCTTCATAGAGTACTTCCGTTACGATAAGCTGCCCGAAGGAAGGTCTGCGAGGGTACAGCTGAAGAAGAGAGCTCTCCGATATGTGTTTGTAAATGACACGCTATACCGCAAGTCATATGACCAACTCTGGCTCAGGTGCCTGTCATCGGCCGAAGCCCAAAAAGTCATGAAAGAAGTTCACTCAGGCGTTTGCGGTGCTCACCAATCTGGCTTCAAGATGTGACTTCAAATTAAACGGCTTGGGTATTACTGGCCCACCATGATACGGGATTGCGGAGAGCATGCAAAGAAATGTTATATCTGCCAAATTCACGGTGATTTCATTCACAAGCACCCCAATCCGTTGCATCCTACAGTGGCGTCGTGGCCCTTCGAAGTTTGGGGCACCGACATAGTTGACCCAATTGATCCTCCATCATCTAGAGACCACCGGTTCATACTGGCCGCAACAGACTACTTCTGCAGATCGGCTGAAGCTGTCCCGCTAAAAGAAGTCAAGACTGGAGATATTCTGACATTCTTCCAGCATAATATTCTATACCGCTTCGGTACACCAAGAAGAATCATTTCTGACAACGGGCCTTCTTTCAAGAGCATCAAAGTCTCAAGATTGGCTACTCAACACAAGATAGACTGGAGATATTCCTCCATCTATAATCCAAGAGCTAACGGGCTAGCCGAAGCCTTCAATAAGACTCTATGCAAGCTCCTGAGGAAAAATACTTCAGCCAACAAGAGAGACTGGGATCTCAAACTTTACGAGGCGTTGTGGGCATATCGTACCACGCACCGTACTCCAACCCAGTCCACTCCATACTCATTGCTCTTCGGAATGGAGGCGGTCCTCCCCCTCGAAGTTGAAGTTCCAAGCTTAAGAATGACCGTTCAACACGAGTTGACGGAGGAGGAAAATGTGCTCCTTCGGCTTGAAGAGCTCGACGGTCTCGAAGAAAAGAGGCTTGTGGCACAGCAGAATCTGGAGCTATATCGAGCTCAAATGTCACGGGCCTATGATAAGATGACTCGTCTCCGCGCTTTCAAGAAAGGCGAATTTGTGTTGGTCCTCAAAAGACCGATCATCCTAAATCGACATGCTAAGGGAAAATTCGAGTCAAACTGGGAAGGACCATACGTCATTGAGAAAGTGTTCGATGGAGGATCCTACCAACTAATAAGTGCCGAGGGAGAAATGCCCATGCCACCCATCAATGGCCGATATCTCAAGAAATACTATGCGTGAATGCTCCAAGTTGCAGGCGAATTGAGCACACCAGCCCTATGGTCTGGATCATACATTCTGCAAAACCGTATACAATCCACGGGCGTAAACGACCCCTATCTCTCCTAAATCCTGCCGGTGAGACAACTTTTAAAGTCCTACCAGCGAAAAAAAGTTATGTCCACAAGCAAAACGGGCACGATTGAAAACCCGAAAGGGCTCCGTGAGTAAAAACAGTAGGACTACCGGCGAGTTTGTGAAAACCCGAAAGGGTGCAAACTCATGAAAAGAGATGAAATACACTCGCAAAGTTCTCTCGACCTTGTGAGGAGAAAATCCCTGCGTGAGATCCTTACGACTCACAAAGGAGCAACACACTTACGAATCTTCACGATTCCTAAGGAGAACATACACCTGCGAGATCCTCTCGACTCGTAGGGAGAAAATGCTTTTATGAGACCCTCACGGCTCATAAAATTGAAAAGCTTTAGGTGATAGGGATCCAAACCTGTCTCCTAAGCCATCGTTCCCTAACGGGCAACGGCAAATGATGAGTGGCTCCTGGCATTTCGCTTCAGTGTTAGCGGTGCTGATGCTGACCAAAAACCCAAATCCCAAGTTCTCCCAAGGCAAATGATGAGTTGCTCCTGGCATTATTCCAGTGCAGCAATGCTGATTCCAAACAAGATCCAAATTCCAAGTCCCCAAACGGCGAATGATGAGTCGCTCCTGGTACCATATTCCAGTGTAGCGATGCAGATGCCAACCAAAATCCAATTTCTCAAAATTCCCCATCCCTACGGTTAGTCCCCAAATTGACTACCGTATACAATCCATGGGCTCAAATAATTCTCATCATACCCATACCCCACCGCAATCGCTAGTCCAGCGGCCGGTCTTCGCCCTTGGACTTATGCTCCATTTTGGAAGACCCACTCATGTGACCTCATGATACATGAGGAGAACCAACTTACGGGATCCTCACGACTCGTAAGAAAACACCTTCGTGGGATCCTTACGACTCACAAAGGAAAAACACACTTGGGAGTCCCCACGACTCCTAAGGAGAAAGTGCACCTACGAGATCCTTTCGACTCGTAGGGAGAAAATGCTTTTATGGGACCCTTACGGCTCATAAAATTGAAAAGCCTTAGGTGATAGGGACCTAAACCTGTCTCCTAAGCCATCGCTTCCCAACAGGAAAAAGCAAATGATGAATTACTCCTGGCGCATGTGCTTCAGTGTTAGCAACGCTGATGCCTACCCTAACCCCAAAATTCCAAACTCCAATCCAATAGACCCCTAAGTCTTTAAACTGGGAACATATGACCTCTAAGTCGTTAAACTGGGAACAGATGCCCCCTAAGTCGTTAAACTGGGAACGGGGGAAATTCCCTCACGGCAAATGATGATTCGCTCCTGGTACCATATTCCAGTGTCGCGATACTGATGCCAAACCAAAACCAAAATCCCTAAATCCTGTCATGACAAATGATGGTTCGCTCCTGGTACCATATTCCTGCGTAGAGATACTGATGTCAACCCAAATCACATCAAGTCAGCAAAATAACCAATGACCTCCTTGGCAGAACCAAATTCCACCTCGGAAACAAGTCGACTTCATCCCTGACGCCGCAAGAAGCGGGGCAAGTCAAATCCAGAATCGACCGTCCACGTCGCTAAAAGGGAAGCATCGACCGTCCACGTCGCTAAAAGGGCAGAATCGACCGTCCAAGTCGCAAAAAGGGCAGAACCGACCGTCCAAGTCGCAAAAAGGGCAGCATCGACCGTCCACATCGCTAAAAGGACAGCATCGACCGTCCCCGTCGCTAAAAGGGCAGCACCGATCGTCCCCGTCGCTAAAAGGGCAACAAAGACCGTCCACGTCGCTAAAAGGGCAACAACGATCGTCCAGGTCGCAAAAAGGGCAGAACCGACCGTCCAAGTCACAAAAAGGCCAGCATCGACCGTCCACGTCGCTAAAAAGGCAGCACCGACTGTCCACGTCGCTAAAAGGGCAGCATCGACCGTCCACGTCGCTAAAAGGGCAGCACCGACCGTCCAAGTCACAAAAAGGGCAGAACCGACCGTCCAAGTCGCAAAAAGGGCAGCAGCGACCGTCCACGTCGCTAAAAGGGCAGCACCGACCGTCCACGTCGCTAAAAGGGCAGCACCGACCGTCCACGTCGCTAAAAGGGCAGCATCGACCGTCCACGTCGCTAAAAGGGCAGCATCGACCGTCTGCGTCGCTAAAAGGGCTGCAACGACAGTCCAAGTCGCAAAAAGAGCAGAACCGACCGTCCACGTCACTAAAATGGCAGCACCGACTGTCCACGTCGCTAAAATGGCATTATCGACCGTCCATGTCGTAAAAAGGGCAGTGCCAGCTTCCCAAAAGGTGGGAACCGAATCAAGTCGCCTCCACGTGAAAGAAGATCCATCAATTTCATGCACACGGCCCACATGTGTGGTGTGCATTTCTTGATGGGGGGCAATTTGTTGGGAAAAAAATTTACACCCCGGTTGACCAAGTCAAAATCAAAGTCAACCCAAAGCCAAATGGGCCCAAGCCCCGGGTCAAGTGGGACAACGCCCAGGTCGATCCCGAACATGAAGCGGCCGGCCTCCCCCCATACCAAGATAAAAATTTTGTAATAAATAATTTTGTTGTATTTCTTTTATTTTATTTTATGTAAGAAAAAAAGGCATAAAGCCAAATTTTTGTAAAGCACATAGCTTATGTGCAAAAAAGAAATGGCACATGAGCCATGGGATAGGCAAAATGCCAGTTTGTGAAGCCTAAGGGCTATGTATAAAGTGTATGGCCTATAAAGGCAAAGATAATGAAATATCTCAACAACTTTTCTCTCTCCAAAAAATTTTAGATCTGAGATCTTTCTCCTTCCTCAAGGTTCTAAAACGTTCTACTTTCTTTTGAATTAAATCAAGAGTTTTACTTTTCATTTTATAAAACTAAATAGTTTTTCACCACAAAACCCATAAAGGGGAACTCAGATCTTCCATTAAATCTCAAAAAGAAGAGATTTTTAACATCTCACATCTCTTGATCTTCAAGATCCTGCCAACAGAGGAGGAAGAAGGAGACCCGTCTCCAGAAACCCCACTTTGGGGAAGAACTAGGGCTCAAAGGGAGAAGCTCTTCATCAGCTTCAAAACAGCTTAGGAGTTTTCACTCCACCATAATTTCTCTTTCGAGAATTTCTGGGGCTAAAAGCCTCTTTTTCTCGCCGGCGCTCAAGCGCCCAGCGCTCAAGCGCAAAGCGCCCATATGCCGACACGTGGCGCTCCTGCGCTCCAGCTCAAAGCGCCCACGTGCCGACACGTGGCTCGCGCTCAAGCGCCCAACGCTCAAGAGCAAAGTGCCCACATGCCGACACGTGGCGCGCTAGCGCCTGAACGCACAGCACTTAAGCGCACAGCGCTCAAGGCGCTGACCCCACGCGTCCTTTGGGCGTTTCCCCCTTTTTTTTTATATATGTATACATGTATATATATGTACAGACACACACACACACTCCACAACACCGTCCCCCTCAAAAAAATTTTGGGCCGGGGCGCTGCCCCGCACCCCGTAAGGGGGATGCTAGCCCTTTTGACCCCCAGCCCCCTATCCGGGTAGCGGGACCCCCGTAAAAACTCTGCGTGGCTCCCGATATATCTAAAACCCCCTCCAAAACAACACACACATACACTACACATTGAGTTCGCATGACCAGTTTAACCCATTAATCGGAGGTTCCCTCGCCCCAAAGGCGAGGGATAATTAACGGAAGCTTAGTTCGCGGCAGCCGGAGATTCGGATCCCCACAATCAATAAACCCCCGCCTACCCTAGGCAGGAGGAATCTGTAGTACGCCTGACAAGCGCGCGCATATTCCCATCTCAATGGGGTGACGAAAAACACCCTACAATAATCTTAAGGACGTGGTCTCCTACAGATGACCCGATAGCTAATCTCGCCTGAAACAATTTCTTCGAGATCTCATATCTTGCGATACGAGATTGCTCTCCATATAAATCTTTAGTATGGGGGAAGATGGAAGCTAAGTCCATCTTCTCGTGCCGCCTCTGGTGTTCATTATCCATTGAGGCCAGCATGAGACACTTAGCTTTCGTACTGTCTATTTCCCATGTTTTACGGATTTCTATATCTGCGACGGTGGAATCTAGACCTGGGACAGTGGGGGCTTTGGTAGTAAGGAGGTAGCCCAGCTTGTCTTAAGTTATGGCCATCTGGACATTTCTTAGCCAATCTTTATAGTTTGGCCCCGTCAATATATTTTTATCTATAAGTAACTTAAGCCCAGTCATTTTGGGCGTTGCAGTCAGGAGAGAGAGAAGAAACACTCAGCATGATACTCTTGCAAGTTTAGATTGGTTATTAGTTTATCTAAACAGGATGGCTCTCACTGTTTCCTCAAATCCTCCTTCAAACCATAAAAGAAGAATTAGTTAGGATCAATCTTGTTAGTTATATGTATGCCCTAGAGGCCATTACTATACATAGGATGTATATTGTAGTGGATGCTTGGACATATAGGGAGGACTTTCTTGCTCGACATGATAGTATGCTATCTGGTTGCTCTTTACCTTAACGTGTACACTGATTGTCTCTCTGTTACATGTTGGTAAAGCCCTTAGGATGTGTACTTGACTACCTGGACTATGATGCGGATCATACTAGTGGGGACATGGTAGTCCATAAGTACATCCTTCAAGGTCCCTAGTCGTGGGTGTATCGAGACAGGGCATCGATATACCAGAGTAGACTAGCGTATATCTTCTCGACCCATACAGATGGGCGATGGATGATCCCATATCCATTGGTGTTTGACATCAGAGATGATGTACGGGTGCTCAGTATAGACTGGGTATACTGGACGGACTCGCCGAGAACTCCCAGATGGTATTATACCTTACGTCAGATGGCAGTTCTCTGGTGACACTGGTACAGGGTAGTCTGTTGACCCGAGATCGTCATAGAGTCTTGTGTGATTCCCACTGTGCTTTGATTTCCACCTTACCACGTCGAAGAGGGTGTGCAAAACGGTGGTTTTTGGGTACAGTCCCCAATCACATGGAGGCAATGAGCGATAGGAGGGGATTCGTCTCTCCCGGTATAGGGGGTTGATGTTGCGCTGTGTTCGTTTGGCTATAACCGAAAATCCCTGGCCAGGGTTGCTGAGATTTACTGGTAAGTGTTACCTGTAGTTTCTCGAACTATTATAGACCTCATATCGACACGACTTATCGAGCTATTGGGGTCTGACGTTTACCACCCCTAGGCGAGATATGCGACATATCAGACGACGAGACCGGACTGTACGGTAAATGTTACTGGTTGGATTCACAGGAGTGTGAGCGGGCTTGCTCGTCGATCTTCTGATCGCTCAATACCTGGGTGGCCATTACGTTTAGCAGACTTCTTGCGGCTTGTGGGTGTTTGATATGATCATCACCTGCTGCCGGCGTATTGACGAGTCTTTAGAGTCCTACACAGAGGTTTCTTGGCTCAAACGAAACGAAATAGGAGCGCATATGAGATATGTGCGGGACCGAGAATAATACCAGTATGTGATACTGTATTCTATTCTCATGATTTGTATCATTGGACGGTTATATATGATATAGCCGGGTTACCGAATCATGTGTTGATTCGATATATTGATACACTTGATATTAGTCGGTTATATGTGATATGACCGGATCATTAAATAGAGTGTTGATTTAATGATTTAATGTTTAATTATATATTTGATATATTACTTTACATTAACTAGTATTGGTTCACCTTAGATTGTCTATTTCTTCATCCTCTACCACTTGCCATGTAGTATAGGGTGTTTTCTTCACAAGTTTCATGACTTGGTGAAGTTGGAGCTTGATCTTGAGTTGCCTCGACGTAGATCATCTTCGGCATCGAAGTCGACGACCTAGCCCGATCATTTCTTCGACGAAACCATTACTAGAGTCCGGGATCCGATGATCGCAGCGGAGGAACGTCAACGCGGAGCTATGGAGGTGGAGGACCGGATCTACAAAGGTTGTATTTCCGTTCACTTAGTAGTTAAGATGTTAACTAGCTTGTTGTTTCACCTAATCTCTAGTCAACGATCGCATTAGGGTTTCTCGGCACCGGAAATTTTTGAATTTGGGATGGTTGATGCCTTGTGAGACCTCATTAGTGTGCCTAGAAACCCTACAATGGTATTAGAGCCTAGCAAGAGCCTTAGATGAAGTGTAGACGAAGCTAGAAGTCCGATCGAACCCGATATCCCCCAATTTTACCCTTCTCTGTAAATTTTTTAAAAACTGGGAGTTTTGTAAATTAAAAATATCCAAAAAATACAGCAGGGTTTTCTAGAAGTTACTGTGGAACACGTGCGCGCAACTCGACTAAAGCGCGGCGGAACCGCGGCACGAGCATGGCTCGTGCGGCGGTTCCGCGGCCATTATGCCATATTGTTTTGTGAATTTTGCACAGTAATTCCTATATTTTAGTGCTGTATTTTCTGAGAATTTTTAAAACATACTCCACAGTTGAGTTTTCTGGGGTTGTTTTGGGGATTCGATTATTCGATCGGTTTATTTAATTTCGTCTATGTGTTTTTCAGGATAATTTTAGAATATGTTAAAAAGTTCGACCGGATATAAATACCCAATTTTCCCCTGTTGGGAAATTTCCAAGTGTTGGATTTTTCCGTGGTTTAAAGACGTTCTAAGTAGTGCAAGTAATGCGATGGACCCTCTAAAAGACAACAAACCTTAACTCGATTATGTGACCGTCTTGAACTGCCCTTTGAACCTTAGGCTTTAGGGCAGTACGGCGTGCCACATGTGAGGCGTTGGCTTGACCCTTCTACGGCTGGACCGTTGGTACTGTGGCATGAAATGGATGTTTTTAGACTTATTTCATGTGTTGAGCTGTTTCGGGAAAACTTGGGTGTTTGACTGTTCGATCGGAAAGTTTAACATTTTCTATTTATCTGGAATGTGATACAATATTTGGAATCCACAAGGAGTTATGAGATAACTGATTTGGATGTTATAAACATAGCAGTTTAGTCTCACTTGATCGGTTGCCACGGAATTTTGATGTGATCAAAAGTCTGTCGCAATCACGTAGTGTACGCGGATATTCGCCGGATAAACTTAATAGACAGCCACGCCCCATAGCCCCGACCAAGTGACTGTAGGAGAACCTCGTCGCCGAAAGCATCCGTTCGGGTGCTCGCGGCAGCGGTGTTCCGTCTTGGTGCACTTCGTCGACGGCATCGGGGGTGCGGCCGACTAATAAAGTTTGCGACGAGCATTCGATCAAAATGTCGGGAATCTTGTTGAATTGCCCGACTTGATATTGAAAAGAGTTTTCGATAATGAGACTAAAATGCGGGGTTTATAATTGTTAGGCATGTGATGTCTAAGGAATTCATTTGGTCAGGCATGCGATGTCTGAGAAGGTTGCGGATTCCAACTGTTGTAGTTTTACACTTTCTTTTCTGGGACCGTAAGTGTAATATGTGATATCGCCGGTTTCATTGCTATATGTCAACGACAATTGGGATACACATGTTTACTTACGTTGATGACATGTGATGTTATATGTTGCCGGATATGTTATATTAGATCGTTGTGTTTGAATAGCCGGGTTTTTTTATGTGAGATGAGTGTTTTTCATTTTCATTCATGTAAAAAACTTGTATGTAATATTCTTTTATTGGGGCACTTCCAGGTTGCGGAAGATATCACCTTTTGTATATTATTTACTTTTCCGCACTAGGATAGACCTAAGGAGGAGAGCACAAGTAACCAGGTTCTGGAGTCCAGTGGGAAACCAACTCGAGGAGTCGAGTCCGGGTCTCCTAACTCCAGAATTGGTAGGGTTGCTTGCCGCTCTCGTAGGGGTCTAAGGGTGTGGGTTTGGCTATTCATCGCGACCGTGGAATCCGTGTTTTATACTGGCTCGTATTGAAAACATGGACGTCCTAGTATATCCAATGTTTCATATGATTCTTCTGCTGCGATATCTGTGATGTGATCATTTGATATGTTGTGATAGATACAGTATACAGTATATAGTATATATGATATATTATATAGACGTTACTTATGTTTTACACCCGCGCTAGCCCTGCCCTGCTCTGCCGTTAGTTACCTAACCTAACGGTGCACGAGGGGACATCGAGGCGAATGCGGATGGCATAAGTGTACGTCATATTTATCTGTGATGTTTAGGTGACTTAAATGATGAGACTTCATTAATATAATTAATGAAAGTAAAAGAAACCTAAAGATGTTGTGGAATCGAATTTCAAAATTAAAACAGGTAGCTACAGTTCTTGCTTTGCACAGCGGTATATATGATATATCCTGCACCTTATTCGATGAGGAAAGGGCCGACGATCCCTTCACCGGGAGTGACCCCTTTAGCAATCACTGGCAGATGCTACAACCCTCGGTTTGTTTTTTGATTGCTTCTATAGTTTTTGCTTTGCACAGCGGTATATATGATATATCCTGCACCTTATTCGATGAGGAAAGGGCCGATGATCCCTTCACCGGGAGTGACCCCTTTAGCAAAACTAGAAAAGTCTCAAAAACACTCCATTTCAAAATTATTTGATTCTACAACGATAAAAAGTTCATTACGCAAAAGGTTTTCTTAAAAACCTGTCGTAGCCCTCCGTCATTTCAGATAAGTAATAGTTAGTATTCGTGCTGCGTTTGTTGACTCAGTCAAGGCGTAGTGTGCGGTAGCTGATTAGTGCTTATCTGCAAAGCATATGATGTGATTGGATTAGGGTAGTCGTGCGGCCTTGTTGACTCAGTCAAGGGTCGTGCGGGTGGGTTTAATTCAATCGAGAAATGACGGGTTGAACTTTACTTGCGGTCTATGGTTTGTTGACTCAGTCAAGGTCATAGATCGCTTGGGGAAAAATATTATCGGGAATTTCAAGTGTTGAAATTTGCAATGAGATTGCATACCTTCTATGAGATAGTTGGATCCCGATACCCGCTGCGAGTAAGAGTTACTCCTGGGAGAGTTTTACACATTACAATTAGCCGATCAAGTAGGTGTCTAGAAAGGTGTTAACGAGGTTACGCCTCTGGGAAAACGAGGTTTACATTAATTAGGTTCGTGCGAAAGCACGGGGGACCTCCCTCAAAGTACCGACACTGGCCTGGCTGAAAGATTGGCGAACTTGTAGCGTGTAATTAATCCCGGCTAGTCTTTCCTTTTAGGGTTTGAAGGAAGATTTGATAAAAACAGTGGGAGCCATCCTGATTAGATAAAATAATAACCAATCTATTCTTGCAAGAGCGCACGCTGAGTGTTTTCTTCTCTCTCTCTCCAGGTAGCGACCATGTCACGCCTTAATCAAGATAATAATACGGAATATTGACCGAACCCGCTTGTTATACTGAGCTGGGGAACGTTGGTCCCGCTCCAACTTATAATTAAGACAGAGCAGGAAATAGACGAATACCAGAATTCCTATGCCGCCTAAACGAGGAAAGTGCATATGATGCATCTCCTTCGGGTGTGTTCATTACAAAGAACTGTTTCTCTGTATCCTCTACGTCCTGGGTATTTGATATCGGATCAGGATCCCACATATGTAATTTGTTACATGGGTTACAGAAAGGTAGAGAACTGAGAACGGGTGATAAGTTTCATGAGACAGAAAACGGGGCAAGTGTTGCAGCCAAGTCTGTTGGTCACTGTCACCCGGTATTACCAATACGTTGATTCTGAACGAATGTTATTAGATACCGAACCTGATATACAAAATCATATCAGTCTCTTTATTAGTAAAGAAATGATAAAATTTTGTATAGTTGGATAATGTTTTGAACATTTCCTGTATCAAAAGTTGATCGGTTCAGGCACGTTATCTAAAAACATTGATGTTCTAAATCAAACTACAGTTCTTAGTATACGGAATACACACAAGAGGAAGAGTTCAGAAATGAACAAATCCTTCTTGAGGTATTGTAGACTAGGTCATATCAATGCGACCCGACTAGCTGAAGTTACATATAGATGCATATTTAAATTAGTTTGAATTTACATCTTGTGAAACTTGCCAGTCATGTCACAGAGATAAGATGACCATAGCTCTGTTTATTGGAAACAGAGAAGGAGTTAGTAAACTCTTGGGATTGATACATGTTGATGTATGTAAGGTCCCCTATCTACACATGCCAGGACCGGTTCTTTGTACTTCATTACATTCTCTGATAATCTCTCAAGATTCAGACATATGTTCCTGTTGAAACACAAGTCCGAACCTTTTGAGATATTCACAGAATATAAGTTAGAAGTAGAGAACCAAAACGGGTATAAGTATTATGTCCTTTGATGTGATCAAGGAGGAGAATACTTGAGCACGGAATTCTTGGACTATTCTAAAGGAGAATGAGATTTTCTCTCAGCATTACTCCTCCGTATACACCACAGCACGTCGGTGTATCGGGGTGGAGCAATCACACCCTATATGATAAGGTGTGCTCTATGATGAGTACTACTGAGTTACCTATTTCCTTTTGGGAGTTATGCACTTGTGAAGTTGCATACCTATTGAATAGGGTTCAAATCAAATCAGTTGCCTACCACTTCATATATGATATGGTATGGGAAGAGCCTATGTCTTAAGCTAGTTAAGATTTGGGGTTGTCCGGCCTATGTCTAAAAGCAAAATCCGGACAAGCTCGAGGCAAGGTCAGTCATGTAGAACTGGAAAGGTTCCAGCTATACAAACTACAGCAGATGATTTGGTAGAACCAAAGGATTCAGTAGATACCAACGAACCTCAGCCTCTCCGCCGATCTAGTAGGGTTTCTCACCCACCTGAGAGATACTTCTGTTTCTCTATGACAGTGGGAGCGACGATTGCATCATGAGATGATGACCCAACTAGTTTCGAGCAGGCCATCGAGAGTAGTGACTCTGTAAGAATGGCTGGATGCTTAGCGATCTGAGATGAATCCATGTACACCAACAAAGTATGGACTTTGGTTGCTATATCTGAAGGGTTAAATCCCCATCAGGAGCAAGTATATCTTGAGAAGATTACTTGGTGTAGATGGAAAAGTTGAGACTTTCAAAGCTAGACTTGTTAAAGATTTTCGTCATCAACCAGGCGTGGATAATGATGAAACCTTTTCTGGGGCCTATGTTTAAGTCCATCCAGATCCTACTTGCCATGGATACATACCATGACTACGATATCTGGTGGTTGGGTGTCATGACAGCTTTTCTAAATGATGTTTTAGAAAAGGGCGTCTATAAGTACACAGCCAGAGGGCTTCGTAAACAGTGGGAGCAGCGGAAACGTGTACAAGATGCTTTATAGGATAAAGCAGGCATCGCGGAGTTGGAATATCTGTTTTGATGTAGTAGTCAAATAGTTTGACTTCATCAAAATGGTAGATGAACCTTGTATATACAAAAAGGTAGTAGGGAGTATGGTGGTGATCCTCGTAGAGTACGTGGATGACATACTCTTGATAAGAAAGAAGTTTCCTATGCTGCGCTCGGTCAATCTCCGCTTATCACAATGATTCTCCATATAGGATCAAAGTGATACCTAGTAAATCCTGGGTTTTTGATCTATGAGATAGATCTAAATGGATGTTAGGATTCTCACTAGTTAAAGTGAGATGGTATCAATTGATCCAGGGGAGAATTACTGGAAAAGTTCCAGAGTGATAAGGACGACTGAATGTCAGTCACAGGCATTGTCTTTACCCTCAGTAAAGGGACGGTATGTTGGAAGAGTTCCAAGCTAGATACCGTAGCATACTAGACGATTAAAGGCAAGATACATCGCTACTTAAGATGCTACCAAAGAGGCAGTCTGGGTGTATAATGGTTCATGAGATGAACTTAGTTCCTCCCATTGTGTGACAATGGAGTTGTGGCTTATGCCAAGGAACGTCCATCCCATCAGTGATCCAGACATATTCTAAGGCAGTATCACCTGATTATGGAGATGGTTGATCTCCAGGGTGATCGAGGTTTGGAGAGTAGAATCAGAGGACAACACGGCGGATCCACTCACAAAGGCCTTTTTCCAGAGAGAGACTTTTATGGGATGGTTGAGTATGAGATACTACAACCACTGCTATCAGATGGCCCTAGTGCAAGTGGGATATTGTTAGTTATATGTATGCCCTAGAGGCCATTACTATACATAGGATGTATATTGTAGTGGATGCTTGGACATATATAGGGAGGACTTTCTTGCTCTACATGATAGTATACTATCTGGTTGCTCTTTACCTTAACGTGTACACTGATTGTCTCTCTGTTACATGTTGGTAAAGCCCTTAGGATGTGTACTTGACTACTTAGACTATGATGCGGATTATACTAGTGGGGACATGGTAGTCCATAAGTACATCCTTCAAGATCCCTAGTCGTGGGTGTATCGAGACAGGGCATCGATATACCAGAGTAGACTATCGTATATCTTCTCGACCCATGCAGATGGGCGATGGATGATCCCATATCCATTGGTGTTTGACATCAGAGATGATGTACGGGTGCTCAGTATAGACTGGGTACACTGGACGGACTCGCCGAGAACTCCCAGATGGTATTATACCTTACGTCAGATGGCAGTTCTCTGGTGACACTGGTACAGAGTAGTCTGTTGACCCGAGATCGTCATAGAGTCTTGTGTGATTCCCACTGTGCTTTGATTCCCACCTTACCACGTCCAAGAGGGCGTGCAAAACGGTGGTTTTTGGGTACAGTCCCGAATCACATGGAGGCAATGAGCGATAGGAGGGGATTCGTCTCTCCCGGTATAGGGGGTTGATGTTGCGCTGTGTTCGATTGGCTATAACTGAAAATCCCTAGCCAGGGTTGCTGAGATTTACTAGTAAGTGTTACCTGTAGTTTCTCGAACTGTTATAGACCTCATATCGACACGACTTATCGAGCTATTGGGGTCTGACGTTTACCACCCCTAGGCGAGATATGCGACATATCAGACGACGAGACTGGACTGTACGGTAAGTGTTACTGGTTGGATTCACAGGAGTGTGAGCGGGCTTGCTCGTCGATCTTCTGATCGCTCAATACTCGGGCGGCCGTTACATTTAGCAGACCGCTTGCGGCTTGTGAGTGTTTGATATGATCATCACCTGCTGCCGGCGTATTGACGAGTCTTTAGAGTCCTACACAGAGGTTTCCTGGTTCAAGCGAAACGAAATAGGAGCGCATATGAGATATGTGCGGGATCGAGAATAATACCAGTATGTGATACTGTATTCTATTCTCGCGATTTGTATCATTGGACGGTTATATATGATATAGCCGGGTTACCGAATCAAGTGTTGATTCGATACATTGATACACTTGATATTAGTCGGTTATATGCGATATGACCGGATCATTAAATCGAGTGTTGATTTAATGATTTAATGTATAATTATATATTTGATATATTACTTTACATTAACTAGTATTGGTTCACTTTAGATTGATTATCTCACTTGATTGTGCACATTGTATATATGATATAGTTTTGTGCACTAGATTGTATCATGTTTGATGATATATGCAAACTTGGGTGTATGTTTGGTTTAAACCATGGTTGGTCAATGGTTAGGGTTTCATTTGCTTCATTTACTTATTCATTTATTTATTTATTCATTTGAGAAAGAAATAAAATGGTGGCAAACTTTGGATTTTCTTTGAAGCTTCTTGAAACTTTGAAAGACTTTGACCATTTTGTTTCTTTCCTTAACCCTAACCATTTACTTAACCTTAGTTTATTCTTTTCACTTAACCATGGTTGCTAATATGATAAGAATGACTTTATTTTCTTTTTTAAATATTCTTATCATATTCTTTTTCTTCTTCTTCTTCTTCTTCAACAAGAAGAAAGCTTGCTACCATTAATGGCAACATGAGAAAAAGAGTGAGAAATCTAATTCTAAAGTGAACCCACTTCCTATTTCTTCATCCTCTACCACTTGCCATGTAGTATAGGGTGTTTTCTTCACAAGTTTCATGACTTGGTGAAGTTGGAGCTTGATCTTGAGTTGCCTCGACGTAGATCATCTTTGGCATCGAAGTCGATGACCTAGCCCGATCATTTCTTCGACGAAATCATTACTAGAGTCCGGGATCCGATGATCGCAGCGGAGGAACGTCAACGCGGAGCTATGGAGGTGGAGGACCGGATCTACAAAGGTTGTATTTCCGTTCACTTAGTAGTTAAGATGTTAACTAGCTTGTTGTTTCGCCTAATCTCTAGTCAACGATCGCATTAAGGTTTCTCGGCACCGGAAATTTTTGAATTTGGCATGGTTGATGCCTTGTGAGACCTCATTAGTATGCCTAGGAACCCTACAAATCTCACCCTACAATTCTTGCTTAATCTTTCAGCCAGACTAGTGTCGGTACTTCGAGGGAGGTTTTCCAACGCTTTCGCGAAGTTTCTTAATTACATAACCTTTTTTCCATGGAGGCGTAGCCCCGCTAACACCATTCTAGGCGCCTACTCGGGTTATAACATTTCTTGTTTTAGTGAAAACTCTCCTGAGGAGTAACATAACTCACGGTGTGATCGAGATCCAAATATCATTGTGTGACAACTTTGAATGAATCTTACTAAAATCATCACACTCCAGATGGTATGCAAAACTAGCAAGTTTCCTTTTCCTTTGAAACTCCCGATATGGATTTTTGCCCCAGGCGCTTATGACCTTGACGAATGCCAACATATCATAAAACGCAAGTCAAGTTCTACCCGTCATTGTCTAGATTAATTTGAAACCATTCGTACAAACTCTTGACAAAGGCCAACATAGCTATACTCCCGTCCCAAATTAACGCATCTATCTATGCTACAGATGAATACCCAGCAGCTACCAATCACTATGCCTTGGAGAATGTCAAAATACATAGCTTGAATACTACTGAATACCCATCTGAAATGATAGAGGGCTACGACTGGTTTTGGCAAAAATCCTGAACGTAATGAACTTGATATAGTCGAAGGAACTATGATAGCTTTTAAAAGGAGTGGTTTAGGCTCTGCATTTAAAAGTTGTTTTTCAAGAAAACCGAGTGGTTTTAAAATTGTTCCAACGATTTAACTTTGGATTGTTTTCTTTGCATTAAACAATATTAATGCGTTCCCATCATTTAACCCTATCATTGCAGAAAGAAACAAAAATAGAATGTACGCTTATGCCATCTGCATTCGCCACGCGGCCTCGTCATGCACCGTTAGGTTACTTAATTAACGGCAGAGCTGGGGCTAGACTAGCGTGGGTGCAAAATAAAAGCAACGTTTATTATATATAATATATATATAGCCATTCGTATCATGCAATAATAGGCATTTTAGATCATAGATCAGGGCAACACAGATGAATATATTGGATATACTAGGATATCCGTGTTTCGTTTTAGCCTATAATGAAAAATGGATTCCACGGTCGTAATGAATAAACAAACCCCACCCTAGACCCCCTACGGGTGTGGCAAACTACCCGCCAAATTCCCGAAGTGAAGCAACCTCCCTCAATAAAATGAGTAGGCCACTCGGCACTTCAAGAACCCGGTAGTTTGTGCACCCCACCTTGGGTCTATCCTGGGTGCAAGAAAAAGTAAATGAAATAATACAACGGTGGCTACAACCTTAACCTGGATGTGCCCCGCAAAAGAATATAATATCAATTTACAAATATACATGAATGAAAGAAAAGAACACTCTTCTTACACCCCCCCGGCTATTCATTCACGACGATCCAATACTTCATATACACAAACCATCAACATGATACAGATATGTGCAACCCCCACTAATCGACATATAGCAATTAGCAGACGTTTAGCAACACATATACAAACACAGAAACCATTTTGACGCCTGTTCTTATTGTTGGGGAATCTTCCTCTTCTAAATCTAAAGCAAAAGCTAAGGGAAAGAAGAAGAAGACCCCCAGCAAGCCGAAAGGAGGCGTCAAAAAGGTGCAAGGAACAAACAATTCGGGGAGAGTGGAAACAGAAAAGGATGAGTGCTACTACTGTCATAAGAAAGGTCACTGGAAGAAAAATTGCAAGGCTTTTAAAGCCAAAGGCAAGGACACGAAGCAAGCTGATGCTTCGGCTTCAGGTGTGTTTATAATTGAAAACTATTTTTTAGTTAACTCTACATCATGGGTACTAGATATCGGTTCTGGTTCTCACATCTGTAATACTTTGCAGGCACTGAGAAACCATAGAGTATTGAAGGCAGGTGATATGACCCTCAGGGTTGGCAACGGAGCAAATATAGATGCTGTTGCAGTAGGAGATTATCACCTAGGTTTAACGAGCGGACACATTTTGGTGTTGTATAACTGTTTTTATGTACCAAGTATGCTTTGTAATATTATATCGGTATCTTTGTTGTCTAATGAAAGATATAATTTTGCACTTGAAAAAATGTTATGAACATTCACCCAAATCAAGAACTGACTGGGTCAGGCACACTGGATAACGGTATATACGTACTCAATCAACATCAAGTTTTCAATGTCCAAAACACACTCAAAACAAAGGCTCCAGATTCAAACCAAGCTTTCTTATGGCATTGTAAACTTTGTCATATTAATGAAATAGGTTGACTAAGTTATATAAAGATGGATATTTGGATACGTTCAAATATATATCATATGCAACTTGTCAATCATGTATCAAAGGAAAGATGACCAAATCTCCGTTCACAGGACACGGAGAAAGAGCCATTGAGCTCATGGGACTCATACACAGCGATGCATGTGGTCCGATGTCTACGAATGCACAAGACGGTTATTTCTACTTCATCACTTTTACTGATAATTTCTCAAGATATAGACATATATTCTTAATGAAATATAAATCCGAGGCCTTTAAGAAATTCAAGGAGTATAAGAATGAAGTAGAGAAATAAATAGGTAAAAGTATCAGGATACTTGGATTTGATCGGGGTGGAGAATTCTTAAATACCAGTTTCCTTGAATACTTGAAAGAGAATGGAGTTCTCTCAGCTTACTCCTCCGTATACAGCTCAGCATAACGATGTATCAGAGAGAAGGAATCGCATGTTACTTGATATGGTGCATTCCATGATGAGTAGTGCCGAGTTGCCACTTTCCTTCTGGGGTTTTACACTAAAATCAGCTGCATACCTATTGAATAGGGTTCCAACTAAGTTTGTACCTACCTCTATATGAGATGTGGAGTGGGAAGAGACCATGTCTTAAGTATCTTAAGATATGGGGGTGTCCAGCTTTTGTCAAAAATCAGAATCCGGACAAGCTCGAGACACGATCAGTTTTATGCAAGTTTGTGGGATATCCCAAGAATTCAAGGGGATATCTTGTCTACCACACTGAAGAACAAAAGGTGTTTGTCGCTCGCCATATAGTCTTTTTAGAGAATGAATTTCTTACAAAAGAAATTAGTGGGAGCGCGGTAAAACTGGAAGAAATTATAGAACCATAAACTACCACTGAAGATTTAGTAGAATCTTAAGTTTCAATAGAGCCCGACGAACCGACGCCACTCCGCAGGTTTAGTAGGCATTCTCATCTGTCTGAAAGATACTATGGGTTTCTCATAGACGGGGATCAAGAGGATTGCATCATCAACGATGATGAGCCTACTATTTTTCAGCAAGAAATCACGAGTAATGACTCGGTGAAGTGGCTGGACGCTATGAGGTCCGAGATGGAATCCATATACACTAACAAAGTATGGACTTTGAAAGTTGCTCCTCCTATGGTAAAACCCGTTAGATGCAAATAGATCTTCAAAAAGAAGATTGGTGCAGATGTACGGATAGAAACCTATAAAGCTAGACTTGTTGCAAAAGGTTTCATCAAAGACCAGGATTGGACTATAATGAAACCTATTCTCTAGTGGCTATGTTTAAATCCATTCGGATCTTACTTTCCATTGCTGCCTTTCATGACTATGACATCTGGCAGATGGACCTGAAAACCGCTTTTCTAAATGGAAATTTAGAAGGGTGTATTTACAAGGATCAGCAAGAGGGTTTTTTAGACAGTGGGAGTAGTGGAAAGGTGTGCAAGTTGCTTAAATCCATTTATGGATTAAAGCAAGTATCGCGGAGTTGGAACATCTGCTTTGATGAGACAGTCAAAGAATTTGACTTTATCAAAAATGAAGATGAACTATGCATTTATAGGAAGATTGTAGGAGGAACAGTAGTCTTCCTCGTATTATACGTGGATGACATACTCCTGATAGAGAATGACATCCTTATGCTACAATCAGTCAAGCTCTTCTTGTCACAGAAGTTCTTTAAGTAAGACTTGGGTGATGCCTCCTACATTTTGGGGATTAAGATCTATCATGATAGGTCTAAAAGAATGTTAGAACTTTCAAAGTCTAGGTACATTGACACCATACTAAAGAGGTTTAGTATGGAAGATTCCAAGCGTGGTAATTTACTCGCTTGTCATGGGATCATCCTCTCCAAAGAGATATCTCCAAAACTGATGAAGAGAGGGTTCGCATGAGTATTATATACGCTACACTTCGGCGGTATGATCTATAATGTATGCGATGTTATGCACCAGACCAGACGTAGCTTACGCACTTAGTGTGGTAAGCAGCTATCAGTCAAACCCAGGTAAGAAGTATTGGACAGCAGTTAAGAACATTCTTAAGTACCTGAGAAGGACTAAGGAGATGTTCTTAGTGTACGGTAACGGGGACCTCCAGCTTGAGGCTTTAACCGACTCAGGCTTCCAAATTGACAAGGATGACTCTAAATCCATCTCGGGTTATATGTTTACCCACAATGGAGGGGCTGTGTGTTGGAAGAGTTCCAAACAGGACACCGTCGTTGACTCAACGATGGAAGCTAAGTATATAACTACTAACTATGTCGCAAAAGAGGCTGTCTGGATGAGGAAGTTCATTTTTGAACTTTAGGTGGTTCCGTCCATTGCCAATCCAATACCATTGTATTGCAATAACAATGGGCTTGTAGTTTCAGCAAAGGAACCAAGATCCCATCAGAAATCCAGACACATCTTGAGGCTGTATCACCTGATCAGGGAGATCATGGATCGCAAGGAGATCGAGATTCGGAGAGTGGACACAAAAGACAACACAGCGGATCCATTCATGAAAGCCTTACCTCAAGCATATTTCGAGCGGCTGTTCGAGATATTGGGGATGCGCTATGCAAATAACTGACCCTAGTGCAAGTGGGAGATTATAGGATATATGTATGCCCTAAAGGCTTTTATTTTTAATGGATGCTATACACACACACACACACACACACATACATACATACATAACAATCTTGTTCGAAATGATAATATGCTATTTGGTTTATCTTTATCTTAACATGTGTGTATGTTTTACTAGTTATTACGTATTGCTTATATATGTTGATAAATCCCGTAGGGTGTGCTTGACTATCAGCGTTGTGATGGCGATCATACTTGTGGGGGCTGGGTAGTCTATAAGCACATCCTTAAAGTGTCCCTAGTTATAGGAATATTGAGACAGGGCATCAATATTCCAGAGTAGACTGGTGTATAGTTTCTAGACTCTGACGAAGGGCAATGGTTAGTTCCACAACCATTGGTGTGTTTCACGTAAGATTGTATACATGTGCTTACTATGGGTGGGTACTCTGGACAGACTCGCCGGGAACTGCTAGATGGTACTATACAAAGCGTCAGATGGCAGTTCTCATGTAGCATATGTACAGGTAGTTTGTAGACCTGAGATCATCATTTGTTTCGTGTGAGTTCCTACAGTGCTTTGATTACTACCCTACCACGGCTCAAAGGAGTCATATAAACATGTTTGGTTGGGTACAGTCCTCAACCACATGGAGACAGTGAGTGATTGTTAGGGATTCGTCTTTCCCGGTATAGGGAGTCGATATCGCACTGTGTTTGGTTGGTCAACACCATAAGCTCTTGGCCAGGGCAGTTAAGAATTACTGATAGTTAGATTAGTAGTTTCTCGGATGGTCTTGAGCCACACCAACATGACTTATCAGGTTAGTAGAGGTCTGACGTTAACCACCCCTAGACCCGATATGCGATACTCTCATACGGACAGACGAGACTGTACGAATGTTTTCATGATTAGGCTTAGTAGGGGTTCAGATGAGTTTGCTCGTTGGTCTTCTTTTCGACAGTCATCTATTTAGCCGTTACATAAAGCTAGTGCCGCTGACGTGCTTGTGGTTAAACCCACTGCAAGTGTACTGTCGAGTCTTTAGAGTCCGACACTGAGGGTTTTCCTGGTTCAGGCAAAACAATGTGGAGACCGTATGTTTCTACGTGCAGGGTTCTGGTTAATTACGTATACTAGTTGCGCGGAATTTGATTGGACGGATTATAATACTAGCGGACTATGGATTAAGCCGGTTTGTTAAATCAGATATTGATTTAATTCTAGTATTATATTAGTAGTATCATTCTATCTCCCGGGTATTCGTATTTTGATACGAATATAAGTATGTATTTATGGTAGAATGTATTTTGTATTTATACAAAATACCTTCTAGAAGATGACACCTCATCATTCATTTTTCTATTTATTGAAAATAGAAAATGAGGTGGAGGGGTGAGGTGGTTTCAATCATGGAATGGAGCATGACATTGGTATTTCTTTATTCATTTGTGAATACTATTGAAGTATGGCTTGTGATTTTAATGAAAAAAATAATGATTTATATCTTTTTCCTTAGCCATTCTTCAACTCATTCTTGCATTTACCATTCTCTCTCCTCTCTTGACCTTATCTTCATCCTCAACCCTAAATATTCTCAAGAGTTGAGAGCCATAGAGCTTTAAGATATGATTGGTTTGAAAAACCGTGTCTTTGTGTTTTCTAGTTACCCCAATCAATAACGGTGTCGCAATAGCTAGCCGATAGTGAGTATGGGCGTCCATAGGGAAATGGTGAATTAATTATCTTCTTTTAGACGAGTTAATAAAGAAAGGTGGGATTTTTATCGTTTTATACTAAGGAAATTTGAAAATTTTATAAAAGAAGGGCCTGTAGGGTTTATCGGATTGAGTAGTTAATTGATGAAATTTTAAAAATAATTCTTTTTATATTTTAATTATTTAATACTAGAGAAATAGTGATGAATGTGGATTAGGGTTCTTGGAGGGATTATGGTTTTCCTCTACTGACCCTTGTCTTTCCATTGATCCCTATTTATCTCAATCCCCCAACAAAGAAAGTATTAACGAATCTCTAATCGTGGTCGTAACTATCATGAATTGATAACGCCCAAATAACAGGATTTAGACCCCCTTTGTTAAATTTATAAAAATTAAAACTTAAAAAGAAGTTAAGAGATTTTTTTATCTATCATACTACCCTATCCTACAAATCCTAACAAGCGAGAATTTACTCGCTCATTGGGATAAACGAAGTAAACAAGGAAAGATAGAATATTAATAAACCTATAAGAAATAACAAAAAATAAAAGTGTGAAAAGTAAATGTGGAAAGTAATGAGACAAGATTAAAAAACTACCTGTTATTGAATAAACAATTGCATTACAGAATTTGATTGCTGAAAAACTAAACTACAAACCCTAGCTTGCTCGAGAGATCTAGATTGCTCGATCGATAGATCGGTGGATAGATAAATAACCCTAATTGCTCTCGGTCCTTTTTATAGGCTCTGGAAATTGAAACCCTAGACGTCAGTTTAAAGTATGTGAAAAGACAATCAAGGCCCTAAAAATTCACATCTAATGGCTACTAGATGACCGCGCTTCCGCGCTTCCGCCTCCATATGCCCCTTTTAACTGCGGTTCCGCCGCCTGTTGATGGAGTAGCGTCTCTAGATTTTTTGTGCCTTCTTCTCTCTATATTTGGAGATCATTCTGATGAATATATTTTGAAAATATATTTTTCTCTCTGCAGTTGCGAGATTTTTCAATTTGCTCCTTACATTCGGCAGATTTGGTTTGCTAATTCGATTTGATGTGGATCTCCTACTTATATTTCAGTCCTGAACTGATTTATTATAATACCTGCACAATATGTCAAATTAAATCATTAGTAGCATTTGGTTTATTTGAGATATATTCTAATCAATTAATTTATGGATATGATATGACATGATATCTTAATAATATTGGTTAAGAATATTTGATATGACATGATATGCATATTTTAACAATGGATATTTTATTTAAATATGATATGCATATATTCCCCCAATTATATTAATTATAAATTAAAAAACATATGATAAAAATCTTTTTACAAATAAACCCATATATGTTCTTAAATTATAAATAACACCTTTATGTAATTAATAATAGTAGGGAAAGTGACCATACAAATATTCAATAAATATGACTGATCAAATACCCCTAAACTTATCTTTTGATCATCCCGAGCAAACTATTTTTTTAAAAGAAAAAGAAAAAATATAACATACTTTCGTAGGCAACACGATTGCACTTAGCTCGTGCAACAAGCCGTTAAACCTCTAGGTGTCCCTAGTAGGAGTAGTGTTGTCTCCTGAGGGTTTTAAGTGGATTACACCCACAAAATCCCAAAATTTAAAAAATAAAGGAAAGAAGGAAAAATTACATGCAAAGATAAGGAATATATAAAAGAAAAACTTGAAAATAAGAGCTTCAAACTACACTAGCTTTTTAGTTGTCAGGAGCGCTGTCTTAATAGTCTTGAAAAGATGTCGGAAATCACATCCTCCCTAAATAAAACATCGTCTTTAGTCTTCCTCCCTACCTTTCCTCCAAATATCGATCATATACCCCTACTAAAAGTCATCCCTACACTTGGAGTATTCAATTCAAGCTATCATACCCTTTATCTATATTTCTTAGTATTTTTTAGTCGGTGATGTTTTATATGGATTTGCTCGCACATTATTCATGCGACCGTTAATACTTCTTGAGTAACTAACCAACCGATTATCGAATGTGCTCACTTATTAAGGCGTACTTAGCAATATCTTAGTCTCGCAACACCTAAGGCTTAGCAGTGACCCCCAAACCAGTTGGTCTAAGGCACTCGGTGATAAGGCATCCTCGCTATATTTTTTTATATGCTGCCTTAAGTAATTACAAAACCAGTGTTCATTTTTCTTTTAAATTTTATTTTTTGTTTCATTTATATTTTTTTGATGATTTTTTTCATACTAAGGTTTTCAGGAAAGAGTATTTCAAGATATTCTCTACTATCCCAAGTTTCAAGATGTGTGTAAGTGCGTATAGCAGGGTATTAGGACTCAAGAATAGAAACTATTTTTCAGACTTATTTCTATCTGTAGACTAGTAATTTCTTCATCTTATTAACCCTTGGGACAACAGCTTTTGACTACGTATTACTAGTTTCATTCTAAAATATCTAATTTACTTGCATTTCTTAAGTCTCTTCCTCTCTTTCATATGTATTTTTCACTTTCTAACTTTTATTTTCAAATTTTTTTATAGTGCTCTTTTTTTTATAGTGCAAAATGATACGTGAATAAATACAAAACCCCCCCAAATCTATTTGCAGCAGTGTTCTCACCGATGCTGTTGTTCGAGTGCAAAAATCTGTAGACTTGGGTGAAGAATAATAGGGTCAAAAGTTACTCAAATGGAAAGCCTCCCATAAACTTGTTCTTTAGCACGCACATATATTTTTTATGTTTTGTATTTTTTTTTGATTTTTTGTATTGGATCTACTAATATACACACCTCCATTCTTAGATGAAACAGTGTTGCCACTGTTTATGGCTGGAAAACCGAAGCATGGAGGTGAGGCAGAGAAAAGTTAATCGTAATAAAGCAGCTCCTGCAAGAACAGGAGCTCCTTCGATGGGTCAGCAAAAATATACGATTTTAATCTATGCCCATTTACTTTGAAAATGGAACCGTCTTTAGCATTTTCTACATCCACTGCACCGTGCGGTATACATGCCGCACCATAAAAAGTCCTTTCCAATAAGATCTCAGCTTACCCGGATGAAGATGTAGATGGGTATCGTAAAGAAGGACTTGTTGTCCCGGTGTGAATATTTTTCGCAAAAGGTGTTTGTCGTGAAACACCTTTGTTCGGTTCTTTACTATAACCGTGTTATTGTAGGATTCATCACGATGTTCGCTCAACTCATTTAACTGCAGCTTCCGGTAGCTGCCTGCTTGGTCAAAATCAAACTTAAGCTCTTTAATTTCCCACATTGCCCTATGTTCGATCTCGACAGGGAGGTGGCAAGCCTTCCTAAACACCAGCCGATAAGGAGACATACCAAGATCGGTCTTATATGTAGTATGAAATGCCCAAAGAGCATCTGTCAGTGTAGAGGACCAATCTTTACGGTTCTTAGAAATCGTTTTCTTCAAAATTTGCTTGATCTGTCGATTAGAGATTTCAGCTTGCCCGCTTGTTTGGGGATGATAGGGCGTATAAATCTTGTGGTTGATTGAATATTTCTGTATCAAAATCTCGAAGGACCGATTGCAGAAATCCGTCCCACTATCGGTAATGATAGCGCGAGGGTACCCGAACCGAGAAAAGATATTTTGTTTAAGGAACTTAATGATAACCTTGTTGTTATTAATACGACACAGTATTGCTTCAACCCATTTAGAGATATAATCAACCGCTAAGAGAATCTATAAGTTCCTAAAAGAGTTGGGAAACGGGCCCATGAAATCAATTCCCCACACATCAAATACTTCAACAACCAAGATTGGTTGGAGCGGCATCTCGTTTCTTCATGAAATCCGACCCATTGCTGACACCTGTTGGAGTTAGTGCCCTCAGAGTCAATTATTGGATCACAGGCACGTGATTGCAATGATTGAGGGAGGACCTATCCCGGTAGGACAGTCTTACTCGAGATGATAGTATGCTATCTGGTTTATCTTTATCATCGTGTACTGCTTTAGGTGACCTGACATGTCGCTATTACACGTTGATAGAGCCCCTAGGATTCTTGCTTGACTACCAGCAGTATGATGGCGATCATATACGTGGGAGCTGGTGGTCTATAAGCACATCCTTAAAAGGTCCCTAGTCGTAGGAGTTTCGAGACAGGGGATCGATACTCCGTTAGTAGACTAGTGTATACAGTCGAGACCCCGACGAGGGGCGGTGGCCGGTCTCACAAGCCACTGGTGTCAGTTGGTTCACCTAAGATGTATACAGGTGCTCATTGGGTTATGAGTACACCGGACAGGACTCGCCGGGAACCTGCTAGTTGGTCTTATACCAGATGTCAGATAGCAGTTCCCTGGTGACATGTGTACAGGTTAGTTCATCGACCTGAGATCGTCATTTGTCTCGTGTGAGTTCCCACTGTGCTTTGATTACTACCCTACCACGGCTCAAAGGAGTCGTGCAAACAGGTTTTAGTTGGGTACAGTCCCGAGCCACATGGAGGCAGTGAGCGGATCTGCAGGGGTTCGTCTCTCCCGGTATTGGGGGTGAGGTCGCGCTGTGTCTAGGAGAGCCATTACGCAAAGCCCTCGGCCGAGGCAGGAGATTTACTGGTAGGTATTCCAGTAGTATCTCAGGGCGTTCTGGGCTACGCTCCGACACGACTTGTACCGCTTTTGGGGGTCTGACTTTCACCAACCCCCTAGGCCCGCCATGCGATACTCATAGACGAACGGACCGGACTATACGGATATTGTCACTGACAGGCTCAGTAGGGTGTCAGGATGAGTTCGCTCATCGACGTCCCTTTTGGTCAATAGCTGGTGGCCCGTCACGTATTGGCTTATACCTCTGACGTGCCAGTGGTTAAATCCACAGCCATAGTATTGACGAGTCTTTAGAGTCCACCACACTTACAGTTACTCAAGCTTTCGGGCGAAACGCTGTAGAGGCCGTATGGAGATATGGCAGGGTCCGATCAGATACGTGCGGTATTGCACGGATCAGGATCGGACGGTTTGTACTAGTAGCCGTATAGGAATATGGCAGGGTTCGATCTGATACGTGCGGTATTGCACGGATCAGGATCGAACGGATTTTACTAGCCGGCTTTGGCTTAAGCCGGTCCTAGTCTAGTACAGTGTAGATTTTGTCTCATTGCATTTGTATCCGGTCGGAATACAGATGCGGGTGTGTATGCACAGTATTGGGGTTTTCCTGTAATTTATTACGGGACCAGTTTTCTGGAGTTGCCAGTTTGCATTCCGTTCCGGCCGGTTTTCCTTTGTTCTTTCCCGGCCGGACTTTTCTGATGGAGGGGGTTATTTGCAGTTTTGCAAATAACACTTAGTGGAGGGTTTTCTTGCAAATGATTTATTATGATAACCTTTTTAGATACCATTCTTTTCATGCTTTTTGGTGATTAGAAGTGGATTAGAGTTGATGTGATTTGGTTATGATGATGTTTTGCTTGTGGTTACCCTCCACCTTTTCCTACACTCACCTTCCTTCTAAGGTGATGGTTTGATATTCTTTTCTTCTCTACCTCCACCATTCTTATGCTTACTAGATGATAAGTTTTTTCAAGAGAGAAAAAAGAAAGAGAGAAGAAGAAGAAGAAGAGAGCTTGAGTTTCATTTCTTGATCTCATTCATGCTAGAAAAATGCAAGCACCATTTTTCTAATCTCATTTCCTCCATCATCCACAAATGGCAACAAACCCAAGTGAGACAATCTACTACACATTCTACAGCACATCTTGAGCATGTCGAATTGCCGGCTTCATGCGCGAGTTGCCTCGGTATTGAGGCGGGAGCCCGTAAAAGAAGAAGGCGATGTGGTGCCCTTTCCGGTGAGGAGGCGACGATGTGGAGGCAACACTTTCCGCGGGAGATCGGGACGATGACGAGAAGACCGGAGGACTCGGATCACTCGGTATACTTCTCACCCCCTCTCTAGTTAGCTAGCATTAGGTTAATGGTAAACGATCCGGGTTTTCTTTGTCCGCGGTAGCGCCGGTTTCCGAGTAAGAAAAAAATTTTGATTCCGCAATTTGGCCTCGAGTAAGACGGCCGGGGCGCTGCCGTGGCGCAACATGGTATCAGAGCCACGCCATTAACCTTACCTAGCTTCGTTTGATGTGTTTGCGTTTCCGATCGACCAAAATTTCCAAAAACCGTATTTTTCCTTCACATCAGTTTCTGTTGAAATTTTTTGAAGTCTAAAAATTTTTCAGGTGATCTCAGAAAGATGAGCAGGGTGTTCTAAGAACACTGAAAAAAAACGATACAGTGAACCCTTACCTTGAGCGCGGAAGCGCGGCACGAACCCACTTTATGCCGCCCTTCCGCCGCAATATGGTGGGCCCACTTTGTCGTTTTTCTTCAGTTGTTTTATGGGCTGAAATTAGGGGTTTTGGAATATTAAATTTGGGCCCAGGTTTTCTGTGACTGCTACAGTTTTGATTGGGGGCCCACTTGTTAATTTTTGGTCAATCGGAAAATTTTAAACACATTTTTCACAGTATTTACATTATATCTGCGACCGTGAATGTCACTCGATCGGTAAATCCGGTCTAACTGCTATAGCCCGGTTAGACGGATTTGCGAACGTGACTTTCACGTTGATGTTCTATGTTTATGCTGTGATGTTGCGGATCGGTCGTGCGGATAGCCTGGATGCAATGCTAGTACAGTTTTGGTGTATTATGTACATTTGATATTGCGGGGCGAGCGTCCGACATGTGGACTGCCGTCACTGCCTGTTTGTATTATTCTTTTGGGGCACGACCTGGTTGCGGTCGATGTACCCGGTATATGTATATTTTACTTTCTGTACTAGGGTTACCCCGCGGAGGGGTGCACGGATAGCCGGGTTCTGGAGGGCAACAAGCCCGCATCTCATGGCATTGGGACGGAGGGGGCTTTAGTCTGGAATTGGCGGGCTGTTCGACGCACTCGTAGGGGGTACAGGTTGACCCAGGAGGGGTGCCCAAGTTACCGGATTCCGTGAAGTGCTGGGTGGTCCATTCACGGTGCTGGAGGGGGCTGCCTCGCTTCAGGTTTTGGCGGGTGACTTGCCGCGCCCGTAGGGGTCTAGGATTTCATTGCACAGGCTATCCACACGACCAGGGGAACGTCGGGTTTCAGCAGCGGCTCTGTGAAACCCGGGGCTTCCAGATATCTGTATTGTTCTGTGATGCTATACATTTCTGTGATGTTGCATTTTATTCACGCCTTGAGCGAAATACTATATATTGGTATATATATTAGTAGATGTTGTATATGTTTTACATCCGCGCTAGTCCAGTCCCCGCTCTGCCGTTAGTTAGCTAACCTAACGGGTGATGACGGGACCCAGTGGCGAATGCGGATGGCATATACGTACGTCAGTATATTTTCGTTCTTTGTGGTGTGATTGATTGATGGGACTGCGTTGATTCGGATCATGCAAGATAAACAAACCTAATCTGATGTTGTTGGAACACTTTTCAAAAAGCTGTTATTGCAAGGACGTTCACTTTTGTTTTGCATCGAGGTATTCATTTGGAATATCCTGCTCCTCAGTCGACGAGGCAAGGGCCGAGATCCCTTCACTGGGAGTGACCCCTTGGACAGAAGTTTGCGTCAGGGCATTAACTTCACTATAGCCGATTACTTTTGCTTTGCATCGTGGTATTCAGTTGGAATATCCTGCACCTCATTCTACGGGGAAAGAGCCGAGATCCCTTCACCGGGAGTGACCTCTTTAGCAAAGGTTTTCGTCACTATATTTTTACAAAAGGTTATGCAGTTCCTTCAACGATATCAAGTTCATTACGTTAAAGGTTTTTCGCCAAAAACCAGTCGTAGCCCTCCGTCATTTCAGATTAGTATTACTTAGTATTCGTGCTGCGTATGTCGTGCTTAGCCGAGGCGTAGTGTTCGGTAGCTATGTAGTGCTTTTCTGTTGAATGGATATGAGATTGGTTAGGACAGTCGTGCGGTCATTTTGGCTCAGTCAAGGATTCGTACGGGTGGGTCTAATGCAATCAAGATAATGACGGGTTGAACTTGACTAGGATTCTTTGATATGTTGGCTCATTCAAGGTCACTTGGGTCCTAGGGGTAAAAATCACATCGGGAGTTTCAAAAGAACTGAAACTTGCCAGGCATGCGCATACCTTCTGGAGTGTGGTGACGTGAGTGGATTCCATCACGTTATCATGCGATGATAGTTGGATCCCGATTCCCACTGATGAGTTGGTTTACTCCTCGGGTGATCCCGACTAATTCTTCTTTCAGGTTTGGAGGAGAATTTGAGGTACAGTGGGAGGTTTCCAGATTAGATAAAGTGATAACCATTCTGATCTAGGTTAGAGTGCACGCTGAGTGTTTCTTTTCTCTCTCTCTGGCAGCGACCATTGACCCGACCCTAAGACTATGACTCAGTGACCAAGTTGACCGAACCTTCTTAAACACTGGCTTTTGGATTGTCTGAGTTGCAGACCTCATTGCCACTCCTACTTTTACCCTTTTCTCCAGGACACCCGTTTTACTACGAACGTCCACTTCCATTGGACAAAACCATCGTATGGTTATATACGAACTCGAAGGATTTCGAGGATGGTTTCTGGTTCTGGAGAAAACGGATAGGACTATTCAGTTGTCTTTTCTTTTCACCTTCTCTCAGGTTGCGAGTACTCCTTGGTTTAGGAGATAGTACACCTATTACGCAAATTGGATAGTCTTCTTCCAAACCTTAGGCTGGTGCCGACCGGTAAGGAATGAAGAAAACCAATTAGCATAACGATGGTGTGCAGAAGGTATTAAGTTAAGACAAAGTAAGGGATTAGTAGGAGGGCAAAGTAAATTGTGACTGATATTCACGACCAAACCAAGTATTTCTTCGCCAATCCTAAATCACCTTTGTATTTCTCCAGAACACTCCGTATCACTACGAAGATCCCATTTTATTGGATAATCCATCGTATGGTTATATACGAACTCGAAAGGAACTTGTTCCAGTTCGGGGATGGATTCTGGTTCAGGAGAAATAGGAATTAAGTACATTCAGGTGTCTTTCATCTTCACCTTCTCTCGCATTGCGAGTGTTCCTAGGATTGGGACAGTACACCCTTTATGCCTTTTGGATAGTCTTCTTCCAAACCATAGGCTGGTGCCGAACGGTGGGGAAGGAAGAAAACCATTTGGCCTAAAGGGGTGTGCAGACGGTAATGACTAAAGACATATAAAGGGATTTGGAGAGGTGGCAAAGAATTATACGGTTACAGTTGTGAATCTGGATAATGGAAGAGGCATTACTAGGAATACCAGAATTCCCCACAGAAACATTTCAATGTTTCAGTTTCACTGTGTACTGTTAATAGAAAACTGATTTCCCAGTTAGACACTTGCTCCAGGGTATGTATTACCAGGTATGATTCTCACATCTGTATGGTTTTTACAGATGCTGAGTAGGAGTAAGTTATTGGGAATTGGGTGATCATCCTCATTATATCGGGATTCGTTGTAATCGGTGATATTTGAGGAAGTCACCTGGGTTGTTTGCCGGTCGGCAAATATTTGGTTTTGAATATCCGCTGTTGTGCACCAATTTCAAATCGATATATCTGTACGTCTATTTTCATAGAGTGAGATATACCTTTTGATATTATGTCGATGACATTTACCTATATCAGTGGATGGTTAGGTAAGGAGCATTGAACAGCGGTGTAATTCTTCTTAACCATAAGTACAGTTTTCAACCTACGACGCACAGTGAAAGAGTTGTTAGACTCAGCGGACTTATACAGAGTATTGTATGTTGTCCAGTGTCCATTAGGACAGAGGGGTTGGTGCTCGTACTATATTCGGTTTACTTATGGCTTCTCTAAATTTTAGACAGCTGTTTCTTGGAAACACAGGGTCTAAGTTTTGAGGAGTTATAGGTATTTGAATAGAGTAGAGAACCAGGTGTAGCAAGTATCGGGATTCTTCAAGGTGATCGAAGATGTAGATACTTGTGTATGGTATTCAGTTGATAGTAATGATGAAGACAGATTGCTTCTTTTTCAGGTTACTCATAATTGGAAGCATTCCTAAGTTGAGTAACGTTGATCGACCTCCTTCCATTTAGTTGACATGCACTGGAGATAGATGCATGATTTGAATCTGGTTAAATTAAATCAGTGCCTCTGGTTCTATATTGGATATAGAACAGTTCATATCTTAACGATGTTAAGGTACGGGGAGTTGTCCGGCTTATGCTTAAAACCAGACTCCGGATAACTCGAGGCACGTTTCTGTAATGGCTGTTTGTGGGTTGACCCAGGCTATGACGAGGGTTGACTTTCTACCATCTGGCAGATCAATAGAAATATTGTTCTAGACTCGCCACAGTTTTATTAAAAATGGATTTTTCAAAAACAGCAGTGGGAGTATGGTAGAACTGGAAGTGATTCCAGAACCGCAAACGATTACTGAAGATTTAATAAGGAACCTAAAGATTCAATCTGATTTGACATTCCATTGGCCACTCCGCAGATAAGGTGGGTAACTTCAGGCACCCGAGAGGTACTACGGTAGCCTCAAGGACGGTGACAGGGAAGTTCTCGTTTACCCACACTTGCCATTGTTGTTGTTCCAGGCTGCGAGACCCGGTGGGAGGATGAGTATAACGTCGTTCTAAACTAGCTTTAGAAGTGCACGTCTATATGACTCTGCCAGAGGGTTGTCGTAGTCAGTGGGAGCAGCGGAAGCATTGGTGGACATCAGGCTTATGTCTATTTATAGACTAAAGCAGATGTAGCGGAGATAGATCATCTATTTCTGATGTGACAGTTATAGGTTTGACGTCATCAGAATAGGGGATGGATCTGTTGAGAAGGTAGTAGGAAGTGATATTCCTATACTACGATCGGTTATACTTTGGTCGTCACACAGTGGTTTCTCCACAAGGGACTTGGATATTATATCAGACATACTGGTTACTAGATCTATGGTTTTAGATCCAGATTTGGGTGGTTTCCCAATCTGGGTACCTTGACAGCATTCTATGAGTATTTAGAATGGACGACTCCTGACACGGTAATGCACCTGCAGTTGATGGAGTCACCCTCTCTAAAGGTGTCTTATAGACTAAAGGGGAGAGGGATACTCATGATTGGCAGATCACTTGCTTAGGCAATTGAGTCAATCATGAGATGTCAAGTACCGCACCAGATGTTGTTCTTGCACTAGATGCAATAAGTTGATATTGATCCAATCCTCGAGAAACAGTCGGAAGCAGTCTTAGAACATAAGTGGATGTTCTAGGGATATGATAACGACAGCCTCATTTGGGAGACAGTTATCATTCCAGGCTTCCAAGGTGACATGGACGACAAGGAGGTTGTCAGAGTTATAGTTTTCCTTCAGACGAGGGGCAGTATTTTGGACAGGTGGTCCAAGGCAATACTGAGGGTGGCATGGCGCAGGATACTGATTAAGTTCAGTTGACGATACAGTCTAAGAAGTTTGGATTTGGAGTTCATTTATGAGCTAGGTCCCATCAGATATCCAGACATTCTAAGACAGGTATTGCTCATTTCGGGAGATGTCTTTCTCCGCGAACTTGAGATATAGAGAGACATAGAAAGAAACATCACAGCGGATCCACTCACTGAGGCTATTCCTCGAACGCAATAGTTTCGCAAACAGGTTTTGTGAGACTGACTAGTAGAGGAGTTGGGTGTTCGGTATCACACGGGCTGTGAGTATGCGACATCGCAATAATTAGCCTTGAGTGCAAGTGGGAGATTGTTGGAGTTAGTGCCCTCAGAGTCAATTATTGGATCACAGGCACGTGATTGCAATGATTGAGGGAGGACCTATCCCGGTAGGACAGTCTTACTCGAGATGATAGTATGCTATCTGGTTTATCTTTATCATCGTATACTGCTTTAGGTGACCTGACATGTCGCTATTACACGTTGATAGAGCCCCTAGGATTCTTGCTTGACTACCAGCAGTATGATGGCGATCATATACGTGGGAGCTGGTGGTCTATAAGCACATCCTTAAAAGGTCCCTAGTCGTAGGAGTTTCGAGACAGGGGATCGATACTCCGTTAGTAGACTAGTGTATACAGTCGAGACCCCGACGAGGGGCGGTGGCCGGTCTCACAAGCCACTGGTGTCAGTTGGTTCACCTAAGATGTATACAGGTGCTCATTGGGTTATGAGTACACCGGACAGGACTCGCCGGGAACCTGCTAGTTGGTCTTATACCAGATGTCAGATAGCAGTTCCCTGGTGACATGTGTACAGGTTAGTTCATCGACCTGAGATCGTCATTTGTCTCGTGTGAGTTCCCACTGTGCTTTGATTACTACCCTACCACGGCTCAAAGGAGTCGTGCAAACAGGTTTTAGTTGGGTACAGTCCCGAGCCACATGGAGGCAGTGAGCGGATCTGCAGGGGTTCGTCTCTCCCGGTATTGGGGGTGAGGTCGCGCTGTGTCTAGGAGAGCCATTACGCAAAGCCCTCGGCCGAGGCAGGAGATTTACTGGTAGGTATTCCAGTAGTATCTCAGGGCGTTCTGGGCTACGCTCCGACACGACTTGTACCGCTTTTGGGGGTCTGACTTTCACCAACCCCCTAGGCCCGCCATGCGATACTCATAGACGAACGGACCGGACTGTACGGATATTGTCACTGACAGGCTCAGTAGGGTGTCAGGATGAGTTCGCTCATCGACGTCCCTTTTGGTCAATAGCTGGTGGCCCGTCACGTATTGGCTTATACCTCTGACGTGCCAGTGGTTAAATCCACAGCCATAGTATTGACGAGTCTTTAGAGTCCACCACACTTACAGTTACTCAAGCTTTCGGGCGAAACGCTGTAGAGGCCGTATGGAGATATGGCAGGGTCCGATCAGATACGTGCGGTATTGCACGGATCAGGATCGGACGGTTTATACTAGTAGCCGTATAGGAATATGGCAGGGTTCGATCTGATACGTGCGGTATTGCACGGATCAGGATCGAACGGATTTTACTAGCCGGCTTTGGCTTAAGCCGGTCCTAGTCTAGTACAGTGTAGATTTTGTCTCATTGCATTTGTATCCGGTCGGAATACAGATGCGGGTGTGTATGCACAGTATTGGGGTTTTCCTGTAATTTATTACGGGACCAGTTTTCTGGAGTTGCCAGTTTGCATTCCGTTCCGGCCGGTTTTCCTTTGTTCTTTCCCGGCCGGACTTTTCTGATGGAGGGGGTTATTTGCAGTTTTGCAAATAACACTTAGTGGAGGGTTTTCTTGCAAATGATTTATTATGATAACCTTTTTAGATACCATTCTTTTCATGCTTTTTGGTGATTAGAAGTGGATTAGAGTTGATGTGATTTGGTTATGATGATGTTTTGCTTGTGGTTACCCTCCACCTTTTCCTACACTCACCTTCCTTCTAAGGTGATGGTTTGATATTCTTTTTTCTCTACCTCCACCATTCTTATGCTTACTAGATGATAAGTTTTTTCAAGAGAGAAAAAAGAAAGAGAGAAGAAGAAGAAGAAGAGAGCTTGAGTTTCATTTCTTGATCTCATTCATGCTAGAAAAATGCAAGCACCATTTTTCTAATCTCATTTCCTCCATCATCCACAAATGGCAACAAACCCAAGTGAGACAATCTACTACATATTCTACAGCACATCTTGAGCATGTCGAATTGCCGGCTTCATGCGCGAGTTGCCTCGGTATTGAGGCGGGAGCCCGTAAAAGAAGAAGGCGATGTGGTGCCCTTTCCGGTGAGGAGGCGACGATGTGGAGGCAACACTTTCCGCGGGAGATTGGGACGATGACGAGAAGACCGGAGGACTCGGATCACTCGGTATACTTCTCACCCCCTCTCTAGTTAGCTAGCATTAGGTTAATGGTAAACGATCCGGGTTTTCTTTGTCCGCGGTAGCGCCGGTTTCCGAGTAAGAAAAAAATTTTGATTCCGCAATTTGGCCTCGAGTAAGACGGCCGGGGCGCTGCCGTGGCGCAACAACACCGTGAACAATTTTTGCAATAATCATGTGCATCTTTGAATAAAGTTGGCCAATAAAAACCGCATTACAAAACCTTTTCCGAAGTTTTTCTTGGACCAAAGTGACCGCCACATGTTTAATCATGGCAAAAGGACAATACACTCCTGAACTCATTATTAGGGACACACCGGCGAATGATCTGATCGGGACAATATTTGAACAAATAAGGTTCGTCCCAGTAAATGTAACATTTCAGAAAATATAAAATAATATTTTTTGAATTTTAATAATAAAATAATATTTTTGGAATTTTAATAATAAAATAATAATTTTCACGAATATTATACGAATATAGATTTGAGTTTTCGTAGAATGGTATAGTTATATACCTATATTTTTGGAAAATAATTGGAATTTAAAAATGAAATATTATTTATGAAAGAATTTATTTAAATTCGCCATTTTATAAATTAATACACAATTATTTACATACAACTTTATGTTAAACTTGATTAATATATTACTAATTATGCAGTTAGCCAAATCCATTTTTTTTGTGTTAACCATGTATGTGAGTGTGCATGACATTTTGTGACATGTTACATCGAGATGTTATTTTGTAACATGTTTTTTGTTTTGAAAGAAAAAGAGAAAAGAAAAGAAAAGAAAAAGAATAATGAGTGGGGGACATGGATGTGACCATGATTTATGAGGAGAGAGTGAGTGAGAGAGAGAGAGAGTATGGTTGTATCAACCATGATAGTTTCCCCACTTGTTTTCATCATCTCCTCTTTCTTCATCCCCACCACCCTCTATCACAATGAAACCACCCCTAAAACCTCATCAAAACCTCACTTTACTTTCACTAAACTTGTTCCTTATCTCATCCTATACCCCATGGTGGAATCAAGTTGGAGTTTTGAGTACTTTCGACCACCGAAGAATTTTCTTGAGTTTCTTCCATGAGGTAAAACCTTCATCTTTCACCAAGTTTTTAAGTTTCCTAAGCTCAAGTGATAGTTTAGAGTTAAGAGGTTTAAGATTTGTGAACTTGGAAAATTCTAGGATGATCTTTAGTTGATATTTTGAGTTGTGGAGATATAATTGAGGCTTATCTAGTGACCACAACCCAATTAGTAATAGAATCCTTGATCAAACTTGAGTTTAGAAATTTCAAAAATGAACTTGGAATTTTCCGATATCGGGTTTTTGTTGAATTGTGGTCATCAAATAGAATCTGCTATGACTCTAGAACTTTGAAAAATATTTTCCATATACAAAGAGATGTGCATACTATTAGGAATATGCTGGGTACCTAGGCACACTAGCAATCTAATTTTCGACGATGGCAACATGCATTTCAAAAATTTTCTAGTTTGCCAAAATTACCAAACCAAGAATCGAACTAAATAGATTGAACTTGTAAACAAAAACCTAGTGTGCTAAACTAATCTACTTTGTTAAGAATACTCACATCCTCAAACTTTCTTCAAGTGCTCCGGATCGCGATTGCAAGCCGGTCATCCTTTGACGAAGATGATCCACCTGAGGGAAACGATGCAGGCTCCAGTTTCGCTTAGCGAAGCAACCGACGCTCCAAGGTCGCTAGCAATCGAGAGTGGAGATGTAGGAATTTTTCCCTATCTTTTTCTCTCATTCCTTAAGCTCAAGTGAGCAACTAAAGAAGAAGGAGGAGGAGGTGAGCAAATCCAAGGCATGAGCAACTCAAGAAATAAAATGAGCTAAGTGTAGAAGAGCTCTCAAGCATGAAGAGTCAAGAGAGTATGAATGAATCAAGAGTGAATGGCATGTAGAAAGAATGGCTCCTCATTTTTCAACCATGCAAAAAATATCGCACACATTTTTACAAATAAACAATCAAAGGCCATACCTCTCTACATACCTCTAACCATGCTTATGACACCTTACCCTCCACCTCATTTCCAAATGATTTTCTAAAAAGAAAATCATATAATGAGGTGTCCATCTTCTAGAAGATATTCCGTATAAATACGGAATACTATCCGGTATACATATCGAAATACATATACGCGTATTCGTATAAAAATACGAATAGCCGAGAGAGAAAATGAATAATGAACAATAATACTAGAATACATATATTAAAAACATATATATAAATTATTAAATCAAAACATGATTTAATAATCCGGCTTAATCCTAAGCCGCTAGTACTATCAACCGTCCGATTAAAGTCTGTGTAGCCTGTACACATATTTAATCGGACATCTGTACGTACTAACATACGTCTTCTAAATCATATCGCCTGAACCGGAAAAACTCTCTGTGTGGGACTCTAAAGATTCGATAATACACTGGCAGCGGGTTTAATCATAAGCACGTCAGCGGCACTAGCTGTACGTAACGGCTGCCCAGGTATTGAACAATAGAAAGGCCGATGAGCAAACAAATTCGTACTCTTACTGAGCCTGTCTGTGACAATCTCCGCACAGTCCGGTCTGTTCATCTAAGAGTATCGCATATCGGGTCTAGGGGGTGGATGAAGTCAGACCCTTAATAACACGATATTTCATGTCGGTGTGAAGCCCATCACCTACTGAGAAACTACTGATCCAAATCAGTAATTCTCGTCCACCTTGGCAAAGGATTTCTGGTGATGGCCACTCGTGTACAACATGACATCAACCCTTAATACCGGGAGAGACGAATCCTCGACAATTCGCTCACTGTCTCCATGTGGCTCGGGACTGTACCCAACTAAAACCTGTTTGCACAACTCTTTTGAGCCGTGGTAGGGTAGTAATCAAAGCACAGTGGGAACTCATACGAGGAAAATAACGATCTCAAGTCGACAGGCTAACTTGTAGCCATGTCACCTGAGAACTGTTATCTGACAATAGGTATAATATCATCTAGCATGTTCGCGGCGAGTCCATCCAGTGTAACCCATAACTCAATGAGCACCTGCATACTATCTTAGGTGACTAACTAACACCAATGGCTTGTGAGACCGGCCACCGTCCCTCGTCGGGATCTCGAAAAGTAGACACTAGTCTACACCGGAGTATTAATGCCCAATCTCGATACACTCTCGACTTGAGACATTTAAGGATGTGCTTATAGACCACCCAGCTCCCACGTATATGATCACCATCATAATGCTGGTAGTCAAGAAAGAATCCTATGGGCTCTATCAACATGTAATAGTGATCTGTAATACCACATAATACATGTACATGATGATAAAGACAAACCAGATAGTATACTATCATTTTGAGTAAGACTGTTCTACCCATATATGTCACGAACCGAAAAAGCATGTGACTGGCCCTTGAACCATATGAAGTCTATAGGACTCCATCTGACCCAAGTAAGCCAAAAGTCCAGAAATCTAAAACTATTTTAAGGAGTAAAGAAACATGTTTTGAAGTCAAGCTTTTTAAATAACTAAGCCGAATATGCATTTTTAAAAATGTGTAGTCTTTTCTGAAATATTCGGCAGAGTTTCCTTTGTAAAAACTGGCCCCGAACGGGCTACAACAAGAATAATATATAAATGCAGTGATAAAAGGCATCCCCAAGCGGGAGCTAGCACTTCGTTAATCGACGGTCACAACCACGCAAGCAATAATAATATACAACGCCAAAGGGCGAGGATCAAAACTCAAAAGAAACTCAAACAGCCTGAAAACCGTAATACTACAAGCGCGACTCTAAGGTCGAAATAATACATCACTATTTTCTAAGTTTGAAACAATATACAAGTTTTGGTTGATGGAATTTCTAGATACAATGAATAAATAATGTACAATGGCGGTTCTGATACAAAGAACCCACCTACCAAAGCAAGTCACCCGTAATGGAAGCAATGTGCCCGAAAAGCCGCAATGAAATCTGTACGACAAAACCTACAAGAACTGTGGCACAACGGGGGTGAGTTGCCAACTCGTGAATAGAAAATATCTACAAGCAGAGATCGAATGTATGACCCATCCTAGGTCAATACGATCAGATATATATAAACCTCAATATGAATAAAGCTGAAGCATGCTAAACTGGCAATGTAATCTCTATACATGAGTGTAGTGCCAAGTACTCGTGCCAGTGCCTCAAGTAATAGCATATCATAAATATGAGGTATGATCCATGTAATCAATCTGCATATACATGGATCCCGTCCACTCGTCACCCAATGACTATAACCATCATGCATGTAAATTTCATCAGCATATGCATGGAAATATGAGGATATAAACCACCTGTGTCCCTCGTGACACGTCAAAATCATGGAACCGGAGTGCCCAGTATCGACACTCGAAAACATCATGAAAGCTGTGCCCAGCATCGGCACGTAAATCCTCATATATCGGGCTCCGTCAGTCCGGATCAGCCCATGGGCTCCGTCTGCGGAATCGGCCTTCGGCCCCAGCAGTACGCCCATATCCATCTATCGACTCTGGTCGGTATCCTACGGATAACCGCCAGGTCCAACCAATCATCGGTAGGTAGTGGTCCCACTGCCAGGCTCACCGTCTACTACACAGCGAAACCGTTCTCGCCCCGGGGTACCATACCGGGTCCACCATGTACCCGCAATCGGCCTCATCCGCCTCCTCGAATCGGGTTTCACATGTCGCTCTCAGCACCGAGAAAACACATGGTGGACGCACTGAAATATCATATCAAGGGTAACCGGGTTTTTAAAACAATTACATATTCTCTTTTGAAATACCCGCGGTTCCCAAATCCAGAAATATCATGGAAACAACATATCTCAATGCGCATAATCAGAAAGCATGATGTATGTGACATATAAATGAAGTGCAAGTATATCATGCAGCATGGAATAATAGTATGCACATACAAGGGTCATATCCTGATGCAGTAATACTACTGTGTAGTGACATGGCAATTACCGATGAAGATGTGTGTGAGCCGACAAGTAAGTGTACGTGGTACATAAGCATCATCGGTAATGGTGCTGGTGTCCTAGCAGCATGATTGTAATACATCAATAAACACAAGCAATGCAATGCAAATAGCATGAATATGCGGAATCAAATAATCAACGCAACAGTGAAGAATCTACCTCAATAAATATATCATGCAGTCTTGCCTTTTGAAATAAGACAAATCAGGATTTTTGGTAAAATAAGGGCTACGGTGTTTTAAGAAAAGATGTGTCTTTTGAAAATATCCGTAGAATCCTTTTTGCCTATCCTTAAAATATCCCCGATTCGTTAGTTTTGAAATAGGTATGACTCGGGTCTAGTCTAACGCCTACTATGCGAACTACGGACCCAACTATCAAGTCAATCGGGAGGGGTATGGAAACCACCTACATCTGAGTAGATATATATATATATATATATATATATAAATATAATAGTCAAAAATCCCGACTCAATGGTAAACTGTATAACATCCTCGAGTCATGAGCGCGGATCTATCATCAATATAGGCTCGTACGGTAAATCGTCGTACGGCATCCCAATAGCTGGGTATGGGTCAATATCACATTATCTCATCACATATCAGGTATCACTACCCTCATATCATATAATCTAGGGTACAGATCTAAGTCTAGTACAACCGATACCATCTATATAAATGCATGTGTAGACACACGTCCCAAAGCCCGCCAAAGCATTCCGTCGTATCTCCCATACGAATACTATCATATCGCCGATCTCACGGCCTCAAATCGAATCTCATTGACTCAACTCACATCCAAGCACTATCCTTATAAACCAGTATATGCACACATAGTCCCATACCCATGTGAACACATACAAATATAATATATATTCCCATATACACATGCTAAAGAAGGTATGTATGCAAGTGCGTGTGTGTGTATGTATAGGAGCAACCCCTACTCTAGGGTTTAGCAATACACTAAATCAATCCATCCTATCATCAATAATCTCAAAGAACATATAATAAATATATGTGTGTATACGTATTCGTATATATCACCACGGACTGCGGGGGTGCTATACGCTATCCACCCGACTTCCCCCGTAGATATAATCTACTCACCGGGTCTTCGCTCACCGAAATCGATGATGCTGTGCTTGTTCGCCTCGGAATCCTTGCGAGGGTACCTACAATAATAAACAGTCGCAATACGTATTAAAATCGAGGCAGAAAACCGATACAGCGCACAGTATGCTCATAGGTTGGAATGTATGGCCTAAACGTGCAAATCAATCAAACAATCCCTGTTATCGACGTACGAACACCCAACAACAATATACAAATCCAAATATCAAGAAAGTGCATTTTAAAATACGGAAAACATCGCCTAAAACAAACCAAAATGCTCACAGATTTTCCCCAGGTGACAATTAGCCAAAACTGCATATAGGAGGGGTCTATTTTAGTGCAAAATGAGCCCTGGAACAAAACTGGAACAATTCTACCCTACTCTGGCCGCAAATTGCGGCCAGAATGATTAAATCTGCGGCCATGGGTTGGAATTAGGGGCTCGGGTCTTGGTGGTAGCTTTCTAGGTGCCTGCACGACTCCCAGTAAACCCAAAATCATTTTTACTGTCCCCGGGTTGCTCCAGATTCCAAAGTACCCTCTAAAATCACACATTAATCCGATGTCGGGGTTTCTAAATCCGTGTTTTGGGGTTTTAAGTCCCAGGTTTGGGTCTTAATTTAAGCACTAGGGTGTTTGTTCAGCCTCTAATGAGCTCAATTGCTCACCACAACTCACAATTTCCTCAAACCCTAACTAGGTTTTCCCTTGTTCACAAAATTACCCGATATCGATTCAATCTTAACATAGGGTTAAAAGTAATGCTAAAACTAAGCTAATGGATCAGTAATTACCTCATTTGGCAACTCAAGAATATTCTTGAGTTGCCCCTAGTGGCCAAAATCCATGCTTCTTTAGTCCAATGTATAGATCTTGAGCTTGTGCACACTTTTAATGAAAGGAATATGGGGTTTTGGTGATGTTTGTGAGATGATTTGGGGCTTGAAGAGGGGAGGTGAGGTGAGGTGCAGGAGCAGCAGCAGCAACAAGAGGGAGAGGGAGAGAAATGAGTGAAGGTTGAAGAGGAAATGACTAAGTCTTTTGGTCAAAGAAGTCCATACCTCTCTCTCTCACTCCATACCTCATATAATAATCCCTTTTCCATTTCTTTTTATTTTCTTTTTCTCTAATTCCTTCTCACTCAAATAGTGAACCCAAACAACATGGTCGAAAATAAAACACAAGTGTAGAAAAATGATATGTGCATGTTTTGCACAAAACACCCCCAAAATCCGATTAGCGATTTTTAATCGCGATTAGCACTAAATTAGCATATAACTAATCATAAAAACTTAAAAATGGAATAATTCCATAAAATACCCTATTTTATAATTTTCCATAATTTTTCCAAAATTTTCCCCATTTATTTGTATTTAATTATACCGAAATATTAAAATATTCATTAAAATAATATTAAATTATAAAAATTCCCAAAAATAATATTTTATTATTTGGAAATGTTACAATCTACCCCCCTTAAAGAAATTCGGTCCCCGAATTTAAATTTAAACCCCCAAATACTAAAACATTTCGATACAAATTCCAAGTCGTCGGGGCTCCGAATCATCAATACATATAACATCATAGCGCAATGCATGCGCATGAGCAATGGGCAGATAACTCAAAAGCAAAACTCCGTCAAGTATCCTGCAATCATCGGAGTCATGGTAAGACACAAATGTCAAATCCAAAACAAAACCAATATGATATAGATCAGAACTATACATATAGACATCCAATCTATACATGTGAATAGCTGATGTAAATGCATGCCAAATATATCCAGGTACTGTCCTCTGACTAGTCCTGCTCAGTACAAAACGAATATCAAATATCATAAAGATGTACTGCTCCAAAAGGAATAAATCCAAAAATGCACATAACACCACCCTGTGCGTCTGGTGCGCACGGAAATCAAAATCCATATATGTGCCATACAGGTGCACAAAACGACATCTAGGTGCAACGGGTGTGCACGAAGTATCTGTCATAGGCAACGGGTGTGCCTGACAGCAAAACCAGGTGCATCAGACATGCACGAAGAATCTCGATTTAGTGCATCTGGTGCGCACCCAAAATCGTATCCTAAAACATGCGCCCAACATGCGCGAAAATCCAAATCGGTGCATCCATCGTGCACGAATGAAAATCTAAATCCTGCGCGCTCAACATGCACGAAATCACCAAATCCAATAGTAAACGCCGAACATGCATAAGTCTCATCAAAAGCACGGAGTGCAAGAATCAATCATAAATATCAGGGTAAAAGTCGACGATATAATGCGGCTCAATCAAAATCAGGTGTACCGCGGTGGAAAATCTCACAACCGTGTGCAGCAGCATGCACAGTTCAAATCAAACACTAAAAGTTCATGAAAACTATGCTGGAGGCGTAAATCAAATCACCGGCATAAAATATGCATGAAATCACAATCAATACCTCAAGAATAATAACTATGCGCAAAGTATAAATACCCAGTAGGTGCAACCATGGTGCACAAAATATAAATCAGATGCAACAAAGGCACGAAATACAAATCTGGTGCGATAAACGCAAGAAATATAGAACTGGTGCATCCTATGCACAAATACCCAACAATAACTCAAATGCGAAAGCAGCAACACCAAGCGTACCCAGGTGTAAAGAAAATCATAAACGTGTGCAACTGCGTGCACAAAGCACATATTAGCTATACCGAGTGCAAAAATCAAATCGTGAGCGTAACATATGAACCACATCCAATCAGCCGTATGAAATCCATAAAACTCAGTCATCAAGAATAAATCATGTGAATAGATCACCCAAAATACCGAAATCCAAAGTGACGGATACGTGATAGTCAAATCACAAAACCACAAATCATAAATACTGTCGTCGGTATATCCTCCTTCAAAGTCGAGAAGGTGCCGGTACATCCAATGCTAGCGGCGCAAGATATCTACTTGCCTCTTACTCGCGGCTGGCGTCCTCTGCCTCTGGTTCTGTATCTTCCCTGTGGATTACCAACCTCGCAATCCATCGGCTCATCGGCCTGTCAGGTGTACTAAAGGGAACGATTTCCGTTCTGGCACTGCTCTGGTCATCTTTCGGTCAATCCCCACGACCGCTCGTAAAGCAGCACGTCACTGGCGCCGACCTCTGTATGCATATCCGACCTTTAATCTTAACGAGGAGTAACAACAGCTCAACAGCGTCTCGCACGTACCTCTTGTCCCGCTTGTCTGTATCATCGTCCATTTCGACGTCACGTCTCTACCTGCGCACTGCAATATCCTCGGCTACGGTCCTTCCAAAGTCTTTCACACGGACTCAAAATCATGAACTCGGTATCTTCATCACTCAGTAGAAGATATCTAGCCGAACACGTCCTCAGCGTGCGTATCGCATCTTTGATGTCAGTGGAGTGGAACGTCATCTCGTCGAAATCTCGTGCGAACTCTTTACTCCACTTGCTCCAATGTCGACTGATTTGGACTCATCTACGAGTGGCTGTATGGACTACGCTCCAACGGCTATGCTCATATCTGGAATATCCCAAGCAGTGTGTCCCATCACATGATATCCGAATGATGTCGAACCATTCGATCGACTCGTCAGAACCTCATAATCCCCCAAGAGCTCAACATCTTGGGTACAGTTTAATATTATCGAGTACATACCACAGCATCGGTGGTCCAACCGTAGAAGGGCAAACCCAAGCCTCACTAATGGCGCCGTGGAACCGCCGCAAATCCTAAGGTTTAAAGGCTTTCACACGGTCATTATGTTGAGTTAGGATTTCATTCTTCTAGAGGGTCCATGGAATCGCTTGCAAGTCTTTCCGAATACTTTAGACTTGGAAATGGGTTCCTGACATTCGATCGTCTCAATCGACTCTCAACGAATCTGCGTGAAGTCGCCTCTAGCTGAAATCAATCTATCTGATAACTTCGCATCGGGTAAGCGAACGAACCATATGTCCTAGTCATTCATCCTTGGTGACTAGCGACTCACCATCATATCTCTAAGTATATACCCATGCTGCAGTAGCTCCAATCATCTGGGCGATATCTCATCATTTGCAGCAACAACTGGCTCATTCATCCATACGCTGAACAATGCCTCAATCCTCTAGGAAAGGCGATACATTGGCGGCCATCTCTAAATCGGTCGGCTCTAGATCTGAGTAAGACTCTCCATACTGGAAATCTTCAACTCCACTGAGCCTGCTCCGGCGCATAAATCGGACGAATTACCTTCGTCTCTCAAATCGGGGTAGACTAGCTACCAACTGTCTCATATCTGCCTGGAAGCTCCGGCGATCTCAGCTCGTAAGCTCCGGAAGCGACATCCTATTAATCTCAGCAACAGCTGGTCCATCTGTCTGCATGGTAGGTGACACCATAATCTCTGAGGTATGCTGTACCTCAACAGTCCTCTCTCAACTGGCAGCGCTAACAATGGCCCGATCATCCAGTGTAAAACTAAGCACTCGCCTCCACAAGAGGTCACAATCATCATAAACAAGCGATATCTCATTGGTCATCACATCCTGGCTGGTCTCTATCAGTGGCTCAATCCTCTGATACCGATCGGCACGTCCGAGAAATCTCGTAAAAGCGATCTGTCAAATGCTCATGGCACGAAAACACAATAAAACGAAGCCTCTATATGCAATCGTATGTCTCTGGAATCACGCCCTGGTCAGTCCTCGTCCATGACGAGCTCATGCTGACGCAACTCGAGCCGTAGCTCATTCTGCCCGTGCAATCGTGGCAGCAAAACCATAACCAGTCTCGAGAAGGATAGATCATAGGAAGGAATATAATACTGTGCAAGGAAAATGTACATCCTAAGGTTTCTTAAGCGGAGTGGCGTGTCGTAAGTATGCCGCGGAACATACGTACGGTACGTCCCTCTACTCAAGCTACCAACTCCATCAACCAAGGGTCATCCTATGCGACGAAAGTTCGGGTATAATACCCCCTCGACTAAGTCTAAGTTCCGTAAGGTCAAGCCTAAGTTCCGTATATATATAAACGCCTTAGGCTCCACATAGTCAAACTCAGACTCGAACCAAGGTCAACCTAGCGCTCTGATACCAATTTTGTCACGACCCGAAAAAGCACGTGACTGGCCCTTGAACCATATGAAGTCTATAGGACTCCATCTGACCCAAGTAAGCCAAAAGCCCAGAAATCTAAAACCATTTTAAGGAGTAAAGAAATATGTTTTGAAGTCAAGCTTTTTAAATAACTAAGCCGAATATGCATATTTTAAAATGTGTAGTCTTTTCTGAAAAATTCGGCAGAGTTTCCTTTGCAAAAACTGGCCCCGAACGGGGTACAACAAGAATAATATATAAATGCAGTGATAAAAGGCATCCCCAAGCGGGAGCTAGCTCTTCGTCAATCGACAGTCACAACCACGCAAGCAATAATAATATACAATGCCAAAGAGCGAGGATCAAATCTCAAAAGAAACTCAAACAGCCTGAAAACCGTAATACTACAAGCGCGACTCTAAGGTTGAAATAATACATCACTGTTTTCTAAGTCTGAAACAATATACAAGTTTTGGTTGATGGAATTTCTAGATACAATGAATAAATAATGTACAATGGCGGTTCTGATACAAAGAACCCACCTACCAAAGCAAGTCACCCGTAATGGAAGCAATGTGCCCGAAAAGCCGCAATGAAATCTGTACGGCAAAACCTGCAAGAACTGTGGCACAACGGGGGTGAGTTGCCAACTCGTGAATAGAAAATATCTACAAGCAGAGATCGAATGTATGATCCATCCTAGGTCAATACGATCAGATATATATAAACCTCAATATGAATAAAGCTGAAGCATGCTAAACTGGCAATGTAATCTCTATACATGAGTGTAGTGCCAAGTACTCGTGCCAGTGCCTCAAGTAATAGCATATCATAAATATGAGGTATGATCCATGTAATCAATCTGCATGTACGTGGATCCCGTCCACTCTTCACCCAATGACAATAACCATCATGCATGTAAATATCATCAGCATATGCATGGAGATATGAGGATATAAACCACCTGTGTCCCTCGCGACACGTCAAAATCATGGAACCGGAGTGCCCAGCATCGACACTCGAAAACATCATGAAAGCTGTGCCCAGCATCGGCACGTAAATCCTCATATATCGGGCTCCGTTAGTCCGGATCAGCCCATGGGCTCCGTCTGCGGAATCGGCCCTCGGCCCCAGCAGTACGCCCATATCCATCTATCGACTCTGGTCGGTATCCTACGGATAACCGCCAGGTCCAACCAATCACCGGTAGGTAGTGGTCCCATTGCCAGGCTCATCGTCTACTACACAGCGAAACCGTTCTCGCCCCGGGGTACCATACCGGGTCCACCATGTACTCGCAATCGGCCTCATCCGCCTCCTCGAATCGGGTTTCACATGTCGCTCTCAGCACCGAGAAAACACATGGTGGACGCACTGAAATATCATATCAAGGGTAACCGGGTTTTTAAAACAATTACATATTCTCTTTTGAAATACCCGCGGTTCCCAAATCAAGAAATATCATGGAAACAACATATCTCAATGCGCATAATCAGAAAGCATGATGTATGTGACATATAAATGAAGTGCAAGTATATCATGCAGCATGGAATAATAGTATGCACATACAAGGGTCATATCCTGATGAAGTAATACTACTGTGTAGTGACATGGCAATTACCGATGAAGATGTGTGTGAGCCGGCAAGTAAGTGTACGTGGTATATACGCATCATCGGTAATGGTGCTGGTGTCCCAGCAGCATGATTGTAATATATCAATAAACACAAGCAATGCAATGCAAATAGCATGAATATGCGGAATCAAATAATCAACGCAACAGTGAAGAATCTACCTCAATAAATATATCATGCAGCCTTGCCTTTTGAAATAAGACAAATCAGGGTTTTTGGAAAAATAAGGGCTACGGTGTTTTAAGAAAAGATGTGTCGTTTGAAAATATCCGTAGAATCCTTTTTGCCTATCCTTAAAATATCCCCGATTCGTTAGTTTTGAAATAGGTATGACTCGGGTCTAGTCTAACGCCTACTATGCGGACTACGGACCCAACTATCAAGTCAATCGGGAGGGGTATGGAAACCACCTACATCTGAGTCGATATATATATAAATATAATAGTCAAAAATCCCGCCTCAATGGTAAACGGTATAACATCCTCGAGTCATGAGCGCGGATCTATCATCAATATAGGTTCGTACGGTAAATCGTCGTACGGCATCCCAATAGCTGGGTACGGGTCAATATCATATTATCTCATCACATATCAGGTATCACTACCATCATATCACATAATCTAGGGTACAGATCTAAGTCTAGTACAACCGATACCATCTATATAAATGCATGTGTAGACACACGTCCCAAAGCCCGCCAAAACATTCCGTCGTATCTCCCATACGAATCCTGTCATATCGCCGATCTCACGGCTTCAAATCGAATCTCATCGACTCAACTCACATCCAAGTACTATCCTCATAAACCAGTATATGTACACATAGTCCCATACCCATGTGAACACATACAAATATAATATATATTCCCATATACACATGCGAAAGAAGGTATGCATGCAAGTGCGTGCATGTGTGTGTATTGGAGAAACCCCTACTCTAGGGTTTAGCAATATACTAAATCAATCCATCCTATCATCAATAATCTCAAAGAACATATAATAAATATATGTGTGTATACGTATTCGTATACATCACCACGGACTGCGGGGGTGCTATACGCCATCCACCCGACTTCCCCCGTAGATATAATCTACTCACCGGGTCTTCGCTCACCGAAATCGATGATGCCGTGCTTGTTCGCCTCGGAATCCTTGCAAGGGTACCTACAATAATAAACAGTCGCAATACGTATTAAAATCGAGGCAGAAAACCGATACAGCGCACAGTATGCTCATAGGTTGGAACCTATGGCCTAAACGTGCAAATCAATCAAACAATCCCTGTTGTCGACGTACGAACACCCAACAACAATATACAAATCCAAATATCAAGAAAGTGCATTTTAAAATACGTAAAACATCGCCTAAAACACACCAAAATGCTCCCAGATTTTCCCCAGGTGACAATTAGCCAAAACTACATATAGGAGGGGTCTATTTTAGTGCAAAATGAGCCCTGGAACAAAACTGGAACAATTCTACCCTACTCTGGCCGCAAATTACGGCCAGAATGATTAAATCTGTGGCCATGGGTTGGAACTAGGGGCTCGGGTCTTGGTGGTAGCTTCCTAGGTGCCTGCACGACTCGTAGTAAACCCAAAATCATTTCTAGTGTCCCCGGGTTGCTCCAGATTCCAAAATACCCTCTAAAATCACACATTTATCCGATGTCGGGGTTTCTAAATCCGTGTTTTGGGGTTTTAAGTCTCAGGTTTGGGTCTTAATTTAAGCACTAGGGTGTTTGTTTAGCCTCTAATGAGCTCAATTGCTCACCACAACTCACAATTTCCTCAAACCCTAACTAGGTTTTCCCTTGTTCACAAAATTACCCGATATCGATTCAATCTTAACATAGGGTTAAAAGTAATGCTAAAACTAAGCTAATGGATCAGTAATTACCTCATTTGGCCACTCAAGAATATTCTTGAGTTGCCCCTAGTGGCCAAAATCCATGCTTCTTTAGTCCAATGTATAGATCTTGAGCTTGTGCACACTTTTAATGAAAGGAATATAAGGTTTTGGTGATGTTTGTGAGATGATTTGGGGCTTGAAGATGGGAGGTGAGGTGAGGTGCAGGAGCAGCAGCAGCAACAAGAGGGAGAGGGAGAGAAATGAGTGAAGGTTGAAGAGGAAATGACTAAGTCTTTTGGTCAAAGAAGCCCATACCTCTCTCTCTCACACCATACCTCATATAATAATCGCTTTTCCATTTCTTTTTATTTTCTTTTTCTCTAATTCCTTCTCACTCAAATAGTGAACCCAAACAACATGGTAGAAAATAAAACACAAGTGTAGAAAAATGATATGTGCATGTTTTGCACAAAACACCCCCAAAATCCGATTAGCGATTTTTAATCGCGATTAGCACTAAATTAGCATATAACTAATCATAAAAACTTTAAAATGGCATAATTCCATAAAATACCCTATTTTATAATTTTCCATAATTTTTCCAAAATTTTCCCCATTTATTTGTATTTAATTATACCGAAATATTAAAATATTCATTAAAATAATATTAAATTATAAAAATTCCCAAAAATAATATTTTATTATTTGGAAATGTTACAATATAGGTTCTCCCTCAATCATCACAATCGCGTGCCTGCGATTACAATAATTGAATTGAGGGAACTATATCCAACAATCTCCAACTTGCACTTAAAGCTAATTATTGCAGTGTTGCATACTCACAACCCGTGTGATACTGAGCACCCAACTTCTCTACTAGTCAGCCTCACAAAGCATGTTTGTGAAACTATTGTGTTCGAGAAATAGCCTCAGTGAGTGGATTCGCTCCAATGTTTTCTTTATCTTTCTATATCTCAACTTCGCCGAGAAAGACTATCTCCTGAAATGAGCGATACATGTCTTAGAATTTGTCTACATATCTGATGGGTCCCTGTTAACAAATGAACTCCAAACCCAACAAACTTCTTATGCCGTATCTTCCACTGAATTTAATCAGTATCTTACGCTATGCCTTCCTCAGTATCCGCTTGAACCACCTGTTGATTGATCTTCTAAAAAGTTTGTTCGTAAAGTAACCACAATCAAGACGGTGTCGCTAATAGCTAGCCGCGATTAGTACAGGTCATCCGCAGGGAAACGTGAACTCTTTTCTTGCTTTAGACGAGATGATTAAAGAAGGGTTATTGTTTATCGTAACGGATATAGAATTTATAAAGAAAAGGCTCGTAGGGTTCATAGGACTTAGTAGTAATGGATGAATAAGTAAAACTGAATTCTTTTATCGTTTAATAGTTTAAAACTAGATCGATAGTGATAAATGTAGATTAGAGTTCTTAAAAGAAACTAAGGTTCTCTCTCTTAACCCTTATTCTTTTATTGATCTCTATTCATGTCTAGCCTTTAACAAAACAAGTGTTTAACCGATCTCAAATCGTGGTCGAGACTATCAATAAATTGGTAGCGCGCCCTATTAGAAGGTTAACATTTATTTTGCTAAAGTTTATAAGCTTTAAAATATTTAAAAGAAGTTAAATGATTTTCTCATCCATTATTCTACCCTATCCTACGAACCCTAGCAAGCTAGGAATTACTTGCTTATGGTTAAAGATTTAGAAGAAAGGTTGAAGAATGAAATCATAATGAAGATGAAGAAATGCAAGTACAGAAAGTAAGTGCAAAAAGAATTAAATAACAACTATCTTTATTAATCAACTATTGCATTTACAAATCCTTTGAAAGTAGAGTACACGAACCCTAGTTGCTCTAGATCTGTTTTTTTGTTGGAAGTAGATGAACAACTGATGATCACTCGGATGTGTGGATCGCTTGGACCTTTTGATCTCTTCGATGATGATCCTTAATGTGAAGCTCTCGGTCCTATATATAGTCATTAAACTAGAAACCTTAGATTCCCTATGTGAATATATGCTGTTAAGATCCATAATACAAAATATCACATCCTACGGCCACAAAACCGCCGTGGTTCCGCCGCATATTCCTTACTTTCGCCGCGGATCCGCCGCAACCTAGTAGAATCAGGATTTGGGATTTTTTTTGGTGCTTTGTATTGATATTTGGAGATCCTATCGATGTATGGATTTTGAGAATAATACTCTGAGTCTCTGCCGTTGCTAGATCTCTTGATTTGCTTCTAAATTTTTGGCAGATTTGATTCTGACATCTCGATTTTACTCGGATCTCTTGGATTCCAGACCTGAGCTAATATCTGCGCAATATCTTAAATCAAAGTGTTAGTAGTATTTGGTATTTTTGAGATATTATCCTAACCATTTTATATGATATTAAATCTTAAGAATATTGATTAGAAATATTTGATAAGATATGCATATTTTTAATTATTAATATTTTATTTAAATATTATATGCATACATTTTTCCTCATCATGTTAATTATAATGTAGAAACATATGATAATAAACTTTTTACAAATAAACCCTCATATGTTCTATATTTACAATAAACACCTTTTAGTACTTAACAATAGTAGGGAAATTGTTCATTTAAATTTGCAATATTTTAGACTAATCAAAAACCCCCAAACTTAACTTTGATCGTCCCAAGCAAACTGGTTATTAAAGAGAAAAAGGAAAAAGAAAAACCTAGCATACTTTCATAGGCAACACGATTGCATTGAGCACGTGCAACAAGCCTTTAAACCTACATGTGTTCCTAGTAGGAGGAGTGTTGTCTCCTTAGGGTTTTCAGCAGATTATACCCACAAAATCCCATAATAAAAAGAAAGAAGATGAAAATTACATACAAAGATAAGAACATATAAAAGAAAGAACTTGAAAATAAGAGTTTCAAGCTACACTAGCTTTTTAGTAGCCATGAGCCCTATCTTAATGGTCATGAAAAGATGTCCGAAATCACATCAGCCCTCAATAAAACTTCGTCTTTAGTCTTCCTCCCTACCCTTTCTTCCAAACATCGATCATATACCCTTCGTGTGTGTAAATGACATCCCTACACTTAGAGAATTCAATTCAAGATATCATACACTTGTCCATCTTCCTTAGTATTTTTTAGTCGGTGAATATTTCAGATGGAATTGCTCACATATTCTTCATGTGACCGTTAATACTTCTTGAGGTACTAACCAACTGATTACCAAATGTGCTCACTCTTTGAGGCGTAATTAGCAATATCCTAGTCTTGCAACACCTAAGGCTTAGCAGTGGCTCCCAAACCAGTTGGTCTAAGGCACTAGATGATAAGGCACCCTCGCTATATTTTTTTTATGCTGCCTTAAGTAATTACAAAACCAGTGTTCTTTTTTCTTCACCATTTTTTTATGTCATTTATATTTCTGTTTATATATATTTTTCTTCATACTAATCCTTTTAGACAAGAGCATTTCAATGTATACTTTACTATCCCAAGTTTCAAGATGTGTGCAATTGCGTATAGTAGGGTTTCAACGTTCAGATGTTTTGTAACATTTCAAAAAAAATAAAATATTATTTTTGAAAAGTACACGCTTACAGCCAGGAAGGTGCCGATTTTTGGAATTTAATATTAAAATAATATATTTCCCAAAAACCGCTAGATTTGCGAAATTGGGATTTTCGAAAAAGGGTATAAATATATACCAATAATTGTGAAATAATTGGAAATTAAAATGATTTATGCGTCTAAAAATATATTTAAAGGATTTGGCATTTTTTAAAATCAAATATATGCAGTTTAAATGAAAACCCAATTAGTGCACTGCTAATCGCGATTAGGCCAAATCCGTGTTTCTACAGTTTTCCATGGCTAGTGCACCATGTCATGTTGCATTTTGGCTACATGTTGTTTTGTTGTGTTGTTTTGGGGTATTATATGGTTTGAGTTTTAAAAAGAAAAAGAATAGAAAAGGGATAAAGAAATGGGGTATGGACATGAGAGAGAGTGTGAGGGGTCTTCATTGACCATGGGCCTTTGATAATCATTCATCATTTCCCCTTTCCCTTCCCTCGTGGCTGCCTCCTCTTTCCCCCTCCTCTTCATCCTCACAAGCACCATAAAAAACAACTCAAAATCTCATGCTGCCTTCACAAAAAACATGTACAAGCTTCCCACAAACACTTTGGACCAAGAGAAGTTGGATTTTGGAGACTTGGGGCAACTCAAGAATTTTCTTGAGTTTCTAAATGAGGTAATCCCTTTACAATTAGTATAGTATTTCATTCCATTAGCTTCTACGTTTAGTTTAGAATCAATATATTGAGGTTTAGTGGACTTTGAAATTTCCAAATTAGGGTTTTGATGAAAACTTGGGTAGTGAAGTGTAATTGATGTTAGTAGAGGGCATACAACCCCTGTAGTGATGGTATATTGGACTAAACCTGAGAGTAAACACCCAATTCACAAACTTAGAAGCCCCAATATTGTATTTTTATGGAAATTGTGACAGAAATTGGAGATCTGCTAACACCCGGGTGACCTGAAAATTATTTAGCGAAGCCTGAGAGATGTGCAGGCAACCTAGAAGCTACCCTAGAAACCCGAGACCATATGCTCATGTTTAGGCCGCCATTATCCTCATTTTTTCCGCAATTTACGGCCTTGTACGTTGGAATCGTCCCGTGCTTGGTCCATGGCTTTATCATAGGCAAATTAGACCTACCCTATATGCAGAATTGGCTAATTTCATCTGAAACAAAATCTGGGACCATTTCCTTGAGTTTCTGTTTTGAAATATGACTTTTAAATGAATTGAACTTGTGATATTTCATTTAGTCTCGATCGATTGGCGTTTTTATGTTGATGTCGAAGGTTATTGGTTCTTCTTGCATGTGTAGACCATAGGTTTACATCTATGTGTGATTCGTGCGACGTTTTGGTTTTCATGCTTGATTTCTATTTACGATACTATATGTGTATTTATGTAGGTACCCCTACATGGATTTCGAGACGACGGGGATGAGCGTGGCTTCATCGACTCCAGCAAGCGAGAATCAAAGTGAGTAGATCTATATCTGCTGGGGAAGTCGGGTGGATGGCGTATATCACCCCCGCAAACTTTGATGGAAACCGATATATATAGAGTATGGTTAAGGTAACCGTGTTAGAAACTTATGAATAAGGTTAGAGAATTGTAGGAAATAAGAAATATCATGACTTAAAGTTATAGCTTGTGGTTTAGGTGACATGGTATGATAGGAAAGATGCCCCGAATTGATGTTTAAGGATGCAAATTATTAGATATAGATAAGTAGTTGTAAAGACAATTCAATAGGAGATTATAGTGAAATGATATGATTAATACGTGATGACAAGATTTGATGATGATGTTTGATGATATTGCTGTATTTGGATACTATAAGACTAGATAGCCGACGTAAATGTGTCATCCGAACCATACCTATTTCCAAACTGAAGAATCGTATATATCTTTTAAACAGATACCTTGAGGGATATTACGGATTTTCAAACGATATCTTTTTCTTAAAAACCCCGTAACCCCTACTTTCAAAATTACGATTCGCATCTTCTAAAAACCGATCGTATGATTCGTGTGTGAATGTTAGATTAGATACGTATGCTTATAGTAAAGGTATAATGTGTGTGTGTGTGTGTGTGTGTGTGTGTGTGTGTGTGTGTGTGTGTAATTGACTTGATGTGGGAAAATGCAAGGAAAAGAATTTACGATGTTACATGATGACTTGATGATATGTCGGTATACGGATGCGAGCCGATCGAGATGATTGATACCTTGCCGGTCCCCTGATATGAGTTGTTATGGATGTGACCTAGGACATAGGGTGTGTGTGTGTGTGTGTGTGTGTGTATAATGCGGTGAATCATGAATGATATGCCATACGAGACGTTAGGTCCGTACCCTCATAGTCATATAAGTTGATAGGATCCCTAATGGTTTAATACCGCCGTATGATGATTTACCGTACGTGATGAGTTTTGTGATGATTCATCCATACCCCTGACTAGAGGATACCGTACGATGTATTGTACCGTACGTGATACTGTGAGTGTATTGTACCGTACGTGATACTGTGAGGCTAGATGCCGATTGTTAGATTTACCGGCTCGTTCATGTTAGATACGTATACCTGTCAGCATTCGCATACGATTTACTTATGCTACGTTCATGTCACTCTCATTGCATTACATATACCTGTGCTAATACACCTGCACCATTATCGATGATGCGTATACTACACTTACACAGATTGGCCGGCTCACACACTTCATCATCAATAATTACCATGTCACTACACAGTAGGACCGCTGCATCATGATATGACTCCTTACATAATTTACTTCCTATAGTTACATATGCACCTTTATACGATGTTGCATTTGACTTTGGATAAATTGGGAACCACATGATATATTTTAAAACTGGATTCATTTAAAAAAGCGGTTTTCCCTTGATATACGCATATTACTGTGCGTCCACTATGAGTTTTCTCGGTTCTGAGATGTGTGACAGTGATACCTGATTCGATGAGCTGGATGAGGCCGATTGCGGGTACATGGTGGACCCGGTATGGTACCCCAGGGCGAGAACGGATTGCTGTGCAGTAGACGGTGAGCCTGGCAGAGGGACTACTACCTACCGGTGATAGTATTTGGTCTCGGCGGATATTCGGAGGATACCGACCGAAGTTGAGAGATGAGATGGGCCGATCCAGACTGACGGAGCCCGAGGGCCGATCCGGACTGACGGAGCCCGAGATATGAGGATTTACATGTTGATACTGGACACGGGTTTCATGATGTTTCGAGTGTCGATGCTGGGCACTCAGGTTCCTTGATTTTGATGTGTCGTGAGGGACACACATTGATTTATATCCTCATACTTTCATGCATATGCTTTTGTGATATTTACATGCATGATGTTGTTGTGTCATTGGTTGACACGTGGATGATATCCACATGCATACATACATTGACTATATGGGTGGACGAGATCCATATGCATACAGGCATTGATTATATGGTTGGATGATATACACATGCTGTTAGGCGTTTATTTATGTTGTTGGCACATATGCAGATACAGTCACCCTAGATATCATAGTATTACCTTTATGGTACAGTTGACCTAGGAGTCGTTGTTTATTCGATTTCTATCTGTTGATGTTTTTCTACTCATGAGTTGGCAACTCACCCCCGTTGTGCCACAGTTCTTGCAGATTGACCGCATGGATCAGTAGCGGTAGCGCAGGCACACAGTTGCATTCAGGTGATTGCTTTGGTAGGTGGTACATATTGGATCGTACTCCTCTTGTATTTATTATTCATATTGTATCTAGTCAACTCCATCAATCAAACTAGTATTTGTGTAAGTAATGAGACTTAGTGAGACTTATGGTTGCGAGACTTAGAGCGAGGGGTTTTTCGCTATTCGTGGTTTTGATGTCTTGCTTATTTCTTTATCTTTTGTGGTGAACTTCGCCGTTGGGCGTCACATACTTATATTTATACTTTGCGTGGTTGTGGACCCGCCGCTTGGCAAAGTGTTGGATATAGTGCCCTCAAAGTCAATTATTGGATCACAGGCACGTGATTGCAATGATTGAGGGAGGACCTATACCGGCAGGACAGTCTTACTCAAGATGATAGTATGCTATCTGGTTTATTTTATCATCGTGTACAGCTTTAGGTGACATTTGTAAGTCTACGGTAGCGCACCGACCGTCTGTCCGAAGCCAAAATGCGGAAACGAAATTTTTTCTAAACTACAAACCGGCGCTATCGTATGCTTAAAACCCGGAACGAACCATTAACCTACAACTAGCTATCTTGAGAAGGGGTAGAAAGGCTATACCGATCGATCCGTGTCCTTCGGTCTTTGGTCACCATCCTAAGCTCCTCGCGGCATCTCCGGTCTCGATCTCCTCGTCGGAAAGGGCACCACATCATCGATTCCTTTTACGGGCTACCGCTTCATCCGAAGCAACTCGGGCACGAAGTGTGCTAGCCGACGTGTCCAAGGTGATGTAGAGAATGTTTGTGATCACTTTATCTCTTGCATCCATGAGATGGATGGAGGTTAGAGATGATGCCATTAATGGAGGTTGTGTGCTAGAGCAAGAGGAAGAAGAAGAAGACTTTTCTTTCTTGAGTTGTGTATGATAAAAATGAGAGAGTGAGAATGATAAACACAAGAGCTCACCTATCTCATGGCTGCCCTTTCTCTCTCTTCTTATCATATCAACTCCAAATCAATCACAAAATGTGATATTTGCACAGGAAATGATACCATGAGTCACCTATGAAGTACATGTATCATTTAATGCACAAAATGATGGCTTAAGCTCACAATTTCCATTTGTAAACATTAACCCAAATGTTTACAGATACGGCAACATCTAAAGTAAACTCGTGATGGATCACAAGGATACCCCTCACCTGTATATACATACTTGCATCCGCATTCCGACCGAATGCGAATGCGATGAGACTAAAGTAATCCAACAAATCTAATACTAGGATCCGGCTTAAACCAAAGCCCACTAGTATGATCCGCCCGATCATGATCCGTGCACTACTGCACGTATATGATCGGACCCTGCCATATATCATACGGCCTTTACAACGTTTCGCCCGAAACTTGAGAAACTGTCTGTGGGGGACTCTAAAGACTCGTAAATACTTTGGCTATGGATTTAACCACTAGCGCGTCAGAAGTATTAGCCGTACGTAATGGGCTACCAGGTATTGACCAAAAAGGAGGTCGATGAGCGAACTCATCCTGACACCCTACTGAGCATGTCAGCGACAATATCTTTACATTCCGGTCCGTTCGTCTATGAGCATCGCATGGCGGGCCTAGGGGGTTGGTAAAATTCAGACCCCCAAAAGCGGTACAAGTCATGTCGGAGTGTAGCCCAAAACACCCTGAGATACTACTGGAATACCTACCGGTAAATCTCTTGCCTTGGCTAAGGACTTCATGTAATGGCTCTCCTAGACACAGTGCGATCTCACCCGCAATACCGGAAGAGACGAAACCCCTGCCGATCCGCTCACTGCCTCCATGTGGCTCGGGACTGTACCCAACTAAAACCTATTTGCACGACTCCTTTGAGCCGTGGTAGGGTAGTAATCAAAGTACAGTGGGAACTCACACGAGACAAATGACGATCTTAGGTCGATGAACTAACCTGTACACATGTCACCAGGGAACTTCTATCTGACGTCTGGTATAATACCAACTAGCATGTTCCCAGCGAGTCCTGTCCGGTGCACTCATAACCCAATGAGCACATGTATACATCTTAGGTGAACCAACTGACACCAATGGCTTGTGAGACCGGCCACTGCCCCTCGTCGGGGACTCGACTGTATACACTAGTCTACTCCGGAGTATCGATACCCTGTCTCAAAAACTCCCACGACTAGGGACCTTTTAAGGATGTGCTTATAGACTCCAGCTTCCACGTATATGATCGCCATCATATTGCTGGCAGTCAAGCAAGAATCTTAAGGGCTCTATCAACGTGTAAGGTCACCTAAAGCAGTACACGATGATAAAGACAAACCATGGTAGCATACTCTTCTCTATCAACGTGTAATAGTGAACTACAATGTCACCTAAAGCATGTACACGATGATAAAGACAAACCAGATAGTATACAAGCCTCTCGAGTAAGACTGTCCTACCGGTATAGGTCCTCCCTCAATCATTGCAATCACGTGCCTGTGATCCAATAATTGACTCTGAGGGCACTATATCCAACAATCTCCCACTTGCACTCAAGGCTAATTATTGCCATGTCGCTTACTCACAGCCCGTGTGATATCGAACACCCAACTCCTCTACTAATCAGTCTCACAAAACCCGTTTGCGAAACTAATGTGTTCGAGGAATAGCCTCAGTGAGTGGATCTGCCTTGATGTTTCTTCTTATGTCTCTCTTAATCTCAAGTTCGCGGAGAAAGCCATCTCCCGAAATGAGCAATACCTGTCTTAGAATATGTCTGGATATCTGATGGGACCTAACTCATAAATGAACTCCAAATCCAAACTTCTTAGACTGTATCGTCAACTGAACTTAATCAGTATCCTACGTCATGCCTTTCTCAGTGTCCACTTGGGTCACCTGTCCAAAACACCGCCCCTCGTCAGAGGGAAAACTATAACTCTGACAGTCACTCTGTCATCCAGGTCATCTTGGAAGCCTGGAATGATAACCGTCCCCCGAAAGAGGCTGCCGTTATCATATCTCTAGAACATCCACTTATGTTCTAAAACTGCTTCCGAATGTTTCTCCAGGATTGGATTAATATCAACTTATTGCATCTCGTGCAAAAACAACATCTGGTGTGGTACTTGACATCTCATGATCAACTCAATTGCCTAAGCAAGTGATTTGCCGATCATGCACATTCCTCTTCCCTTTAGTCTGTAAGACACCTTTAGAGAGGGTGACTCGATCAGGTACACTACCGTGACTCGATCAGGTACACTACCGTGCCAGGAGTTGTCCATTCTAAAACACCTTTAGAATACTGTCTAAGTACCCAAATTGGGACACTTCCCAAATCTAGATCTAAAACCATAGATCTAGTAACCAGAATATCTGATATTATATCTATATCCTATGTGGAGAAACCACTGTGTGACAACCAAAGTATAACCGATTGTAGTATAGGAATTTCAGTTTTATACTCTGTGTATGTCATCCAAATACCAGGACATCACACCCTACTACCTTCTTAACAGATCCATCCCCTATTCTGATGAAGTCAAACCTATGACTGCCATATCAAAAATAGATGATCTATCTCCGCTATATCTGCTTTAGTCTATAAATAGACACAAGATACTTGTCCACTATGCTTCCGCTGCTCCCATTGACTACGACAACCCTCTGGCAGAGTCATATACACGTACACTTCTAAAGCTAGTTTAGAACGACGCTATACCCATCCTCCTGCCGGGTCTCATAGCCTGGAACAACAGTAATGTCAAGACTGGGTAAACAAGAACCTCCCTGTCACCGTCCTTGAGCATACCGAAGTACCTCTCGAGTGCCTGAGGTTACCCACTATACCTGCGGAGTGGCTAATGGAATGTCAAACTAGATTGAATCTTTAGGTTCTTATCAAATTTTCAGTAATTGTTTGCGGTTCTGGAATCACTTCCAGTTCTACCATACTCCCACTACTGTTTTCTGAAAAAATCCATTTTTATTAAAACTGTGGCGAGTCAAGAACAATATTACTATTGATCTTCCAGATGGTAGAAAGTTAACCCTCGTCATAGCCCGGGTCAACCCACAAACAGCCATTACAGAAACGTGCCTTGAGTTATCCAGAGTCTGGTTTTAAGCATAAGCCGGACAACTCCCCGTACCTTAACGTCGTTAGGATTTGAACCGTTCTATATCCAATATAGAAACAGAGGCACAGATTTAATTGGAACCAGATTCAAATCATGCAGCTGTCTCCAGTGCATCTCAACTAAATGGAGAGAGGCCGATCAGCATTACTCAACTTAGGAATACATCCAGATATGAGTAACCTGCAAGAGAAGCAAGTTCTCATAATCATTACTATCAACTGAATACCATACACAAGTATCTACATCTTCGATCACCTTGAAGAATCCTGATACTTCCAACACCTGGTTCTCTACTTTATTCTTATACCTATAACTTCTCAAAACTTAGACCTTGCATTTCTACGAAAAACATGTCTAAGAACCAGAGAAGTCACAAGTAAACAGAATATAGTACGAGTACCAACCCCTCCGTCCTCATGGACACTGGACAACATACAATACTCTGTATAAGTCCCCTGAGTTGAATAACTCAAACCCTGTGCGTCGTAGGTTGAAAACTGTACTTATGGTTAAGAAGAATTACACCGCTGTTTAATGCTCCTTACCTAACCATCCACTGATATAGGTAAATGTCATAGACATAATTTCAAAAAGTTATATCTCACTTTATAAAAATAAACTTACAGATATATCAATTTGAAATTGGTGCATAACAACGGATATTCAAAACCAAATATTTGCCGTCCGGCAAACAGCCCAGGCGATTTCCTCAAATATCACCAATTACAACGAATTCCGATATAATGAGGATGATCACCTAATTCCCAATAAATTACTTCCACTCATCATCTGTAAAACCATACAGATGTGAGAATCAAACCTGGTAAATGCATACCCTGGAGCAATGGCTAATTGGGAAATCAGTTTTCTTTTAACAATGCACAGTGAAACTGAAACATGTAAATGTTTCAGAGGGGTATTCGGGTATTCCTAGTAATGCCTCTTCCATTATCTGATTCACAACTATAACCGTATACTTCTTTTCCATCTCTCCAAATCCCTTTATATGTCTTTAGTCATTACCTTCTGTACACCCTCTTAGGCTAAATGGTTTTCTTCCTTCCCTACCGTTCGGCACCGGCCTATGGTTTGGAAGAAGACTATCCAATAAGCATAATGGGTGTACTCTCCTAATCCTAGGAGTACTCATAACCTGAGAGAAGGTGAAGATAAAAGACAACTGAACAAATCTTATTCTTATTCGTTTTCTCTAGAACCGGAAACCATCCTCGAATCTGGAACAAGTTCCTTCGAGTTCGTATATAACCATACGATGGTTTTATCCAATGGAAGTGGATGTTCGTAGTAATACGGGGTGTTCTGGAGAAAAGGGTAAAAGTAGGAGTGGCAATGAGGTACGCAACTCTGACAATCCAAAAGCTAGTGTTTAAGACGGTTCGGTTAATTTTGGTCACTGAGTCATAGTCAAGGGTCGGGTCATGGCCGCTGCCAAAGAGAAAGAGAGAAAAGAAACACTCTGCGTGCACTCTAACCTAGATCTGAATGGTTATCAATTCATCTAATCAGGTAACCTCCCACTCCATCCTCAAATTCTCCTCCAAACCTGAAAGAAGAATTAGTCGGGATCACCCGAGGAGTAAACCAACTCATCAGTGGGAATCGGGATCCAACTATCATCGCATGATAACATGATGGAATCCGCTCACGTTATCATACTCCAGAAGGTATGCGCATGCTTGGCAAGTTTCAGTTTCTTTAGAAACTCCCGATGTATGTTTTTACCCCTAAGACCCAAGTGACCTTGACAATGCCAACATATCAAAGAGTCCTAGTCAAGTTCAACCCGTCATTATCTTGATTGCGTTAAACCCACCCGTACGAGTCCTTGGCAATGCCAACATAACCGTACGACTGTCCTAACCAATTAACATATCCAGACGACAGAAAAGCATTACAGAGCTACCGAACACTACGCCTCGGCAATGCACGACATACGTAGCACGAACACTAAGCAATACTAATCTGAAATGACGGAGGGCTACGGCAGGTTTTTGGCAAAAAACCTTTAATGTAATAAACTTGATATCGTTGAAGGAACCGGATAGCTTTTTATAAAAATATAGTGGCGAAAACCTTTGCTAAAGAGGTCACTCCCGGTGAAGGGATCTCAGCTCTTTCCCCATAGAATGAGGTGCAGGATATTCCAGATGAATACCATGATGCAAAGCAAAAAGTAATCGACTATAGTGAAGTTATTACCCTGATGCAAACTTCTTTCCAAGGGATCACTCCCGGTGAAGGGATCTCGTCCCTGGCCTCGTCGACTGAGGTGCTGGATATTCATAACCGAATACCACTATGCAAAACAAAGAGAACGTCCTTGCAATAACAGCTTTTTGAAAAATGTTCCAACAACATCAGAATACGTTTGTTTAGCCTGCATTGATCCGAATCAATGCAGTCCCATCAATTAATCACACCACAAAAGAATGAAAATACGATGTACGTATATGCCATCCGCATTCGCCACTGGGTCCCGTCATCACCCGTTAGGTTACTTAACTAACGACAGAGCGGGGACTGGACTAGCGCGGGTGTAAAACATATACAACATCTACTAGCATATATATCAATATATAATATTCGCTTAAGGCGTGATAAAATGCAACATCACAGAAATATAATAAGCATCACAGAACAATACAGATAATATGGGATCCCCGGGTTTCATAGAGCCGCTACTGAAACTCGACGTTCCCCTGGTCGTGTGGATAGCCTGTGCAATGAAATCCTAGACCCCTATGGGCACGGCAAGTTACCCGCCAAAACCTGAACCTAGGCAGCCCCCTTAAACAATGTGAATGGACCACCCTGCACTTCACGGAATCCGGTAACTTGAGCACCCCTCCTTGGGTCAACCTGTACCCCCTACGAGTGCGGCGAATAGCCTGCCAATTCTAGAGTGAAGCCCCCTCCGTCTCAAAGTCATGAGATGTGGGCCCGTTTCCCTTTAGAACCCGGCTACCTATGCACCCCTCCACGGGGTAATCCTAGTACAGAAAGTAAAATATACAACGGGTATATCGATCTCAGCCCGGTCGTGCCCCAAAAAGAATAATATACAAACAGGCAGTGACGACAGTCCACATGTTGGACGCTCGCCCCGCAATATCAAATCTACATATACAACCAAACTGTACTACCATTGCATCCAGCCTATCCACCACGACAAATCCGCAATATCACAGCACGACACAGAACATCAACGTGAATGTCACATTCGCAAATCCGTCTAAAAGGGCTATAGCAATTAGACAATATTTACCGATCAAATGACATTCACGGTCGCAGATATAATGTAAATACTGTGAACTAACATGTTTAAAATTTTCGATCGACAAAATTTCCCGAAGTGGGCCCCAAGCACAAATCCAGCACTCAAAACGATCTGGACCCAAACAGAAAATACCAGAAACCCCAATTCCATGTCAGAGAGCACTGTAGAAAAAATGGTGCAGTGCAGCTACAGTGATGCGGTGGAACCGTGGCCATAACGGGGTTACGGCCGCGGTTCCGCGGCGCTACAGTGCTATCATGCCACCAATTTTCTGCAGTGTTCTTAGAACAGCCTGCCTGATTTTCTGCAGCATGATTGAATTGATTTAGCGTGCTTGCGCTTTCTAAAAGATAGATCAAAAATATTTGTAACCGCAATCAAGAACGGCATCGCTTTGCAGCTAGCCGGTGAGTACGGATCGGTCCACAGGGATGTTGTGAATTTCCTAATCGCGCTAACGAATTAATTCCGAAGGGTGTTCGGATTGATTATTAAATCTAAAAATTGAAGTTGTATGATACTAGGATTAGAAACTTGCTAGGATTAAGTTTAGGGAAAATTTGGTAAACAAAGATCTACATCTCTTTCCATTGCCATTAATTAAATGTATCATATTAGTGTTATGGTAAATCTTAACAAAGGGGATTAGGATGATTGGGAAGATTGATTCTTCCTCTAGATCCTTGTCTTTCCTTTCTTAATCTTTACCCTAACCTCCATGGAAAACCTTAAGATCCGGGCCTTTATACTACGATATCACCGCTACCTCGAGGGATAGGGTGCCGTAGGGAGCGGAATAAGAAGGTATGCATGGAGTTCTAATTTTCATAAAAGATTGGTAAAGAAAAGAGACGAGAGATCTTCGTCTCTCAAATCCTTCCCCATTCCTAACCCTAACAAGCGAGGAAACTACTCACTCATTAGAGAATTTAAAAACATCTATCTAGGGCAGAGAATAAAAATTACCTAGGGCAAGAATTGAAATCTAAACTAGAGCAAGGAATTAAATCTACTTACAGATGCATCTCTCCAATCATCAACGCAGGGTTGTCAGATCTGAATTCATGAATTGAAAAGAAACACCGATGCTCTCCTAAAGACTTCTAAAATTTATTATTAAAAGGGAGGCATGAAAAGAATACAATGATTTGGGCTTCTATTTATAGGAGATAGAAACCCTAGGTTACAATTGATTTGCATGTCTACATTTACCAAAATATCCTTAGAAAGACCTAGTCAAAGTAGACTTCAAGCTTTGGTAAAATTTTATGTCTCTTTAAAAGAAAGTATTGGGCCTTGGATCTTTGGGCTTCCTTATTATTTGGTTCTTTATTAAAATAGCTTCTATGTTTCTTCCAGATCTCCAGTGAATAATTGCGGTGGGCTTTTAACCGTTCGCTTTGTAATCTTGGACCTTGCATTGCCTTGTACTTTGTGAATTTTATCTTTGATGTCGGCTTAATCAAGAGTCTTCTGTTTGTTGGTCAAAGTCCACTTTTTCATCGTCTTTACATCGTTTTCACTGTTTTCTGTCTAAGAACCTGTAACCTGTAACATGTAGCAGACATGCGTCAAAAGCACCTGTTTTATTTGTAAAAAGAATAAGAATGGGGAATACAAAATGCAATATTATGGTATGAACAAATACCCCCAAACTTATCTTTTGCTCGTCCTCGAGCAAACTTATTTTTATTCTGTAAAAAACCTAACCGCACTTTCGTAGGGAAACGCGATTGCACTGAGCTCGTGCAACAAGCCGTTAAACCTCTAGGTGTCCCTAGTAGGAGGAGTGTTGTTTCCTGAGGGTTTTCAGCGGATTACACCCACAAAATCCTATCAACTCGGCCCATTAACTTTTGTTCTTCATTTAGGTTTTCTAACAAGGAATTCTATTATCCTCTACCCGTAAATTATCCACCCAAATTCTTCACACTTCCTCATTATTTAACTTAAGATTATATATATCTTATAGACTTACTTAGCTTTCGGCATCTCTTAAGTTTTCCTTCTAGGGTTCCGTTTCCACTTAGGAATTTCTATCAACCCTACTAAAGATACAAGTTTTATTCTTCATTCCTTTCTCTCATCTAAACTCTAATCACATATCCCCCACGTGTGTGTAAATATCACCCCTACACTTGGAAATTCAAATCAAGCAATCGTACTCTCGTCCGTTGTCCAAAGCACTTATTAATTGGTGAATTTTTAATTGAATTTTGCTTACACATCCTTCATGCGACTGTTAATACTTCTTGAGGTACCAACAACCGATTACAAGATATGTTTGCACTTTAAAGCGTAATTCCTAGTCTTGCAACACCCAAGGCTTTAGCAGTGACTCCCAAACCAGTTGGTCTAAGGCACTAGGTGATGAAGCACCCTCGCTAAAATTTTTTTCTATTTTTTTAGCCTTAAGTAATCACAAAAACCAGTGTTCATTTTTTTTTCTTTATTCACTTTTTTTCTTTTATTTTCATTGTACTAAGGACTTTAGACAAGAGCATTTCAAGGTCTCTTCTACTATTCCAAGTTTCAAGGTGCGTGATTGTGCAAGTTGTAGGGTATACATTTTCAGAATCTAGACTTAAGTTAGGAACTATTTTTCAAACTTATACTCTAATAAGAACATCAATACTTTTCCTTCGTTTCGACTTAGCCCAAGAATTGAACCCAAAATTTGCCTATTTCTAAATAAACTACAAGGCATATACTTTCTACCGTTAAACTTTAAGGAATGTTATCTTTAGGGTCTTTAATTCACTGAGTCTAAGATCTAGTTGTTCCTAGCCAGTTAACCTACTTGTCAAACTCAAGTCTGTAGGGTGTTTTTTCGTCACCCCATTGAGATGGGAATACGCGCACGCTTGTCAGGCGTACTACAGATTCCCCCTGCCTAGGGCAGGCCGGGGTTTAATGATTGTGGGGATCCGAATCTCCGGCAGCCGCGGACTAAGCTGCCGTTAATTACCCCTCGCCTTTGGGGCGAGGGAACCTCCGATTAACGGGTTAAACTGGTCATGCGAATTCAATGTGCAGTGTACGTGTGTTCTGTTCTGAAAGGGGGGTTTTGGATATATCGGGAGCCACGCAGAGTTATTACGGGGGTCCCGCTACCCGGATAGCGGGCTGGGGGTCAAGGGGGCTAGCAGCCCCCTTGCGGGGTTCGGGGCAGCGCCCCGGCCCGAAAATTTTTTGGAGGGGGAGAATGTTGCAGAGTATGTGTATGTGTACATTTGTATACAAATGTATATATATTTGTATATACATAAAAAGAGGGGGAAAAGGCATCCAAGGGATGCGTGGGGCAGCACCTTGGGTGCTGTGCGCAGGTGCGCAAGCGCGCGCGCCACGTGTCGGCACGCGGGCGCCTTGCGCACTTGCGCAGGTGCGCAAGCGCGCGCGCCACGTGTCGGCACGCGGGCGCCTTGCGCCCTTGCGCAAGCACGCGGGTGCGCAAGCGCGCGCGCCACGTGTCGGCACGCGGGCGCCTTGCGCACTTGCGCAGGTGCGCAAGCGCGCGCGCCACGTGTCGGCACGCGGGCGCCTTGCGCACTTGCGCAAGCGCGCGGGTGCGCAAGCGCGCGCGCCACGTGTCGGCACGCTGGCGCCTTGCGCACTTGCGCTGCGCGCCGGAGAGGCACAAGAGGCTTTTAGCCTAAGAACAGAAGCTGTGCTTCAGAAATGAAATATTTATTATGTATATATGTATGGAGTTAAACTCCTATGATATTTTGAAGCTGATAAAGGGGGTTCTTCTTCTTCCTCCTGTTGTTTGGCCGGATCTTGAAGATCAAGAAGTAGGAGATTTTAAAAATCACTCATTTTTGAGATCTGATGGGAGATCTGAGTTCCCCTTTGTGGGTTTTGTGGTGGAAAACCACTTAGTTTTGGAAAAGAAAGAGTAAAACTCTTGATTTAATTCAAAAGAAATGAGAAGGTTTTAGAACCTTGGAGAAGAAGCAGGAAAGAGCTCAGCTCTGAAACTTTTTTGGAGAGAGAAAAAGTTATTGAGATATTTTCATTTTCTTTTGCCTTTATAGGCTATACACTTTGCACATAGCCCCTTGGGCTTCACAAAATGGCATTTTGCCTATCCCATGGCTCATGTGCCATTTCTTTTTGCACATAAGCCATGGGCTTTACAAAAATTTGGCTTTATGCCTATTTTTCTTACATTTATCCATAAAACAAAACAAAAGAAATACAACAAAATTATTTATTACAAAATTTTTATCTTGGCATGGGGGGAGGCCGGCCGCTTCATGTTCGGGCTCGACCCGGGCATGGGCCTACTGGATCTGGGCTTGGGCCCACTTGGCTTGGGGTTGACTTTGATTTTGACTTGGTCAACCGGGGTGTAAATTTTTACCCTAACAAATTGCCCCCCATCAATAAATGCACACCACATATGTAGGTCGTGTGCATGAAATTGATGGATCTTCTTTCACGTGGAGGCGGCTTGATTTGGTTCCCACCTTTTGGGAAGCTGGCACTGCCCTTTTTACGACATGGACGGTCGGTGCTGCCCTTTTAGCGACGTGGACGGTCGGTTCTGCCCTTTTTGCGACATGGACGGTCGGTGCTGCCCTTTTAGCGACGTGAACGGTCGGTTCTGCTCTTTTTGCGACTTGGACGGTCGGTGCTGCCCTTTTAGCGACGTGGACGGTCGGTGCTGCCATTTTAGCGACGTGGACGGTCGATGCTGCCCTTTTAGCGACGTGGACGGTCGGTTCTGCCCTTTTTACGACATGGACGGTCGGTGCTGCCCTTTTAGCGACGTGGACGGTCGGTTCTGCCCTTTTTGCGACATGGACGGTCGGTGCTGCCCTTTTAGCGACGTGGACGGTCGGTGCTGCCATTTTAGCGACGTGGACGGTCGATGCTGCCCTTTTAGCGACGTGGACGGTCGGTTCTGCCCTTTTTGCGACATGGACGGTCGGTGCTGCCCTTTTAGCGACGTGGACGGTCGGTTCTGCCCTTTTTGCGACATGGACGGTCGGTTCTGCCCTTTTAGCGACGTGGACGGTCGGTTCTGCCCTTTTTGCGACATGGACGGTCGGTTCTGCCCTTTTTGCGACATGGACGGTCGGTGCTGCCCTTTTAGCGACGTGGACGGTCGGTGCTGCCATTTTAGCGACGTGGACGGTCGATTCTGCCCTTTTTGCGACATGGACGGTCGGTGCTGCCCTTTTAGCGACGTGGACGGTCGGTGCTGCCATTTTAGCGACGTGGACGGTCAATGCTGCCCTTTTAGCGACGTGGACGGTCGGTGCTGCCATTTTAGCGACGTGGACGGTCGATGCTTGATTTGACTTGCTCTGCTTCTTGCAGTGTCAGGGGTAGACTTGACTTGCTCCGCTTCTTACGGCGTCGAGTGGAAGTTGACTTGTTGATTTTGATTTGGGTTGACATCAGCATCGCTATACTGGAATATGGTACCAGGAGCGAACCATCATCTGTCATGGAGAGGACTTTGGAATTTTGGTTTTTGTTTGGCATCTGCATTGCTGCACTGGAATAATGCCAGGAGCAACTCATCATTTGCCCCGAGAGAATTTGAGAATTGATGGCTTAGGAGGCAGGTTTAGATCCCTATCACCTAAGACTTTTCAATTTTATGGGCCGTGAGGGTCCCATAAAAGCATTTTCTCCCTACGAGTCGAAAGGATCTCGTAGGCGTATTTTCTCCATAGGAGTCGTGGGGACTCTTAAGTGTGTTGCTCCTTTGTGAGTCGCAAGGCTCTCACGCGGGAATTTTCTCCTCTCAAAGTCGAGAGGACTTTGAGAGTGCATTTCATCTTCTTTTCACGAGTTTGCGCCCTTTCAGGTTTTCACAAACTCGTCGGCAGTCCTGCTGTTTTTACTCACGGAGCCCTTTCGGGTTTTCCTCCGTGCCCATTTTGCTTGTGGACATACCCTTTTTTTTCTTTTTTTTTTAGTGGGACTTTGAATGTGGTCTCACCGGTAAGACTTAGGAGAGATTGGGATTGTTTTACGCCCGTGGATTGTATACGGTTTTGCAGGATGTATGATCCAGACCGTAGGGCCGGAAAAATTTCGGGACTTTGTCGGCGTCTGCATCGCTTCACTGGAATATGGTACCAGGAACGACTCATCATTCGCCGTTGGGGTATGGGATTTGGAATTTGGTTGGCGTCTGCATCGCTGCACTGGAATTTGGTACCAGGAGCGACTCATCATTCGCCATTTGGGGACTTGGAATTTGGATCTTGTTTTGCATCAGCATTGCTGCACTGGAATAATGCCAGGAGCAACTCATCATTTGCCTTGGGAGGACTCGGGATTTGGGTTTTTGGTCGGCATCAGCACCGCTAACACTGAAGCGAAATGCCAGGAGCGACTCATCATTTGCCGTTGCCCGTTGGGGAACGATGGCTTAGGAGATAGGTTTGGGTCCCTACCACCCAAGGCTTTTCAATTTTATGGGCCGTGAGGGTCCCATAAAAGCATTTTCTCCCTACGAGTCGTAAGGATCCCGCAGGTGTATTTTCTCTTTAGGAATCGTGAGGATTCCTAAGTGTGTTGCTCCTTTGTGAGTCGTAAGGATCTCACGCAGGGGTTTTCTCCTCGCAAGGTCGAGAGGGCTTTGCGAGTGTATTTCATCTCTTTTCACGAGTTTGCGCCCTTTCGGGTTTTCACAGACTCGCCGGTTGTCCTGCTGTTTTTACTCACGGAACCCTTTCGGGTTTTCATCCATGCCCGTTTTGCTTGTGGACATACCGTTTTTTTTTTGTTTGTTTTTTTTTTTGCCGCTGGTGGGACTTTAAAAGTAGTCTCACCGGCAGGATTTGGGAGAAATAGGGGTCATTTACGCCCGTGGATTGTATACGGTTTTGCAGGATGTCTGATCCAGACCGTAGGGCCGATGTGCTCAATTCGCCTGCGACTTGGAGCATTCATGTGTAGTATTTCTTGAGATATCGGCCATTGATGGGTGGCATGGGCCTTTCTCCCTCGGCACTTATTAGTTGGTAGGATCCTCCGTCGAACACTTTCTCGATGACGTATGGTCCCTCCCAGTTCGGCTCGAATTTTCCCTTGGCATGTCGATTGGGGATGATCGGTCTTTTGAGGACCAACACCAATTCACCTTTCTTGAAAGCGCGGAGACGAGTTATCTTGTCATAGGCCCGTGACATTTGGGCTCGGTATAGCTCCAGATTTTGCTGCACCGCGAGCCTCTTTTCTTCGAGGGCATCGAGTTCTTCAAGTCGAAGGAGCACGTTTTCTTCCTCCGTCAACTCATGTTGGACGGCCATTCTTAAGCTTGGGACTTCGACTTCGAGGGGGAGGACCGCCTCCACTCCGAAGAGCAATGAGTATGGAGTGGACTGTGTTGGAGTACGGTGCGTGGTACGATATGCCCACAACGCCTCGTGAAGTTTGAGATTCCAGTCTCTCTTGTTGGCTGAAGCATTTTTCCTTAGGAGCTTGCATAGAGTCTTATTGAAGGCTTCGGCTAGCCCGTTGGCTCTTGGATTATAGATGGAGGAATATCTCCAGTCTATCTTGTGCTGAGTAGCGAACCTTGAGACATTGAAGCTCTTGAAAGAAGGCCCGTTGTCAGAAATGATTCTTCTTGGTGTACCAAAGCGGTATAGAATATTATGCTGGAAGAATGTCAGAATATCTTTTGTCTTGACTTCTTTTAGCGGGACAGCTTCAGCCCATCTGGAGAAGTAGTCTGTCGCGGCCAGTATGAACCGGTGGCCTTTAGATGACGGAGGATCAATTGGGCCAACAATGTCGGTGCCCCAAACTTCGAAGGGCCACGACGCCACTGTAGGATGCAATGGGTTGGGATGCTTGTGAATAAAATCACCGTGAATTTGGCAGATATAACATTTCTTTGCATGCTCTCCGCAATCCCGTATCATGGTGGGCCAGTAATACCCAAGCCGTTTGATTTGAAGTCGCATCTTGGGGCCAGATTGGTGAGCACCGCAAACGCCCGAGTGGACATCTTTCATGACCTTTTGGGCTTCGGCCAATGACAGACACCTGAGCCAGAGTTGGTCATATGACCTGCGGTATAACGTGTCATTTACAAACACGTATCGGAGAGCTCTTTTCTTCAGCTGAATCCTCGCAGATTTTTCTTCGGGCAGCTTGTCATATCGGAGGTACTCTATGAAGGGTTCTCTCCAATCGGGCTTGTCTTGGATGATCGAAGCTTCTTCCGCAGGACTGCTCTTCTGTTCCGCTCTTTCCTCTTCTCGTAGAGAGACTGGGGGTAGAATTTGCCGGCTCCTGACTGTGATCAGAATTTCGTCCATTTCAGGATCAGCCAGTTCCTTGGCCAAGCGAGCGAGTACATCAGCCTTTCCGTTCAACGCTCTAGGGACTCTCGTTAGTTTGATATGAGTGAACCGTTTCATGAGTTCCACCACCCTACCTCTGTACCGAGCTAACTCGGGTTTGTATATCTTATAGTCGCCGCTTACTTGGTTGACGACAAGCTGGGAGTCACCGTAAACTCGTAGCCGAAGGATTTCCATTTCTATGGCGAGCTCCAAACCAGCTATCAGAGCTTCATACTCGGCCTCATTGTTTGTGCGAGGCTCGGTGAGAGCAAAAGAACGCCGTAGGGTTCCCATTGATGGTGTGATAAACACCAATCCTATCCCTGCTTTTATCTCCGGGACGCTTGATTTACTGGAGGTTCTTATCGATGAGGCCCCATCGAAGTAGAGCTCCCAACATGGCTCGTCATTCTTTAAGTGTAGCACTTGTTCGTCGGGTAACTCGCAATTGAGTGGTGACCCTTCTGGTATGGGATGAGCAGCGAGAAAGTCCGCAAGAGCTTGCCCTTTTACTGCTTTCTGAGGAGTATAAACTACGTCAAACTCAAGTAGCATGACAGCCCATCTTGCCATTCTGCCTGCTAGGCTTGCTTTGGTCATCAAGTGTTTGAGCGGGTCGACCTTGGAGATCAGCATAACCCGATGAGCGAGCAAATAGTGCCTCAGCTTCTTCACAGCAAATATTAGAGCCAGGCATTGCTTTTCGATTGGGGAGTAGTTGTGTTCCGCCCTGACTAGAGTTCGACTGAGGTAGTAGAGGGCATTTTCTTTTCCCTCCTCGTTATTCTGGACAAGGAGCGCACCGAGTGACTCGTCCAGCACGGCAGTGTAGAGAATCAGCGGTTTATTTGGAATGGGAGCGGCCAGCACTGGAGGGTGCAACAAGTATTGTTTGATGCTTTCGAACGCTGCTTGACATTCGGCATCCCAGATAAAAGGAGCTCCTTTCTTCATGAGCTTTGAGAAGGGCCTACATCTTCCCGATAAATTTGAGATAAACCTCCGTATATACGCGAGCTTGCCTTGAAAAGATCTTAGCTGCGTCAGACTCTTCGGAGGGGGCATCTCCATGATGGCCTTTATCTTTGATGGGTCAATTTCGATCCCTCGATGCCGGACTATAAAGCCCAGGAATTTTCCCGATGACACGCCAAAAGCGTATTTCAGAGGATTCATCTTCAGGTCGAATTCCCTCAGTCTGGTGAGAACGGTCCTAAGATCTTGGATGTGGTCAGCCTTGGCTTTAGTTTTGACGACCAGATCATCAACATAGCATTCGACGACTTTATGGATTAGGTCATCAAAGATATTAGTCATCGCCCTTTGATATGTAGCACCTGCGTTCTTCAGTCCGAATGGCATTACCTTGTAGCAATATATTCCGATCGGGGTTCGAAATGCTGTGTGCTTCTCATCCTCAGGCGACATCTTGATCTGATTGTATCCAGACGAGCCGTCCATAAAGGTGAACAGTTCGTAATTTGAGGTGTCATCGACCATCATTTCCATGACCGGTAGCGGGAAGTCGTCTTTAGGACATGCCTTGTTGAGGTCCCTGAAATCGACACAAACTCGGATCTGCCCATTTTTCTTCTTCACTGGGACTATGCATGCGATCCAGTCCGCATATTTCTCTTCCCTGATGAAGCCGGCATCGATGAGTTTCTTGGTTTCCTCGATGACCTTTTCTTCCAACTCCCTTCTCATTCTTCGAGGAGCTTGTTTGACTGGCTTAGCATCAGGAGATATAGCCAGCTTATGCACGGCTACCTCAGGGGAAAGGCCAGGCATTTCTTTGTACGTCCACGCGAAGCAGTCGACGAACTCGCGCAGCAGGGCAATTATCTGCTCTTTCATTTCCTCCGACAAGAGTGAGCTGATGTAGGTCGGCCTTGGATTATCGGGAGTTCCTAAGTCAATCTCGGTTAGCTCGTCAAAGGTTGCTTGTCCGCCATCTTCGAGCTCTTGAAGAGCTTCTTCTGGCTCGGCTATCTCGTCATCATTATTCGATCCTTCGCTGGCCTTACCAACATGGATCATGTAGCACGCTTTGGAATCAGGTTGAATGTAGCCTATGCCCCGTCTATCTGGAATTCGTCCATCGATGAGTGCTCGGACCTGGGGCGGATACCATAGCCCTTCGTAAAACTTTGCTTTGGAATCCATTTGATATAACCGGCATCCGCACTTCTTAAAGTATTCCCGCATCTCGGGCGCATAGTATCTGGGATTGAGGACGGCTCTTATGCCTCTCTCATAGGGAAGGCACGCGACAGAAAGATCGTCCGGGTGCACAACGGGGTTTGACTTGTAAAACAGGATGCCCTTCTGTCCATTTTTCCTCCTGGGCACGTAGAAAGTTTTCAGCTGGTCCACGGTAGAGACTGACAATGCGTCGAGCTCTTTGCACATCCGTTCCGGCACCCTTGTGATAGCCAGGGACCCTTCTGCGACTTCGAAGGTCTCTCGTAGTTTCGCTTGCTGCATGGGGGGTCGATCTGCACAGCTGTCGCACGGCAGGTCCTCTTCTTCTGACTCTTCAGTGTCACTGCCAAGATGAGGGCGGACTTTGCTGCTAGATGGGCTTTCAGTAACAGATTCGTCCGTATCGCTGCCGAAATGAGGGCGAGTTTGGCGGAAGGACGGGCTTCCAGCGTCGGACTCATCAGTGTCGCTGCCGAAATGCGGGCGTACTTGGGTATTTTTGCTTTTGAAAGTGATAGCCGGCGCAGATTTGCTTTTGAGTCTTGGGGCCGTTCTATCCTCAGTCAGTTGTGGCTTAGCATTTTGGTGGTTCGTAAAGTACCGAGAATCTTCGTATCGGACTTCATGCACACCGAACGGCTGGATGTCTCCGTCAATACGTCTTTCTTCGCCATTTTTAGTATACTTCATGCATTGATGGAGAGTCGACGGAATGATGCCGTAATCATGGATCCACGGCCGCCCCAAGAGAATCTTATAAGATGTGTCGGCGTCGATCACGTATATCTTAGCTTCAGTTTGCAGATCCCCAAATTTGATTGGCAAAGCTATAGACCCTAGAACTTGCTGGCAATTTTGGTTGAACCCTTGAATGACAATCCTTTCCCTCGACAGGTGTCGGACGTCCATTGACAAACTCTTCAGAGTTCGCAAGTTCATGATGTTCACTGAGGACCCCGGATCAATCAATATACGATTAATTCGATCTCCGTCGCTGTACCCGGTCACGTAAAGCGGCCGATTATGCTCAGCCGTTCCCAGTAGCAAGTCTTCATCCTTAAATGTGACTGCGGCGGCATGCAAAGCGTGCTGGGCTTCTTTCATATTAATTTCCGCAAAGTGAGCCTGATACCGCTCGGGGTTTTGTAGAGCGTGAATGAGAACGTCTCTAAGCTCCTTAGATAGGACCAAGGCGTCGTAGATGCTCAGGAGAGATGGAAGCTTCCGGAGATGTGCCAAGACATTATAGTCCACCGAGGAAGGATTTGTGTTTTCATCAGCTGGTTCTCTGCCATCTTCTTCATTAGCGACTTGTTTTTCCTTCCCTTTTGGGGCGTTGCCCTGATTTGGCGGTAGAGCCCTGCCGCTTCTGAGCTGGATTTGATTAGCCTTTGTGGTGAGCTCCTCGTCCTCTTCGGGTAAACAGAGCTCATCCTCGGAGTCGCTGCCAAGATGGATGGCGTAGCAGGTCACTACTGGGATCTCTTCATTGGAGTCTTCTTCTAACTCCTCCAGAATTTCAGCCGCTTGTACAGGGAAGAACTCATTCAATTGAATCAATGTTCTTTCCTTTTGTTCATATTCTTCGAGGGAATCGATATATTTTTGAATGGTCGATCTCCCTGTAGACTCTTTTTCGCGCCGAGCTGCACTTTTCTTCTTCTTGAGCTTCTTGGATTTTGAGCCTGATGGAGCCGCATAGGCAGCTGGACTGGTAGGCTTCTTCTGTCCTTCCCATTCCATCCTGGGCTCTTTCTGAAGTAGCTTTAGCATCTTCTTCGTCTTATTAGATACGTGCGTACTCCACGGAGGCCGCGATGAGTCAGTTTCATTTCTTAGGGCCGCGGGTTCGGCTGTCTGCTCCCAGAAGGCTTCGGCTTCCGTCTGTATAAAGTTGGCGGTTGCAACTTGATTGTTCACCAACACGCTTTTGGATAGCTCGATCTCTCCAGCCTTGTACTGCTTCTCGACCCAGTCTTTGAAGATATAGCAATCCTCGATCGCATGGCTCACTACTCGGTGGTACGGGCAATACAGAGGATTGTCGGTCATTTTTGCTTCTTGGGGTCTTTTCGACTCCGGCAATTGTAAGCCGTTGTTCAAGGCATCTTTAAATATCTTGCGGACCTTGTCTCTTCTGAAAGAGTAAACCTTGTTCTTTTTCTCCTCTAGGGAAGGCCCATCTCCTCCCAGCAATGGCTTTCGCGACCGGTTGGTTTTGGATTCGCCCGCCCTTCGCTTTTCTTCATTGTCGGACGCATTGAAGACATTGGTACTGCTGGAACTCCCGCTTCTACGGTTGTCGTCCCGCTTGCTTTTCCAGGTTTTGTCTCTCTGAGTGTCCGGCGAGGACTCTTGCTTTGAGCGTTCCAGCATTTGGACTTTCTTGGTTAGCTCCTGAAATGTCTTGAGGCCCGCTGTACACAAGAATGGGACCATCCAATTGCTGAGGTTCCCAATGAGAAGGCTGACGGACTGGTCCTGCTCCAGCGGCGGTTCGCATTTGACTGTGAGATTACGCCATCGGGCGATAAAGTCGGTGTTGCTTTCATTCTTCCCCGGCTTAGTCCTCACAAGGTCGGCAATGGAGATTTTATCACTGACACTCATGAACCTTTGCCGAAACAGGGACTCCATTTGGGCAAAGGTAATGACGGATCCGTCCGGTATACTCGCGTACCAGTCGAAGGCGACGCCGGTCAGGCTGTTGACAAACTGACGAAGAAGGAGCGCGTCATTGCCCCCTGTATTTCCGCACGATGCTTTGAAGTGGGCGACGTGCTGGTTTGCATTCCCCGTTCCATCAAATCTTCCGAACTTAGGAATGACGTAGCCGCTTGGGAACTCAATCAGATCGTACTGCGCGGGATATGGCCGCCCACTAATGCCGATTTCTTTCTGAGCTTCAGCTTCGGCCACCAATGTTTTAACCTTGCTGGTGACCAAATCCATTATCCGATCCTGTGTTAGCGGGATGGTGCTATCTGGGGCCAAGGCGTCCCCAGAAGCGGAATGTAGCCGGCTTTCATTTGGCTCGACCAGTCTTGGTCCCAAAGGAACAGGCATTGGCTGCCTCGGATTGTCATCACCCGGCTGATTAGTAGCGGCTTGTGCTTGATTAGGAGGCACTCGAGCAATTTGAGCCGTAAGCTGCATCACCACGTTCGTTAAGTCGTCAATCTTCGAATAGAGCTTGGCCATCTCTTTATCTTTGCTCCTGAGCTATTTTCGAAGTTCTTGAAGCAGCTCTTGCTCCGCAGTCCTAGGGCGGAAAGTCGGCTCTTCCTCGCTGTCCGAGCTTGACTCTGCATGGACCGAGGGGTCTTTCTTCCTATCATCCTCATCGAGAGGGTTTTCTTCATCCAGCAGGGGCGGCTGTTCTTGGGCAGCGGCAACCACATTCGGGCTAGATTGAGCTTGGGATGTGGTGGCCCCCTCCTTGCTTTTGCTGCGAAGGTTGTCGCTGGGGCGTCCTCCCGCCATATAGACCGTATGGATGATATATCCGGCCGTCTTTCTATCATTGGCAGTTGATTTCGTGGATCGCTGTCTTGACCCCCTTGTTTCGGTAGCTGGTAGTCGATTGAAGGCGTCTGGCTTAACCAGTTTCTTGAATGGTGCTGGCGCTTCTTTTCTGGGTTTTCCCCGCTGCTTTCGTGCGGCACAGAGTGCTTCATAGACTCTTGATGAGACAGTGTCATACTTTTTCTGTTGGGGCCGGGACACGTCTCTTTGCGGCACTGTTCGGATTGCTGTCTTCTTGATTCTGGCGGTCATGGCATTGTTCTGAACCCACTTTAGAGGCTCGAAGGAATTGCTGATTCTTACGTCCGACTCAGCCATCGTCACGGGGCAACTCTGCACTTGGAACTTCACATGATTCCATTTGGCCGAAGCCTTGGCCCTTTTGTTGGCTCGATACCTGAGCCGCTTCTGCCTTAACTTTTCTGTTCTAAGCACCTTGCAGACTTCGGCTTTTTGGGAAGACGCCGCATACCGGTTGATGGAGGGCCTTGGAGATACGCCCGATTGTGCATTTGTTGGAGTCATCGCCTGAGCTCGTCCGCAACTTTTAATGTTGCCCTTCACATCGGAAGTCTTGCCCCCAGCTAGAGCGCCAGGGACTCGTTCAGACACCATCTTAAGTTTCGGTTGTGGTGCCTTGGCGATCACGACATTCGGCCTCTTACCCCTTGAGACCGGCTTGGCCACCTGTTCCGCTGGGATCTCTGCCAGATGAGCGCTTCCGGCAGGGTAGATGATGACAGAGCCAAACTGGCGGGGCGGTTCCTCCCATTGTCGACTGAGGCTTGCGGGGAGAACCACACGAGCGTTGATCTTGACCACGTACGGAATCGGGGTCGCTTTGGAAGTTGAATTCGTCTGGGAAGACATTGTCGTTGAAGGTTGATTGCTGCACGGAAAAAAAAACATCATTTCAGTATAAGCAATCGATATGTATATTGATTGAGTTCGTATGAACGTTTAACCCGAAATATGGAAGGAGAGATTGGTCCCACCGGGCGTGCCAGAATCTGTAGGGTGTTTTTTCGTCACCCCATTGAGATGGGAATACCCGCACGCTTGTCAGGCGTACTACAGATTCCCTCTGCCTAGGGCAGGCCGGGGTTTAATGATTGTGGGGATCCGAATCTCCGGCAGCCGCGGACTAAGCTGCCGTTAATTACCCCTCGCCTTTGGGGCGAGGGAACCTCCGATTAACGGGTTAAACTGGTCATGCGAATTCAATGTGCAGTGTACGTGTGTTCTGTTCTGAAAGGGGGGTTTTGGATATATCGGGAGCCACGCAGAGTTATTACGGGGGTCCCGCTACCCGGATAGCGGGCTGGGGGTCAAGGGGGCTAGCAGCCCCCTTGCGGGGTTCGGGGCAGCGCCCCGGCCCGAAAATTTTTTGGAGGGGGAGAATGTTGCAGAGTATGTGTATGTGTACATTTGTATACAAATGTATATATATTTGTATATACATAAAAAGAGGGGAAAAAGGCATCCAAGGGATGCGTGGGGCAGCACCTTGGGTGCTGTGCGCAGGTGCGCAAGCGCGCGCGCCACGTGTCGGCACGCGGGCGCCTTGCGCACTTGCGCAGGTGCGCAAGCGCGCGCGCCACGTGTCGGCACGCGGGCGCCTTACGCCCTTGCGCAAGCGCGCAGGTGCGCAAGCGCGCGCGCCACGTGTCGGCACGCGGGCGCCTTACGCACTTGCGCAGGTGCGCAAGCGCGCGCGCCACGTGTCGGCACGCGGGCGCCTTGCGCACTTGCGCAAGCGCGCGGGTGCGCAAGCGCGCGCGCCATGTGTCGGCACGCTGGCGCCTTGCGCACTTGCGCTGCGCGCCGGAGAGGCACAAGAGGCTTTTAGCCTAAGAACAGAAGATGTGCTTCAGAAATGAAATATTTATTATGTATATATGTATGGAGTTAAACTCCTATGATGTTTTGAAGCTGATAAAGGGGGTTCTTCTTCTTCCTCCTGTTGTTTGGCCGGATCTTGAAGATCAAGAAGTAGGAGATTTTAAAAATCACTCATTTTTGAGATCTGATGGGAGATCTGAGTTCCCCTTTGTGGGTTTTGTGGTGGAAAACCACTTAGTTTTGGAAAAGAAAGAGTAAAACTCTTGATTTAATTCAAAAGAAATGAGAAGGTTTTAGAACCTTGGAGAAGAAGCAGGAAAGAGCTCAGCTCTGAAACTTTTTTGGAGAGAGAAAAAGTTATTGAGATATTTTCATTTTCTTTTGCCTTTATAGGCTATACACTTTGCACATAGCCCCTTGGGCTTCACAAAATGGCATTTTGCCTATCCCATGGCTCATGTGCCATTTCTTTTTGCACATAAGCCATGGGCTTTACAAAAATTTGGCTTTATGCCTATTTTTCTTACATTTATCCATAAAACAAAACAAAAGAAATACAACAAAATTATTTATTACAAAATTTTTATCTTGGCATGGGGGGAGGCCGGCCGCTTCATGTTCGGGCTCGACCCGGGCATGGGCCTACTGGATCTGGGCTTGGGCCCACTTGGCTTGGGGTTGACTTTGATTTTGACTTGGTCAACCGGGGTGTAAATTTTTACCCCAACAAAGTCAATTAGCCAAAATTGAATACATTAATTTTTATAATTTTTCAAAAATTTTCAATTTTTATGGGTTTTCAAATAAGTATGCAAATGCAAAAATATGTACAAATGAATGCGAAGGAAGAAGACGTACCGAGTATACCCCTAAACTTAAACTTGACAGTGTCCTCACTGTCATGCTAAACCAAGAGGGTCAAAATACCGATACTCCCCTGTTTATTTATTTATAATTTTTTTTATTTTTAATGTTTTGATTTTTTTTTAAATTTTTTTATAGAAAAAGAAAACAAAAAATATATACATATATACAAAGATTCCCTTAAACTTAAGCTTGGCCTTGCACAAGCCAAAAGTTAGCACCAACCATTCAAAAATCTTATCGTGGAAATGGTATAGTTGGTGCAAGAAACTGAGAAGCACGCGAGACCGTGTGGAAAGAAGAATGGTAGAATATGGTCTCGGTGGGGGAGAAGAATGGCGAAAAGAAGAAGGAAGTGGAGTACGATCTTGAGGGCGTAAATTGAGTGAATAAATTAGCGCAATATGTGATGACCGATGTGTTAAAAGTGATTGCGCTATCCTATCAACTCGTCGAGAAATGGGATCAAATCCCTCAAGATTCGCAAGAGAACATGGGTACGCCGAACTTGGTATAGGAGATGAAAGCGTAACGGCCACTTGCACGGTCGGAACAATAGGAAGGACGAAAGGGAGTGAATTAGGGATAGTCTCATTCTCACCGTAGTAAACCGTGTCGAACTGGAAAGATTCCATCAATGGTTCGAAACGACTGTAAGCAACCGAGTCTGATGGATTAACTAACTCATCTGAAAATGCAAAGGACTCAAACTCGGACGGTGAGACTTCAACATCGTCCGAAAAAGTGAAACACTCGTAAGTGTCATCGGCTGTGAGAACTGTGTCAGATTCGAAGGAAAAGTTTTCAAGCTCACAGTCGTCAAGTGTGAAATGAGGTGTGGTCGGAACGATGGAAAAGAGGGAGGGTGATTTAGGTAAAGGTTCAAGAGGATGAATTTGAAAATCTGACACATCAAAGAAAAATGGTTCAACCTCAATATGATCCTCACTACTCTCCTCAATATTATCCTCATAATTCTCCTCAATATTCAACTCATCCATGCCATTATCATCAAAATCAAGACGCATATGAGATTCGGGAGAAATATTTAATAACTCGGGATGATGATTTGAACATAAAATTTCAATTAAATCGACAGGTTCATCATCCGAAATATTCCCGGCGTCTATATCCTCAATCAAGTGAAAGTCAATTTCTTTAGACACCTCCTCAAAAGCATGGATGTTTATCAATGTAGGTTCTAGAGTGGAAGTGTAAAGGTCAAACGGATTAGGTGCTGTTTCACTCGAAAGGGGTTCCTCACAATCTGGCAAATCAAGCACTACAAAATCACACAACTCATCATTTTGGACACATGTTTGAAAATTGGAGTTGTTGGATTCAATAGGGTATGGGTAGGTTTGATTTGGAAATCCTCTCACATTCTCTCTCTGTCCAACCGCCTCCTCATACATTGGAAAATTTGGAGCTAGTTGGAAACTAGCTACCGGTTCAGCAGGTTGCATAAGGGCGGCCACGGACGCTTCCACATTCCTAACCATTTTGTTTGTTGCTGTGATATACGCCTCCAACGCCTCTTCCAAACTAGACTTTGGTGGTAAAGGGGTTTCGGCAAAAGATTCGAAATTGTTTGGATATGTGAAACTCCCTAATGGCTGTGTAGAAACATTGTCTAGTGACGGTGGAAAAGTCGGGTAGGATTGGTAGGAAGTGGGTGATTGGACAGGGGTAGGGTCAACATATGGATAAAAAGGTGAATAGTCGTGCGGATCCCTATAACTAGATGTGTGGAGAGGGGTGAAAGATCGGCTGCGAGATTGAGCAATATGCTCAGCAATGGACATCGGCTTAGGAGTGACAAAAGGACTTGAAAAAGTGGTATCAACATATGGAGGTGGTAAAGATTGACTTGGTTGACACAAAGTGGGTTGAAAAGTCGAATTGTTTCTCCTAGACGCCTCTATTTGATCTTTCAAAGATATTTTAGGTATGGAAGGATCGTCTTTAAATTGATCGAACAAATTGCCGAACGACGCAAAATTAGGTTCGGGATACCAAAGTTCGGCAAGTGATTTGTTATGTGGGGTACCCATGTTAGAAGAAAGGGAGAAAGAAAGAAAGTTTGTTGGTGCAAGGATTTCCGAGCGACAAAAGTTGCAAGTCTTTTTTAAAAAAAATTCCTTTTTCCCTTTTCTCTTTATTTGAGACTGTTTGCAGAAAAAATTTCGATAAAGGGCTTAGACACAAATGTAATCAACCAGAAATGCACAATCAGACCTAGATCTAGGGTCACCTAAGTCAGCTAGACAGCTCCTAACTGTTCTAAAAGGTTAGAAATAGGACCTCAAACCGCCTCTTCACCGCCAATTGCGGCCAGGTAAGTGGGAAGGAACCACCACGACAGTGGGCCTAATTAAAAACCACTAGCCTAGACACCGCAAAATCAGTTAGGATAAACGGTCGATGCCTATACTAGTCCTTTTCCTATTAAGCTCGATTTCCTTAGGGCTGAGTCTAGTATTTTTTATTAATTGTGGTCGATGCAAAATGCTTTAGATGTTTTCTGGGGTCCTGGGAAGGGTGATGAAATCCCCACCCAATCTGAGTTGGTCAAAAGCCCCTGAAAATCCGATTAAAGATATGCAAAACAGTAAATCACTTACAATCAAATCTTTTTTGTGAATTTCAAAATTTGCAAGTTTTCTAATTAAAATTTTCCTTTTTTTTTTCTCTTGCTCTTAATTTGGAAAGATATATTTAGCAAAAAGATTAAGGCTATGCAAATCAAGAAAAAATCACTTGCAATCAATTTTTATTTTAAACGCGCGCAAAGAATCCTGCACAAGATTTGTTATTTGGAAAGAGAAAGATTTTTAAAGCGCAAAGAATCCTGCAGAAGATTTTTCAGAAGATATATCGGAGATTTGCAGAGGAGGAGATCAGAAGACTTACTGATGATTTTTTTTTTTTTTACCGCGCTTCTGCCTCTGGTTTTTTTTTTTTTTTAACCAGACCAGGCCGCGGCGGTTCCGTGGCCAGAAGTTGGGTCGCGCGGCGGTTCCGCGGCCGGAAAGGCAGCGTCGGTTTTTTTTTTTTTTTTGCAGCACCAGATCGCGCGGTTGACTTGTTGACTCGGTCCTCTGAATTTTTTTCTGTTCCTCTGTTGTTGCAATCTTCTGTTGATAGGATCGTCTATTTGCTGTTTCGCTTTCTGTAGATTTCCAGATCCGAATTTATGCGTAGATCCTGCAAAATTCACACAAAGATACCCTTTCCAAAAATAACAGATGATATATTTTTATATTTTTTATATTTTTATGATTTTTTTTATAATTTTGATTAACCCGAAATCGCGAAAAGAAAATTCTACGCCATCCCCGGCAACGGCGCCATTTGATTGAATTGATTTAGCGTGCTTGCGCTTTCTAAAAGATAGATCAAAAATATTTGTAACCGCAATCAAGAACGGCGTCGCTTTGCAGCTAGCCGGTGAGTACGAGTCGGTTCACAGGGATGTTGTGAATTTCCTAATCGCGCTAACGAGTTAATTCCGAAGGGTGTTCGGATTGATTATTAAATCTAAAAATTGAAGTTGTATGATACTAGGATTAGAAACTTGCTAGGATTAAGTTTAGGGAAAATTTGGTAAACAAAGATCTACATCTCTTTCCATTGCCATTAATTAAATGTATCATATTAGTGTTATGGTAAATCTTAACAAAGGGGATTAGGATGATTGGGAAGATTGATTCTTCCTCTAGATCCTTGTCTTTCCTTTCTTAATCTTTACCCTAACCTCCATGGAAAACCTTAAGATCCGGGCCTTTATACTACGATATCACCGCTACCTCGAGGGATAGGGTGCCGTAGGGAGCGGAATAAGAAGGTATGCATGGAGTTCTAATTTTCATAAAAGATTGGTAAAGAAAATAGACGAGAGATCTTCGTCTCTCAAATCCTTCCCCATTCCTAACCCTAACAAGCGAGGAAACTACTCACTCATTAGGGAATTTAAAAACATCTATCTAGGGCAGAGAATAAAAATTACCTAGGGCAAGAATTGAAATCTAAACTAGAGCAAGGAATTAAATCTACTTACAGATGCATCTCTCCAATCATCAACGCAGGGTTGTCAGATCTGAATTCATGAATTGAAAAGAAACACCGATGCTCTCCAAAAGACTTCTAAAATTTATTATTAAAAGGGAGGCATGAAAAGAATACAATGATTTGGGCTTCTATTTATAGGAGATAGAAACTCTAGGTTACAATTGATTTGCATGTCTACATTTACCAAAATATCCTTAGAAAGACCTAGTCAAAGTAGACTTCAAGCTTTGGTAAAATTTTATGTCTCTTTAAAAGAAAGTATTGGGCCTTGGATCTTTGGGCTTCCTTATTATTTGGTTCTTTATTAAAATAGCTTCTATGTTTCTTCCAGATCTCCAGTGAATAATTGCGGTGGGCTTTTAACCGTTCGCTTTGTAATCTTGGACCTTGCATTGCCTTGTACTTTGTGAATTTTATCTTTGATGTCGGCTTAATCAAGAGTCTTCTGTTTGTTGGTCAAAGTCCACTTTTTCATCGTCTTTACATCGTTTTCACTGTTTTCTGTCTAAGAACCTGTAACCTGTAACATGTAGCAGACATGCGTCAAAAGCACCTGTTTTATTTGTAAAAAGAATAAGAATGGGGAATACAAAATGCAATATTATGGTATGAACACAGCACACCAAATAATTTTTTGACAACAAAAAAATTTCGACAGAAACTGCACTTTTTGAAATCGCGGTTTCGGAATTTTTGTTCGATCGAAGTTCTAAATACGTTAGAGCAAGCTAGTAAAGGTTAATGGCGTGGCTCTGATACCATGTAAGTCTACGGTAGCGCTTCGGCCGTCACTCAGAGGCCAAAAAGCGGAAAAGAAATTTTTTCTAAACCAGAAACCGGCGCTATCGTATGCTTAAAACCAGGATCGAACCATTAACCTACTACTAGCAAACAAGAGAAGGGTTAGAAAGCTATACCGATCGATCCGTGTCCTTCGGTCTTTGGCCACCATCCCAAGCTCATCGCGGCATCTCCGGTCTCGAACTCCTCGTCGGAAAGGGCACCACATCATCGATTCCTTTTACGGGCTCCCGCTTCATCCGAAGCAACTCGGGCACGAAGTGTGCTAGCCGACGTGTCTAAGGTGATGTAGAGAATGTTTGTGATCACTTTGTCTCTTGCATCCATGAGATGGATGGAGGTTAGAGATGATGCTATTAATGGAGGTTGTGAGCTAGAGTAAGAGGAAGAAGAAGCCTTTTCTTTCTTGAGTTGTGTATGATAAAAATGAGAGAGTGAGAATGATAAACACAAGAACTCACCCATCTCATGGCTGCCCTTTCTCTCTCTTCTTATCATATCAACTCCAAATCAATCACAAAATGTGATATTTGCACAAGAAATGATACCATGAGTCACCTATGAAGTACATGTATCATTTAATGCACAAAATGATGTCTTAAGCTCACAATTTCCATTTGTAAACATTAACCCAAATGTTTACAACAATAAAAAGATACGGCAACATCTAAAGTAAACTCGTGACGGATCATAAGGATACCCTTCACCTGTATATACATACCTACATCCGCATTCCGACCGAATGCGAATGCGATGAGACTAAAGTAATCCAACAAATCTAATACTAGGATCCGACTTAAACCAAAGCCCACTAGTATGATCCGCCCGATCATGATCCGTGCACTACTGCACGTATATGATCGGACCCTGCCATATATCATACGGCCTCTACAACATTTCGCCCGAAACTTGAGAAACTGTCTGTGGGGGACTCTAAAGACTCATCAATACTTTGGCTATGGATTTAACCACTAGCACGTCAGAGGTATTAGCCGTACGTAATGGGCTACCAGGTATTGACCAAAAGGGAGGTCGATCAGCAAACTCATTCTGACACCCTACTGAGTCTGTCAGTGACAATATCCGAACAGTCCGGTCCGTTCATCTATAAGCATCGCATGGCGGGCCTAGGGGGTTGGCAAAAGTCAGACCCCCAAAAGCGGTACAAATCGTGTTGGAGTGTAGCCCAGAACACCGTGAGATACTACTAGAATACCTACCAATAAATCTCCTGTCTTGGCCAAGGACTTTGTGTAATGGCTCTCCTAGACACAGCGTGATCTCACCCGCAATACCGGGAGAGACGAAACCCCTGCCGATCCGCTCACTGCCTCTATGTGGCTCGGGACTGTATCCAACTAAAACCTGTTTGCACGACTCCTTCGAGCCGTGGTAAGGTAGTAATCAAAGTACAGTCGGAACTCACACGAGACAAATGACAATCTCAAGTAGATGAACTAACCTGTATACATGTCACCAGGGAACTGCTATCTGACGTTTGGTATAATACCAACTAGCATGTTCCTGGCGAGTCCTGTCCGGTGTACTCATAACCCAATGAGCACCTGTATACATCTTAGGTGAACCAACTGACACCAATGGTTTGTGAGACCGACCACTGCCCCTCGTCGGGGTCTCGACTGTATACACTAGTCTACTCCGGAGTATCCGATGCCCTGTCTCGAAAACTCCCACGACTAGGGACCTTCTAAGGATGTGCTTATAGACCCCAGTTCTCACGTACATGATCGCCATCATACTACTGGCAGTCAAGAAAGAATCCTAAGGGCTCTATCAACGTGTAATAGCGACCTGTAAGGTCACTTAAAACAGTACATGATGATAAAGACAAACCATGGTAGCATACTATTCTCTATCAACGTGTAATAGTGAACTACAATGTCACCTAAAGCATGTACACGATGATAAAGACAAACCAGATAGTATACAAACCTCTCGAGTAAGACTGTCCTACCGGTATAGGTCCTCCCTCAATCATTGCAATCACGTGCCTGCGATCCAATAATTGACTCTGAGGGCACTATATCCAACAACATTACAGGTCACTATTACACATTGATAGAGCCCTCAGGATACTTGCTTGACTACCGGCAGTATGATGGTAATCATATACGTGGGAGCTGGGGTCTATAAGCACATCCTTAAAAGCGGTCCCTAGTCGTGGGAGTTTCGAGACTGGGCATCGATACTCCATTAGTAGACTAGTGTATACAGTCGAGACCCCGACGAGGGGCGGTGGCCGGTCTCATAAGCCATTGGTGTCAGTTGGTTCACCTATGATGTATACAGGTGCTCATTAGGTTATGAGTACACCGGACATGACTCGCCGGGAACATGCTAGTTGGTATTATACCTGACGTCAGATAGCAGTTCCCTGGTGACATGTGTATAGCTTAGTTCATCGACCTGAGATCGTCATTTGTCTCGTGTGAGTTCCCACTGTGCTTTGATTACTACCCTACCACGGCTCAAAGGAATCGTGCAAACAGGTTTTAGTTGGGTACAGTCCCGAGCCACATGGAGGCAGTGAGCGGATCGGCAGGGGTTTCGTCTCTCCCGGTATTGGGGATGAGATCGCGCTGTGTCTAGGAGTGCCTTTACACGAAGTCCTTGGCCAAGGCAGGAGATTTATTGGTAGGTATTCCAGTAGTATCTCAGGGTGTTCTGGGCTGCACTCCGACACGACTTGTACCGCTTTTGGGGGTCTGACTTTTACCAACCCCTAGGCCCGACATGCGATGCTCATAGACGAACGGACCGAACTGTACGGATATTGTCGCAGACAGGCTTAGTAGGGTGTCAGGATGAGTTCGCTCATCGACTTCCCTTTTGGTCAATACCTGGTGGCCTGTTACGTACAGCTAGTACCACTGACGTGCTAGTGGTTAAATCCACAACCAATGTATTGACGAGGCTTTAGAGTCCCCCACAGACAGTTTCTCAAGTTTCGGACGAAACGTTGTAGAGGCCGTGTGATATATGGCAGGGTCCGATCATATACGTGCAGTAGTGCACGTATCATGATCGGACGGATCATACTAGTTGGCTTTGGTTTAAGCCGGATCCTAGTATTAGATTTGTTGGATTACTTTAGTCTCATCGCATTCGTATTCAGTCGGAATGCGAATACAGGTATGTATATACAGGTGAGGGGTATCTTTTTGATCCTTCACGAGTTTACTTTAGATGTTGCCATATCTTTTTATTGTTGTAAACATTTGGGTTAATGTTTACAAATGGTGGAAATTGTGAGTGGAAATGATCATGAGGTGCAATTAATGTTACATGGACATGTTTTGTGACTCATGGTCTCTTTTCTTATGCTAATGTCATATTAGGATTTGATTATTGTGTTGATATGATTCTTGGAGAGAGAATGGACAGCAATATAGGCTTGGGTTTGCTCTTGGATTTCTTATGCTAGCTCTCATTTTCTTCATCTCAACACAATAACAAAAGGCTCCTCCTCTTCTTCTTCCTCTAGCTCACCATTTTCACTAATGGCTTCATCTTCAATCTCCATCTATACACTCTCATGCGATGAGAATCAATGGATGCTTGAGACGAAGTGATCGCACACATTCTCTACTTCACCTTGGACACGTCGGCTAGCACACTTCGTGTCCGAGTTGCTTCGGATGAAGTGGGAGCCCGCAAAAAGACTCATTGATGTGGTGCCCTTCCGACCAGGAGACCGGAGATCGAAGATGCCGCAAGGAGCTTGGGATGGTGGTGTTAGTTGTATGTATGCCCTAGAGGCCAGTATTGTACAGATGATGTATATTATATTGGATGCTTGGACATATATAGAGATGACTTTCTTTCTCGATATGATAGTATGCTACCCGGTTACTCTTTATCTTAACATGTACACTTGTCTCTTTATACTGACTTATAGTTACATGTTGGTAAAGCCCTTAGGATGTGTACTTGACTACCTGGACTATGATGCAGATCATACTAGTGGGGACATGGTAGTCCATAGGTACATCCTTCAAGGTCCCTAGTCGTGGGTGTATCGAGACGGGGCATCGATATACCAGTGTAGACTAGCGTATACGTTTCTCGACCCATGAGATGGGCAATGGATGATCCCATATCCATTGGTGTTTGACATCAGAGATGGTATACGGGTGCTTAGTAGAGACTGGGTACACTGGACGGACTCGCCGAGAACTCCCAGATGGTATTATACCTCACGTCAGATGGCAGTTCTCAGGTGACACTTGTGCAGGTTAGTCTGTAGACCCGAGATCGTCATAGAGTCTTGTGTGATTCTCACTGTGCTTTGATCTCCACCTTACCACGTCCATGAGGGCATGCAAAACGGTGGTCTTTGGGTACAGTCCCGAGTCACATGGAGGCAATGAGCGATAGGAGGGGTTTCGTCTCTCCCGGTATTGGGGGTTGATGTTGCGCTGTGCTTGATTGGCCGTAACAGGGAAGTCCCTGGCCAGGGCTGATCAGAGATTTGCTGGTAAGTGTTACCAGTAGTTTCTCGACCCGTTATGAGCCTCACATCGGCACGACTTATCGGTTATTGGGGTCTGACGTTTACCACCCCTAGATTTGATATGCGACATATCAGACGAACAGACCGGACTGTACGGTAAGTGTTACTGGTTGGATTCACAGGAGTGTGAGCGGGCTAGCTCGTCGATCTTCTGATCGCTCAATACCCGGATGGCCGTTACGTTTAGCAGACCGCTTGCGGCTTGTGGGTGCTTGATATGATCATCATCTGCTGCCGGCGTATTGACGAGTCTTTAGAGTCCTACACAGAGGTTTCCTGGTTCAAGCGAAACGAAATAGGAGCGCATATGAGATATGTGCAGGACCGAGAATAATGCGTGTATGTGATACCGTATTCCATTCTCGCGATGAATGTTTCGATTGGTTGTATGCGATATAACCTAGTTATCGAATCATTGATTCGATAAATCGATACATTGTATACTAGTCGGTTATGTGCGACATGACCGGATCATTGAATCAAGTGTTGATTTAATGATTTAATGTATAATTATATATTTGATATATTACTTTGCATTAACTAGTATTGGTTCACTTTAAAGGGATTTTCTCACTTGTATAGCACATTGTATATGTGATATATTTTGTGTGCACTTGATTGTATCATGTTTGATGATACATTCTCACTTGGATTTGTGTAAAGACTTAAACCATGTTTAGTCAATGGTTAGGGTTTCTTATTTTCACTTAATTATTTATCATTTCCTTTTTGAGAAAAAGATATATGAAAACAAAATGGTTTCTTTTTATCATGAAGCTTGTTGAAGCTTCATGAAGCTTTGACCAAGTGACCATTTTGTCTTCATGCTTAACCCTAACCATTCCCACTTACCATGGTCTATTCTCTACACTTGACCTTAGTTATGATATGATAAGTATTGATTTCTTTTCTATGATGAAATACTTTTATCATATTCTATCTTCATCTTCTCCTTCTTCTTCAAGAAAGAAAACAAGACTCCATCAATGGCATCTTGAGTTCTAAAGTGAGAAATCCAATTCTAAAGTGAACCCACCTCCTATTTCTTCATCCTCTACCTCTTGCCAAGTGGTTTTGGGTGTTTTCTTCACAAGTTTCACAACTAGGTGAAGTTGGAGCTTGAACTTATGATGCCTCGACGTATATCATCTTCGGCACGAAGCCGACGACCTAGCCCGCCCATTTCTACGATGAAGCCGACGATTGAGTCCGGGATTCGAGATGGACAGTGAGAGGATGCCTACGTGGAGCTAAGGAAGTGGAGAAACGGATCTACAAAGGTTGTAGCTTCTCTCCTTTAGTTAAGATGTTAACTAGTTTCGTATTTCGCCTAAAATTCTAGTTAACGATCCGTATTAGAGTTTCTCGGCACTTGTAAAATTTAAAATTGGCATGGTTGATGCCTTGTAAGACCTCTTGAGAGTGCCTAGGAACCCTACAGTGGTATCAGAGACTATCTAGACCCTTTGGCGAAGTCTAGACGACGTTTGAAACCCGATCGAACCGTAACCCTAATTCCCGATATGCTCTCTGGACTTTTTCTAAAATCTGGGATTTTTCCATATTAAAAATGCTAAAAAAATTCAGCAGGGAATTCTAAGAATTACGATGCAAAATTTATTCCATGATCTGCTAAGGGCGCGGCGGAACCGCGGCAGAAGCCTGGCTTCTGCGGCGGTTCCGCGGCCATCTGATGACATCATCTGTCCCTTTTTGCACAGTAATTCCTATTTTATTATGCTGAATTTTCTGGGAATTTTTAATTTGACTCAAGAGTTGAGTGTTCTGGGGTTGTATTGGGAATCGACGATTCGATCGGATTATCAAACCTTGTCTATGTGGCTTTCCGGATAACTTTAGAATATGTTAAAAAGTTCGACCGGATATATATATACCCAACTTTTCCCCTGCTGGAGAATTTCCAAGTGTTGGATTTTTCTGTGGTTTAAGGACGTTCTGAGTAGTGCAAGTAACGCGATGGTCCCTCTAGAAGACAACAAACCTTAACTCGATTATGTGACCGTCTTGAACTACCCTTTGAACCTTCGGGTTTGGGGCAGTACGGCGTGCCACATGTGAGGCGTTGACTTGACCCTTCTACGGCTGGAACGTTGGTACTGAGGCATGAAGTGAATGTCTGTGAACCTATTTCATGTGTTGAACGGTTTCGGGAAAACTTGGGTGTTCGAATGTTCGATCGGAAAGTTTAATATTTTCTATTTATCCGGAATGGGATACAATAATTGAAATTCGCAAACAGTTATGAGATAGCTGAATGAATGTTATAAATCTAGCGGTTTAGTCTCACTTGATATTGAAAAGAGTTTTCGATAATGGGACTAAAATGCGGGGTTTATAAGTGTTAGGCATGCGATGTCTAAAGAGGTTGCGGATTCCAACTGTTGTAGTTTTACACTTTCTTTTCTGTGACCGTAAGTGTAATATGTGATATCGCCGGTTTCGTTGCTATATGTCAACGACAATTGGGATGCGCATATTTACTTACGTTGATGACATGTGATGTTATGTGTTGCTGGATATGTTATATTGGATTGTCGTGTTTGAATAGCCGGGGGTTTTTATGTGAGATGAGTGTTTTTCATTTTCATTCATGTAAAAACTTGTATGTAATATTCTTTTTTTTGGGGCACTTCCAGGTTGCGGAAGTTGTCACCCTTTGTATATTATTTACTTTTCCGCATTAGGATAGACCCAAGGAGGGGAGCACAAGTAACCGGGTTCTAGGGTCCAGTGGGAGACCATCTCGAGGAGTCGAGTCCGGGTCTCCTAACCCTAGAATTGGTAGGGTTGCTTGCCGCTCTCGTAGGGGTCTAGGGATGTGGGATTGGCTATTCATCACGACCATGGAATCCGTGTTTTATACTGGCTCGTATTGAAAACACGGACGTCCTAGTATATCCAATGTTTCATATGTTTCTTCTGCTGCGATATCTGTGATGTGATCATGTGATGTTCTGTGATAGATACAGTATATAGTATATATGATATATTATATAGACGTTACTTATGTTTTGCACCCGCACTAGCCTGCCCTGCTCTGTCGTTAGTTACCTAACCTAACGGTGCACGAGAGGACATCGAGGCGAATGCGGATGGCATAAGTGTACGTCGTATTTATCTGTGATGTTTAGGTACTTAAATGATGGGACTTCATTAATGTGATTAATGAAAGAAAAGAAACCTAAGATGTTGTAGAATCAAATTTTAAACAAAACAGGTAGCTACAGTTCTTGCTTTGCACAGAGGTATATGTGATATATCCTGCACCTTATTCGATGAGGAAAGGACCGAGATCCCTTCACCGGGAGTGACTCCTTTAGCAATAACTGGCAGATGCTACACACTCGGTTTGTTTATGATTGCTTCTATTGTTTCTGCTTTGCACAGTGATATATATGATATATCCCGCACCTCATTCGACGAGGAAAGGGCCGACGATCCCTTCACCGGGAGTGACCCCTTTAGCAAAACTAGAAAAGCCTCAAAATCACTCCATTTCAAAACTTCATTTGATTCTACAACGATATCAAGTTCATTACGCAATAGGTTTTCAGAAAAACCTGTCGTAGCCCTCCGTCATTTCAGATAAGTAGTAGTTAGTATTCGTGCTACGTTTGTTGGCCTGCGTCAAGGCGTAGTGTGCGGTAGCTAACTAGTATTTATCTGCTTATGCATATGATGCAGATTGGATTAGGGTAGTCGTGCGACTTTGTTGGTCTGCGTCAAGGGTCGTGCGGGTGGGTTTAATTCAATCAGGAAATGACGGGTTGAACTTGACTAGCGCACTATGGTTTGTGGCCTGCGTCAAGGTCATAGGACGCTAGGGGCAAAATATTATCGGGAATTTCAAGTGTCGAAATTTGCAATGAGATTGAATACCTTCTATGAGATAGTTGGATCCCGATACCCACTGCGAGTAAGAGTTACTCCTGGGAGAGTTTTACACATTGCAATTAGCCGATCGAGTAGGTGTCTAGAAAGGTGTCAATGGGGTTACGCCTCTGGGAAAACGAGGTTTACATTAATTAGGTTCGTACGAAAGCACGGGGGACCTCCCTCAAAGTACCGACACTGGCCTGGTTGAAAGATTGGCGAACTTGTAGTGTGTAATTAATCCCGGCTAGTCTTTCCTTTTAGGGTTTGAAGGAAGATTTGATAAAAACAGTGGGAGCCATCCTGATTAGATAAGATAAAAACCAATCTGATCTTGCAAGAGCATACGCTAAAGTGTTTTCTTCTCTCTCTCTCCAGGTAGCGACCATTTCATGCCCTAATAGAGATAATAATATGGATGTATTGACCGAACCCGCATGTTATTCTGTGCTGGGGAACGTTGGTTCCGTTCTTTCTTATAAGAGTTATAGGAATGAACAGGATATAAGGGAATACCAGGATTCCCATGCCACCCGAATGAAGAAAGTACATGTTGATGCATTTTATTCGGGTGTGTTCGTTACTGAGAACTGTTTCTCCATCTGCCCTACGTCCTGGGTATTAGATACCGGGTCAGGATCCCATATATGTAATCAGTTACATGGGCTTAGAAAAGGTAGAGAACTTGGAGAAGGTGATAAAGACATTAGAGTTGGAAATGGTGCAATTGTTGCAGCTAAGACTGTCGAGGAATATCACCTTGTATTACCAACTGGTAATACATTGGTTCTGAACGAATGCTATTACATGCCGAACCTGATATGCAACATTATATCGGTTTCTTTGTTGAGTAAAGAGGGATATAATTTTGTATTACAGGATAATATTATGAACATTTTCCGTAACCAAAAGTTGGTTGGATCAGGCACGTTGTGCAATGGCATTTATGTTCTAAATCAATCAACAGTTCTGAGCATAACAAACACACACAAGAGGAAGAGTTCTGAACTGAACGAATCCTTCTTGTGGCATTGTAGACTGGGTCACATCAATGTGACACGACTGGCTAAGTTGCATAAGGATGGATATTTGAATTCATTCGAATTTTCATCTTATGACACATGCCAGTCATGTCTCAAAGGCAAGATGACCAAAACTCCGTTTACGGGACACGGAGAAAGAGTTACCGAACTCTTGAGACTTATACATAGTGATGTATGTGGTCCCATGTCTACACATGCCAGGGATGGTTCTTCGTACTTCATTACATTCACTGACGATCTCTCTAGATTCGGATATGTCTTCCTGATGAAACACAAATCAGAAGCTTTTGAGAAATTTAGAGAATATAAACAAGAAGTCGAGAACCAAACCGGAAAAAGTATTAAAATCCTTCGATCTGATCGAGGAGGTGAATACTTAAGCAATGAATTCCTGGACTTCCTAAAAGAGAATGGGATTCTCTCTCAGCTGACACCTTCATATATACCACAGCACAACGGTGTATCAGAACGGAGGAACCGCACCCTATTAGATATGGTGCGCTCTATGATGAGCACAGCTGAGTTACCTATTTCCTTCTAGGGATATGCACTGGAAACAGCTGCAGACCTATTGAATATGGTTCCTACCAAAACCGTGCCAACCACTCCATATGAGATATGGAAAGGAAAGAGACCATGTCTTAATTATGTTAAGATATGGGGTTGTCCGGCATATGTAAAAACGCAAAATCCGGACAAACTCGCGGCAAGGTCCATTTTGTGTAAGTTTATTGGATATCCCAAACATTCGCGCGGGTATATCTTCTACCACACCGAGGAACAAAAGGTGTTTGTTTCTCGACATGCCACCTTTTTAGAAAAGGAATTTCTTGAAAAAGAGATTAGTGGCAAGGAGGTAGAACTGGAAGAGGTTCCAGCAATACAGTCTACAACAAAAGATTTGGTTGAACCAGAGGATTCAGTAGTTCCCGATGAACCTCAGCCTCTCCGCCGATCTAGTAGGGTTCCTCGCCCACCTGAGAGATACTACGGTTTTCTCATCGATGGTGGGAGCGAGGATTGCATCATGGAGGATGATGACCCAACTAGCTTCGAGCAGGCCATCACGAGTAGGGACTCAGTGAAATGGCTGGATGCTATGCGGTCCGAGATGGAATCCATGTACACCAACAAAGTATGGACTTTGGATGTTGCTCCTGAAGGGGCAAAACCCATTGGGAGCAAGTGGATCTTCAATAAAAAACTTGGTGTAGATGGGAAAGTGGAGACTTTCAAAGCTAGACTTGTTGCAAAAGGTTTTCGTCAAAGACCAGGTGTGGACTATGACGAAACCTTTTATCCAGTGGCTATGCTTAAATCCATCCGGATCATGCTTGCCATCGTTGCATATCATGATTACGAAATCTGGCAAATGGATGTTAAGACCGCCTTTCTAAATGGTGATATAGAAGAGTGCGTGTACATGACTCAGCCAGAAGGCTTCGTAGACAGTGGGAGCAGCGGGAAGGTGTGCAAGCTGCTTAAATCCATTTATGGATTAAAGCAAGCATCGCGGAGTTGGAACATCTGCTTTGACGTCGTTATCAAAGAGTTTGATTTCGTCAAAAACCCAGATGAACCTTGTATCTACAAGAAGGTTGCAGAGAGTAAGGTTGTCTTCCTCGTATTGTACGTGGACGACATACTCTTGATAGGAAATGATATTCCTATGCTGCAATCGGTCAAGCTCTTCTTATCACAAAGATTCTCGATGAAAGATCTTGGTGATGCCTCCTGCATATTGGGAATTAGGATCTATAGAGATAGATCCAAACGGATATTGGGATTGTCCCAATCTAGGTACATTGACACCATATTAAAGAGGTTTAGTATGGAAGAATCCAAGCGTGGGAATTTACCCACGATCTCTGGAGTCACTCTCTCCAAAGAGATGTCTCCCAAGACTGATTTGGAGAGAGCTCGCATGCAAGGGATACCCTATGCTTCGGCTGTAGGCTCTATCATGTACGCGATGCTATATACCAGACCCGATGTAGCATACTCACTAAGTGTAGTGAGCAGGTATCAAGCTGATCCTGGAGAGAGTCACTGGACAGCTGTGAAGAGCATTCTTAAGTACTTACGAAGGACTAAAGAGATGCTCTTGGTGTATGGTAACGGAGAACTCCAAGTAGAGTCCTTTACCGATTCAAGCTTCCAGAGTGATAAGGACGACTCTAAGTCGCAGTCAGGATTTGTCTTTAGCCTTTACGGAGGGGCGGTTAGCTGGAAGAGTTCCAAGCAGGAAACCGTGGCAGACTCGACGATGGAGGCTGAATACATTGCGGCCAACGATGCTGCTAAAGAGGCTGTCTGGATTAAGAAGTTCATTACTGAACTTGGAGTGGTTCCATCCATTGAGCATCCAATACCTTTGTATTGCGATAACAATGGAGCGGTGGCTTTGGCCAAGGAACCTAGGTCCCATCAGCGATCCAGGCATATTCTGAGGCGGTATCACCTGATCCGGGAGATAGTTGATCGCCGGGAGATCGAGGTCAGGAGGGTTGACACGAAGAACAACACGGCGGATCCACTCATGAAGGCCATTCCCCAGATACAGTTTGAGAGACTCTTCGGGATGCTCGGTATGCGATACTACAGCAGCTGGCCCTAGTGCAAGTGGGAGATTGTTAGTTGTATGTATGCCCTAGAGGCCAGTATTGTACAGATGATGTATATTATATTGGATGCTTGGATATATATAGAGATGACTTTCTTGCTCGATATGATAGTATGCTATCTGGTTACTCTTTATCTTAACATGTACACTTGTCTCTTTATACTGTCTTATAGTTACATGTTGGTAAAGCCCTTAGGATGTGTACTTGACTACCTGGACTATGATGCAGATCATACTGTTAGTTATATGTATGCCCTAGAGGCCATTACTGTACATAGGATGTATATTGTAGTGGATGCTGGGACATATATAGGGAGGACGTTCTTGCTCGACATGATAGTATGCTATCTGGATGATCTTTACCTTAACGTGTATGCTGATTGTCTCTCTGTTACATGTTGGTAAAGCCCTTAGGATCTGTACTTGACTACCTGGACTATGACGCGGATCATACTAGTGGGGATATGGTAGTCCATAAGTACATCCTTCAAAGTCCCTAGTCGTGGGTGTATCGAGACGGGGTATCGATATACCAGAGTAGACTAGCGTATACCTTCTCGACCCATACAGATGGGCGATGGATGATCCCATATCCATTGGTGTTTGACATCAGAGATGGTATACGGGTGCTCAGTAGAGACTGGGTACACTGGACGGACTCGCCGAGAACTCCCAGATGGTATTATACCTCACGTCAGATGGCAGTTCTCTGGTGACACTGGTACAGAGTAGTCTGTTGACCCGAGATCGTCATAGAGTCTTGTGTGGTTCCCACTGTGCTTTGATTTCCATCTTACCACGTCCAAGAGGGCATGCAAAATGGTGGTTTTTGGGTACAGTCCCGAGTCACATGGAGGCAATGAGCGATAGGAGGGGATTCGTCTCTCCCGGTATTGGGAGTTGATGTTGTGCTGTGTTCGATTGGCTATAACAGGAAATCCCTGGCCAGGGTTGCTGAGATTTACTGGTAAGTGTTACCTGTAGTTTCTCGAATAGTTATAGACCTCATATCGACACGACTTATCGAGCTATTGGGGTCTGACGTTTACCACCCCTAGGCGAGATATGCGACATATCAGACGATCAGACCGGACTGTACGGTAGTGTTACTGGTCGGATTCACTGGAGTGTGAGCGGGCTTGCTCGTCGATCTTCAGATCGCTCAATACCCGGGTGGCCGTTACGTTTGGCAGACCACTTGCGGCTTGTGGGTGTTTGATATGATCATCATCTGCTGCCGGCGTATTGACGAGTCTTTAGAGTCCTACACAGAGGTTTCCTGGCTCAAGCGAAACGAAATAGGAGCGCATATGAGATATGTGCGGGACCGAGAATGATACCAGTATGTGATACTGTATTCGATTCTCGCGATGTAACATTGATTGGTTATATGCGATATAGCCGGGTTATCGGATCAAGTGTTGATTCGATAAGTTGTTACTATTGATACCAGTCGGTTATGTGCGACATGACCGGATCATTGAATCAAGTGTTGATTTAATGATTTAATGTATAATTATATATTTGATATATTACTTTGCATTAACTAGTATCGGTTCACTTTGAATGGATTTTCTCACTTGGTTTGTGCACATTGTATATGTGATATATTTTTGTGCACTTGTATGTATCATGTTTGATGATGCATACTAACTTGGATTTGTGTGAAGATTAAACCATGGTTGTGAGAGTGGTTAGGGTTTTATTTTCCATTACTTATTTATTCATTTATTTAATTTGTTTATACATTTTGGAAAATAAATGGAAAAGAGAAAAGAATGGTGGCTTTTTTTTGTTCTTTAGTTGAAGCTTCATGAAGCTTTGATCAAGTCAACCGTTCTTATCTCATCCTTAACCCTAACCATTCCCACTAACCCTAGTTTAGTCTCTACACTTGACCATGGTTAATTTTATGATAAGAATTCATTTTCTTTTCTTTTTCAATTAACTTATCATAACAATTAGCTTCTTCTTCTTCATCTTCTTAAAAGAAGAAAAGCTTTCTTCATCAATGGTGGATTGATGAAACAAGTGAGAAATCCAATTCTAAAGTCTACCCACTTCCTATTTCTTCATCCTCTACCTCTTGCCAAGTAGTAGAGTGTGTTTCCTTCACAAGTTTTCAAGACTTGGTGAAGGTGGAGCTCGATCTAGTGATGCTTCGACGTAGATCATCTTCGGCATGGACATCGACGACCTAGCTCGCTTATTCTCCGATGAAGCCGACGCTAGAGCCCGGATTTTGATTTGGACAGCGGAGAGGACTTCATCACGGAGCCGTGGAGGTGGAGGACCGGATCTACAAAGGTTGTATTTCTGTATTCTCATAGTTAAGTGTTAACTAGTTTACTTTTCACCTAGTATTCTAGCCAACGATCCGTAGTCGGGTTTTTCGGCACCGTTAAAATTTGAAATTGGCATAGTTGATGCCTTGTGAGACCTCTTGAGAGTGCCTAGGAACCCTACAGTGGTATCAGAGCCTAGCTAGAGCCTTAGGCGAAGTCCAGACGGATTTTGAATTCCGAACGAACCCGAAACCCTATTACAAATTGCTCTCTGGACTTTTTCCGAAAATGCGGATTTTTGTGTATTAAAAATGCCTAAAAATTTCAATAAATAATTATAAGAATTACCGTGCAAACTCAGGCGAAAGATTCATCTAAACGGCGGCGGAACCGCGGCAGAAGCCCAGCTTCTGCGGCGGTTCCGCGGTCCCCTGGTGACGTCATCACATCTTTTCTGCACAGTAATTCCTATTTAATTATTCTGGATTTTCTGGGAATATTTAAAATTTATTCCAGAGTTGAATGTTCTGGGTTGTTTTGGGGATTCGATTGTTCAATCGGATTATCAGATTTTGTCTATGTGGCTTTCCGGATAATTTTTAGAATATGTTAAAAAGTTCGACCGGATATAAATACCCAACTTTTCCCCTGTCGGGAAATTTCCAAGTGTTGGATCTTTCCGTAGTTTAACGACGTTCTAAGTAGTGCAAGTAACGCGATGGACCCTCTAGAAGACAACAAACCTTAACTCGATTATGTGACCGTCTTGAACTGCCCTTTGAACCTTCGGGTTTGGGGCAGTACGGCGTGCCACATGTGAGGCGTTGGCTTGACCCTTCTACGGCTGGACCGTTGGTACTGAGGCACGAACTGAATGTTGTTAGACTTATTTCATGTGTTGATCTGTATCGGGAAAACTTGGGTGTTCGATTGTTCGATCGGAAAGTTTGACATTTTCTATTTATCTGGAATGGGATACAATAATTGGAATTCACAATAGTTATGAGATAACTAAATGAATGTTATAAACATAGCAGTTTAGTCTCACTTGATCGGTTGCCACGGAATTTTGATGTGATCAAAAGTCCGTCGCAATCACGTAGCGTACGCGGATACTCGCCGGGTAAACTTAATAGACAGCCTCACCCCATAGCCCCGACCAAGTGACTGAAGGAGAACCCCGTCGCCGAAAGCATCCGTTCGGGTGCTCGCGGCAGCGGTGTTCCGCCTTGGTGCACTTCGTTGACGGTATCAGGGGTGCGGCCGCCTACCGAAGTTTGCGACGAGCATTCGATCAGCATGTCGGGAATCTTGTTGAATTGCCCGACTTGATGTTGAAAAGGAGTTTTCGATAATGAGACTAAAATGCGGGGTTTATAATTGTTAGGCATGCGATGTCTAAAGAATTCATTTGATTAGGCATGCGATGTCTATGGAGGTTGCGGATTCCAACTGTTGTAGTTTTACACTTTCTTTTCTGTGACCGTAAGTGTAATATGTGATATCGCCGGTTTCGTTGCTATATGTCAACGACAATTGGGATGGACATATTTACTTACGTTGATGACATGTGATGTTATGTGTTGCTGGATATGTTATATTGGATCGTCGTGTTTGAATAGCCGGGGTTTTTTTTATGTGAGATGAGTGTTTTTCATTTTCATTCATATAAAAACTTGTATGTAATATTCTTTTATTGGGGCACTTTCAGGTTGCGGAAGTTGTCACCGTTTGTATATTATTTACTTTTCCGCACTAGGATAGACCCAAGGAGGAGGGCACAAGTAACGGGGTTCTGGAGTCCAGTGGGAGACCAACTCGAGGAGTCGAGTCCGGGTCTCCTAACTCTAGAATTGATAGGGTTGCTTGCCGCTCTCGTAGGGGTCTAGGGGTGTGGGTTTGGCTATTCATCATGACCGTGGAATCCGTGTTTTATACTGGCTCGTATTGAAAACACGGACGTCCTAGTATATCCAATATTTCATATGTTTCTTCTGCTGCGATATCTGTGATATGATCATGATATGTTCTGTGATAGATACAGTATATAGTATATATGATATATTATATAGGCGTTACTTATGTTTTACACCCGTGCTAGCCCTGCCCCACTCTACCGTTAGTTACCTAACCTAACGGTGCACGAGGGGACATCGAGGCGAATACGGATGGCATAAGTATACGTCATATTTATCTGTGATGTTTAGGCATTTAAATGATGGGACTTCATTAATGTGATTAATGAAATAAAAGAAACCTAAGATGTTGTAGAATCGAATTTCAAAATAAAAAAGGTAGCTACAGTTCTTGCTTTGCACAGAGGTATATGTGATATATCCTGCACCTTATTTGATAGGGAAAGGACCGAGATCCCTTCACCGGGAGTGACTCCTTTAGCAATAACTGGCAGATGCTACACATTCGGTTTGTCTTTTGATTGCTTTTAAGTGTTTTTGCTTTGCACAGTGATATATATGATATATCCCGCACCTCATTCGACGAGGAAAGGACCGACGATCCCTTCACCGGGAGTGACTCCTTTAGCAAAACTAGAAAAGCCTCAAAAGCACTCCATTTTAAAATCATTTGATTCTACAACGATATCAAGTTCATTACGCAATAGGTTTTCATAAAAAACCTGTCGTAGCCCTCCGTCATTTCAGATAAGTGCTGTTTAGTATTCGTGCTGCGTTTGTTGGCCTCCGTCAAGGCGCAGTGTGCGGTAGCTAACCAGTATTTATCTGCTTATGCATATAATGCAGATTGAGTTAGGGTAGTCGTGCGGCCTTGTTGACCTCCGTCAAGGGTCGTGCGGGTGGGTTTAATTCGATCAAGAAATGACGGGTTGAACTTGACTAGTAGCCTATGGTTTGTTGACCTCCGTCAAGGTCATAGGGTGCTAGGGGCAAAATATTATCGGGAATTTCAAGTGTTGAAATTTTCAATGAGATTGCATACCTTCTATGAGATAGTTGGATCCCGATACCCGCTGCGAGTAAGAGTTACTCCTGGGAGAGTTTTATACATTACAATTAGCCGATCAAGTAGGTGTCTAGAAAGGTGTCAACGGGGTTATGCCTCTGGGAAAATGAGGTTTATATTAATTAGGTTCGTGCGAAAGCACGGGGGACCTCCCTCAAAGTACTGACACTAGCCTGGCTGAAAGATTGGCGAACTTGTAGTGTGTAATTAATCCTGGCTAGTCTTTCCTTTTAGGGTTTGAAGGAAGATTTGATAAAAAGCAGTGGGAGCCATCCTGATTAGATAAAATAATAACCAATCTATTCTTGCAAGAGCGCACGCTGAGTGTTTTCTTCTCTCTCTCTCCAGGTAGCGACCATATCACGCCTTAATCAAGATAATAATACGGATTATTGACCGAACCCGCTTGTTATACTGAGCTGGGGAACGTTGGTCCCGCTCCAACTTATAATAGTTATAAGACAGAGCAGGAAATTGGGGATTACCAGAATTCCCGTGCTGCCCAAACGAGGAGAGTGCATGATGATGCATCATCTTCGGGTGTGTTCATTACAAAGAACTGTTTCTCTGTATCCTCTACGTCCTGGGTATGTGATACCAGATCAGGATCCCAGATATGTAATATGTTACATAGGGCTACAGAAAGGTAGAGAACTGAGAACGGGTGATAAGTTTCATGAGGCAGAAAATGGGGCAAGTGTTGCAGCCAAGTCTGTTGGTCACTGTCACCCTGTATTACCAATACATTGATTCTGAACGAATGTTATTAGATACCGAACCTGATATACAAAATCATATCAGTCTTTTTATTAGTAAAGAAAGGATATAATTTTGTATTGTTGGACAATGTTTTGAACATTTCCTATATCAAAAGTTGATCGGTTCAGGCACGTTATCTAAAAGTATTGACGTTCTAAATCAAACTACAGTTCTTTAGTATACAGAACACACACAAGAGGAAGAGTTCAGAAATGAACGAATCCTTCTTGAGGTATTATAGACTAGGTCATATCAATGCGACCCGACTGGCTGAGTTACATTTAGATGCATATTTAAATCAGTTTGAATTTACATCTTGTGAAACTCGCCAGTCATGTCACAAAGATAAGATGACCACAGCTCTGTTTATTGGAAACAGAGAAAGAGTTAGTAAACTCTTGGGATGATACATGTTGATGTATGTAAGGTCCCCTGTCTACACATGCCAGGACTGGTTCTTTATACTTCATTTTGGAACGCAAGTCCGAACCTTTTGAGATATTCACAGAATATAAGTTTGAAGTAGAGAACCGATACGGGTATAAGTATTATGTCCTATGATGAGATCATGGAGGAGAATACTTGTGCATGGAATTCCTGGACTATTCTAAAGCAAAATGAGATTCTCTCTCAGCATTACTCCTCCGTATACACCATAGCATGATGGTATATCGGGGCGGAGCAATAGCACCCTATGTGATATGGTGTGCTCTATGATGAGTACTACTGAGTTTCCTATTTCCTTTTGGGAGTTATGCGCTTGAGAAGCTGCATACCTATTGAATACGGTTCCAATCAAATCAGATGCCTACCGCTTCATATATGATATGGAAAGGGAAGAGCCCATGTCTTAAGCTAGTTAAGATTTGGGGTTGTCCGGCCTATGTCTAAAAAGCAAAATCCGGACAAGCTCGAGGCAAGGTCTGTAATGTAGAACTGGAAATGTTCCAGCTATACAAACAACAGCAGATGATTTGGTACAACCAAAGGATTCAGTAGATTCCAACGAACCTCAGCCTCTCCGCCGATCTAGTAGGGTTCCTCACCCACCTGAGAGATAATTCAGTTTCTCTATGACAGTGGGAGCGAGGATTGCATCATGAGATGATGACCCAACTAGTTTCGAGCTGGCCATCTGGAGTGGGACTCTGTACGAATGGCTGGATGCTTAGAAATCTGAGATGGAATCCTTATACACCAATAAAGTATGGACTTTGGTTACTATATCTGAAGGGTTAAATCCCCATCAGGAGCAAGTATATCTTGAGAAGATTACTTGGTGTACATGGAAAAGTTAAGACTTTCAAAGCTAGACTTGTGAAAGGTTTTTCGTCATCGACCAGGCGTGGATAATGATGAAACCTTTTCAAGTAGCTATGCTTAAGTCCATCCAGATCCTACTTGCCACGGCTACATACCATGACTACGATATCTGGCGGTTGGGTGTCTTGACTGCTTTTCTAAATGTTGATTTGGAAGAGAGCGTCTATAATTACACAGCCAGAGGGCTTCGTAGACAGTGGGAGCAGCGGAAACGTGTGCAAGATGTTTTATAGGATAAAGCAAGCATCGCGGAGTTGGAACATCTGTTTTGATGGATAAGTCAAAGAGTTTGACATCATCAAAATGGTAGGTGAACCTTGTATATACAAAAAGGTAGTAGGGAGTATGGTGATGATCCTCGTAGAGTACGTGGATGACATACTCTTGATAGGGAAAGAGTTTCCTATGCTCCGCTCGATCAATCTCCGTTTATCACAATGATTCTCCATAAAGGATCAAAATGATACCTCCTAAATCCTGGGTTTTTGGATCTATGAGATAGATCTAATTGGATGTTAGGACTCTCACTAGTTGTAGTGAGACGGTATCAACCGATCCTGGGAAGAATCACTGGAAAGGTTCCAGGGTGATAAAGATGACTGAATGTCAGTCACAGGCATTGTCTTAATCCTCAGTAGAGGGACGGTATGTTGGAAGAGTTCCAAGCTAGATACCGTGACATACTAGACGATAAAGGCAGGATACATTGCTACTTAAGATGCTACCAAAGAGGCAGTCTGGATGTATATCAGTTCATAAGATGAACTTTGTTCCAACCATTGTGAGACAATGGAGTTGTGGCTTATGCCAAGGAACGTCCATCCCATCAGTGATCCAGACATATTCTAAGGCAGTGTCACCTGATCATGGAGATTGTTGATCTCCAGGATGATCGAGGTTTGGAGAATAGACTCAGAGGACAAACACAGCGGATCCACTCACAAAGGCCTGTTCCCAGAGAGAGACTTTTATGGGATGGTTGAGTATGAGATACTACAACCACTGCTACAGATGGCCCTAGTGCAAGTGGGAGATTGTTAGTTATATTATGCCCTAGAGGCCATTACTGTACATAGGATGTATATTGTAGTGGATGCTGGGACATATATAGGGAGGACTTTCTTGCTCGACATGATAATATGCTATCTGGTTGATTTTTACCTTAACGTGTATGCTGATTGTCTCTCTGTTACATGTTGGTAAAGCCCTTAGGATCTGTACTTGACTACCTGGACTATGATGCGGATCATACTAGTAGGGATATGGTAGTCCATAAGTACATCCTTCAAAGTCCCTAGTCGTGGGTGTATCGAGACGGGGTATCGATATACCAGAGTAGACTAGCGTATACCTTCTCGACCCATACAGATGGGCGATGGATGATCCCATATCCATCGGTGTTTGACATCAGAGATGGTATACGGGTGCTCAGTAGAGACTGGGTACACTGGACGGACTCGCCGAGAACTCCCAGATGGTATTATACCTCACGTCAGATGGCAGTTCTCTGGTGACACTGGTACAGAGTAGTCTGTTGACCCGAGATCGTCATAGAGTCTTGTGTGGTTCCCACTGTGCTTTGATTTCCATCTTACCACGTCCAAGAGGGCGTGCAAAACGGTGGTTTTTGGGTACAGTCCCGAGTCACATGGAGGCAATGAGCGATAGGAGGGGATTCGTCTCTCCCGGTATTGGGAGTTGATGTTGTGCTGTGTTCGATTGGCTATAACAGGAAATCCCTGGCCAGGGTTGCTGAGATTTACTGGTAAGTGTTACCTGTAGTTTCTCGAATAGTTATAGACCTCATATCGACACGACTTATCGAGCTATTGGGGTCTGACGTTTACCACCCCTAGGCGAGATATGCGACATATCAGACGATCAGACCGGACTGTACGGTAGTGTTACTGGTCGGATTCACTGGAGTGTGAGAGGGCTTGCTCGTCGATCTTCAGATCGCTCAATACCCGGGTGGCCGTTACGTTTGGCAGACCGCTTGCGGCTTGTGGGTGTTTGATATGATCATCATCTGCTGCCGGCGTATTGACGAGTCTTTAGAGTCCTATACAGAGGTTTCCTGGCTCAAGCGAAACGAAATAGGAGCGCATATGAGATATGTGCGGGACCGAGAATGATACCAGTATGTGATACTGTATTCGATTCTCGCGATGTAACATTGATCGGTTATATGTGATATAGCCGGGTTATCGGATCAAGTGTTGATTCGATAAGTTGTTACTATTGATACCAGTCGGTTATGTGCGACATGACCGGATCATTGAATCAAGTGTTGATTTAATGATTTAATGTATAATTATATATTTGATATATTACTTTGCATTAACTAGTATCGGTTCACTTTGAATGGATTTTCTCACTTGGTTTGTGCACATTGTATATGTGATATATTTTTGTGCACTTGTATGTATCATGTTTGATGATGCATACTAACTTGGATTTGTGTGAAGATTAAACCATGGTTGTGAGAGTGGTTAGGGTTTTATTTTCCATTACTTATTTATTCATTTATTTAATTTTTTATACATTTTGGAAAATAAATGGAAAAGAGAAAAGAATGGTGGCTTTTTTTTTGTTCTTTAGTTGAAGCTTCATGAAGCTTTGATCAAGTCAACCATTCTTATCTCATCCTTAACCCTAACCATTCCCACTAACCCTAGTTTAGTCTCTACACTTGACCATGGTTAATTTTATGATAAGAATTCATTTTCTTTTCTTTTTCAATTAACTTATCATAACAATTAGCTTCTTCTTCTTCATCTTCTTAAAAGAAGAAAAGCTTTCTTCATCAATGGTGGATTGATGAAACAAGTGAGAAATCAAATTCTAAAGTCTACCCACTTCCTATTTCTTCATCCTCTACCTCTTGCCAAGTAGTAGAGTGTGTTTCCTTCACAAGTTTTCAAGACTTGGTGAAGGTGGAGCTCGATCTAGTGATGCTTCGACGTAGATCATCTTCGGCATGGACATCGACGACCTAGCTCGCTTATTCTCCGATGAAGCCGACGCTAGAGCCCGGATTTTGATTTGGACAGCGGAGAGGACTTCATCACGGAGCCGTGGAGGTGGAGGATCGGATCTACAAAGGTTGTATTTCTGTATTCTCATAGTTAAGTGTTAACTAGTTTACTTTTCGCCTAGTATTCTAGCCAACGATCCGTAGTCGGGTTTCTCGGCACCGTTAAAATTTGAAATTGGCATGGTTGATGCCTTGTGAGACCTCTTGAGAGTGCCTAGGAACCCTACACATACTAGTAGGGACATGGTAGTTCATAGGTACATCCTTCAAGGTCCCTAGTCGTGGGTGTATCGAGACGGGGCATCGATATACCAGTGTAGACTAGCGTATACGTTTCTCGACCCATGAAATGGGCGATGGATGATCCCATATCCATTTGTGTTTGACATCAGAGATGGTATACGGGTGCTCAGTAGAGACTGGGTACACTGGACGGACTCGCCGAGAACTCCCAGATGGTATTATACCTCACGTCAGATGGCAGTTCTCAGGTGACACTTGTGCAGGTTAGTCTGTAGACCCGAGATCATCATAGAGTCTTGTGTGATTCCCACTGTGCTTTGATCTCCACCTTACCACATCCATGAGGGCGTGCAAAATGGTGGTCTTTGGGTACAGTCTCGAGTCACATGGAGGCAATGAGCGATAGGAGGGGTTTCGTCTCTCCTGGTATTGGGGGTTGATGTTGCGCTGTGCTCGATTGGCCGTAACAGGGAAGTCCCTGGCCAGGGCTGATCAGAGATTTGCTGCTAAGTGTTACCAGTAGTTTCTTTACCCGTTATGAGCCTCACATCGGCACGACTTATCGGTTATTGGGGTCTGACGTTTACCACCCCTAGATTTGATATGCGACATATCAGACGAACAGACCGGACTGTACGGTAAGTGTTACTGGTTGGATTCGCAGGAGTGTGAGCGGGCTAGCTCGTCGATCTTCCGATCGCTCAATACCCGGATGGCTGTTACATTTAGCAGACCGCTTGCGGCTTGTGGGTGCTTGATATGACCATCATCTGCTGCCGGCGTATTGACGAGTCTTTAGAGTCCTACACAGAGGTTTCCTGGTTCAAGCGAAACGAAATAGGAGCGCATATGAGATATGTGCAGGACCGAGAATAATGCGTGTATGTGATACCGTATTCCATTCTCGCGATGAATGTTTTGATTGGTTGTATGCGATATAACCTAGTTATCGAATCATTGATTCGATAAATCGATACATTGTATACTAGTCGGTTATGTGCGACATGACCGGATCATTGAATCAAGTGTTGATTTAATGATTTAATGTATAATTATATATTTGATATATTACTTTGCATTAACTAGTATTGGTTCACTTTAAAGGGATTTTCTCACTTGTATAGCACATTGTATATGTGATATATTTTGTGTGCACTTGATTGTATCATGTTTGATGATACATTCTCACTTGGATTTGTGTAAAGACTTAAACCATGTTTAGTCAATGGTTAGGGTTTCTTATTTTCACTTAATTATTTATCTTTTCCTTTTTGAGAAAAAGATATATGAAAACAAAATGGTTTCTTTTTATCATGAAGCTTGTTGAAGCTTCATGAAGCTTTGACCAAGTGACCATTTTGTCTTCATGCTTAACCCTAACCATTCCCACTTACCATGGTCTATTCTCTACACTTGACCTTAGTTAGGAAATGATAAGTATTGATTTCTTTTCTATGATGAAATACTTTTATCATATTCTATCTTCATCTTCTCCTTCTTCTTCAAGAAAGAAAACAAGACTCCATCAATGGCATCTTGAGTTCTAAAGTGAGAAATCCAATTCTAAAGTGAACCCACCTCTTATTTCTTCATCCTCTACCTCTTTCCAAGTGGTTTTGGGTGTTTTCTTCACAAGTTTCACAACTAGGTGAAGTTGGAGCTTGAACTTATGATGCCTCGACGTAGATCATCTTCGGCACGAAGCCGACGACCTAGCCCGCCCATTTCTACGATGAAGCCGACGATTGAGTCCGGGATTCGAGATGGACAGCGAGAGGACGCCTACGTGGAGCTAAGGAAGTGGAGAAACGGATCTACAAAGGTTGTAGCCTCTCTCCTTTAGTTAAGATGTTAACTAGTTTCGTATTTGGCCTAAAATTCTAGTTAACGATCCGTATTAGAGTTTCTCGGCACTTGTAAAATTTAAAATTGGCATGGTTGATGCCTTGTGAGACCTCTTGAGAGTGCCTAGGAACCCTACAGGTGGCCAAAGACCGAAGGACACAGATCGATCGGTATAGCCTTTCCAACCCTTCTCTAGTTAGCTAGTTGTAGGTTAATGGTTCGATCCGGGATTAAAGTCTGCGATAGCGCCGGTTTCAAGTTTATAAAAAGTTTTCGTTTCCACATTTTGGTATCGGATGGACGGCCGGGGCGCTACCATAGACTTACATAAAGAGCTAGCTCCCGCTTGTGGATGCCTTTATATTATCATGTATTGTGGTTTTGGATCAAAAAATATAAAGGAGGTGCTGCCCAAATTTTAAAAAGACAAACATGTTTTTCAACAAATAATTCCACTTGCATTTTTCATGTTCTTTTACTTATGCATTTAGAAAACATTGATTTCAGCTTACCTTTATTTCAAAATTTCACCTCTTTTATTTTCTTAAAAGGTTTAGATTTCTGGGTTTTCGGCTTACTTGAATTACGTTACGCCTTTAGAAGTGGCGCGGTTTAAGTGCTGGTCACGAGCTAATATTTCGGGCTGTGACAATGTTGGTATCAAAGTGCCAGGTTTAACCTTATTTCGAGTCTATGTTTGACTATGCGGAGTCTAGGGCGGGTATGTATTTCGAAAACCTAGGCTTGACCTTACGGAACATAGACTTGAACAGGGGGGTATTAGACCCGAACTTTCGTTATTTAGGCTTACCCTGATTGATGAAGTAGGTAGCTTGAGTAGAGTGACGTACCGTACGTATGTTCCACGGCATTTTTACGATACGATACTCAACTTAAGAAACCTTAGGATGTACATATTTTGAGATCTATGATTCTCTTCGTACCCATGGTTATACATCCATTTGAGATCTTGATTCTGTTCGTTCCATGATCATACTTTCATTGATGTTGTTTCTTCTTATGATCATGTATCTACTCTGGGTATGTCACTTCCTTTCATGCCTTTGATCTATTTTCATCGAGACATGCTTGAGGCTCCTGTCACCATGTTTGAACACAGATTGGGCTGCTGCTAGTGTTGCGGTCAGGACGAGCACGTCTGGTACAAGGGCTGACCATTATGTTTTCTGGTGACATGGGAACGTCTCGATATAGTGTTGTGTGGTGACCTCTTGTTGAGGCGAGTGTTTGGTTTTGCACCGGATGATCGGGCCATTGATAGAGATTGCCAGTTGTGAGAGGACTGTTGATGTACAGCATACCTCAGAGATTGTGATGCCGTCTACCGTGCAGATAGATGACCCAGTTGTTGCTGAGATTGATGTGATGTCGCTTCCAGAACTTTGCAAGCTGAGATCACTAGAGTTTTCAGGCAGAGATGCGACAGACGATAGCTAGTCTATCTTAAGTTGAGAGACGAAGGTGGTTCGTCAGATTGATGCGCCGACGCAGGCCCAGTTGAGTTGAAGATTTCCAGTATGGAGAGTCTTACTCAGATCTAGAGTAGACCGATCCAGAGATGACCACTGATGTATCTTCTTTCCGGTAGGATTGGTGCATTGTTTAGCATGCGCACGAAGGGTATTCATGTGTGGTCTAGGCGAAGTTAAAAAGTTCGAACGAATGTCAGAAACCCATTTTTCCAAGTTTAAAGTATTCGAAGGAACATGCAAGTAATTCTATGGACCCTCTAGAAGAATGAAACCCTAACTCGACATAATGACTATGGAACCGCTTCTGAACATTAGGATTTGCAGCAGTTCAGCGGTGCCATCAGTGAGGCTTGGGTTTGCCCTTCTACGGTTGGTCCATAGGTACTATGGCATGTACTAGATAGTATTAGACTGTGCTCAGGTGTTGGGCTTTCGGTTATGGGACTTTGACGAATCAGTCGAAAGTTTGACGTCGTCCGAATATCATGTGATGAGAGATCAGCTTCAGATAGAGGACCTCACCCAGATGTGTTGCGAGTTGATCGAGAGTAGACTAGTGTTGAGTATTTCTCCGATGGTTGGGACGATTTCCCGAGGACGTGTTCGGCCAGATATCTTCTACAGAGTGATGAAGTTACCGAGTTCATAATTTCGAGTCCATGCGAGAGACTCCGGATTGACTGTAGCCGAGGACCATTGCAGTATGCAGATAGCACGACGGGACGTCGAAGTGGTCGATGATATAGTCGAGTGGAGCCAGAGGTTCATGCGAGATGCTGACGAGCTGTTGCTACTCCCCGTTGAGATTAGAGATCTGATATGCATACAGAGGTGTTGGGATACGACCAGTTTCTGAGGAAATGTTGTGCAGAGAACACAGATGTCCAGAAAAGGAGAAAAGATTATGCAAGAGTACCAGCCTCCGTATAGTTCGGCATAGGCGAGATCAGAAGAGAACCTGAGCAGGTTCCTTCCAGGACACTGCTGCGATGAGATTTGCACCGAGGATCAGTTGTGTCACGAGTATTCAGAGGCCAGAGGCCGACTCCAGTGGCGTGCTGCTTTATGAGCGATCATGATAATTGGTTGAGAGATGACCAGAGGAGTGCCAGAGCGGAATTATTTTCGTTAGTACACCTGACCGGGCCGACGAGCCGACGGATTGTGAGATTGGTAATCCATAGTGAAATGAAGACCTCGAGACAGAAGACGCTAGACCGTGAGCATAAGGCAAGCAGATGTTCTTGCTCTGCTAGTTTTGGGGCGCACCGACCTTTTTTCGACATTGTAGGAGGTGTACCTCAATGTCATTTGTTGCGATTTGCGTTTGTGATCTGAGTATCACGCTTATATCGCTTGGAATTTGAGTTTTAATGATTGAGTTTCATGATATTATTTTTGTGCATCATGGCTGCACCTGCAAGGTATTTATATTTTGTGCATAGTTATTACACTTGAGATATGTTTTTATACACCGTTGTGTTGGTTTATGATTTGTGCATATCTATTGCACTTGATATTGATTTTATGCCTTGGTTGCACATGTTTATGATTTCGTGGATTTCATACATTTGATTTGATTTTGTGCGTGTGGTACGCACCCGATTTGATTCTGCACTCGGTATAGCTCATATGTACTTGCAGTGGATTGATATGGGTTCTGTGCACGTAGTTTCACACGTTTTATGATTTTATACACTTTGATACACTCGGTGTTGCCGTTTACGCATTTGAGTCATTGATCAGTATTTCGTGGATTGTTGCACTGGATTTTTTTCATTTTATTTTTATCCGTGCATATTGGATGCGATTTCTTTCGTGCATGTTGGGTGCACTTGACTTAGATTTTATTCGTGCATGACGGATGCACTTGATTTGGATTTTCACACATGTTGGGTGCATGATATGAGATGTGATTTTGTGCACACCGGATGCACTCGATTGGGATTTTCATTCGGGCATGATAGTTGCACCGGATTAAGATTTTCGTGCACTCTAGATGCACTTGAAGTTGTTGTCGTGCACACCCGTTGCATTGGACAGATGCTTTTGTGCACACCCGTTGCACTTAGTTTTGGTTTTGTGCACATTCGTAGCACCTGTATTTGGATTTGATTTCCGTGCGCACCAGACACACGTGATTATTGGATACGCCTTTCGACGCTGATTTTGCTCTTGAGCGCTTTGTTTTCATTATGGGTACTATATTATGAAGTAGCCGAACAGGACTGATCTGAGGACAGTACCTGAGTACTTAGCATGCATTAAAAAGTTTAAATCTGGGGTTTTCAAAAAGGAGCTATAGTCTCGCTATTTCCTACGTGTCCGCGAGCGACACAAACTTTTATAAAGGAAAACCTTTTTGGGATATTTCAAAATGGACGGGACGTATATTTGCGCAAAACCTATATGAACATATGTTTATTACTTTACAAATGAGCGTCCGTCACTTATGCCGTGAGCTACGCATCACACAACGATTCAGAAAAGATTTTTGTATGTGTTTTATTCAGTTTAAAGGATTTTTCTAAGGAAGCGTATTATATATGTATTATAGTATTTGACTAGTGTATATTAGATTTCAGTAGTGGATTTCGAGATTTGTATCTTCATTGTAACTCCGAGGATATGCGTGAAAATCCGGTGATTTGCGTGATGCTTGACGGAGTTCGATTTTGAGTTTTACTCGTTTTCATGCGCACTTGACGCGCTGTGTTATTCCTGTATCTTCCGTGATTTCGGAGCCCCGTTGATTTAAGTTGATTGTTGAAATGTTTTAGTATTTGGGGGTTTAAATTTAAATTCGGGGACCGAATTTACTTAAGGGGGGAAGATTGTAACATTTAAGAAAATATAAAATATTATTTTTGGAATTTAATATTAAAATAATATATTTCCCTAAAACTATCAGATTTACGAAATTGGGGTTTTCGAAAAAGGGTTTAAATATATACCAATAATTATGAAATAATTGAAAATTAAAATGATTTATGCATCTAAAAATATATTTAAAGGATTTGGAATTTTTTAAAATCAAATATATGCAGTTTAAATGAAAACCCGATTAGTGTACTGGTAATCGCGACTAGGCCAAATCCGTGTTTCTAAAGTTTTCCATAGCTAGTGCATCATGCCATGTTGCATTTTGGTTACATGTGGTTTTATTGTGTTGTTTTGGGGTATTATATGGTTTGAGTTTTAAAAAGAAAAAGAATAGAAAAGGGATAATGAAATGGGGTATGGACATGAGAGAGAGTGTGAGGGGGCTTCATTGACCTTGGGCCTTTGATAATCATTCATCCTATTCATCATTTACCCTTTCCCTTCCCTCGTGGCTGCCTCCTCTTTCCCCCCTCCTCTTCATCCTCACAAGCATCATCAAAAACAACTCAAAATCTCATATTGCCTTCACAAAAAACATGCACAAGCTTCTTACAAACACTTTGGACCAAGAAAAATTGGATTTTGGAGACTTGGGGAAACTTAAGAATTTTCTTGAGTTGCCAAATAAGGTAATCCTTTCACCATTAGTATAATATTTCATTCCATTAGCTTCTACGTTTAGTTTAGAATCGATATATTGAGGTTTAGTGGACTTTGAAATTTCCAAATTAGGGTTTTGATGAAAACTTGGGTAGTGAAGTATAATTGATGTTAGTAGAGGCCATACAACCCCTGTAGTGATGGTATATTGGACTAAAATGAGAGTAAACCCCCAATTCAGAAACTTAGAAACCCTGATATTGTATTTTTATGGAAATTTTGATGGAAATTGGAGATCTGCTATGTTGGAGATAGTGCCCTCAGAGTCGATTATCGGATCACAGGCACGTGATTGCATTGATTGAGGGAGGACCTATCCCGGTAGGACAGTCTTACTCGAGATGATAGTATGCTATCTGGTTTAACTTTATCATCGTGTACTGCTTTAGGTGACATGACAGGTCACTATTGCACGTTGATAGAGCCCCTAGGATTCTTGCTTGACTACCGGCAGTATGAGGACGATCATATATGTGGGAGCTGGTAGTCTATAAGCACATCCTTAAAAGGTCCCTAGTCGTGGGAGTTTCGAGATAGGGCATCGATACTCCAGAGTAGATTAGTGTATACAGTCGAGACCCCGACGAGGGGCGGTGGCCGGTCTCACAAGCCACTGATGTCAGTTGGTTCACCTAAGATGTATACAGGTGCTCATTGGGTTATGAGTACACCGGACAGGACTCGCCGGGAACATGCTAGTTGGTCTTATACCTGACGTCAGATAGCAGTTCCCAGGTGACATGTGTACAGGTTAGTTCATCGACCTGGGGATCGTCATTTGTCTCGTGTGAGTTCCCACTGTACTTTGATTACTACCCTACCACGGCTCAAAGGAGTCGGGCAAACAGGTTTTAGTTGGGTACAGTCCCGAGCCACATGGAGGCAGTGAGCGGATCTTCAGGGGTTCGTCTCTCCCGGTATTGGGGGTGAGGTCACGCTGTGTCTAGGAGAGCCATTACACGAAGTCCTTGGCCAAGGCAGGAGATTTACTGGTAGGTATTCCAGTAGTATCTCAGGGTGTTCTGGGCTACACTCCGACACGACTTGTACCGCTTTTGGGGGTCTGACTTTTACCCACCCCCTAGGCCCGACATGCGATGCTCATAGACGAACGGACCGGACTGTACGGATATTGTCGCTGACAGGCTCAGTAGGGTGTCAGGACGAGTTCGCTCATCGACGTCCCTTTTGGTCAATAGCTGGTGGCCCGTCACGTATTGGCTTATACCTCTGACGTGCTGGTGGTTAAATCCACAGCCATAGTATTGACGAGTCTTTAGAGTCCACCACACTTTCAGTTACTCAAGCTTTCGGGCGAAACGCTGTAGAGGCCGTATGGAGATATGGCAGGGTCCGATCAGATACGTGCGGTATTGCACGGATCAGGATCGGGCGGTTTGTACTATTGGCCGTATGGGTATATGGCAGGGTTCGATCAGATACGTGCGGTATTGCACGGATCAGGATCGGACGGATATTACTAGCCGGCTTTAGTTTAAGCCGGATCCTAGTTTAGTACAGTGTAGATTTTGTCTCATTGCATTTGTATCCGGACGGAATACAGATGCGGGTGTGTATGCACAGTATGGCGTTTTCCTGTAATTTATTACGGGACCAGTTTTCTGGAGTTGCCAGTTTGCATTCCGTTCCGACCGGTTTTCCTTTGTTCTTTCCCGGCCGGACTTTTCCGATGGAGGGTGTTATTTGCAAGTTTGCAAATAACACATTGTGGAGGATTTATTTGCAAGATGATTTATTATGATAGCATCTTTAGATGCCATTCTTTTCCTTCATCTTTTCATGCTTTATTGTGATAAGAATGGATTTGATTTGGATTTGAGTTTTGTGATGATTATGTCTAGGATGTGGTCACCTCTTTTCACTTCCTACACTCACCTCCCTTCATGCTTCATAATCTTTGCTCCACCATTTTCTAAGTATGAGAGTTTTCATTAGAAAAGATAGAAGAAGAAGAGAAGAAGAAGAGAGCTTCATCTTTGAGAGAGTAGCATTCTTGATCTCATTTTTCATGTTAAGAAAAATGCAAGCACCATTTTTCTTATCTTGTTTCCTCCATCATCTTCAAATGGCAACGAACCCAAATGAGACATAGCCTCTACACTACACTTCCTACAGCAAATCTTGGACGCGTCGGCTAGCCTACTTCGCGCCCGAGTTGCCTCGGTATTGAGGTGGGAGCCCGTAAAAGTACCCAGCTTCGTGGTGCCCTTTCCGACGAGGAGGAGACGGACGGAGATCCCGCGAGGAGATCGGAGTGGAGATGAAGACCGGAGGACTCGGATCAGTCGGTATATCTCTAACCCATCCTCTTGTTAGCTTAGACTAGTTTAATGGCACGGTCCGGGGTTTAGTGCGCGGTGGTGCCGGTTTGCTAAGTCCGCAAATATTAAAGTTTATCACCGTTTCCGCATTCTGGCGTCGGATTGACGGCCGGGGCGCCGCCGTGCACTTACAGTGGTATCAGAGCCTCGCCATTAACTTCGTCTAGCTTCATTTGATGTGTTTTTGCATTTCCGATCGACCAAAACTCCAAAATCTACATTTTTGTTAGCATCAGTTTCTGTTGAAATATTTTGGTCTCGAAAAATTTTTCAGGTTGTAAAATATTGATGTACTGGAAAATCTAAGAACTCTGTAAAATTTCGATGAAGTGAATCCACAGTGGGAGCGCGGAACCGCCGCATATACCCCCATTCCGCCGCTCTTCCGCCGCACACTGTGGAGATCACTTCACCAATTTTTTTCAGAGGCTTTCTGGGCTTAAAATATGGGTTTTGGAATATTAAAATTGGGCCCAGGTTTTCTGTGAGTGCTACAGTTTTAATTGGGGGCCCACTTGTTAATTTTTGATTGATCGGATATTTTAAACACATTTTTTACAGTATTTACATTATATCTGCGACCGTGAATGTCACTTGATCGGTAAATCCGGTCTAACTGCTATAGCCCGGTTAGACGGATTTGCGAACGCGACTTTCACGTTGATGTTCTGTTTTTGCTGTGATGTTGTGGATCGGTCGTGGGGATAGCCTGGATGCAATGCTAGTACAGTGCGGTTGTATTATGTACATTTGATATTGCGGGGCGAGCGTCCGACATGTGGACTGCCGTCACTGCCTGTTTGTATTATTCTTTTGGGGCACGACCAGGTTGCGGTCGAGGTACCCGTTGTATGTATATTTTACTTTCTGTACTAGGATTACCCCGCGGAGGGGTGCACGGATAGCAGGGTTCTAGAAGGCAACAAGCCCGCATCTCATGGCATTGGGACGGAGGGGGCTTCACTCCAGGATTGGCTGGCTATTCGCCGCACTCGTAGGGGGTATAGGTTTTCATTGCACAGGCTATCCACACGACCAGGGGAACGTCGGGTTTCAGTAGTGGCTCTGTGAAACCCGGGGATCCCAGATATCTGTATTGTTCTGTGATGTTGTACATTTCTGTGATGTTGCATTTTATTCACGCCTTGAACGAAATACTATATATTGGTATATATATTAGTAGATGTTGTATATGTTTTTCATCCGCGCTAGTCCAGTCCCCGCTCTGCCGTTAGTTAGCTAACCTAACGGGTGATGACGGGACCCAGTGGCGAATGCGGATGGCATATACGTACGTCAGTATATTTTCGTTCTTTGTGGTGTGATCAATTGATGGGACTGCATTGATTCGGATCAATGCAAGTTAAACAAACCTAATCTGGTGTTGTTGGAACACTTTTCAAAAAGCTGTTATTGCAAGGACGTTCACTTTTGTTTTGCGTCGTGGTATTCATTTGGAATATCCTGCTCCTCAGTCGACGAGGCAAGGGCCGAGATCCCTTCACCGGGAGTGACCCCTTGGACAGAAGTTTGCGTCAGGGCATTAACTTCACTATAGCCGATTACTTTTGCTTTGCATCGTGATATTCGGTTATGAATATCCAGCACCCCATTCTACGGGGAAAGAGCCGAGATCCCTTCACCGGGAGTGACCTCTTTAGTAAAGGTTTTCGTCACTATATTTTCTAAAAAGCTATCCGTTCCTTCAACGATATCAAGTTCATTACGTTAAAGGTTTTCGCCAGAAACCATTCGTAGCCCTCCGTCGTTTCATATGGGTAGTCAATAGTATTCAAGCTGTGTTTGTTGGCCAAAGTCAAGGCACAGTGTTTGGTAGTTGTTGGTTATTCATATGCAGCATAGATAGATGCGTTGGTTTGGGGCAGTCGTATAGCCTTGTTGGCCAAAGTCAAGGGCTTGTACGGATGGGCTCAAATTAACCTGGAGAATGACGGGCAGAACTTGACATGTGACTTATGATTTGTTGGCCAAAGTCAAGGTCATAAGAGCATGGGGCAGAAATCACCTCGGGAGTTTCAAAAGAACTGAAACTTGCCAGATATGCGCGTACCTTCTGGAGTGTGGTACCGTGAGCGGATTCCGTCACATTATCATGCGATGATAGTTGGATCCCGATTCCCACTGATGAGTTGGTTTACTCCTCGGGTGACCCCGACTAATTCTTCTTTCAGGTTTGGAGGAGAATTTGAGGTACAGTGGGAGGTTTCCAGATTAGATAAATTGGTAACCATTCTGATCTTGGTTAGAGTGCACGCTGAGTGTTTCTTTTCTCTCTCTTTGGCAGCGACCATTGACCTGACCCTAGACTATGACTCAGTGACCAAGTTGACCGAACCTTCTTAACACTGGCTTTTAGATTGTCAGAGTTGCAGACCTCATTGCCACTCCTACTTTTACCCTTTTCTCCAGGACACCCCGTATTACTGCGAACGTCCACTTCCATTTGACAAAACCATCGTATGGTTAGATACGAACTCGAAGGAATTTATTCGAGGATGGTTTCCGGTTCTGGAGAAAACGAATAGGATTATTCAGTTGTCTTTTCTTTTTACCTTCTCTCAGGTTGCGAGTACTCCTTGGTTTAGGAGTAGTACACCTATTACGCAAATTGGACAGTCTTCTTCCAAACCATAGGCTGGTGCCGACCGGTAGGGAATGAAGAAAACCGATTAGCCTAAACGGTGTGCAGAAGGTATTAAGATTAAGACATATAAAGGGATTAGTAAGAGGGCAAAGTAAATTGCGACTGATATTCACGACCAAACCAAATATTTCTTCGCCAATCCTAAATCACCTTGTATTTCTCCAGGACACTCCGTATCACTACGAAGATCCACAGTTTATTGGATACTCCATCGTATGGTTATATACGAACTCGAAAGGAACTTGTTCCAGTTCGGGGATGGATTCTGGTCCAGGAGAAATAGGAATAAGGTTTATTCGGTTGTCTTTTATCATCACCTTCTCTCATTGCGAGTGCTCCTAGGATTAGGACAGTACACCCATTATGCTTATTGGATAGTCTTCTTCCAAACCATAGGCTGGTGCCGAACGGTAGGGAAGGAAGAAAACCAAATGGCCTAAAGGGGTGTGCAGAAGGTAATGACTAAAGACATATAAAGGGATTTGGAGAGGTGGCATAGAATTATACGGTTATAGTTGTGAATCTGGATAATGGTAGAGGCATTACTAGGAATACCAGGATACCCCAATGAAACATTTCAATGTTTCAGTTTCACTGTGTACTGTTAATGGAAAACTGATTTCCCGATTAGACACTTACTCCAGGGTATGTATTTACCAGGTATGATTCTCACATCTGTATGGTTTTACATATGATGAGTAGGAGTAAGTTATTGGGAATTGGGTGATCATCCTTATTATATCGGGATTCGTTGTAATCGGTGATATTTGAGGAGATCACCTGGGCTGTTTGCCGGTCGGCAAATATTTGGTTTTGAATATCCGCTGTTGTGCACCAATTTCAAATTGATATATCTGTACGTCTATTTTCATAGAGTGAGATATACCTTTTGATATTATGTCGATGACATTTACCTATATCAGTGGATGGTTAGGTAAGGAGCATTAAACAGCGGTGTAATTCTTCTTAACCATAAGTACAGTTTTCAACCTACGACACACAGTGAAAGAGTTGTTAGACTCAGCGGACTTATACAGAGTATTGTATGTTGTCCAGTGTCCATTAGGACAGAGGGGTTGGTCCTCATACTATACTCTGTTTACTTTTAACTTCTCTAGTTCTTAGACATGTGTTTCGTAGAAACACAGGGTCTAAGTTTTGAGGAGTTATAGGTATTTGAATAGAGTAGAGATCCAAATGTAGCAAGTATCGGGATTCTTCAAAGTGATCGAAGATGTAGATACTTGTGTATGGTATTCAGTTGATGGTAAAGATAAAGGGAAATTGCTTCTCTTTTCAGGTTACTCATAATTGGAAGCATTCCTAAGTTGAGTAACGCTGATCGGCCTCTCTCCATTTTGTTGACATGCACTGGAGACAGCTGCATGATTTGAATCTGGTTCAATTAAATCAGTGCCTCTGGTTCTATATTGGATATAGTACAGTTCGTACCTTAACATTGTTAAGGTACGGGGAGTTGTCCGGCTTATGATTAAAACCAGACTCTGGATAACTGAAGGCACGTTTCTGTAATGGCAGTTTGTGGGTTGACCCAGGCTATGACGAGGGTTGATTTTCTATCATCTGGCAGATCAATAGAAGTATTGTTCTAGACTCGCCACAGTTTTATTAAAAATGGATTTTTTCAAAAACAGTAGTGGGAGTATGGTAGAACTGGAAGTGATTCCAGAACCGCAAACGATTACTGAAGATTTGATAAGGAACCTAAAGATTCAATCTGTTTTGACATTCCATTGGCCACTCCGCAGATACGGTGGGTAACTTCAGGCACCCGAGTGGTACTCCGGTAGCCTCAAGGACGGTGACAGAGAAGTTCTTGTTTACCCACACTTGCCATTGTTGTTGTTCCAGGCTGCGAGACCCGGCAGGAGGATGAGTGTAGCGTCGTTCTAAACTAGCTTTAGAAGTGCACATCTACATGACTCTGCCTGAGGGTTGTCATAGTCAGTGGGAGCAGCGGAAGCATTGGTGGACATCAGGCTTATGTCTATTTATAGACTAAAGCAGATATAGCGGAGATAGATCATCTATTTCTGATGTGACAGTCATAGGTTTGACGTCATCAGAATAGGGAATGGATCTGTTGAGAAGGTAGTAGGGTGTGATATCCTGGTATTTGGATGACATACACAGAGTAGGAAAAGAAACTCCTATACTACGATCGGTTATACTTTGGTCGTCATACAGTGGTTTCTCCACAAGGGACTTGGACACAATATCTGACATACTGGTTACTAGATCTATGGTTTTAGATCTAGATTTGGGTGGTTTCCCAATGAGGGTACTTTGACAGCATTCTAAGAGTATTTAGAATGGACGACTCCTGGCACGGTAGTGTACCTGCAGGTGATGGAGTCACCCTCTCTAAAGGTGTCTTATAGACTAAAGTAGAGAGGGATGTGCATGATTGGCAGATCACTTTCTTAGGCAATTGAGTAAATCATGAGATGTCAAGTACCACACCAGATGTTGTTCTTGCACTAGATGCAATAAGTTGATATTGATCCAATCCTGGAGAAACAGTCGGAAGCAGTTTTTGAACATAAGTGGATGTTCTAGGGATATGATAACGACAGCCTCATTTGGGAGACAGTTATCATTCCAGTCTTCCAAGGTGACATGGACGACAAGGAGGTTGTCAGAGTTATAGTTTTCCTTCTGACGAGGGACAGTATTTTGGACAGGTGGTCCAAGGAAATACTAAGGGTGGCATGGCGCAGGATACTGATTAAGTTCGGTTGACTACAGTCTAAGAAGTTTGGATTTGGAGTTCATTCATGAGCTAGGTCCCATCAGACATCCAGACATTCTAAGACAGGTATTGCTCATTTCGGGAGATGGCTTTCTCCGCGAACTTGAGATATAGAGAGACATAGAAAGAAACACCAGAGCGGATCCACTCACTGAGGCTATTCCTCGAACGCAATAGTTTCGCAAACGAGTTTTGTGAGACTGACAAGTAGAGGAGTTGGGTGTTCGGTATCACACGGGCTGTGAGTATGCGACATCGCAATAATTAGCCTTGAGTGCAAGTGGGAGATTGTTGGAGATAGTGCCCTCAGAGTCGATTATCGGATCACAGGCACGTGATTGCATTGATTGAGGGAGGACCTATCCCGGTAGGACAGTCTTACTCGAGATGATAGTATGCTATCTGGTTTAACTTTATCATCGTGTACTGCTTTAGGTGACATGACAGGTCACTATTGCACGTTGATAGAGCCCCTAGGATTCTTGCTTGACTACCGGCAGTATGAGGGCGATCATATACGTGGGAGCTGGTAGTCTATAAGCACATCCTTAAAAGGTCCCTAGTCGTGGGAGTTTCGAGATAGGGCATCGATACTCCATAGTAGATTAGTGTATACAGTCGAGACCCCGACGAGGGGCGGTGGCCGGTCTCACAAGCCACTGGTGTCAGTTGGTTCACCTAAGATGTATACAGGTGCTCATTGGGTTATGAGTACACCGGACAGGACTCGCCGGGAACATGCTAGTTGGTCTTATACCTGACGTCAGATAGCAGTTCCCAGGTGACATGTGTACAGGTTAGTTCATCGACCTGGGGATCGTCATTTGTCTCGTGTGAGTTCCCACTGTACTTTGATTACTACCCTACCACGGCTCAAAGGAGTCGTGCAAACAGGTTTTAGTTGGGTACAGTCCCGAGCCACATGGAGGCAGTGAGCGGATCTTCAGGGGTTCGTCTCTCCCGGTATTGGGGGTGAGGTCGCGCTGTGTCTAGGAGAGCCATTACACGAAGTCCTTGGCCAAGGCAGGAGATTTACTGGTAGGTATTCCAGTAGTATCTCAGGGTGTTCTGGGCTACACTCCGACACGACTTATACCGCTTTTGGGGGTCTGACTTTTACCCACCCCTTAGGCCCGACATGCGATGCTCATAGACGAACGGACCGGACTGTACGGATATTGTCGCTGATAGGCTCAGTAGGGTGTCAGGACGAGTTCGCTCATCGATGTCCCTTTTGGTCAATAGCTGGTGGCCCGTCACGTATTGGCTTATACCTCTGACGTGCTGGTGGTTAAATCCACAGCCATAGTATTGACGAGTCTTTAGAGTCCACCACACTTTCAGTTACTCAAGCTTTCGGGCGAAACGCTGTAGAGGCCGTATGGAGATATGGCAGGGTCCGATCAGATACGTGCGGTATTGCACGGATCAGGATCGGACGGTTTGTACTATTGGCCGTATGGGTATATGGCAGGGTTCGATCAGATACGTGCGGTATTGCACGGATCAGGATCGGACGGATATTACTAGCCGGCTTTAGTTTAAGCCGGATCCTAGTTTAGTACAGTGTAGATTTTGTCTCATTACATTTGTATCCGGACGGAATACAGATGCGAGTGTGTATGCACAGTATGGGGTTTTCCTGTAATTTATTACGGGACCAGTTTTCTGGAGTTGCCAGTTTGCATTCCGTTCCGACCGGTTTTCCTTTGTTCTTTCCCGGCCGGACTTTTCCGATGGAGGGTGTTATTTGCAAGTTTGCAAATAACACATTGTGGAGGATTTATTTGCAAGATGATTTATTATGATAGCATCTTTAGATGCCATTCTTTTCCTTCATCTTTTCATGCTTTATTGTGATAAGAATGGATTTGATTTGGATTTGAGTTTTGTGATGATTATGTCTAGGATGTGGTCACCTCTTTTCACTTCCTACACTCACCTCCCTTCATGCTTCATAATCTTTGCTCCACCATTTTCTAAGTATGAGAGTTTTCATTAGAAAAGATAGAAGAAGAAGAGAAGAAGAAGAGAGCTTCATCTTTGAGAGAGTAGCATTCTTGATCTCATTTTTCATGTTAAGAAAAATGCAAGCACCATTTTTCTTATCTTGTTTCCTCCATCATCTTCAAATGGCAACGAACCCAAATGAGACATAGCCTCTACACTACACTTCCTACAGCAAATCTTGGACGCGTCGGCTAGCCTACTTCGCGCCCGAGTTGCCTCGGTATTGAGGTGGGAGCCCGTAAAAGTACCCGGGTTCGTGGTGCCCTTTCCGACGAGGAGGAGACGGACGGAGATCCCGCGAGGAGATCGGAGTGGAGATGAAGACCGGAGGACTCGGATCAGTCGGTATATCTCTAACCCATCCTCTTGTTAGCTTAGACTAGTTTAATGGCACGGTCCGGGGTTTAGTGCGCGGTGGTGCCGGTTTGCTAAGTCCGCAAATATTAAAGTTTATCACCGTTTCCGCATTCCGGCGTCGGATTGACGGCCGGGGCGCCGCCGTGCACTTACAGTGCTAACACCCGGGTGGCCTGAAAATTATTTAGCGAAGCTGAGAGATGTGCAAGCAACCTAGAAGCTATCCTAGAAACCCGAGACCATATGCTCATGTTTAGGCCGCCTTTTTTCTCATTTTGGCCGTAATTTACGGCCTTGGTACGTTGGAATCATCCCGTGCTTGGTCTATGGCTTTATCATAGGCAAATTAGACCTACCTCTTATGCAGAATTGGCTAATTTCATCTGAAACAAAATCTGGGACCATTTCCTTGAGTTGCTGTTTTGAAATGTGACTTTTAAATGACTTGAACTTATAATATTTCGTTTTGCCTCGATCGATTGGAGTTTGTACGTCGATGTCGAGGGTTATTGGTTCTTCTTGCATTTGTAGACTATAGGTTTACACCTATGTGTGATTCATGCGATGTTTTGGTTTTCGTGCTTGATTTCTGTTTACGATACTATATGTGTATATATGTAGATACCCCCACGTAGACTTCAAGACGATGAGGATGAGCGTGGCGTCATCGACTCCAGCAAGCGAGAATCAAAGTGAGTAGATCTATATCTGCGGGGGAAGTCGGGTGGATGGCGTATATCACCCCCGCAAATTTTGATGGAAACCGATATATATAGAGTATGGTTAAGGTAACCATGTTAGAAACTTATGAATAAGGTTAGAGAATTATAGGAAATAAGAAATACCATGACTTAAAATTATAGCTTATGGTTTAGGTGACATGGTATGATAGGAATGATGTCCTGAATTGATGTTTAAGGATGCAAATTATTAGATATAGATAAGTAGTTGTAAAGAGAATTCAATAGGAGATTATTGTGATATGATATGATTAATACGTGATAATGAGATTTGAGGATGATGTTTGATGATATTGCCGTATTTGGATACTATAAGACTAGATAACCGACGTAAATATGTCATCCGAACCATACCTATTTCCAAACTGAATAATCGTATACATCTTTTAAACAGATATCTTGAGAGACATTACGGATTTTCAAACGATATCTTTTCCTTAAAAACCCTGTAACCCCTACTTTCAAAACTACGATACGCATCTTCTAAAAACCGATCGTATAATTCGTGTGTGAATATTAGATTAGATATGAATGTTTATAGTAAAGGTATAATGTGTGTGTGTGTCTATATATATATATATATATATATATATATATATATAATTGACTTGATGTAGGAAAATGTGAGGAAAAGAATTTACGATGTGACATGATGACTTGATGATACGTCGGTATACGGATGCGAGCCGATCGAGATGGTTGATACCTTGCCGGTCCACTGATATGAGTTGTTATGGATATGACCTGGGACATAGGTATATATATATATATACATATAAATATATATATAATGTGGTGAATCATGAATGATATGCCGTACGAGACGTTAGGTCCGTACCCTCATAGTCATATAGGTTGATAGGATCCCTAATGGTTTAATGCCGCCGTACGATGATTTACCGTACGTGATGAGTTTTGTGATGATTGATCCATACCCTTGACTAAAGGATACCGTACGATGTATTGTACCGTACATGATACTGTGAGGCTAGATTCCGATTATTAGATTTACCGGCTTTGCCATGTTAGATACGTCTACCTGTCATCATTCGCATACGATTTACTTATGCTACGTTCATGTCACTCTTATTGTATTACATATACCTGTGCTAGTACACCTGCACCATTATCGATGATTCATATGCTATACTTACACAGATTGGCCGGCTCACACACTTCATCATCGAAAATTGCCATGTCACTACACAGTAGGACTGCTGCATCATGATATGACTCCTTGCATAATTTACTTGCTATAGTTACATATGCACCTTTATATGATGTTGCATTTGACTTTGGATAAATTGGGAACCGCATGATATATTTTAAAATTGGATTCATTTAAAAGAGCGGTTTTCCCTTGATATGTGCATATTATTGTTCCATGCTGCACGATACATGGATATGCTTGCATTCTGTTATATGTCGCATACATCATGCTTTACGACTATACGCATTGAGATATGTTGTTTTCATGAGATTTCTGGATTTGAGAACCATGGCCATTTTAAAAGAAAGTCTGTATTGTTTTAAAAACCTGATTTCTCTTAATATGATATTTCTGTGCGTCCACCATGCGTTTTCTCGGTTCTGAGATGTGTGACAGTGATACCCGATTCGAGGAGCTGGATGAGGCCGATTGTGGGTACATGGTGGACCCGGTATGGTACCCCGGGGCGAGAACGGATTGCTATGCAGTAGACGGTGAGCCTCGCAGAGGGACTACTACCTACCAGTGATAGTATTTGGGCTCGGCGGATATTCGGAGGATACCGACCGGAGTCGAGAGATGAGATGGGACGATCCGGACTGACGGAGCCCGAGGGCCGATCCAGACTGACGGAGCCCGAGATATGTGGATTTATGTATTGATGCTGGACACGGGTTTCATGATATTTCGAGTGTCGATGCTGGGCACTCAGGTTCCATGATTTTGATGTGTCGCGAGGGACACACGTTGATTTATATCCTCATACTTTCATGCATATGCTTTTGTGATGCATGATGTTGTTGTGTCATTGGTTGACACATGGACGAGATCCACATGCATATATACATTGACTATATGGGTGGACGAGATCCACATGCATACAGGCATTGATTATATGGTTGGATGATATACACATGCTGCTAGGCGTTTATTTATGTTGTTGGCACATATGCAGATACAGTCACCCTAGATATCATAGTATTACCTTTATGATACAGTTGACCTAGGAGTCGTTGTTTATTTGATTTCTATCTGTTGATGTTTTTCTATTCACGAGTTGGCAACTCACCCCCGATGTGCCATAGTTCTTGCAGGTAGACCACATGGATCAGTAGGGGTAGCGCTGGCACACAGTTGCATTCGGGTGATTGCTTTGGTAGGTGGTACATATTGGATCGTACCCCTCTTGTATTTATTATTCATATTGTATCTAGTCAACTCCATCAATCAAACTAGTATTTGTGTAAGTAATAAGACTTATGGTTGCGAGACTTAGAGCTAGAGGTTTTCTGCTATTTGTGGTTTTGATGTCTTGCTTTTTTCTTTATCTTTTGTGGTGAACTTCGCCGTTGGGCTTCGTATACTTATATTTATTTTTTGCATGGTTGTGGACCCGCCGCTTGGCTAAGAGCTAGCTCCCGCTTGGGGATGCCTTTATATTATCATGTATTGTGGTTTGGATAAAAAAAAAATATAAAGGAGGTGCTGCCCAAATTTTTAAAATACGAACATGCTTTTCAACAAATAATTCCACTTGCATTTTTCATGTTCTTTTACTTATGCATTTAGAAAACATTGATTTCAGCCTACCTTTATTTCAAAACTTCACCTCTTTTATTTTCTTAAAAGGTTTAGATTTCTGGGTTTTCGGCTTACTTGAATTACGTTACGCCTTTAGAAGTGGCGTGATTTAAGTACTGGTCACGAGCTAATATTTCGGGTCGTGAAAAAGTTGGTATCAGAGTGCTACGTTTAACCTTGGTTCGTGTCTATGTTTGACTATGCAGAGTCTAGGGCGGGTATGTATTTCGGAAACCTAGTCTTGACCTTACGGAATTTAGACTTGAACAAGGGGGTATTAGACCCGAACTTTCGTTACATAGACTGACCCTGATTGATAGAGTAGGTAGCTTGAGTAGAGTGACGTACCGTACGTATGTTCTGCGGCATATTTACGATACGATACTCCACTTAAGAAAACTTAGGATGTACATATTTTGAGATCTATGATTCTCTTCGTACCCATGGTTATACATCCATTTGAGATCTTGATTCTGTTCGTTCCATGATCATACTTTCATTGATGCTGTTTCTTCTTATGATCATGTATCCACTCTGGATCTGTCGCTTCCTTTCATGCTTTTGATATGTTTTCATCGAGACATGCTTGAGGTTCCTGTCACCATGTTTGAGCATAGATTGAGCTGCTGCTAGTGTTGCGGTCAGGACGAGCTCGTCTGGTACTAGGGCTGACCATTGTGTTTTCTGGTGACATGGGAACGTCTCGATATAGTGTTGTGTGGTGACCTCTTGTTGAGGCGAGTGTTTGGTTTTGCACCGGATGATCGGGCCATTGATAGAGACTGCCAGTTGTGAGAGGACTGTTGATGTACAACACACCTCAGAGATTGTGATGTCATCTACCGTGCAGACAGATGACCCAGCTGTTGCTGAGATTGATGTGATATCGCTTCCAGAACTTTGCGAGCTGAGATAGCTGGAGCTTTCAGGCAGAGCTGCGACAGATGATAGCTAGTCTATCTTAAGTTGAGAGATGAAGGTGGTTCGTCAGATTGTTGCGCCGACGCAGGTCCAGTTGAGTTGAAGATTTCCAGTATGGAGAGTCTTACTCAGATCTAGAGTAGACCGATCTAGAGATGACCATTGATGTATCGTCTTTTCTGGAGGATTGATGCATTGTTTAGCATGCCGACGAAGGGTATTCACGTGTGGTCTAGGCGAAGTTAAAAAGTTCGAACGAATGTCAGAAACCCATTTTTCCAAGTTTAAAGTATTCGAAGGAACATGCAAGTAATTCTATGGACCCTCTAGAAGAATGAAACCCTAACTCGACATAATGACCATGGAACTGCTTTTGAACCTTAGGGTTTGCAGCAGTTCAGCGGTGCCATCAGTGAAGCTTGGGTTTGCCCTTTTACGGTTGGTCCATAGGTACTGTGGCATGTACTGGATAGTATTAGACCGTGCTCAGGTGTTGAGATTTCGAGGAATTATGGCACTTTGACGAATCAGTCGAAAGTTTGACGTCGTCCGAATTTCATTTGATGAGAGATCGGCTTCGGATAGAGGACCTCACCTAGATGTGTTGCGAGTTGATCGAGAGCAGACGAGTGTTGAGTATTCCTCCGATGGTTTGGATGAGTTCCCGAGGACGCATTCGACCAGATATCTTCTACAGAGTGATGAAGATACCGAGTTCATAATTTCGAGTCCATGCGAGAGACTCCGGATTGACTGTAGCCGAGGACCATTGCAGTACGCAGATAGCACGACGGGACGTCTAAGTGGACGATGATACAGTCGAGTGGAGCCAGAGGTTCATGCGAGATGCTGACGAGTTGTTGCTACTCCCCATCGAGATTAGAGATCTGATATGCATACAGAGGCGTTGGGATATGGCCAGTTCCCGAGAAAATGTTGTGCAGAGAACACAGATGTCCAGAAAACGAGAAAGGATTATACAAGAGTACCAGCCTCCGTATAGTTCGGCACAGGCGAGATCAGAAAAGACCCTGAGCAGGTTCCTTCCAGGACACTGCTGCGATGAGATTTGCACCGAGAATTAGTTGTGTCACGAGTATTCAAAGGGCTAGAGGCCGACGCCAGTGACGTGCTGCTTTATGAGCGATCATGATAATTAGTCGAGAGATGACCAGAGGAGCGCCGAAGCGGAATTATTTCCGTTAGTACACCTGACCGGGCCGACGAGCCGACGGATTGTGAGATTGGTAATCCATTGTGAAATGAAGACCCAGAGACAGAAGACACCAGACCGTGAGCAGGAGGCAAGCAGATATTCTTGCTCTGCCAGTTTTGGAGTGCACCGATCTTTTTTCGACATTGTAGGTGGTGTACCTCAATATCATTTATTGCGATTTGCGTTTGTGATGTGAGTATCACTCTTATATCGTTTGGATTTGAGTTTTGATGATTGAGTTTCATGATATTATTTTCGTGCACCTTGGCTGCACCTGCAGGGTATTTACATTTTGTGCATAGTTATTGCACTCGAGATATGTTTTTATACACCGTTGTGTTGGTTTATGATTTGTGCATATTTATTGCACTTGATATTGATTTTGTGCCTTGGTTGCACATGTTTATGATTTCGTGGATTTCATACAGTTGATTTTATTTTGTGCGTGTGGTACGCACTTGATTCGATTTTGCACTCGGTATAGCTTATATGTGCTTGCAGTGCATTGATATGTGTTTTGTGCACATAGTTGCACACGTTTTATGATTTTATACACCTTGATACACTCGGTGTTGCCGTTACGAATTTGAGTTATTGATCGGTATTTCGTGCATTGTTTCACTAGATTTTTTTTATTAATTTTTATCCATGCATATTGGATGCGATTTCTTTCGTGCATGTTGGATGCATTTGACTTAGATTTTATTTGTGTATGACGGATGCACTTGATTTGGATTTTCGCGCATGTTGGGCGCATGATATGAGATGTGATTTTGTGCACATCGGATGCACTCGATTGGGATTTTCATTCGGGTATGATAGTTGCACCGGATTAAGATTTTCGTGCACTCTAAGTGCACTTGATGTTGTTGTCGTGCACACCCGTTGCATTGGACAGATGCTTTTGTGCACACCCGTTGCACTTAGTTTTGGTTTTGTGCACATTCGTAGCACCTGTATTTAGATTTGATTTCCCTGCGCACCAGACGCACGTGATTATTGGATACGCCTTTCGAGGATGATTTTGCTCTTGAGCGCTTTGTTTTCATGATGGATACTGTATTATGTAGTAGCCGAACATGACTGATCTGAGGACAGTACCTGAGTACTTAGTATGCATTAAAAAGTTTAAATCTGGGGTTTTCAAAAAGGAGCTATAGTCTCGCTATTTCCTACGTGTCCGCGAGCGACACGAACGTTTATAAAGGAAAACCTTTTTGGGATACTTCAAAATGGACGGGACGTATATTTGCGCAAAACCTATATGAACATATGTTTATTACTTTACAAATGAGCGTCCGTCACTTATGCCGTGAGCTACGCATCACACGGCGATTCAGAAAAGATTTTTGCATGTGTTTTATTCAGTTTAAAGGATTTTTCTAAGGATGCGTATTATATATGTATTATAGTATTTGACTAGTGCATATTGGATTTCAGTAGTGGATTTTGAGATCTGTATCTCCATTGTAACTCCGACGATATGCGTGCAAATCCGGTGATTTGCATGATGCTTGACGTAGTTCGATTTTGAGCTGTACTCGTTTTCATGCGCACTTGACGCGTTGTGTTATTCCTGTATCTTCCATGATTTTGGAGCCCCGTTGATTTAAGTTGATTATTGAAATATTTTAGTATTTGGGGGTTTAAATTTAAATTCGGGGACCGAATTTATTTAAGGGGGGAAGGTTGTAACATTTCAGAAAATATAAAATATTATTTTTGGAATTTAATATTAAAATAATATATTTCCCGAAAACTGTCAGATTTGCGAAATTGGGGTTTTCGAAAAAGGGTATAAATATATACCAATAATAGTGAAATAATTGGAAATTAAAATGATTTATGCGTCTAAAAATATATTTAAAGGATTTGGCATTTTTTAAAATCAAATATATGCAGTTTAAATGAAAACCCGATTAGTGCACAGCTAATCGCGATTAGGCCAAATTCGTGTTTCTACAGTTTTCCATGGCTAGTGCACCATGTCATATTGCATTTTGGTTACATGTTGTTTTATGTGTTGTTTTGGGGTATTATATGGTTTGAGTTTTAAAAAGAAAAAGAATAGAAAAGGGATAAAGAAATGGGGTATGCACATGAGAGAGAGTGTGAGGGGTCTTCATTGACCATGGGCCTTTGATAATCATTCATCCGCTTCATCATTTCCCCTTTTCCTTCCCTCATGGCTGCCTCCTCTTTCCCCCCTCCTCTTCATCCTCACAAGCCCCATAAAAAACAACACAAAATCTCATATTGTCTTCATAAAAAACATGCACAAGCTTCTCACAAACACTTTGGACCAAGAAAAATTGGATTTTGGAGACTTGGGGCAACTCAAGAATTTTCTTGAGTTGCCAAATGAGGTAATCCCTTCACCATTAGTGTAATATTTCATTCCATTAGCTTCTACGTTTAGTTTAGAATCGATATATTGGGGTTTAGTGGACTTTGAAATTTCCAAATTAGGGTTTTGATGAAAACTTGGGTAGTGAAGTGTAATTGATGTTAGTAGAGACTATACAACCCCTGTAGTGATGGTATATTGGTCTAAACCTGAGAGTAAACCCCCAATTCAGAAACTTAGAAACCCCGATATCGTATTTTTGTGGAAATTGTGACGGAAATTGGAGATCTGCTAACACCCGGGTGACCTGAAAGTTATTTAGCGAAGCCTGAGAGATGTGCAGGCAACTAGAAGCTACCCTAGAAATTCGAGACCATATGTTCATATTTAGGACGCCATTTTTCTCATTTTGGCCGCAATTTACGGCCTTGGTACGTTGGAATTGTCGCGTGCTTGGTCCATGGCTTTATCAAAGGCAAATTAGACCTACCCCATATGCAGAATTGGCTAATTTCAACTGAAACAAAATCTGGGACCATTTCCTTGAGTTTCTGTTTTGAAATGTGACTTTTAAATGCCTTGAACTTGTGATATTTCATTTTGTCTCGATCGATTGGCGTTTGTACGTCGATGTCGAGGGTTATTAGTTCTTCTTGCATGTGTAGACCATAGGTTTACACCTATGTGTGATTCGTGCGACGTTTTGGTTTTCGTGCTTGATTTCTGTTTACGATACTATGTGTGTATATATGTAGGTACCCCCACATGGATTTTGAGACGATGAGGATGAGCATGGCATCATCGACTCCAGCAAGCAAGAATCAAAGTGAGTAGATCTATATCTGCGGGGGAAGTCGGGTGGATGGCGTATATCATCCCCGGAAACTTTGATGGAAGCCGATATATATAGAGTATGGTTAAGATAACCGTGTTAGAAACTTATGAATAAGGTTAGAGAATTATAGGAAATAAGAAATACTATGACTTACAGTTATAGCTTATGGTTTAGGTGACATGGTATGATAGGAAAGATGTCCCGAAGTGATGTTTAAGGAAGCAAATTATTAGATATAGATAAGTAGTTGTAAAGAGAATTCAATAGGAGATTATAGTGATATGATATTATTAATACGTGATGACGAGAATTGAGGATGATATTTGATGATATTGCCGTATTTGGATATTATAAGGCTAGATAGCCGACGTGAATGTGTCATTCGAATCATACCTATTTCCAAACTGAAGAATCATATACATCTTTTAAACAGATACCTTGAAGGACATTATGGATTTTCAAACGATATCTCTTCCTTAAAAACCCCGTAACCCCTACTTTCAAAATTACGATTCGCATCTTCTAAAAACCGATCGTATGACTCGTGTGTGAATATTATATTAGATACGTATGCTTATAGTAAAGGTATAATATATATATATATATATATAATTGACTTGATGTGGGAAAATGTGCGGAAAAGAATTTACAATGTGACATGATGACTTGATGATATGTCGGTATACGGATGCGAGTCGATCGAGATGATTGATACCTTGCCGGTCCCCTGATATAAGTTGTTATGGATGTGACCTGGGACATAGGTATATATACATACATACATACATACATATATATATATAATGTGGTGCATCATGAATGATATGCCGTACGAGACGTTAGGTCCGTACCCTCATTGTCATATAGGTTGATAGGATCCCTAATGGTTTAATGCCGCCGTACGATAATTTACCGTACGCGATGAGTTTTCTGATGATTGATCCATACCCTTGACTAGAGGATACCGTACGATGTATTATATTGTACGTGATACTGTGAGGCTAGATGCTGATTGTTAGATTTACCGGCTCGGTCATGTTAGATACGTATACCTGTCAGCATTCGCATACGATTTACTTATGCTACGTTCATGTCACTCTCATTGCATTATATATACCCGTGCTAGTACACCTGCACCATTATCGATGGTGCGTATGCTACAGTTACACAGATTGGCCAGCTCACACACTTCATCATCGATAATTGCCATGTCACTACACAGTACGACTGCTGCATCATGATATGACTCCTTGCATAATTTACTTGCTATAGTTACATATGCACCTCTATACGATGTTGCATTTGACTTTGGATAAATTGGGAACTGCATGATATATTTTAAAATTGGATTCATTTAAAAGAGCAGTTTTCCTTTGATATGTGCATATTACTGTTCCATGCTGCATGATATACGGATATGCTTGCATTCGGTTATATGTCGCATACTTCATGTTTTACGACTATACGCATTGAGATATGCCGTTTTCATTAGATTTCTGGATTTGAGAACCGTGGTCATTTGAAATGAAAATATGTATTGTTTTAAAAACCCGGTTTCTCTTGATATGATATTTCTGTGCGTCCACCATGCGTTTTCTTGGTTCTGAGATGTGTGACAGCGATACCAGATTCGAGGAGCTGGATGATACCGATTGCGGGTACATGGTGGACTCGTTATGGTACCCAGGGGAGAGAACTGATTGCTGTGCGGTAGACGGTGAGCCTGACAGAGGGACTACTACCTACCGGTGATAGTATTTGGGCTCGGCGGATATCCGGAGGATACCGACTGGAGTCGAGAGATAAGATGGTCCGATCCGGACTGACGGAGCCCGAGGGCCGATCCGGACTGACGGAGCCCGGGTGCCGATCCGGACTGACGGAGCCCGAGAAATGAGGATTTACGTGTTGATGCTGGACACGGGTTTCATGATGTTTCGAGTGTCGATGATGGGCACTCAGGTTCCATGATTTTGATGTATCGCGAGGGACACACGTTGATTTATATCCTCATACTTTCATTCATATGCTTTTGTGATATTTACATGCATGATGTTGTTGTGTCATTGGTTGACACGTGGACGAGATCCACATGCATACATACATTGACTATATGGGTAGACGAGATCCACATGCATACAGGCATTGATTATATGGTTGGATGATATACACATGCTGTTAGGCGTTTATTTATGTTGTTGGCACATATGCAGATACAATCACCTTAGATATTATAGTGTTACCTTTATGATACAGTCGACCTAGGAGTCATTGTTTATTCGATTTCTATCTGTTGATGTTTTTCTACTCACAAGTTGGCAACTCATCCCCGTTGTGCCACAGTTCTTGCAGGTTGATCGCATGGATCAGTAGCGGTAGCGCTGGCACACAGTTGCATTCGGGTGATTGCTTTGGTAGGTGGTACATATTGGATCGTACCCCTCTTGTATTTATTATTCATATTGTATCTAGTCAACTCCATCAATCAAACTAGTATTTGTGTAAGTAATGAGACTTAGTGAGACTTGTGGTTGCGAGACTTAGAGCGAGGGGTTTTCCGCTATTTGTGGTTTTGATGTCTTGTTTATTTCTTTATCTTTTGTGGTGAACTTCACCGTTGGGCGTTGTATACTTATATTTATACTTTGCGTGGTTGTGGACCAGCCATTTGGCAAAGAGCTAGCTCCTGCTTGGGGATGCCTTTATATTATCATATATTGTGGGTTTGGATCAAAAAATATAAAGGAGGTGCTGCTCAAATTTTTAAAGACGAACATGTTTTTCAACAAATAATTCCACTTGCATTTTTCATGTTCTTTTACTTATGCATTTAGAAAACATTGATTTCAGCCTACCTTTATTTCAAAACATCACCTTTTTTATTTTCTTAAAAGGTTTAGATTTTTGGGTTTTCGGCTTACTTGAATTACGTTACGCCTTTAGACGTGGCGTGATTTAAGTGCTGGTCACGAGCTAATATTTCGGGTCGTGACATGTTTGGACTCAAGAATAGGGACTATTTTTCAGACTTATTTCTATCTTCAGATTAGTAATTTCCTTCATCTTACTAACCCTTGGGACAACAACTTATGACTACCTATTACTAGCTTCATTAAAAAACATCTAATTTTCTTGCTTTTTTCTTAAATTTTTCCTTCCTATCATATGTATTTTTCACTTTCTAACTTTTATTATCAAAGTTTTTTTTGTGCTATTATTTAGTATAATGCAAAATGATGTGTGAATAAGCACAAACCTTCCCCAAACCTATTTGCAGCAGTGTCCTCACTGATGTCATCTGTTAAGCTTAAAACCTGTAGACTTGGAAGGAAAAGTTAGTAAAGGGGACAAGAATTAATGACAGTGAAATCCTCCCCCAAACTTATTTTTGGCTCACAATTTTAAAAATTTTGTTTTTCTTCCAAGTGCCAAAATAGTTTTCTCCCCCCCTCCCCCAAACTTGAGTGAAACGGTATTAAGCATTTAAAATTATAAGAGGGGGGTAAAGTTATTGGTCTATGCAAAGCTTTACAAAGACCAAAAGTTATCACCAACCATTCGAATATTTTATCGATGTATTAACATAGTTGGTGGAAGATCATATATGTGAATAAGTGAGGAGATAAGACGCGTAATCGATCGGATTTATGTCTCAGTTCGTAGAGACGAAATAGTGATGGTGCAATACTCGCATTCTCGTTCTTGATAAGAAGAAGGGATGGTGGTTCAACTTCTTTGGGTGGGGGTTGATTCATCACAACTCCCATGTCCTTCAGGAATGCGAGTTCTTCGGCAAAAATGTCTTCAAAACTTTCATCGATATTCTGAATGATAATCTCATCGAAAAGAACGGGCTGATACTCGGACTCCATAAAAGGTTCATATATAAAGTTAGATGTTGACCCGGACAGCTCGACTAACTCATTCGACGAGTCAAAGGATTTGGATGTAGGAGTGGACTTGTCGATAGAAGGGTCCTCATGTGTATAACAAATAGCAGGATCAAACAATAACGCACTAGTGGAGTCTAGATTAGTATCGTGAAGCTCCTTAAATTCGCAACTGTCGGAATCTATCTTTTCGACAGAACATACATCAACAATATGAGCATAAGGTTCAGAGGGTTGACTTCCTAGCTTGTAGATATTAAGCTCAATTTTCATTTTCCCAAATGATAGGTTCATAGAACCGTTATGAAAATTGATTATCGCGTTTGAATTTGCTAGAAAACGTCGACCTAGAATCACCGGAATTTGGTTCCGAGGGTTTGCCATAGGCTGTGTATTTATAACTATAAATTCTAAAGGAAATATAAATTCCCCGACTTTGATTAACACGTCTTCTAGCTCACCCCGAGCTTGGGTGATAGATCGATCGGCCATCTGGAGATTGCAATGCGCAGGTTTCAACTCTACTATGCCTAATTGCTCATAAACAGAATACGGAAGCAAGTTAACACTAGCACCTAAATCAAGTAGAGTACGATTGATATTTTTATCCCTAATAGTTATAGACATTGTAGGATAACCGCGGTCCTTACGTTTTGTGGGCACCAATTAGATAATAGAATTGCTCATATTACTCGCTAAGAAAACCTTTTTAGACACTTGAATTTTTCTTTTCCTAGTGCACAAGTCCTTTAAAATTTTCGCATAGGAGGGAACTTGTTAGATAACAACTAGGAGAGGAATATTTATATTAACTTGTTTAAAAATTTCCACAATATTCTCCATTTGAAGACTCGGTCTGTTGGCCCTCAACCTGTGTGGAAAAGGAGCTTTATCAATAAGAGTTGAGTCTAACTTTTGTGGAGAAGTTTGTGGGGAAGGAATGGATCCCAAAATTGGATTTGGGATGGTCGTAGCTGGTAATTCCTTCAAGGAAGTAGGATGAGGGTTCGAGCCTAGTGGAAAATGGAGAATATGCCCGGAAGAAGATGTATGCCCTAGAGGTCATTATTGTATGATATAGTGGATGCTTGGACACATATATAGAGGACTTTCTTGAACGACATGATAGTATGCTATCTGGTTACTCTTTATATTAACATGTAGACTGGTATTCTTATACTGTCTATCTCATACATGTTGATAAAGTCCTTAGGGTGTTTGCTTGACTACCAGGACTATGATGGAGATCAAACTGCTGGTACTTGTGTAGTCTACAAGCACATCCTTCAATTGTTCCTTGTCGAGCGTATATCGAGACACGGCATCGATATTACTAGAGTAAACTAGTGTGTACGTTTCTTGACCCTGTATGGGACGATGGTTGGTCTCATAGCCATTGGTGTTTGACATCAAAGATTGTACACGGGTGCTTATTAGAGAATGGGTACACCGAACATCGCCGATGACTCCTAGTTAGTAGTATACCTATCGTTAGATAACAGTCCTTTGGTGACACTGGTACAGGTTAGTCTGTAGACCCGAAATCGTCTTAGAGTCTTGTGTGGCTCCCACTGTGCTTTGATTTCCTTCCTACCAAGGCTCAAAGGAGTCGTGCATTGTCACGACCCAAAATATTAGCTCGTGACCGGCACTTAAATCACTCCACGTCTAAAGGAGCGTAATTCAAGTAAGCCAAAACCCAGAAATCTAAACCTTTTTAAGAAAATAAAAAAGGTGAAGTTTTGAAAATAAGGTATGTTGAAATCAAAAGTTTTCCTAAATACATAAATAATGGAATATAAAAATTCAAGTGGATTTACTAGTTGAAAAATATGTTTCGTCTTTTAAAAATTTGGGCAGCACCTCCTTTGTATTTTTTGATCAAAAATCACAATACATGATAATATAAAAGTCATCCCCAAGCGGGAGCTAGCTCTTCGCCAATCGGAGGATCCTCAACCATGCAAATCATAAATATAAGTATAGGACGCCCAACGGCGAATATCACCACAAAAGATAATGAAATAAGAAAGACATTAAAACCACAAGTAGCGGAATACCCCTTGCTCTAAGTCTCGCAACCACAAGTCTCACTATGTCTCATTACTTATACAAATACTAGTTTGATTGATGGAGTTGATTAGATACAATAGGAAATATAAATACAAGAGTGGACATGATACAAATGTCCCACCTACCAAAGCAAATCACCCAAATGTAGCTGTGTGCCAGCGATGCCGCTACTGTTCCATGCGGTCAACCTGCAAGAGCTGTGGCACAACGGGGGTGAGTTGCCAACTCGTGAGTAGAAAATATCAACAGGTAGAAATCGAATAAATAACGATTTCCTAGGTCAACTATATCATAAAGGTAATACTATGATATCCAGGATGACCGTATCTGCATATGTACCAGTAATATACCCAATGTCTATATGTATGTGGATATCATCCAACCATATAATCAATGCCTGTATGCAAGTGGATCTCGTCCACGTGTCAACCGATGACACAACAACATCATGCATGTAAATATCATAAAAGCATATGCATGAAAGTATGAGGATATAAATCAATGTGTGTCCCTCGCGATACATCAAAATCATGGAATCTGAGTGTCCAGCATCGACACTCGAAACATCATGAAACCCATTTCCAGCATCGACACGTAAATCCTCATATCTCTCGGGCTCCGTTAGTCCAGATCGGCCCACGGGCGCCGTCAATCCGTATCGACCCATATCATCTCTCGACTCCGGTCGATATCCTCCGGATAACCGCCGAGCTTAAATACTATCACCGGTAGGTAGTACTCCCCTGCCAGGCTCACCGTCTAATAAAACGAGTCTTCTTGCCCCGGGGTACCTCACCGAGTCCACTATGTACCCGCAGACGGTGCCTATCTCTCCTTGAATCGGGTTTCACATGCCAATCTCAGAACTGAGAAAACACATGGTCGACACACTGAAATATCATATCAAGAAAAACCGGATTTTTAAAAAATTATATACTTTCTTTTTTGAACATAACTACGATTCTCAAATCCAGAAATCTCATGAAAACAACATATCTCAATGCGTATAAGCGTAAAGCATGTTGTATGCGACATATAACAGAATGTAAGCATATACGTATATCATGCAACATGGAATAGTGATGCGAGCATGGGCATATCATCATAATGTGAGCATAGCAATATAATAGCATGATGTGGCAATTCTACTGTGTGAGTGACATATTAATTATCGATGATGAAGTGTATGAGCCGGCCAATCTGTATAAGTGTAACATACGCATTATCGATAATGGTGTGGGTGTACTAGCACATGTATATGTAATGCAATGAACGTGACATGAACGTAGCATAAAATAAATCGTGGGTGGTATGCAATAAGTATACGTCTCTATCACATATTCGAGTCGGTGAATCTATCAATCGGCATCCAGGCTTACAACATCACGTATGGTATAATCCATCGTACGGCATCCTCTAGTTAGGGGTATGGATTAAATATCAAGTCAAACTCATCACGTACGGAAAATCATCGTACGGCGACATTAAACCATTAGGGATCCTATCGACCTATATGACAATGAGGTTACGGACCTAACGTCTCACACGACATACCACTCAAGATTCATAATATTATATAAATATATATACCTATATCCACAGGTCATATCCATAACAATCTCATATCAGGGAATCGGCAAAGGTATCAATAATCTCAATCGACTCGCATCCGTATACCGACATATCTATCAAGTCATCATATCACATCGTACATTCTTTCCATCGCATTTATATCCCATATCAAGTCAATTTTATTTATTCATTCTACCCTATACATCAATTGTCATGTTACTCTAAAACTCATACTTATTCTAGTGCAACTATATATCTATAAGTCATAATTCACATTCACCTTTCATATCCCTAAAGCTTTCACCTCATATCTCGATATACATATTCAATCCTTCACATCATCTCTAACTATCTTTTTAACCCTATCCATAGTTTTCCACTCTAGGTTTCCTTAACCATATTCTATAAATCGGTTTCCATCAAAACATTGCGGGGGTGCTATACGCCATCCACCCAACTTTCCCTGTAGATATAGATCTACTCACTTTGATCCTTGATTGCTGAAGTCAATGACGCTATGATCCGTCGCCTCGGAATCCACGTGAAGATACCTACAATAGTACACAATCGTAATCGCTATTAAAATCGAATACGGAAAATCGATACGGCACACGATGCGCTCATAAGTTAGAACCTATTGCCTACATGTGCAAAAACAACCAAACAACCATCGTCGTTGACTTACAAACATCAAACGACCCAAAGAATATCAAATAACCAAAACCAAGTTCAGAAATCGGAAAACCAAATTCAGCAACGAAGGAAAGCACTTCCAGATTTCACCCTAGGCCAAACTAGGGAATTTTGCACATAGGGTTAGTCTATATATCACAAAACAAGGCCATACACCCAAACTCAACCAAACCCTCTATAGTGTGGCCGCAAATTGCGGTCACAAAGAATAAATCTGCGGCCTGGAACAAGAGTGGGGGTCTCGGGTCTTGGGGTTAGCTTCTAGGTCGCCTGTTCGCCTCTCTGTGTTCGCTAAATAATTTTTGGTGGTCTCGGGTAATTCCAGATTCCCATATACACTCACAATCTATCAAAAAGCCAATATCGGGAAATTCTAGCTTCGTGTTTTGGTGCTAATCTATGGTCTTGGCCAGTAAAACATCACAGAGGGTCTTGTAAACACCCACTACAGGTCATAGGTCCACATAATCACCCAACCCTTATCTTGAATTTTCTAAACATCACATACCCCAGCCAATCACATTCTAAACTAATCTAGAATACAATAAAACTCAAACTAAACTAAATGGAAGAAGCTATACCTCATTTAGGCAACTAAAGAAAAACCCTATCTTCCCAATGTCATCAAAATCTAACTTTGCATGGTCCATTATGTAAAGGATGAAGAGGGGGTCATTTTTAATGAAAGGGGTTTAGGGTTTGGATGAATATTTGGAGATGATATTTGAGGATGGAGGTGGAGGGAAAATGAGTTGGAGGAGATGAAGAAAAGAAATGGGATGAGGATGGCATCCTTCTCTCTCTCTTTCTCTCTTACCCTTACTCTCTTACCCTCACTCTTTCTCTCTCTCTTATGCTCACCTCCCAATCATTCTCCTTTTTAACCTTTTTCTTTTTCTTTTAAAACCAAATCACATAATACCCAAAAAACAACACAAGAAAACCACATGTAAACAAAATGCAACATGATATGGTACACTAGCCATAGAAGACTGTAGAAACACGGATTTGGTTTAATCGCGATTAGTAGTACACTAATCGGGTTTAATTTTAAACTGCATATAATACATTTTAAAAATGCCAAATCCAATAAATATCTTTTTAAATGAATAAATCATTTTAACCTACAATTATTTCACAAATATTGGTATATATTTATACCCTTTTTCGAAAACCCCAATTTCGCAAATCAGCCAGTTTTCGGGAAATATTATTTTAATATTAAATTCCAAAAATAATATTTTATATTTTCTGAAATGTTACAATCTTCCCCCCTTAAATAAATTCGGTCCTCGAATTTAAATTTAAACCCCCAAATACTAAAACATTTCAATAATCAGCTCAAATCAACGGGGCTCTCAAATCACGGAAGATACAAAAATAACACAGCGCATCTCGTGCGCTTGAAAATGAGTACGAAACTCAAAATCGAACTCCTTCAAGCGTCACGCAAATCATCGGATTTGCACGCATATCATCGGAGTTACAATGGAGATACAAATTTCGAAATCCACTACTGAAATCCAATATGCACTAGTCAAATACAATAATAAGTGTATAGTACGCATCCTTGGAAAAACTTTCAAAACTGAATAGAACATATTCAAAAATCCTTTCTGAATCGCCGTGTGATGCGTAACTCATGGAAAAACTGGCGGACTCTCATTTGTAAGGTAATAAACATATGTTCATATAGGATTTTGCCTAAAATATACGTTCCGCCCTTTTTAAAATATCCCAAAAGTTTTTCCTTTGTAAACGTTTGTGTCTCTCGCGGACACGTAGGAAATAGCGTGACTATATCTCCCTTTCGAAAATCTCTTGTTAAACTTTTAATGCATGCAAGGTACCTAGGTACTGTCCTCAGATCAGTCCTGTTCGGCCACTACATAATATAGTGCCCATCATGAAAACAAAGTGCTCAAGAGCAAAATCAGACTCGAAAGGCGTATCCAATAATCACATGCGTCTGCTGGTGCGCACGGAAATAAAATCCAAATACAAGTGCTACGAATGTGCACAAAACCAAAACTAAGTGCAATGAGTGTGCACGAAAGCATCTGTCTAGTGCAACGGGTGTGCACGACAACCTCTGTCCAGTGCAACTAACATGCACGAATGAAAATCCCAATCGAGTGCATCTGGTGTGCACGAAATCACATCTCATATCATGCGCCCAACATGCGTGAAAATCCAAATCAAGTGCATCCGTTATGCACGAATAAAAATCTAAGTCAAGTGCATCCAATATGCACAAATCCAATACTAAACGCCTAATATGCGCAAAAATCCAACCTAAGAACGTCAAGTCCATAATAAGCATCTAGTGCAGTAGCATGCATGAAAACGGATATCAAGTGCAGACGTGCACAAAACATAACTCTGGTAAAACAAATGCTCAAATACATAAATCGGTGCAACCAAGGTACGGAGTATAGATCCGGTGCAACCAATGCACGAAATACCAAGCTGGTGCAACAAATGCTCAAAATAACAATTTGGTGCAACAAATGCACGAAATACCAATCCGGTGCATCCAGTGCATGAAATACAACTCAGGTGCAACCAGTGCATGAAATATAAATACAGCATCCAGTGCACGAAATACAAATACAGTGCATCCAGTGCACGAAATACAAATACAGTGCAACAATTGCACGGAAATGCATCAATAACTCAAATGCGTATAAAAACAACACCGAGTGTACCAAGGTGTATAAAATCCGAAAATGTGTGCAACTATGTGCACAAAGTCCATATCAATACACTGCAAGCACATGTAACCTATACCGAGTGCAAAAATCAAATCGAGTGCATGCCACATGCACAAAATCAAATCAACCGTATGAAATCCATGAAATCATAAACACGTGCAGCCAAGGCAAAAAATCGATATCAAGTGCAATAAATATGCACAAATCATAAACCAATACAACGGTGTATAAAAGATATTTCAAGTGCAATAACTATGCACAAAATATAAATACCCAGTAGGTGCAGCCATGGTGCAAGAAAACAATATCATGAAACTCAATCATCAAAACTCAAATCCAAGCGATATAAGTGTGATACTCGGATCACAAACACAAATCGCTATAAATGACATCGAGGTACACCTCCTACCATGTCGAAAATGTCGGTGCGCCTAAAATTGGTAAAGCAAGAACATCCTCTTGCCTCCTGCTCACGGTCTGGCGTCCTCTGCCTCTGGGTCTTCATTCTCTCTTCGGATTACCAATCTCGCAATCCATCGGCTCGTCGGCCCGGTCCGGTGTACTAACGGAAACGATCCACTCTAGTACTCCTCTGGTCATCTCTCGTCCAATTAGCATGACCACTCGTAAAGCAGCACGTCACTGGCGTCAGCTTCTGGCCCTCTGAATATAGTGACACAACTGATCCTGGGTGCAAATCTCATCGCAGCAGTGTTCTGGAAGGAACCTGCTCAAGGTCTTTTCTGATCTCGCCTATGCCGAACTATATAGAGGCTGGCACTCTTGCATAATCTTTCTCGCTTTCTGGACATCTGCGTCCTAAGTACATCATTTCCTCGGTAACTGGCCGTATCCCAACACCTCTGTATACACATCAGATCTCTAATCTCGACGGGGAGTAACAACAGATCGTTAACATCTCGCACGAACCTCTTGTTCCACTCGTCTTTATCATCGTCCACTTCGACGTCACGTCATACTATCTGCGTACTGCAAATGTTCTCGGCTACAGTCAATCCGGAGTCTCTCACACGGACTCGAAATCACTAACTCGGCATCTTCATCACTCTGTAGAAGATATCTAGCCGAACACGTCCTCGGGAACTCGTCCCAACCATCGGAGGAATACTCTATACTCGTCCGTTCTCGATCAACTCACAACGCATCTGGGTGAGGTCCTCTATCCGAAGCTGGTCCACTTACTGGTCTCCTATCACATGATATCTGGACGACGTTAAACTTTTCGATCGATTCATGAAAGTCCCACAATTCTCTGAAAGCTCAACACCTGAGCACAGATTAATAATATCCAGTACATGCCACAGTACCTATGGACCAGCCGTAGAAGGGCAAACCCAAGCCTCACTGATGGTACCGTGGAACTGCCGCAAACCCTAAGGTTTAAAAGCGGTTCCATGGTCATCATGTCGAGTTAGGGTTTCATTCTTTTAGAGGGTCCACAGAATTACTTGCATGTTCCTTCGAATATCTTAAACTTGGAAAAATGGGTTTCTGACATTTGTTCGAACATTTTAACATCGCCTAGACAATATGTGAATACCCTTTGTCTCTCAACTCAAGGTAGATTAGCTATCATCTGTCGCATCTCTTCCTGGAAGCTCCAGCGATCTCAGCTTGTAAGCTGTGGAAGCAACATCCCATCAATCTCAGCAACAGCTGGGTCATCTGTCTGCACGGTAGACGACATCACAATTTCTGAGGTATGCTGTACATCAACAGTCCTCTCACAACTGGCAGCCTATATAAATGGCCCGATCATACGGTGCAAAAAAGAACACTAGCCTCAAACAAGAGGTCACAACACAACACTAACTCGATACGTTCCCATGTCACCAGAAAACACGATGGTCGGTCCTCGTTCATAACGAGCTCGCCCTGACCGCAGCACTAGTAGCAGCTCAATCTACGCTCAAACCATGGTGACAGGAACCTCAAGCGTGTATCGATGAAGACAGATCAAAGGCATGAAAGGAAATGACAGATCCAGAATGGATACATGATCATAAGAAGGAACAACATCAATGAGGGTATGATCATGGAAACAAATAGAATCAAGGATCTTAATATATGCACATCCTAAGGTTTCTTAAGTGGAGTATTGTATCGTAAATAAGCCGTGGAACATACGTGCAGTACATCACTCTACTCAAGCTACCTACTCCATCAATCAGGGTCAGCCTATGTAACGAAAGTTCACGTCTAATACCCCCCTGTTCAAGTCTAAGTTCTGTAAGGTCAAGCCTAGGTTCCAAAATAGATCATGCCCCAGACTCCACATAGTCAAACCTAAACTCGAACCAAGGTTAAACTTAGCACTCTGATACCAACTTTGTCACGACTCGAAATATTAGCTTGTGACCGGCACTTAAATCTTTCCACGTCTAAAGGCGTAACGTAATTTAAGTAAGCTGAAACCCAGAAATGTAAATTTTTTTAAGAAAATAAAAGAGGTGAAGTTTTGAAAATAAGGTATGATGAAATCAAAAGTTTTCCTAAATACATAAACAATGGAACATAAAAATGCAAGTGGATTTACTAGTTGAAAAACATGTTTCTTCTTTTAAAAATTTGGGCAGCACCTCCTTTGTATTGTTTTGATCAAAAACCACAATACATGATAATATAAAAGGCATCTCCAAGCGAGATGTAGCACTTCGCCAATCGGCGGATCCACAACCACGCATATCATAAATATAAGTATAAGATGCCCAATGGCGAAGATCACCACAAAAGATAATGAAATAAGCAAGATATAGAAACCACAAGTAGCGGAATACCCCTCACTCTAAGTCTCGCAACCACAAGTCTCACTAAGTCTCATTACTTATACAAATACTAGTTTGATTTATGGAGTTGACTAGATACAACAGGAAATATAAATACAAGAGTGGGCACGATACAAATGTCCCACCTACCAAAGCAAATCACCCAAATACAGCTGTGTGCCAGCGATACCGCTACTGATCCATGCGGTCAACCTGCAAGAGCTGTGGCACAACGGGGGTGAGTTGCCAACTCGTGAGTAGAAAACATCAACAGGTAGAAATCAAATAAATAATGATTTCTTAGGTTAACTATATCATAAAGGTAATATACAATGATATCTAGGGTGACCGTTCTGCATATCTACCAGTAATATACCCAATTTCTATATGTATGTGGATATCATCCAACCATATAATCAATGCCTGTATGCATGTGGATCTCGTCCACGTGTCAACTGATGACACAACAACATCATGCATGTAAATATCATAAAAACATATGCATGAAAGCGTGAGGATATAAATCAACGTTTGTCCCTCGCGACACATCAAAACCATGGAACCTGAGTGTCCAGCATCGACACTCGAAACATCATGAAACCCGTGTCCAGCATCGACACGTAAATCCTCATATCTCTTGGGCTCCGTCAGTCCGGATCGGCCTAAGGGCTCCGTCAGTCCGGATCGGCCCATATCATCTCTCGACTCCGGTCGGTATCCTCCGGATAACCACCGAGCCCAAATACTATCACCGGTGGGTAGTACTCTCCTGCCAGGCTCACCATCTAAAAATACGAGTCTTCTTTCCCCAGGTACCTCACCGGGTCCACCATGTACTCGCAGACGGTGCCTACCGCTCCTCGAATCGGGTTTCATATGACAATCTCAGAACTGAGAAAACACATGGGGGACGCACTGAAATATCATATCAAGAGAAACCGGGTTTTTAAAACAATATATACTTTCTTTTTGAAACATAACCACGGTTCTCAAATCCAGAAATCTCATGAAAACAGCATATCTCAATGCGTATAAGCGTAAAGCATAATGTATGTGACATATAACAGAATGTAAGCATATCCGTATATCATGCAACATGGAACAGTGATGTGAGCATGGGCATATCATCATAATGTGAGCATAGCAATATAATAGCATGATGTGGCAATTCTACTGTGTGTGTGACATATCAATTATCGATGATGAAGTGTATGAGCCGGCCAATCTGTATAAGTGTAACATACGCATTATCGATAATGGTGTGGGTGTACTAGCACAGGTATATGTAATGCAATGAGCGTGACATGAACGTAGCATAAAGTAAATCGTGGGTGGCATGCTAAAAGTATACGTCTCTATCACATATCCAAGTCGGTGAATCTATCAATTGGCATCCAGCCTCACAACTTCACGTACGGTATAATACATCGTACGGCATCCTCTAGTCAGGGGTATGGATCAAATATCAAGTCAAACTCATCACGTACGGAAAATCATCGTACAACGGCATTAAACCGTTAGGGATCCTATCGACCTATATGACAATGAGGGTACGGACCTAACGTCTCGCAAGGCATATCACTCAAGATTCACAACGTTATATAAATCTATATACCTATATCCCCGGGTCACATCCATAACTATCTCAAATCAGGGAACCGACAAAGGTATCAATCATCTCAATCGACTCGCATCCGTATACCGACATATCCATCAAGTCATCATATCACATCGTACATTCTTTCCATCGCATTTATATCCCATATCAAGTCAATTTTATATATACATTCTACCCTATACATCAATTGTCATGCTACTCTAAAACTCATACTTATTCTAGTGCAACTATATATCTATAAGTCGTGATTTACATTCACCTTTCATATCCTTAAAGCTTTCACCTCGTATCTCGATATGCATATTCAATTCTTCACATCATCTCTAACTATCTTTTTAACCCTATCCATAGTTTTCTACTCTAGGATTCTTTAACCATATTCTATAAATCGGTTTCCATCAAAACATTGCGGGGGTGCTATACGCCATCCACCCGACTTCCGCCGTAGATATAGATCTACTCACTTTGATCCTTGGTTGCCGAAGTCGTTGATGCCATGCTCCGTCGCCTCAGAATCCACACGAAGGTACCTACAATAATGCACAATCGCAATCGCTATTAAAATCGAATCCGGAAAACCGATACGGCACACGGTGCGCTCATAGGTTAGAACCTATAGCCTATGTGTGCAAAAACAACCAAACAACCCTCGTCGTTGACGTACAAATATCAAACGACCCAAACAATATAAAATACCAAAAACCCAAGTTCAGAAATCAGAAAACCAAATTCAGCAACGAAGGAAATCACTTCCAGATTTCACCCTAGGCCAAACTAGGGAATTTTGCACATGGGGTTAGTCTATATATCACAAAACAAGGCCATACACCCAAACTCAACCAAATCCTCTACAGTGTGGCCGCAAATTGCTGCCACAAAGAATAAATCTGCGTCTTGGAATAAGAGTGGGGGTCTCAGGTCTTAGGGTTAGCTTCTAGGTCGCCTACTCGCCTCTCTGTGTTCGCTAAATAAATTTTGGTGGTCTCGGGTAACTCTAGATTCCCATATACACTCACAATTTATCAAAAAGCCGATATAGGGAAATTCTAGCTTCGTGTTTTGGTGCTAATCTATGTTCTTGGCCAGTAAAACATCACAAAGGTTCTTGTAGACACCCACTACAGGTCATAGGTCCATATAATCACCCAACCCTTCTCTTGAATTTTCTAAACATCACATACCTTAACCAATCACATTCTAAACTAATCTAGAATACAAGAAAACTCAAACTAAACTAAATGGAAGAAGCTATACCTCATTTGGGCAACTCAAGAAAAACCCTAGCTTCCCAATGTTATCAAAATCTAACTTTGCTTGGTCCATTGTGTAGAGGATGAAGATGGGGTTATTTTTAATGAAAGGGGTTTAGGGTTTGGATGCATATTTGGAGATGATATTTGAGGATGGAGGTGGAGGGAAAATGAGTTGGAGGAGATGAAGAAAAGAGATGGGATGAGGATGGCATCCCTCTCTCTCTCTCTTTCTCTCTTACCCTTACTCTCTTACCTTCACTCACTCTCTCTCTCTTATGCTCACCTCCCAATCATTCTCCTTTTTAACCTTTTTCTTTTTCTTTTAAAACCAAATCACATAATACCCTAAAAACAACACAAGAAAACCACATGTAACCAAAATGCAACATGACATGGTGCACTAGCCATGGAAGACTGTAGAAACACGGATTTGGCTTAATCGCGATTAGTAGTGCACTAATTGGGTTTAATTTTAAACTGTATATAACAAATTTTAAAAATGCTAAATCCAAAAAATATCTTTTAAAACGAATAAATCATTTTAATCTCTAATTATTTCACAAATATTGGTATGTATTTATACCCTTTTTCGAAAACCCCAATTTCGCAAATCGGGCAGTTTTCGGGAAATATATTATTTTAATATTAAATTCCAAAAATAATATTTTATATTTTCTGAAATGTTACATACAAACAGGTGGATTTTGTGTACCGTCCCGAGTCATATGGAGACAATGAGCGATATGAGGGGTTTCTTCTTTCCCGGAATTGGGGGTTGATGTTGCGCCATGCTCGATTGGCTATAACTGGAAGTCCCTGGCCCGGGATGTTGATGAGATTTACTGGTAATCGCTACTAGTATTTTCTCGAACCGTTATGAGCTATACATCGGCATGACTTATCAAGTTACTGGGGTCTGACGTTACCACCCCTAGACTCGATATGCGGCATATCAGACGAAGAGACCGGACTGTACGGTATGTATTACTTATAGGTTTCATGGAGAGTATGGACAAGCTTACTTGTTGATCTTCTAATCGCTCAATACCTGGATAGCCATTATGTCCAGCTAGTACCGCTGACGGCTTGTGTATGACTGATGTGATCATCACCTACTGCTAGCATATTGACGAGTCTTTAGAGTCCTACACTGAAGATTCCTAGTTCAAGCGAAATGAAGTAGGGCGCATATATGATATTTGTGGAGGCCTGATTAAATACGAGTATGTGATACCGTATTCTAATCTGGCAGTTATCTGATATCGGTCAGGTTATATGTGATATAACCGGATTGTCGAATCAAGTATTGATTTGATAATGCGATATACAGATAAATGATATTAGTCGGTTATATGTGATATAATCGGATTATTAGATCAAGTGTTGATTTAATAATATGATATATATTATATTTGATATAATTATTATTTCCCCCAATCAGAGCAAAGCTCTGTTTTGAAATTCAAAATTCAAAAATTGAAGCAACGCTTCAGATCCAGCGCTAGGTGCGCTGCGCGCCACGTGTCAAACACGGATGCGCTAACGCCAGGCGCGGTGCGCCTTAGGCAGCGCCATCCCCAATCAGAGCAAATCTCTGTTTTAAAATTTCAAAACTCAAAAGTTGAAGCAACGCTTCAGATCCAGCGCTCTGTGCTGCGCGCCACGTGTCAAACACTGGTGCGCTAGCGCAGTTGCGCTGCGCTCTGCGCTGCGCGCCACGTGTCGAACGTAGGTGCGCTAGCGCAAGGTGCGCCAGCGCTGGAATTAAAAATTCCCCACCGTTAGATCAAAAGATCTAATAATAATAAATTATTAATTAATCAGAATTAAAATTCTTTTATGGAAAGATCTTTCTAATCTTATTAAAACAAAAAGATTATCTTCTGCAAAACAGAAGCCTTAGGATCAAAGATCCAACGGTGGGAAATATTCCCAAAAAATCAGAGAAGGATCTCTTTAACTGATTGAACTGATCAGTTTGCCCTATATAAAGGCCCCAAGACTTAAAGTCTGATATAGAGAAACCCCCCTACAAACTTTGAGAAAACATAAAGAGAGAAAAGCAAGCTTCTAGCAAAAGAAGATCATTTCTTCAAGTTAAAGAACATGATTCTTGAACACAAAGATGAAATCATCTCATGAAAAGAAGAACTATCTTCTAAAAAAAGATCATAGATCTAAAAAAAAGACCAAGGACTTTGATAAGAAAGAGATCAAAAGATCCTATCATAAAAAAGAAGTATTTACTTCATTTACAGATCATTGATCTACAGAGGCAGTGCCTTTTTACAAATAAGAACTTTGTTCTTGAACCTTGAGGCAATGCCTCCTTTAAAAGGAGAACATAAAATTGTTCTCTGATCATAAATTTGATCAAATGCGTTTTGCGCTACTGAAAAGTGCCTTGCACTCATGAATTGCGCTTTTGTGCTCCTTGGACTGGCGCTCAGCGCCAAAACATGCCATGTGTCAACCATAGACACAGCTTGCGCGTTGCGCATCTGAGACAGCGCACCGCGCCCATGGACCGGCGCTTAGCGCTAAGCGCGCCACGTGTCACTCACTGGTGCGCCATTAAATCAGCGCAATGCGCTCATAAATTTAAAGCGCAATTCGCTAATAAACTGGCGCTTAGCGCTAAGCGCTACACATGTCATCTTCGTGTGCGCTACCCGACAGAAGCACTATGCGTGGCGCAAAGCGCCTGGCGCGCCACGTGGCGCACTGTCAGAACACATATTGTTCTGATGAATGCTATGCATTCAATACAAGACAAAAGATGTCAGAACCCAATGCTTAGCATTATTAAAAGAGCCAAGCCCAAATAAAGGCTCCATAGCCAGAGCAATAAAATGTTAAACATTTTAATTGGACTTAGCCTAATTCTGGCCATAAGTCCTCAACTTACATTGAACTGAGCCTATCTGCTCACAAATATTCAACAGATCTTAGTTCCAAGCTGGGCTACAGATCTTCTAATCAATTTACACCCGGTTCGAGGGTACAACTCTTTACTCCTCTGATATCTGTCGTTGTAATCCTTCAACGTCTTCAGAGAGGTGACGGGTCCCGACAACCATACATTTCATGGATTGTGTGGTCCTTAAACTCATGGACTACGATGTCCTTAAACCTTATAGACTATGATGTCTCTAAACAGGACTGTGGGGTCTTTAAACTCATGGACTACGATGTCCTTAAACCTTATAGACTACGATGTCTCTAAACCGGACTGTGGGGTCCTTAAATTCATGGACTACGATGTCCTTAACCTGGACTGTAGGGTCCCTTTAAACCCACGGACTGCGATGTCCTTAACCTGGACCGTAATGTCCTTAAACTAATATCGGACCGAGATATCCTTAAACTAACATTGGACCGTAATGTCCTTAAACTAAGCGACTGCAATGTCTCTAAACTAAACAAATAGAGGCCAAATGCTCTTTTGTTGGATCTAAACGATCCCGTTAAGTTGATCTTAGTCTAAACATTAGACTAACGTATCCTTAACTAACGTTTAAGTTGATCTTAGTCTCAAATGAGGCTAACGTATCCTTAAACCCAACCCCCTAACCCAAATCTAAGAAGATACTAATTTGGACTAATCCACGCTCTATGGGCGATAACAAAAATTAGTCTCCGTATACAATCCACGGGCAACCACAAACAAAACAAACACCCACGACATGAAGTGACCATCTGGAGAAGGAGAAAGTTGTTACCGCGATACGGTAGCGTAATTAACTGCAGGGGCTTGCGCCTGCAGGGAAGAGCGTCCCCACAATAAAAAAACCCTTCAAACGAGGGGGAATCTGACGAAGTCTGCTACATCGGCCACATCCGTTTAAACTTTCGATACACGGTGCCATAAATCAACTTGGCATTTTCGGAGAGGAGGATGGATAGCACCAATTAGCATTTGCCCCCAGATTTAGGCTAGACGTTTGTCTTCCTGGTTTCCGGCGGTAAACAGATTCTGGCACGCCTGGTGGGACCTTTTCCTCTTTCCACTCCACACTTCGTGTGTCGTGTTTGCGAACGAATTGTGGTTTGATATGGTTGCCCTTGGGTTCGAGGTACTAAGATTTGGTTTCTTGCTTGGCGTAGAAAGCGAAACATCAATGGCATCCACTCGCGTGAAGTGTTCCAACTGCAATTGTAACTCGTGCTCCGCCTCATCTGGAGGCATAGCCTACGGGCCCCAAGCAGCCTCCTTGTTCACGATGCCGGTGGACCAGGTGACTCAGGCCACCATCGGATTGTTCTTTGGGACTATGCTCCCACCGATGAGCTTCAGCACCCCTGTACCAACACCAGAAGCTCCCAAGAAGTCGGGCTTTGATCGGCTTCCTACTACCACGGCCCTTCTCAACGGGTCGTCCAGCTCCAGCGCCTCAGTCTTCGCCAGATTGTGCTGAAGTCCATGTGGGCCCATGATGAAGTCTGCAATCCTAGAAAAGGTTGTTCCGAAGAGGATAGCCATCCCTGCTCCTGAAGTCGTCAAGGCGGCTTCTCCTGCCAAAGGGTCGGTCTTTGCAAGACTGACTGTTCCTGCTCCCACTCCCGCTCCTGCTCCAAGGTCTGTCTTTGACAGATTAAATCCTGCAACTCAACGGACCTCAGTCTTCAAGAGGCTGACGCTAGCAACAGCCCTTCTCCAAAGCAGGGGGCAAGACAAAGTCACCCCTCAAGCTGAAACCATCCCAACAGCTCGACGCGCTCGACGTCGCCACTGGCGCCGAGTGAGTAAGGCTGGGGCAACTCCCCCTCTGGGCTAACACCGCCAGCCCCGACGGTGGAAGTCAATGGTGCTGTTCCAACTGGGAACAGTTTCGAACTGCTGAATAAGGTGCGCAGGAACTCTCCTACTGCCGTACTGAAAAGATCTCCTCCTCCGGTGGAGAATGTTACAGAAATAAAGCTGGACCAGTCTCCTCAACGGCTGTCCTCCAAAGTTTACAAAATCTGGCGACGAGTCCAGGAGTCAGTGATTGATCAAGACTATCCCCGTCGACAGAAGAAGCTGAAGGTTCAGCAGGAAGAAAACCATCCTGGCAAGCCACAAAGGACGACAACCACCTGGGTGTCCGCTGCAACGGCCCCCTCAATGTCAAATGCTCTAAAGAAAAGGAGGCCAGAGAAATCACCTGTGGCTACGGCAGACCACAAAGAAGTTGAGCCTGAACGTCCCAAGTCTGGGGGCATAACGGTGCATACTATTTACATGGCTTCCGGAAAAGAGGGAAGCCGCGCTTCGACGGGTCACCGACCGCTCACCCGATCAATAACAAGGGCTCAGGAACAGCAACAGCAGAAGCTCCAGGAGATGTTGACTGAAATGGCCGCACTCACCGAGCCAAAAGAAAACCCAGAAGCATCATCAGAGCAGCGTCATGAACAAGAAACCGATGCTGACTTCCTGCGTAGAGTCCTCGAAAAGAAGGACAGAGAAACAGCAGAACAAGCTGCCAACATAAAACAAATGGCGCTTCTCTTCCAAGACATGGTAGGGATGATATTACGGCCGGACCCTCCAGCTGAAGACCCTCCGATCATTGTTGAAGACAATAGAGGGGAGACATCTAATCCTCTTCCAGCTCTTTCAGCAGCCATGGAGGAAACCATTTCCAAGGCCGCACTGGATGACTACATAGCTCAGCAAATACGAGCTCACCAGGTGAATGAAGCGGCCGGTCAAGTTGTTAAAACTGGGCGACCGTATCCAAGCTGGTATGACCAAATAAAATACCCGCCGGGATACACAATCCCCAAATTCCATGTGTACAAGGGGACAGGCAATCCTCACCAGCACGTCGCCCAGTTCAGAGCCCTTTGCGGCAACACCGGGGGCGATGATAAGCTTTTGCTCCGTCAATTTTTCGGCACCTTGTCGGAAACAACATTTGAGTGGTACTCCGAGCTTCCAAACGACTCCATTAAGACTTTTGCAGAAATGGAGTTATTATTCACCCAGCGATTTGCGAGTGCTAGTGAACGCACCCCGATAACGGCATTGATCAATGCCAGGGTGAAGCCAGGCGAGACGTGGGTCCAATACGCCATTCGATGGTGGAATCTGTGGTCGAAATGCGAACAGCGGATCGAAGAAGCGCCAACGGTAGGCATGTTTTTGGGCACTTTGGACCCTCATGCAACCATTTCACAATTCATGATGTTCTTTAAGCTGACAACATTCTAAGCCTTAATCGACAAACTGGCCCAAATGGACCAGATGGGTCATAGACCGTCTCCTCCAAAGCCGGACTCTCGAAACGAGAAGGGAAAGGGGAAAGCGATCGTCGTGGCCAATGCTCAACAGCAGCCTGGTGGCCCGAGACTAGTTGATCGCCAAAATAACAGAACTCGATCTCTCGAAGATAAAATGAGTCACCTTTACTCGTTCCCTCGAGACAAGACAAAGAGGTTATTCAAGCTTGCACTCCGCAACAGGCTCATTACGCTCCCAGAGCCAAGACGCCCAGCGCAACCAGGCGACATTAGCAATCCTAACTACTGCCCTTATCATCGAATGTTGGGCCATCCGATCAAGGATTGTTACATCTTCAAAAGCTGGATAGAAGATCAGTACCAGTAGGGAAAATTCGTATTATCTGAGAACTGGAAGGTGAACCCGCCTCGGCCACACACTCCCAAGAAAACGGATACACCGGGAGCATCATGTTCTTTCGTAGAAGAAACTCCATGGGAGGTTGCTCTTTCAGCCAAGTTGAAAAGAATGTTGAAGGATCTCCAAACATGTCCGGCAATTAGGTGGAAGAATCCACTGGAACCTGAGATCATCGAGGGGATGCTAAAGCCGCGCCCAACTCTAAAAATTTGTGGTGATAGCCAAAGCACTCACACCCAGCCGTCAAAATCTTCAAAGAAGAAGAAGAAATCCAAGAAGCTCGTGAAGCCTGGCGACAAGCGCATGGACCTACAAAAACAGATTGACACGCTGGAAGAGTATAACCAGAAGGCGCGGACTCCGGTCACACTTCAAGAGTTTCTCAGCTACGTCCTTGAGGATGGAAATGATGGAGAAGACTCATCGGATGAATCTGAAGATTACGTGGCAAGTTGCCATGTGATCTCTCACTCGTCGCTAGACAATGAAGAGGCTCCTTGCATAAAGAAACTGGGGGCAGGTCCTGAGCCAGAACTCCTGGGGCCATCAGATGAAATAATTGATGCATTCCTAAACACAGCTCTTCTTAAAAGCAAAGCTGATCGGGAGCGTGAGATGGCCATATTTGAAAAGGCCAAACGTTGGCGACTAGATGAAAGGGTTGAAATATCCTCGCCAGATCAAAATACCTCCATTGCGAAGAAAAACAGGTTCAAGACGAGGAAGAAGTTCGCCAAAGCCATATCAATGGGAATGAATCTGCAACCCTTCGAAGGAAACATTTTTGGCAGAAATACATCCTAGCTGCTGCTTATATCATCGAAAGAATGCTCACCCTACTGAAGAGTGCAATGCTTTTAAAAGATGGTGGCAAGGATATGTTGCTCACCAACAAAATTTTAAGCGGATAAAACGCAAAGCTCGTCGGGAGCAGAGAAGTATGACCAAGGAGCATAAAAGAACCACCGGTAATTGTCGCATGGTCAACGCCGGGGGATCATAAGTTCTTACCTTCGGGAGCGACTCTGATGAAGAAATGGCTCTTGGCCCTCTCTTTGAAGAGTCTGCCCTGGGAAAAGAGGAAGAACCGAGGACCTGTGAAAATATTTAGCTGCGTAACCGCACGCTACCCGAAAAGAATCATGGACCCTCGAACAGTGGGTCAAATAGAAAGGATAAAGGGAAAGAAATGGTTTCTGAGGATATCATCCTTGATGACCAAGCTGTCGAAAAGCTGACAGCCAAGAACCCGCCGAAGAAGAGTAAGGTGGACTACAACGTTCTCGCACACTTGAGGAAGATACCCTCGCAGCTCAGCATTCTCGACGCCCTCTTGTTATCCAAAGAGGCGAGAGATTCTTTAATCAAGGCACTGTAGGAACCCGAGCAATTCGAAGCCTCCTTCGCCGAAGAAAAGATGAAGGACGAGCTGGAAGAAGTACACACAGCCGATATCACCATCGGCGATGAAGATCTCCTCCTTGGGACATGCGAACACAACCGTCCCCTATATGTCTCTGGGTACTGTCATGATATCAAGATAGGTAAAATCCTGGTCGACAATGAGTCCTCAGTCAATCTTCTTAACGTAAGGGTGCTAAAGGAAATCTGCATGAGTGTTCAACACCTCGCTCGGGATAAGATCACCTTCTCCGGGTTTGACTCTCAGTCATCATGGACGTTTGGGTCTGTGATACTGACGTTACGCTTTGGGCTGCTCGTCACTGATATCAAGTTCCATGTCATTAACGCCAAGACATGCTACAACGCTTTGCTCGGCCGGCCCTGGTTACACGAGTACAACATCATTCCCTCTACACAACATCAGCGTATGAAATATTTCAAGGATGGTCTCAAGTATACCGTGACAGGAGAACTAAACCCATTCTCCGTGAACAAAGTCCGCAAGTACGAAGACGCAAAATACTTCTTACCAGACTTTGAGGACACAGAAAGATGTTACAAACCGGAGGACAAAGCTATCACCACCATTCCGGTCTTCGGGAGTGATACTGAGGGGGAAGAAGAGATAATCTACTCATGTTCGCCCCAGTGCAGCAAGCCGGGACCGTCTGTTCCTATGCTTATCTACGGTAGCGACTCGGAAGATGAGGTCCATGCCGTATTCTCTACTTGGCCTTCAATAGAAACCTTCGCTGATGAAGAGCAAAGTTTGCAAGTGGCCATGGTCCCTCCCAAGCATCATAAAGAACTAGATGCGCTTGATACCTATAGTGTGGAGGAACTGCAAACATTCTACGTCCCTCTCAGGCGAAAAGGTGAAAAGGCGATCCTATTCTACCGATTCGGGAAAATCAAAGTGGAGAAAGAAATCTGGCATGGCGCGGATTCTACACTTGACAGGCTCCAGCCCATCCGTTTGCCCAGATATTACACAGATGGACTGAAGAGACTCTTGAGACGCCAAGGTGTACCCCTTAAGCAAACTGCACGACAAGCACGGTTCTATAAAAGGATATGGAACGTTTCCGTAACTCAACGAAAGCTGCCCAACTGGAGAATATAAACGACCGGGCTTGGATATGTTAAATCTAAGAAATGAGACCTACTCTGCGACTGCTACGTCATACATGACTTTGATGAAGAAGGAGATGCTCTGTAGGAAGAGGCTAACCCTGAACCAAAAAGAGCTCCCGCCGTGAAAATACCCAGTCCGTCGTTCGAAGAACAAATGGACAAGTTTATAAGGGAAGCAGGTCAAAAGGTTGAGACGACCATAATCATGAAATGGCCATCTACGAGAAAGCCAGGACGCAACACCTCCTTCAGCAGGCTGTGAAAAATGAAAATGCTCCTCCTTATCAACCCGTTGTACAAAAGGCCCGACACAGGGGCAGAAATAAATCAAAGAACGGGAAAGGCGTTCGACAGCGACAAAGCGGGTCTAAGAAGCCACGCGATCAGGAATCGAGCAGTCCGGATTCGTCACTTATGAAAAAGATGAGTCGAGAATATTCTTTTCCTCAAGACAAGACAAGGAAGATATTCGATCTCGTCATAAAACATCAAATGATTACCCTCCCGGAGTCCAAGCACCCTGAGCAAGCAGGCGAAGTCTCTCACCCTGACTACTGCTCCTATTACATGGCAGTAGGGCATCCTATTGAAGACTGCTTCACCTTTAAGAACTGGGTCGAATATCAATATCAATAAGGCAGGTTCGCTCTGTCCAGCAGCTGGAGGATAACCCCGCCACAAAAGCATGAACCTAAATCCACGAGAATAGAACCAGATCAACATCGGTCTTGGAAGCGAGCTCATACCTGTCACGTGATCACACTGTCAGAAGAGGAGCCCGAGAATGTGGATGAACTCCCCTGGTGCTTCGAAAACGATGATGACGAGGTAATCTCGGAATTTCCACCGGCACTAAAAGAGCTGGAAGATGGAATACATACTACTGCAGATAATCTCAAGAAAATTCACTTAGGGACAACAAGTGACCCGCGGCCGACATTTGTTAGTGAGCTATTGTCTGAAGAAAGGGTAGCTGCACTAAAAGACGTGCTTATGCAGCATAGAGATTGCTTTGCATGGAATTATTCCGAGATGCCAGGACTAGATCCAGAGATTGTTGTCCACAAATTAGCAATATTACCGAGCGTTAAGCCAATCAAGTAAGCACCGAGGAGAATACGGCTCGAGCTTGAGATGAGCATCAACACCGAAGTCAAAAAGCTAATCGACTCCGGCTTCATCCAGGAGGTCTAATATCCTGACTGGATCACCAATATCGTCCGGTGATGAAGAAAAATGGAACGGTGCGCATCTTCGTAGACTTTTAGGATCTCAATAAAGCCTGCCCGAAGGACGACTTCCCAGTACCGGTCACCGAACTGATGATAGACAATACGTCCACTCATGAGGTTTTCTCCTTCATGGATGGCTCATCAGGATATAATCAGATAAAGATGCATCCTGAGGATCAGAAGCACACTGCTTTCCGGACTCCTTTAGGCATATTTTGCTACAAGGTGATGCCTTTCGGTCTAAAGAACGCTGGTGCACCTATCAGAGGGCCATGACGAAAATTTTCGACGACCTCATACATGAAATCGTCGAATGCTATATCGACGACCTCGTGGTAAAAAGCAAATCATACGAGGAACATTTAGAGCATCTGAAGAACGTATTTCAGCGCCTCCGGCAGTACAACTTGAAGATGAACCCTCTCAAATGCGCGTTCGGAGTCTCCTCGGGCAAATTCCTGGGATTCATCGTCCGACACCGAGGCATCGATATAGACCCGTCGAAGATCAAGGAGATTATGGAAATGCCTCCGCCAAGGACTCTCAAGCAACTGCGGTCTCTCCAAGGGAAGCTCGCATATATCCGGCGATTTATAGCCAATCTCTCAGGCAAATACCGTCCTTACAGTCACCTGATGAAGAAGGGAACCCCGTTCATCTGGGATCATAAATGCCAAGGCGCACTGGACAAAATCAAGCAATACCTGCAGAATCCGCCAGTACTGGCCGCTCCTGTTAAGGGAAAACCTCTCGTCCTGTACACAACAGCCCTTGAAGGTTCTTTAGACGCGGTGTGGGCACAAGAGAATGACCAAGGGAAGGAAAGAGCTCTCTACTATTTGAGTCGAGTTTTACTGGGGGAAGAAAGTAATTACTCTCCCTTTGAAAAACATTGCTTGGCGTTGATCTTCACAGTAACAAAGCTCAGGCACTATGCGTTGGCACACGAGGTCCATCTCGTATCGAAGGTGGGTCCTTTCAAATATTTGATGTCGAAGGCCATATTAACAGGACGACTCGCTAAATGGGCACTGCTCTTGATGGAATTCTCGATAACTTATCGGCCTCTTAAGGTAGTGAAAGGCCAGGCCATCGCCGACTTCCTCGCTGAGCATCCGATACCTGCCGATTCTCCTTTGAATTGCGAATGCCAGACGAACATGCGTTTGACACGATTGACGGGGGTGATGCCAGGTGGGAACTTTATTTTGATGGAGCGTCTTCCATGAAGAAGCGCAAACAAACTACCCCTATAATCAAATCGGGGGTACGCCTTATCTTCGTAACTCCACAAGGAGCGATAATGTGCTTCGCCTTCTCCTTGACAGAGCCGAGAATGAACAATGTGGCCGAATATGAAGCTTTGATAGCAGGTCTCGAGATCGCTATCGATATGGGAATCGAAAACCTCGTCATATACGGAGATTCCCAACTGATCGTTAGTCAAGTAAATGTCGACCATCAGATGTGCAAACCAGAGTTGGTGAAGTATGGCGAAAGGATGCAGCAACCGTTGACTCAAATTCCTTCCTACACCGTGGAAAGCATACCGCACACAGAAAATAGCAAGGAAGATGCATTAGCCAAGCTCGCTAAAGAGCTGGCCGACGAGAACCTCGATGACGTGAGGATCTTTGTGCAAAGCCGTCGGATTCTTGCTCCAACAGAAGTATCTCCGAAGCTGTCCGAAGAAAACGGAGCGACCGAGCGAATGACTCTGCAAATAAAAGATCAGGAAAAGGCCACAGATTGGAGAGAATTCTTTATAGATTACTTCAAATCCCGTCGAACACCTGAAGATGCGTCCTCAAGACACCAGCTTATGAAACGAGCACTGTCTTTTGCTTTCGTCAATGATACTTTGTATAAGAGATCATTTGATTCTCTGTGGATAAGATGCCTGGGATCTGAAGAGGCAAAGAGAGTTGTCCAAGAAACTCATGATGGACTCTGCGGATCTCACCAAGTCGGGCCGAAGATGAAGCTGAAGATCAAACAGATGGGTTATTATTGGCCCATGATGATCCAAGACTGCCTCGAATACGCGAAGCAGTGCCATTCGTGCCAGATTCATGGAAACTTCATCCATCAGCATCCAAATCCGCTACATCCGACAGTGGTTAGCTGGTCGTTCGAAATGTGGGGGACTGACATAATCGGGCCCATCAAGCCAGCATCGTCCAGAGGGCATCGGTTCATTTTGGCGACAACTGATTACTTCTCCAAATGGACAGAGGCAGTACCGCTGAAGGAAGTGAAGACTGAGAATATCCTCCATTTCTTCAAGACGCACGTCATTTATCGGTTTGGAACTCCACGACGGATTATCTCCGATAACGGGCCAGCCTATAGAAGCCACAAGATAAGCCGCTTCGCACAATAGCATAACATAGACTGGAGATACTCCTCAGTCTATAATCCCCGAGCTAACGGTCTAGCTGAGGCTTTTAACAAGACCTTGACGAAGATCGTGAAAAGACGGTGTCCCGAAATAAGAAGGACTGGCACGAGAGACTGCATGAAGCTCTCTGGGCGTATCGAACTATGTTCAAAACGGCCACGAACACAACGCCGTACGCATTAGTATTCGGTACAGAGGCGATACTCCCCCTCGAGATAGAGCTACCCTCTCTACGAGTGGCAGTTCACTACGAGTTAGTAGACGAAGAGAATGCTTACCTTCGGCTTGAGGAGCTCGATGCCCTTGATGAAACCCGGCTCATAGCGCAACAAAATCTGGAGGCTTATAAAGCAAAGATGACGCGCTCATACGAAAGATTGACTAGGCTGAGGACATTCCGCCAAGGTAAACTCGTGCTAGTGGTTAAAAGACCTATGATCCCCAATCGTGCTAAACGGGGGAAATTCGAGCCGAACTATGAAGGCCTGTATATCATAGACAAGGTCTACCAGGGCGGAGCCTATCTACTCATGGACATGCATGGCGAAAGACCTTTCAGGCCAATAAACGGTCACTTCCTAAAGAAATACTATGCCTAACGAGTCACAGCCTAGGTCAACGATAGATGACGACGATTATGTCCGCTCGCTATCTTCCTAATCCTAAACTCTATAGGTAGTACCCAGCTTCCTAAACTCTATATTTGATGTCGAAGGCCATATTAACAGGACGACTCGCTAAATGGGCCTTGCTCTTGATGGAATTCTCGATAACTTATCGGCCTCTTAAGGCAGTGAAAGGCCAGGCCATCGCCGACTTCCTCGCTGAGCATCCGATACCTGCCGATTCTCCTTTGAATTGCGAATGCCAGACGAACATGCATTTGACACGATTGACGGGGGTGATACCAGGTGGGAACTTTATTTTAATGGAGCGTCTTCCATGAGGAAGCGCAAACAAACTACCCCTATAATCAAATCGGGGGTACGCCTCATCTTCGTAACTCCACAAGGAGGGATAATGTGTTTCGCCTTCTCCTTGACAGAGCCGAGAATGAACAATGTGGCCGAATATGAAGCTTTGATAGCAGGTCTCGAGATCGCTATCGATATGGGAATCGAAAACCTCTTCATATACGGAGATTCCCAACTGATCGTTAGTCAAGTAAATGGCGACCATCAGACGTGCAAACCAGAGTTGGTGAAGTATGGCGAACGGATGCAGCAACCGTTGACCCAAATTCCTTCCTACACCCTGGAAAGCATACCGCACACGGAAAATAACAAGGAAGATGCATTAGCCAAGCTTGGTAATGAGCTGGCCGACGAGAACCTCGATGACGCGAGGATCTTTGTGCAAAGCCGTCGGATTCTTGCTCCAACAGAAGTATCTCCGAAGCTGTCCGAAGAAAACGGAGCAACCGAGCGAATGACTCTGCAAATAAAAGATCAGGAAAAGGCCACAAATTGGAGAGAATTCTTTATAGATTACTTCAAATCCCGTCGAACACCTGAAGATGCGTCCTTAAGACACCAGCTTATGAAACGAGCTCTGTCTTTTGCTTTCGTCAATGATACTTTGTATATGAGATCATTTGATTCTCTGCGGATAAGATGCCTGGGATCTGAAGAGGCAAAGAGAGTTGTCCAAGAAACTCATGATGGACTCTGCGGTTCTCACCAAGCCGGGCCGAAGATGAAGCTGAAGATCAAACAGATGGGTTATTATTGGCCCATGATGATCCAAGACTGCCTCGAATGCGCGAAGCAGTGCCATTCGTGCCAGATTCATGGAGACTTCATCCATCAGCATCCAAATCCGCTACATCCGACAGTGGTTAGCTGGTCGTTCGAAATTTGGGGGACCGACATAATCGGGCCCATCAAGCCAGCATCGTCCAGAGGGCATCGGTTCATTTTGGCGACAATTGATTACTTCTCCAAATGGGTAGAGGCAGCACCGCTGAGGGAAGTGAAGACGGAGAATATCCTCCATTTCTTCAAGATGCACGTCATTTATCGGTTTGGAACTCCACGACGGATTATCTCTGATAACGGGCCAGCCTATAGAAGCCACAAGATAAGCCGCTTCGTACAATAGCATAACATAGACTGGAGATACTCCTCAGTCTATAATCCCCGAGCTAACGGTCTAGCTGAAGCTTTTAACAAGACCTTGACGAAAATCGTGAAAAAGACGGTGTCCCGAAATAAGAAGGACTGGCACGAGAGACTGCATGAAGCTCTCTGGGCGTATCGAACTATGTTCAAAACGGCCACGAACACAACGCCAATGTATTCGGTACAGAGGCGATACTCCCCCTCGAGATAGAGCTACCCTCTCTACGAGTGGCAGTTCACTACGAGTTAGTAGACGAAGAGAATGCTCACCTTCGGCTTGAGGAGCTCGATGCCCTTGATGAAACCCGGCTCATAGCGCAACAAAATCTGGAGGCTTATAAAGCAAAGATGACGCGCTCATACGAAAGATTGACTAGGCCGAGGACATTCCGCCAAGGCAAACTCGTGCTAGTGGTCAAAAGACCTATGATCCCCAATCGTGCTAAATGGGGGAAATTCAAGCCGAACTATGAAGGCCCGTATATCATAGACAAGGTCTACCAGGGCGGAGCCTATCTACTCATGGACATGCATGGCGAAAGACCTTTCAGGCCAATAAACAGTCGCTTCCTAAAGAAATACTATGCCTAACGAGTCACAGCCTAGGTCAACGATAAATGACGACGACTATGTCCGCTCGCTATCTTCCTAATCCTAAACTCTATAGGTAGTAGCCGGCTTCCTTAACAGCGGACTGAAACGTCCTTAAACTAACAAGGGACCGAAACCGAAACGTTCTTAAACTAACAACGGACCAAAACGTCCTTAAACTGAAACTTCCTTAAACTAACAAGGGACCGAAACCGAAACGTTCTTAAACTAACAACGGACCAAAACGTCCTTAAACTAACAACGGACCGAAACGTCCTTAAACTAACAACAGACCAAAACGTCCTTAAAGTAACAATGGACCGGAACGTCCTAAAACTAGCTGTTGACCGAGTCGACAAACTACGGTGGATTGCAGCATCCCAAAGCTGATACAAAAAAAATAAATAATAAAAAATAGAAGAAGAAAGAAAACGATATGTCCACAAGCAAAATGGGCACGGATGAAAACCCGAAAGGGTTCCTTGAGTAAAAATAGTTGTGCTACCGGCGAGTTTTGTAAAAATCCGAAAGGGCGCAACCTCGTTACAATAAAAAAAATGGTATGTCCATAAGCAAAAAAGGGCGCGGATGAAAACCCGAATGGCTCCGTGAGCAAAAACAGCAGGGCTACCGGCGAGTTTTGTGAAAACCCGAAAGGGCGCAAGCTCGTTAAAAGACACTTGCAAGGTCCTATCGACTTTGTAAAGAGAAAACCACCTGCGTTAGATCCTTACGACTCACAAACGAGCAACACACTTAGGGATCCCCACGATTCCTAAGGAGAAATTACACTTGCGAGATCCTCATGACTCGTAAGGAGAACCCTCTTATGAGACCCTCACGGCTCATAAGATTCCAAATTCTTAAGCTACAGGGATCTAAACCTGTTCTTAAACAACCACCACAGCCTCCAATACTTCCCTACAAGCGGTTCAATGCTGACCCTTGTATACAATCCACGGGCGTGAATAAACATTTCCCTAACAAAGTCCCATCCGTGACTAGGGATATGTTTGCATGGTAAACAACCTTTGTAAGTCCTCTCGACTTATAAGGAGAAAGCACTCTTGTAAGATCCTTACGACTTATAAGAGAACACACACTTAGGAATCCTCATGATTTCTAAGGAGAAAATACACCTACGAGATCCTCACGACTCGCAGGGAGAAGTACCTTTATGAGACCCTTACGGCTCATGAAGTCAAAAGTCTTAGTCGACAGGATCTTAACCCTGATCGCTAAGCCACCTTTGTTCGACATCGACAGAGGCAAATGATGATTCGCTCCTGGCAATATCCCAGTTGTAGCGGTGCTAATACCAAAATCGGTGTCTAATTCCAAGTTTGCAGCATGAAGCTAGCAAGCCACACATGCATACGAAATGGCCGAAATGATGGGGCAACTTACAAAAAAACCAGCAAGTAAAAAATGTATGCATGCAAAATAGCGAAATGATTGGGCAACTCGCAACAACAAGCAGTGAGTAAAAATAAAATAAATAGCCGAAATGATTAGGCACAGCGAAAAATAGCCGAAATGATTGGGCAATCGCGACCTTCGCGATATAAAAGCTGAAATGATAGAGCATCGCAGAAATAAAAAATATGTAAATAAAATTTATGCCCTACAGGGGATATTACAGCAATCCCTGTACACAATCCAGGGGCACAAACAAAGAAGGAATCACGCCTTCCCTCCCCAGTCTCCATCAGAAGAAGAAGCCATATCTCAACGGCTCACAGACAACCTGGAGACCACTCCGATATTCGTCTTATTACAACAGACGCTACGTCATCCACATGACCCCGTTCGGAAATACGTCATCCGCATGACCCCGCTCAGAAATACGTCATCCCCATGACCCCGTTCGGAAATACGTCATCCACATGACCTCGTTCGGAAATACGTCATCCACATGACCCCGCTCGGAAATACGTCATCTATATGACCCCGCTCGGAAATACATCATCCACATGACCCCGTTCGGAAATACGTCATCCACATGACCCCGCTCGGAAATACGTCATCTATATGACCCCGCTCGGAAATACGTCATCCACATGACCCCGTTCGGAAATACGTCATCCACATGACCCCGTTCGGAAATACGTCATCCACATGACCCCGTTCGGAAATACGTCATCCACATGACCCCGCTTTGAAATACGTCATCCAGATGACCCTGTTCGGAAATATGTCATCCACATGACCCCGTTCGGAAATACGTCATCCACATGACCCCGTTCAGAAATACGTCATCCACCCCATTCGAAAATAAGTCATCCATATGACCCCGTTCGGAAATACGTCATCCATATAACCCCGTCACGGAAATACGTCATCCGTATGACCCCGTTTCGGAAATACGTCATCTACATGTCTATCCCACTAAACACTTACGGGTCCTCTCAATTTGTAAGGAAGAAAACTCTCTTATAAGATCCTTACGACTTATAAGGGAAAACACACTTAGGAATCCTCACGATTCCTAAGGAGAAAATAGACCTACGAGATCCTCTCGACTCGTAGGGAGAAAAGTCTTTATGAGACCCTCACGGCTCATAAAGTTGAAAAGTCTTAGGTAACAGATCTGAACCTGCTTCCTAAGCCATCACTACCTCTTGAAGAAGCCAAGACAAGATGCTCACTCTATCATTTGCGGGCTATGTTTGCTAAGGTGACATGCAAATAACAAAAGAAAGAAGAAAGCAGAGAGATGACACAAGACATTGAAAAAAAAATGTGTATCTTTTATTCATGAATTCAATTGGGTACAAAATACATCATATGAAAGAATAAAAGAACGAATACATTTTATTGAAAATTACAAATGGTACAAAAAAATTATTGAGAGGGAAGCGCTTTCAATAATCCAATCAGCCGCTCGCGCACTTCCCTCAGCCCCTCTTCTTGATCAGCTGCCGCGGCCAACTCTACTTCGAACTGGGCTTGCTGCTGCAAGTAAGATGAAAGTTGTTCCTCGACGGCCCGCTGAGCTGCTTAACGATCTTGTGCATCACGCTCGACGACGTCGAGCTTCTGCCTTAATGTTAACCCATCAGAAATGCATCGCAGAAGGCCTTCGAAGATAACTTTCAACTGGGCAGCATTCATATCAACCTGAGCATGCAGTCGAGCAGATTCGCTTGAAGTTTCTTTACATTCCTTCTGCTTTAAAGCCACTTCTTGTTCAAGATGGCGGAAGTAAGAAGTGCTCTGCTCGATCCACGCAGCCCGTTGAGTTCTCACAGCCAGAATCTCAGGTGCAGGACGCCTAAGCTCAAGCTCATGCAGGCAAGCCTCGATTTCACTGCGGCGATTAACCCAAGACTCAACGACGCCCTCACCATGAAAGTTCACGAGTGTCGCCAGCATAGGGTTAACCTCCGCGGCAAAATCCGCAGCAGATGTGGGAGTCTCCATGTCGAGCTCTTCAATATAGTCGCTTAGCATGCGCACACTATTCGCGGCGCCTTTCGAGGACGGATGTCTGTAAAAGGGCCCTGCCGACATCATAATGCGAGACTCGAAAGAGGCTGGAGTCGATGAGATTGCTGCAAAATAAATCATAGTCAGATTTCGGCTCAGGAAATAAAGAACATACTAAAAAATAGAGTCTACTATACCGGCTGCAACAGGGGGCAGAGCTGGGAGTACTGGTGGCGCAACGACAGCCTCGTCCCCTCCTTCAATTTATAAGGCTACAAGCAATATAAAGAAGAGTTAGCAGTAATGCGATTGCCCGTTAAAGAAAGGACGTCGTTTAGAAAAGATACTCACCGACACTAGCAGACGGACTAATCTCTGATAGGAAGAAGAAGTGTGGGTGCAGCACCTGATACAGGTGGTCAAAAAGGACTCCTGCAAGGACGCAGTAATGCAACGTCAGTACATAAGTTATACGGCTTAAAAATAAAACTGATGGGTCATGAATCCGCACCTTCCAACATCTGAGATGGTATGAGAGAGGGTAGAGGAGGTGTCACCGTCAAGGTGGTAGCTGATGGCATTGCCTCAGGTAGCGTGACCTCAGCGCTCGCCGCACCTGCATTAGAAATAAGATAAACCCTGTCAGGAAAGATTGAAAAAGATTGTAGAATAAAAAGAAAAGCAATGATTCAAAATCTACCTAGTGAGTCGCTAGTCGGAACCGCGACAAGGGCGTCAGTTGACACAGCAACTGCTCCGTCCTCTTCCATCGGGAAGGTCTCACCTCCTATCTCATCATCCCTTGACTCTACTAGAGCCGTCGTAACGCTCGCGACGCCAGGAGATAGCAAAGGGTCGCAGGTAGAAAGAGCAATGATTGGGGCGGTACCCGACACTTGAGAAGGAGCGGCCACCTCGGGCTCAAAAATTGTAGCCGTCTCACCCATCAACACCTCGGGCTCGGCGGCTGTAGCCATCTCACCTACAGCCATCTCAGGCTCGGCAATCATGACTGACTTACCAGTCACTACCTCGAGCCCGGCAATTGCAGCCACCTCGCCTACTGCCGCCCTGGGTTCGGCAATCACAGCTACCTCCTCCACCGCTACCTCAAGCTTAGCGGTCCCCGCCACCTCTTCGGGAAGACTCGGCCCTGCAAGATAAGGTATATGAGAATTGATACTTAAAACTTTGACAACAGAACCCCGTGTCACATTACTTTGGGTTGGTCTTCCGACCGCTTCCCGAGCCGCATGTGCTGCTCGTCTATAGGCAGTAGACAAGGCAGCCGGGGACTCCTCTGAAGGAGTAGCGGCAGGGGTAGCGGCGCTCAAACCCGCACCCGTAGCTAAGGCAGTAATACGCTCCCTTACTGCACGCATTCTGCTCTTCCTTTCCGTCCGGGCCGTGAGAGCCGATCTTCTCAAGACCTCCGTCAATGGGACGTCATCATCCACGCCAGGAGCTACCTCTGGAGCCATTACGGCGTTCGTCATCGGTTGCTTGATTAAAGCCTCTTTTGGCAATCCTGAGGAGGCCGGGACTTCGATGCCTGGCCCGGGAAGAATCTCCGCATCAGCTTGCGAGATCGGTATTGTGGTCCCTGCGATAAGAAAAAGAAAGGTTCAGATTACTCATAAGAAATGGGAGCGGGAACATGGTGAACCAAAATGTACCGATGCCTAAGGATGCTCGAAGTTTTTCCTCTTCCTCAAAAGTCTTGAGAGAAGCTGCGAGAGCTTCTTCTGTGGAAGTGCCTGTTAAAGAAGGAAAAGCGTCAGTCAAGACACGATCAAAGAAATACGATGCAATGGCGAAAAATACAGCTAATGATTACCTGATCGCGGGAGGATAGCCAACCCCTCTTCATGGCTGGCCAATTGCTCAGAAGCTTCAATGGCAGCCACCAGATCAGTATCATCTGCCAGCATGAATAAGCCCTCGTTTGTCCCATACTCGCTCAGGCCCTCGCCGTAAGGAGCGTGAGGCTCCTGGCCAAGTACAACGTCGACAGAAAGGATCGGCTTCATTTTCTTCTTCTGTGAGCGAGCTCCGGTCGCAGCCAGCACCAGCTTGCGCTTGGTGGGCACTTTAGGACGGTGAGTCCCGATGTCTGAGCCCACGCCAGATTCGGGAGAAGCTATAGTTACCATCTCCATGAGAGCACGGGGCACCGATGGTACATCCACCGTCTCCACAGAAGGGGGAAATCCACGCGTAGGGCTTAGCACATGTGGAGGCTCAACTGCAGCAACCTCTCTTAGCGGAGGGGGGACAACGATCCGTCTCTTTAAAGGGACGTTGTGATCACCGGCAGGGGCGCACTCTTACGATCGAGCAGCAGCCACCTCTCTTCCCTGATAACAGCACCCATCGCGTGTTGATACCAGGCCACGTGTAAGTTAAGCGCCCTCGGGATGCAACTCGGCTCGCTAATGTAGAAGTGAGAGCCCGTATTCAAGCGCATGAAGTGATGCAGCGCACCCCATATTCCCTCTCTGGTGGCAGCGGGTTCTACCACGAAAGCCTCCAGCGGGACCCCCTAGTTATAGCTCAGCTGCTGGGAAAAATGATGGGGATTGTATCTTATAAATAGCGCTGCATCATTTAGCCTGAATACAAGAAAGCCCGTCCTGATGGAGTATAAATGGACAATCTCCTGGGCTTTCAACACGGAGGCCCCATCCTTAAAAACGTCGCGCAATCCCAACAACGTCTTGGAAGTTTCCTAGCCGATCGTCAGGACTTTGTCCGTGAAAGACATACCATCTCCGACCGTGCGCGGACGAAGGAGCAAGCCCCTAGCTTCCCGCTGTGACGGACTCACAATGGAGGTGTCAACCAGCCGCATAATTCGTGGGAACTTGCATTTCTCGTAAAACGAAGGTCTTTTATGAATGCCAAAGACCCAGAGCACGTGCATCTCCATCCATGAAGTGAAGTAATGCATCGGGAAGTTGACAGCATGCACCCCCGGTTCAGTGGTATTCACCGCCACGCTAAGACCATGGTATAAATGGGCTAACCCGGCGATCCCGATGGCCACTTGTATTCTAGCCACCATGCGATGCACGGGGTAGAAGACGGAAGGCCTCATGTAACGATGATGCATAGGGAGCGCGAACCAGCACAACCATAGCCGAAGAAACCCAAGAAAGAAAGCCTCCTCGTCAATGCCTGGAGCGGCGATTTCTGACAGAGGGATGATCGTAGCATCAGGAAGAAAAAAGCCCTTCTGATCATCTTCCAGTACTGGTCGACGGTCCAAGCCACAGCCGAAGGGATCATCGAGCTTGGCAAACTTTTCGCCTCGTTGCGACAAAATCTCCAGAAGAAGAAACCGGGCAATGAAGTCCGCAAAACTGACCCCCGACCTCCGGATTCCAAGAAGAGGCTCTCGTACATGTTCAGCACCTTTATCAGACTAGGGAACTGGTGCTGAATGGCGTTCTCTGGCGTGAGGCCCATCACCACCGGCTTGGTGGCAAAAACGTATTCATCTGGAGGAAGCAGCTCCTCGTAGTGCTCTCCCCTAACCGGCAGATCGGAAACCTCGGCAAATTCTTTCAAAGAGATGGAGACTTCTCTGTCCAGCAGAAGAAAAGTATGGGTTGGGATGTTCCACTGCTCCAAGAACGCCTTAATCCACCATGTAGGAGGAGCAGAATATTAGAACAACGAAGCGTAAACCGCAGGGTATAGGCCGAGCTTTAGCAGCCGCGTTTTCTTCGCCGACAAGATGTACCTGGCCCACTGCAAATACCCGGCCGGATGACGGGGAGTTAGCCTGATATTGTAGGGTTGTCCCCAAGGGCGCGACTCACCCTGGCATATGCACCGCCCCAGGGTATCCAAAGCCACCGGCAGCTGCATGGGTACGGCGGCAATCGAAGGTTGAAGAAGACCTTCCGAAGTCCAATTGACAACCTCCACGGCATAGTTCACCGGGGGTGCATCTGCATACGGAATCGCCGAGATCGGCTCCGACGGCGTCGCACATGAGAAGCTTTGACGACCTCTGATAATCTGGTCATACCATCTGCCCCACAAGTGGAGATTTTTGTGTTCTGGGTCACGGTCTTCGATGAGCACGAGAACCCCTCGGTCCACAGATGCCTCAGGGAATCCTCCCTCTGAACGGACGAATGGAAACGTAGCACCGAAAGTCATGCCTCCTGCAAAAGGGGGGATAGAAGTAAATTTTCAGTGCTATAATTCAATTTTCTGACACTCGGTATTTTAAAAGTTGCACCACACTGCAATGCAGTGGAAATGGGACCAAAGGGGGACCCATAAAATCTTGATGACAATTCATCAATTGATAATTAATAAAACAGCCTCATCATTAGATGGGACTGTTAATTAAAGAGGAAATCCTCAAGAAAATTCTCATTGAATGAGAAATCCCTCGGGAAAAGGAGAATATCTCCCTTTGAGAGCAAAGCTCTATGACAGAGTGACACTTGTCAAACTCTGATCATGAAGGAATAAAATTCCTTAAAGAGCCTGGCTCTGTAATGATGATGGAAAAATCCATCAAGTATTAATTAAAATTAATTTTTTTATGAATTAAAAATTCTGGGATCTTCAAGATCCATGAGAAAACTCTTAAGAGTTCTTCATCAAAGATCAAGAAATCTACATATTATCAACGAGCAGAGCTCTGATTCATGGGCTAAGAAACTCCAAGAAAAGATCTCTTTAGATCTATGGGTTCATGAGAGCAAAGCTCTGTTAATGAAATCCTAAATGGGTTTTCTTTAGATCAAAGATCTATGAAGAGCAAAACTCTGTAAAACCCTGATTTATTAAAAATTAATTTTTTTTAAACTTTACCTAAGTTTTGATATAGTTCTGACTCTTGAAAAGTTCTTAAACTCAAGAGCAATGCTCTGAATAAAAATTCTCAAGAAAGAAGATGGAAATCATCTAAGGGACCAAAGGTCCTATTTATAGGCATTGAACCGCCTTTTCAACTTCTGAGTTGATCCAAGGGCTCAGATCTTGCCACCGCTGCACTCACGTGTGCGCAACGGTGGGGGGGGCATTTGTTTCCCCCAATAAAAGAAAAGCTCTGTTTTGAAATGCAAAATTCAAAAATTGAAGCAACGCTTCAGCTCCAGCCCTAGGTGCGTTGCGCTCCACGTGTCAAACATGAATGCGCTAGCGCCAGGTGCGCTGCGCCCTAGACAGCGCCACCCCCAATCAGAACAAAGCTCTGTTTTAAAATTTCGAAACTCAAAAGTTGAAGCAACGCTTCAGATCCAGCGCTCTGCGCTGCGCGCCACGTGTCAAACACGGGTGCGCTAGCGCAATTGCGCTGCGCTCTGCACTGCGCGCCACGTGTCGAACGTAGGTGCGCTCGCGCAAAGTGTGCTAGCGCAAAGTGCGCCAGCGCAACAATTAAAAATTCCCCACCGTTAGATCAAAAGATCTAATAATAATAAATTATTAATTAATCAGAATTAAAATTCTGTTATGCAAAGATCTTTCCAATCTTATTAAAACAAGAAAATTATCTTCTGCAAAACAGAAGCCTTAGGATCAAAGATCCAACGGTGGGAAATATTCCCAAATCAATCAGAGAAGGATCTCTTTAACTGATTGAACTGATCAGTTTGTCCTATATAAAGACCCCAAGACTTAAAGTCTGATATAGAGAAACCCCTTACAAACTTTGAGAAAACTCAAAGAGAGAAAAGCAAGCTTCTAGCAAAAGAAGATCATTTCTTAAAGGTAAAGAACATGATTCTTGAACACAGAGATGAAATCATCTCATGAAAAGAAGAACTATCTTCTAAAAAAAGATCATAGATCTAAAAAAAAGACATAAAAAAGAGATCAAAAGATCCTATCATAAAAAAGAAGTATTTACTTCATTTACAGATCATTGATCTAAAGAGGCAGTGCCTTTTTATAAATAAGAACTTTGTTCTTGAACCTTGAGGCAAGGCCTCCTTTAAAAGGAGAACATAAACTTGTTCTCTGATCATAAATTTTATCAAATGCGCTTTGCGCTACTGAAAAGTGCTTTGCACTTATGAATTGCGCTTTTGCGCTCCTTGGACCGGCGCTCAACGCCAAAACATGCCATGTGTCAACCATAGACACAGCTTGCATTTTGCGCTTCTGAGACAGCGTACTGCGCCCATGGACCGGAGCTCAGCGCCAAGCGCACTACGTGTCACTCACTGGTGCGGCATTAAATCAGCGCAAAGCGCTCATAAATTGAAAGCGCAATGCGCCAGTAAACTAGCGCTTAGCGCTAAGCGCGACACGTGTCATCTTCGTGTGCGCTACCCGACAGAAGCGCTATGCGCTCTTTGATTGGAGCATAGCGCCTGGCGCGCCACGTGGCGCACTGTCAGAACACATATTGTTCTGATGAATGCTATGCATTCAATACAAGACAAAAGATGTCAGAACCCAATGCTTAGCATTATTAAAAGAGCCAAGCCCAAATAAAGGCTCAATAGCCAGAGCAATAAAATGTTAAACATTTTAATTGGACTTAGCCCAATTCTGGCCATAAGTCCTCAACTTACACTGAACTGAGCCCCTCTGCTCACAAATATTCAACAGATCTTAGTTCCAAGCTGGGCTACAGATCTTCCAATCAATTTACACACGGTTCGAGGGTACATCTCTTTACTCCTCTGATATCTGTCGTTGTAATCCTTTAACGTCTTCAGAGAGGTGACGGGTCCCGACAACCACACATTTCACGAACTGTGGGGTTCTTAAATCATGGACTACGATGTCCTTAAACCTTATAGACTATGATATCTCTAAACCGGACTGTGGGGTCCTTAAACTCATGGACTACGATGTACTTAAACCTTATAGACTACGATGTCCCTAAACCAGACCGTGGGGTCCTTAAACTCATGGACTACGATGTCCTTAACCTGGACTGTAGGGTCCTTTAAAACCCACGGACTACGATGTCCTTAACCTGGACCGTAATGTCCTTAAACTAACATCGGACCGAGATGTCCTTAAACTAATATTGGACCGTAATTCCTTAATCTAAGCGACCACAATGTCTCTAAACTAAACAAATAGAGGCGAAATGCTCTTTTGTTGGATCTAAACGATTCCGTTAAGTTGATCTTAGTCTAAACATTAGACTAACGTATCCTTAACTAGCGTTTAAGTTGATCTTAGTCTCAAATGAGGCTAACGTATCCTTAAACCTAACCCCCAAACCCAAATCTAAGAAGATACGGATTTGGACTAATCCACGCCTTACGGGTGACAACATAAATTAGTCTCCGTATACAATCCGCGGGCAACCACAAACAAAACAAACACCCACGACACGAAATGACCATCTGGAGAAGGAGAAAGTTGTTGCCGCGATGCGGTAGCGTAATTAACTGCAGAGACTTGCGCCTGCAGGGAAGAGCGTCCCCACAATAAAAAAACCTCTCAAACGAGGGGGAATCTGACGGAGTCTGCTACATCGGCGCATATGTTTAAACCGTTGATACACGGTGCCATAAATCAACTTGGCATCTTCGGAGAGGTGGACAGATAGCACCAATTAGCATCTGCCCCCAGATTCTGGCTAGACGTTGGTCTTCTTGGTTTCTGGCGGTAAACAATTATATCTTAACTAATATCATTAGCTCACTAGTTATTTTGATATATATATATATATATATATATATATATATATAATATCATTAGCTCACTAGTTATTTTGATATATATATATATATATATATATATATATATATAGCATGTCAAGAATTTCTGTTTTTGGAAAATGGAAAAATGAGGTGGAAAATGAAGAGGAATGGGGAAGCATGGCCTTATCTAATATTTTATTTATCTTGACTTACTATTGAAGCATGGTACTATCTTTTTATGTGAAAATATTGATTGCTTCAATGAGTAAGGTCTTGAGATGAGCCATTCTTCTCTCCTTCTTGACTTGAGCCATTTTTCGTGAGTTGCTCTCTTCTTCTTCTTCCTCTTCATGCCTTAAAGTTCCAACCCCTCACATGTGATGTGAACCATGGAACTTTGAACAAACTAGTGAGCTAAACAAAACCCTTACTTCACCATCCTACACTTGATTAGCAATCAAGTGTACTGTGTTGCCTTCATTTAAGATAGTTTAGTGAAGAGGTAACTTGAGCTAGAGGGACTTCGGGTGGATCGTCTTCGGCGCAAAGATCACGGAGGAGGCTCGCTTAAACTCGAAGAGAAGCCTAGTGGAGTCGCGTGGACTACAACCTAGAGCTTTAGAAGAGAAGGACACGGTCATCAAAGGTTGTATGCTCTTTCCTTCTCTTTAGTTTTATGATATCATCATAGGAAACCTTAATATTCTAGTTAAGATCTTGGTTAGTCTAACTTAGCACTTAAAAATTATTAAAATTTGGCATGCTTGATGCTAATAAAACCTCATGGTGGTGCTAGGGTAGACTTTCATGGTGTCAGAGCCAAGCTAGAACATTTGGATAGGTCTTTACGATGTTAAAGTGTTTGATCGGTTTTCGAAACACCCGTTTTGTGTAGTTTCTATAGAATTTTTCAAACATTTAAATTTTCTTGATTAAAATATCCAAAAAATCATGCAAGGTTTCATATGGAGTCAGTAGAAATTTGATGACCTAAGTCCAACAAACCGCCATGGAAGCGCGGCTAATTATTGTCCTTATGGTGTCAACTTTTTCCTGCTGCTCCATTTTGGCATCATGCACTCTCTGGGTATTTTTAAAGATTCTCAAGTTGTTGAGGTCTCTGGAATTTGTGGGTGTTTATTAAATCGATCAAAATGTTTAGCGTCGTATAGATCTTGATGATATGTGATACAATTATTAGAATCAGGAATAATTAGTTTTGTGAAAACTAGTTAGAATATTGTAAATCTAATATTTTAGTCTCGGTTTATCGGTTGCCACAGAATTTTGATTCGGATCAAAACTCCGTCGCAATCGTGTATTGTACGTGAACACTCTCCAAGTAACTCTAATAGATAGCCACGTCCTATAGTCCCGACCAAGTGACTGTAGGAGAACCCTGTTGCCGCGAGCACCCACTCGGGTGCTCGCGGCCACGGTGTTAGGCCTTAGTGCACTTTGTCGACGGCATCAGGGGTGCGACCATCTGGTAAAGTTTCCGACGAGTATTTGATAACGTAGTCGGGAATCCTGTTGAATTACCCGACTAAAGTAATTGAAAATTGTTTTCAATTTGAGACTAAAATACAAGGTTTATAGGTTAGGCATGAAATCCGGAATATGAGATATTCCGGGTTTATGATGTCTAAGGATTTGCAGATTCTAATTATTGTAGTTTTTCATTTCTTTTCTGTGATCGTAACTGTAATATGTGGGGTATCCCGATCTCGTTGCTATATGTCAACGAGTTTCGGGATACACATATTTACTTACGTTGATGATATGTGATATCATGTGCTGTCGTGATATGTTTTATTGGATCTTCGTTAATGAATAGCCCGGGGTTTTATATGATATGAGAGTTTTTATTTTCATTCATGTAAAATCTGTATGTAATATTCTTTTATTGGGGCACTTCCGGGTTGAGGATGATGTCACCATTGATGTATATTATTTACTTTTCCGCATTAGGATAGACCCAAGACGGGGAGCACAAGTAGCCGGGTTCTAGAGTTCAGAGGGAGACCATCTCAAGGAGTTGAGACCGGGTCTCCTAACTCTAGAATTGGTAGGGTTACTTGCTGCTCTCGTAGGGGTCTAGGGATGTGGATTTAGCTATTCATCACGACTGTGGAATCTGTATTTTACATTACTGGCTGAATTTAAAACACGGACCCCTAGTATATCCAATATTTCATATGTTGCTTCTGCTGCTTGGTTCTTTGATGTGATCATATAACTACGTGAGACGAATGCATGACGGGCCCCATGGTGAATGCGGATGACATAAGCGTACGTTCTATTTTCATTTCATTTTTCTGTGATGTTTAGGAAACATTAAATGATGGGACTTCATTAATGAAATTAATGAAAAGAAAAGAAACCTAAAGATGTTGTAGAATCAGTTTTTAAAAAGGTAGCTCTAGTTCGTGCTTTGCATAGTGGCATTCCTTGATGAATATCTAGCACCTCATTCGATGAGGAAAGAGCCGAGATCCCTTCAACGGGAGTGACCTCTTTAGCAAAACTAGCAAATGCTACAACCCACTCGTTTTATCATCATAGCTTATGTAGTTCTTGCTTTGCATAGTGGTATTGCTTGATGGATATCCAGCACCTCATTCGATAAGGAAAGGGCTGAGATCCCTTCACCGGGAGTGACCTCTTTAGCAAAAGCTAGTAAAAGCTATTTGGTTTGTTTTTGAAAACTACTCGATTTAAAAGATGAGATTAAACCACTCCTTTTCAAATCACTAGATTCTGCATCGATATCAAGTTCATTACGTTAAAGGTTTTCTTCAAAACCAGTCGTAGCCCTCCGTCATTTCAGATAAGTGCTATTTAGTATTCGTGCTACATTTGTTGACTATGTTAAGGCGCAGTATGCGGTAGCTAATTAATGCTTATCTGCAACCATATGATGCGATTGGATTAGGGTAGTCATACTGCTTTGTTGACTATATTAAGGGTCGTACATGTGGGTATAGTTCAATCAAGAAATGATGGGTTGAACTTGGTTAGCGCTTATGATTTGTTGAATATGTTAAGTTCATAAGTTGCTAAGGGTAAAAACAATTATCAGGAATTTCAAGTGTTGAAATTTGCAATGAGATTGCATACCTTCTATATGGTAGTTGGATCCCGATACCCACTGCGAGTAAGAGTTACTTCCGGGAGAGTTTTGCACTTTACAATTAGCCAATCCATTATGTGTCTAAGAAAGGTGTTGACGGGGTGATGCCCCTGCGGAAACGCGGTTATTTAATTAGTTCCATGCGAAAGCATGGGGAGACTCTCTCGGAGTACCAATACCTGCCTGGCCGAACGATTGGCAAACTTGTACAGTGTAATTAATCCCGCCTAATCTTACCTTTTAGGGCTTAAAGGAAGATTTGATAAAAATAGTGGGAGCCATCCTGATTAGATAAAATAATAACCAATCTAAATTTGCAAAGAGCGCATGCAAAGTGATTATCCTTCTCTCTCTCCTGGTAGCGACCAATGACATGCTTTAATTAAGATAATAATATGTATGTATTGACCGAACCCACTTATTACCACCCAAACGAAGAATAAGCATATTGATGCATCTTCTTCGGGTGTGTTCGTTACCAAGAGGTGTTTATCAGTTAATTCTACGTCCGGGGTATTGGATATAGGATCAGGATCCCACTTAGAGAACTGAAAAAAGGGTGATATGTCTCTAGTAGTAGGGAATGGTTCAATTGTTGCAACCAAGTCAGTTGGCGAATGTCACCTAGTGTTACCAACTAATAATACAATGATTCTGAGCGACTGTTATTTCGTACCAAAAATGTTATGAACATTTTCCAAAATCAAGAGTTGATTGGGTTTGGTACGTGGTGTAACGGTATATACGTTTTGAATCAAACCACAGTTCTATGTATACAAAACACATGATTGAATGATTCTCGGTGTGTAGGTAGAAAATGTATAGAAATCACAACCAAAGAAATTTGTAAACCGCAATCAATAACGGTGTTAATTGTAGGTTCGTTAGCGAGTGCGGATCGTCCACAGGGAAAGTGAGATTTGCTCTTATTTGTTTTAGTTGAGTCGAAAATTAAAGAAGAAAAGAAAATGATTCAAGAATTTTGAAATTTAGTTTCAAGAATTTTAAAGAACTAGATCTAATTATCAAGAAATACTAAAGATCAAGAATCAAGACTTATCCAATGGAGTTAGTTATCAAGATTTATAATGAGGCTCGTAGGAATCGATCGAATCAATAGCGAGAATGAAGACTTGTGATTACGTATTCTTATCCATTGATGATTTGTTGCTAGATCGATGATGATCAACGAGAATTAGGGATCTCTTGCGGAAACTAGGGTTTCATCATCTATCCCTTGTCCTTTCGTTGATTTTCATTCACAATCTAGCCTCTAGGAAATTCAAGCATCGATCGTTGATCACTAATTAAGAGCAAAAACATTCAAGAAAGCATCGCTCGAAACTAGGTTGTCGATGATTCAATTTACTAGAGTTTGCGAAACTCATAGGACTTAAGAATCGTTCAAAAATATAATCATCTTCAACTATCAATTTTCTCGATTCCTCCACGAGCGGAGTTTTTACTCAAACATCATGACAAAGAACACAATTAAGAATTGAGAACTCATCACAATGCAAGAATGTAAAGAAAGCAAGATTAAAGAAATTTCACCTTTTATTATTCAACAATTCTGTTACAATTCGCTCAAGAACTACAAGAATTTGAGGAAAGAACTCGACCGTCGAATTAGCTTCACAACGTCTCCGTAAGTCGCGGATCGTCTTGAGGATCACTTGCTCGGTTGAAGATCGGCGTCGCTTCTAAAAGGTTGAAGGCTTCTTGCTTGATTTGTATTCGGAGATTTTGAATTTGGCTTTTGGAAATTGGATTAGGGTTTGGATGCACAAGTTGTGTCACTCAACTTATGTTGGAAATTGTTGAACAACGATCAACAACCTTTGAGAAGAAGCCTTGGGGTTCTTTTTATAGCCTTCATTAGCTTCCCCTAGAAGCTTGATTAGGATTAGCTTCCTTTAGAAGCTAGGTAGTTAGGTAGAAGCTTCTAGAGTTAGTTAGTTAGCTAGCTTCCTTTAGAAGCTTGGAGGTTAGGAAGAAGCTTCTAGGCTTAGGTAGTTATGTGACTTGCTTAAGAAGCTTGATGGTGTTTAGCTTGTACAAAGAAACTTGGCTGTTCAGACAGAAGCTTCTGGAGATTTCTGGAATTTACAGTGGCTTGAAAAAGTTTGCCCAGTGAAATGAGAATTCTGAAGTGATGAACTGCTGATGACGTCATCTTGTGGCCGCGGATCCGCCGCCAATAGGGCCCTACGGCCGCGGATCTACGGCCCATTGGTGGCATCTGTGCATCAAATTTCCATGGTAATTTCTCTGTTAGCTTCATGGCACTTTTAGAATGTATGGAATCTTTTTATACTTTCTTGTTCACTGCCAGATCACAAGTATTGGATTTGGCGTATTTTTCTCAGCACTTTTAATAGTTTCAGCTTTTTTACCTGGAATTTCCTGCACACATTCTCGAGACAAGTGTTGCGAAATACAAAAGATCATGCGTGCAATAATAAAAACTCAATTTCCCTAAAATTGCTGGTTATAATATATAACACATGTTATTTGGTATTTTACAGTCAAATTGCTAATATGTGCTATATTCATACCGAACACCTTTAGATGATTGCAAATAGTAGGGAAATTGATGTGTTAAAAATGTAATATTTTCGACTGATCAAATTCTCCCAAACTTATTTTTGGTCGTCTCGAGCAAACTTGTTTTATTAGAAAGAGAAGGAGAATTGCAATATTTTCGACTGAGCACGTGCAACAAGCTTTTAAACCTCTAAGTGTCCCTAGTTGGAGGAGTGTTGTCTTATGAGGGTTTTCAGCGGATTGCACCCACAAAATCCCATAATAAAAGGAAGACCGTGAATATTACATATAAAGATATGAATTGTAAAATAAAAACTTTGAAAATTAGAGTTTCCAATTATACTAGCTTTTTGGTTGTCATGAGCCCTATCGTAATAGTCATGAAAAGATGTCAGAAATCACATCATCCCTCAATAAAACATCGTCTTTATTCTTCATTCCTATCTTTCTTCCAAACATCGATCATATAACCATACGTGTGTGTATAGAACATCCCTACACCCAGAGAATTTAATTCAAGCTATCATACTCTTGTCCATCTGCCTCAGTACTTTTTAATTTGATGAATATTTAGATGGATTTGCTCACAAAATTTTCATGCGACCGTTAATACTTCTTGAGGTACTAACCGACCAATTACTCATGTGCTTGCTTATTAGGTGTATTTTCCTCGTCTTGCACCACCTAAGGCTTAGCAGTGACTCCCAGACTAGTTGTTCCAAGGCACTACGTGATGAAGCACCCTCGCTATATTCTTTTTATTGCTGCCTTGGCGATAACAAAGCCAGTGTTCCTTTTTTTCTTCACCATTTTTATCTTTTATTCATTTCCTTCATATTTTAGCTTTTAGACAAGAGCATTTCAAGGTATCCTCTACTATCCCGAATTTCAAGACGTGTGTAAGTGAGAAATAGTAGGGTATCAACGTTCAAATGTTTGGCTTCCACAATAGGAACTATTTTTCAGACTTATTTTTATCCTCAGATTAGTGACTTCCTTCATCTTACTAACCCTTGGGACAACGGCTCATAACTACTTATTACTAGTTCGTTTAAGAAAATTTCTAATTTTCTTGGTTTTCTTAAATTTTTCCAATCTTTTGGATGTAATTTTTCACTATCTAATCTTTTATTATCTTATTTATGTACAAAATTAAATATTAAATATTTTTATCTTTTGAAATTTTTTAAATTTTTATAGGTTTTTAGAAAATGTTTTGTGCTTATGCAAAGTGATATGCGAATGATGCGTAAATAAGCACAAACCTACCCCAAACTTGTTTTCAACAGTGTCCTTACTGTTGCCATCCGTTAAATTACAAAAAACCTGTAAGCTTGGGAGGAAATTTATTAATGGGGGCAATAAATATGATCGTGAAAATCCTCCCCCAAACTTATTTTTGGCTTACAATTTTTGAGTAAATTTTTTTCAGGAGCCAGATTATACCCCCCCCCCAAACTTGAGTTAAACAATGTTAAGCTTTTGAAAATCACAAGAGGGGTTCAAAAATTACTGATAGATGCCAATCTTTGCAAAGACCGAAAGTTAACACCAACTATTCGAAAATTTTATCAATGTAGTGCATTGGTTGGTGGAAGTAGAGAGCCAGAAGGAAGTGGGGAAAAGGTAAGTGGTGTAAAAGAATATGTTTGAGTCTCGTTTTGGAGAGACGACTCAGTGATTGTGATGGATTGCTCGCATCCTTTTTACAGTCCAGAAGAAGGGGTGGAGGTTCAATTTCAATGTTTGGGAGATGTTTCATCTGAACACCCGTGCTTTTCAAAAATGCGAGTTCATCAGCGAAGATTTCCTCAAAAGTCTCATCAACACCCCGAAGAATAATGTCATTACAAAGTGCGGGGTGATCTTCAGATTCCAAAAACAGTTCATAATCAGTGTTAGTTGTTGATCCGGACAACTCGGTGGAAGAGTCCGTATGTGTATGATACATAGTTGGGTCAAACAACAACATATGAAAAGAGTCAAGATCAGTATCATGAGGATCGTCAAATTCGCTATTGTCGACATCCATTAATTCGACATAACATACTCGAGCATGAGGATCGGAAGGTTGACTTCCCAACTTGTAAATGTTGAGCTCAATTGACCTATTCCCGAAAGATAGGTTCATAGAGCCATTTCTACAGTTCATTACAGCGTTGGAAGTAGCCAAAATGGGAGGACCTAGAATCATCGGAACTTGGTTCCGTGGGTTTGCTACAGGCTGTGTATCAAGTACAATAAAGTCCATAGGAAATACAAATTCCCCGATTTTTATCAACACATCCTCAAGTTCACCCCTAGGTTTGGTGATTGATCGGTCGGCCATCTAAAGAGTTATGTTCGAGGGCTTTAACACTCCGATACTTAGTTGCTCATAGACTGAATGTGGAAGCAAGTTAACACTAGCGCCAAGGTCAAGTAAAACACGGTTAATGTGTTTATCCCCAATAAAAATAGAAATAGTAGGACAGCCAGGGTCCTTACGTTTCCTTAGTAATTGCTGGGGAAAAGCCGTGTCTAAAGTACTTGACATGAACATTTTTTTCGGCACTTGAGTCTTCCTCTTCCTAGTGCACAAGTTTTTAAGAATTTTCGCATAGGACGGAACTTGTTGTATAGAATCTAGGAGAGGGATGTTGATAACTTTCTTAAACATGTCCACAAGCTTCTCCATTTGAGCATTGGGTTTGTTGGGCCTTAACCTATCTGGAAATGGACCTCTATCAATAAGTGTTGGGTCCAACATTTATGGAGAAGTTTGTGGGGGTGGAAAGGATGAAGTGGGTGGAGAGTTCGAGCCTTTGGAAAAACGGAGAATAGGCTCGGAAGAAGACGGTAAATTAGACGAAATAGGGTAAGAAGTAGAAGTGGAAGTGGAAGTGGAAGCCGGGGTGTTAATGAACAATTCATCATTATCAAATTATTCACCCACATGATTGTCTAGCACTCTTCCAGATCTCAACGTGGTAAGTGCATCCACATTAGTGTAATGTGAAGGTTCAGGATCAGGTAGGGGTTGAGCTGGAAGATTCCCTTTTTCTCTAGCACTCAATTCGGCTTTTAATCTTGCAATCTCTGCTTCCATCGATTTAATACTCTTATCTTGAGAGGTGGAGTTTTTCTTTATATCATCGACAGAAGTCTTTATTTCAGCCGAAACTTGCATGAGATTTGTCGGATGCAAATTCATGAGTGAAGAGGATTCATCAGTACCGGTCAACTGCAAAGGATTATTTGGTGCAGGTGTGTTGACCGGATTTTGAAAGTTTTGTGATTGGTAGGGGTGCTGACTCAATTGAAGTGGTTGCTGTTATGGTGGAGGAACCCATTGAAAGTTATTCTGATTAGATCCGCGTATTGAGTTTGGTATTGGATCCAAGAAAGATCAGGGTGATTCCTCCAATTATGATTATATGAGGAAGAAGAAGGATCGTTTCTAGGTCTTTGCTGAACTGCAGCATTAGTGTGACCTTGAAACGGTACATTCAAAGGACATTCTTCCGTCAAATATGATGGGTTTGAATAGCAGCCACACACGGTTTTGGGAAGTGTGTATTGGTTTAGGGAGGCCGAAGAGATTTTGTTTTCTATAGCGTCGAGTTTCCTTTGTATTGCGGCTATTTCGACTCTCATTGTGACGGAAACATCGAGCTGATTGATATCTTCCCTAGGTAATGGCTGTCTAACACTTTCCCATTGTAATGTATTTTGAGCTAAATCTTCTAGGTATTTCCAAGTTTCACCATCATCTTAGATAGGAATTGGCAATGACACATGGTTTCAAGCATCTGTCTAGTAGTGAGATCAATACCCTCATAGATAATTCGACACAAATCCCATCTGGAGATTCCGTGATGAGGGCATTGTAAAAGAAGATCCTTGAACCTTTCAAAGCATTTCCAGAATGGTTCATTGGGAAGTTGGGTAAATTTGAAGATTTCGCTCCGAACACGACTGGTCTTGTGATTGGGATAAAATTTCTTAAGGAATGCTGCAACAAATTCATCCCATTTTGAAATAGAATGTGTGGTTGTATTATAAAGCCACTTCTCGGCTAAATCGCACAAAGTGAATGGGAGAAAATGTAAACGCAGAGCATCCAAAGACAGTTGTGACGTCCCAATCATTGCGCATACGTGTTCAAATTTGGAGATAAAAACGTACGCGTCTTCAGAATCAAGACCGTGAAATTTGGGTAACAGTTTGATAAATTGGGGGTTGATTTCAAAGTTTTCCCCGTTGGCAGGTGGTATAGAAAGACAGGTGGGAAGGGGAACACGTGTAGGATAGCATCTCTCTTGGAGAGAGATGCGTGGAGGATTCTGCGCACCTGTGGGTGGTGGCAGAGTGGTGTTAAAGTATGATGAAAATCCGTCCATCGCGGTGGTGGTGGGAAAAAGAAAATGTAGAAATACCGACTTTGGGGTCGATGGGGGAAACGCGGACAAGACGGGCACTAGAATCCCGTGTCCAGCCGAGCTTGTACTAAAGGGTTTAGCACAAGTGGCAGTGTTGTGATAATTGGGAGAAAGATTGGTTGGTGTTTGTTTTCAAAAAGATACGGATTTTTGAAAACTGCAAATCACAAACAATGCACACACAATCCTATATCTAATGGTCACCTAGGTCAAGTCTCTAGACCGCTCCTAACTGCCAGAAGACAAGTCGCAAGATCAATCCTCTAATGCCTCTTTGTCCCCCTATGGCCAGGTAAGCTTCAGGTAAGTGGGAGGTTCTCCACTACGTAATTAGTGTGCCTAATTAAGTAACCACTTGCCTTAGACACACTTGCCTTAGACACCATAAAAGAAACGCGGATAAGTAATAGATTACCCAAGACCTTCTCCTGTCCTAAGTGAGCGCGACGGTCCTTAGAGTCTTGTCTAAATTTCTTTTAATTAATGAGGGTAATGCAGATGCAGTTTTGTGATTTTCGGGGCTTAGGAAGGGTAATGAACTCCCCACCTAATCTGAATTTGGTCTTTGCCCTTTAATTTCCGTATTAAAAATGGAAACAACCAAGATCAAACACGCACAATTTTGATTTTTGCGGCACTGCGAATTTTTGCAAAGAATCCTGCACAAATTGGTTATTGGAGCAGATCAAGGAGGAGATAAGAGAGTACGGGAGATACCAGAGAATTTTCGAACAGCGATGCTTCTTTCCTGCCACGGAACCGCCGCGGGAAGCTAGCAATGGCCATGGAAACGCGGTCTCATGATCAGATCGCTGCACAGAATTTTGTAGAACTGTTCCTGTTCACTCTCTGAGTTCTCTGGAATATTCAGAAAATTTTTCCTCTCGCTCCCCAAATTCCAGATTTCCTCGCAACAAATCACAACGAATCGTTTAGTGTTTGCACGAATTTTGACCTAAAAATTCTGATGGAATAAATTTTTCAATTCAAATTTCAAAGACGAACAAATTAGCACACTATCCCCGGCAACGGTGCCATTTGATTGAATGATTCTCTGTGTGTAGGTAGAAAATGTATAGAAATCACAACCAAAGAAATTTGTAAACCGCAATCAATAACGGTGTCAATTGTGGGTTCGTTAGCGAGTGCGGATTATCCACAGGAAAAGTGAGATTTGCTCGTATTTGTTTAAGTTGAGTCAAAAATTAAAGAAGAAAAGAAAATGATTCAAGGATTTTGAAATTTAGTTTCAAGAATTTTAAAGAACTAGATCTAATTATCAAGAAATACTAAAGATCAAGAATCGAGAATCAAGACTTATCCAATTGAGTTAGTTATCAAGATTTGTAATGAGGCTCGTAGGAATCGATCGAATCAATAGCGAGAATGAAGACTTGTGATTACGTATTCTTATCCATTGATGATTTGTTGTTAGATCGATGATGATCAACGAGAATTAGGGATCTCTTGCGGAAACTAGGGTTTCATCATCTATCCTTTGTCCTTTCATTGATTTTCATTCACATTCTAGCCTCTAGGAAATTCAAGCATCGATCGTTGATCACTAATTAAGAGCGAAAACATTCAAGAAAGTATCGCTCGAAACTAGGTTGTCGATGATTCAATTTATTAGAGTTTACAAAACGCATAGGACATAAGAATCATTCAAAAATATAATCATCTTCAACTATCAATTTTCTCGATTCCTCCACGAGCGGAGTTTTTACTCAAACATCATGACAAAGAACACAATTAAGAATTGAGAACTCATCACAATGCAAGAATGTAAAGAAAGCAAGATTAAAGAAATTTCACCTTTTATTATTCAACAATTCCGTTACAATTCGCTCAATAACTACAAGAATTTGAGGAAAGAACTCGACCATCGAATTAGCTTCGCAACGTCTTCGTGAGTCGCGAATCGTCTTGAGGATCACTTGGTTTGTTGATGATCGGCGTCGCTTCTAAAAGGTTGAAGGCTTCTTGCTTGATTTGTACTCGGAGATCTTGAATTTGGCTTTTGGAAATTGGATTAGGGTTTGGATGCACAAGTTGTGTCACTCAACTTGTGTTGGAAATTGTTGAACAACGATCAACAACCTTTGAGAAGAAGACTTGGGGTCCTTTTTATAGCCTTCATTAGCTTCCCCTAGAAGCTTGATTAGGATTAGCTTCTTTTACAACCTAGGTAGTTAGGAAGAAGCTTCTAGAGTTAGTTAGTTAGCTAGCTTCCTTTAGAAGCTTGGAGGTTAGGAAGAAGCTTCTAGGCTTAGGTAGTTATGTGGCTTGCTTAAGAAGCTTGAAGGTGTTTAGCTTGTACAAAGAAACTTGGCTGTTCGGACAGAAACTTCTGGAGATTTCTGGAATTTACAGCGGCTTTAAGAAGTTTGCCCAGTGAAATGAGAATTCTGAAGTGAAGAACTGCTGATGACGTCATCTTGTGGCCGCGGATCCGCCGCCAATGGGGCACTACGGCCGCAGATCTGCGGCCCATTGGTGGCATCTGTGCATCAAATTTCCTTGGTAATTTCTCTGTTAGCTTCATGGCACTTTTAGAATGTCTGGAATCTTTTTATACTTTCTTGTTCACTGCCAGATCACAAGTCTTGGACTTGGCGTATTTTTCTCAGCACTTTTAACAGTTTCAGCTCTTTTACCTGGAATTTCCTACACACATTCTCGAGACAAGTGTTGCGATATACAAAAGATCATGCGTGCGATATACAAAAGATCATGCTTGCAATAATAAACACTCAATTTCCCTAAAAATGCCGGTTATAATGTATAACACATGTTATTTGCTATTTTACAGTCAAATTGCTAATATGTGCTATATTTATACCGAACACCTTTAGATGATTACAAATAGTAGGGAAATTGATGTGTTAAAAATGCAATATTTTCGACTGATCAACACAAACAAGAGAAACAGTTCAGAAATGAACGAAGACTTCTTGTTGCATTGTAAACTAGGTCATATCAACGCGACAAGACTGGCTGAGTTGCATAAGGATGCATATTTGAATCCGTTCAAATTTACATCTTATGAAACTTTCTAGTCATGTCTACAAGGCTAGATGAACAAATCTCCGTTTACTGGATACAGAGAAAGAGCTACTGAACTCTTAGACATATACATAGTGATGTAGGCGGTCCTATGTCTATACATGCCTGGAATGGTTCCTCGTACTTTATTATATTCACCGATGATCTCTCAAGATACGGAAATGTGTTCCTGTTGAAACAAAAATTTGAATATTTTGAGAAATTTAAGGAATATAAGTTCGAAGTTGAGAACCAGACGGGTAAAAGTATTAAAATCCTTTGATATGATCGGTGAGGAGAATACTTGAGCACGGAATTCCGTGATTATTTAAAAGTGAATGGGATTCTCTCTCAACTTACTCCTCTATATACACCACAGCACAACGGAGTATCGGGGCGGAGGAATCGCATCCTATTAGATATGGTGCGCTTTATGATGAGTACTGCTGGGTTGCCTATTCATTTTTGGGGTTATGCACTTGAGAAAGCTGCATATCTATTGAATAGAGTATCGACAAAATCTGTTGCCTACCACTCCATATGAGATATGGAATGTGAAAAGACCCTCTCTTAAACGAGTTAAGATTTGGTGTTGTCCGGCTTATGTTAAAAAGCAAAATCCAGACAAGATCAAGGCAAGGTCAGTTCTGTGCAAGTTTGTAGGATATCCTAAACATTCGCAAGGGTATATCTTCTACCACACCGAGGAACAAAAGGTGTTTGTTTCTCGGAATTGCCACCTTTTTAGAAAAGGAATTTCTTGTAAAAGAAATTAGTGGCAATGAGGTAGAACTGGAAGAGTTCCAACTGAACAAACTAGAACTGATGATTTGGTGGAACCAGAGGATCCAATAGTACCTAACGAACCCCAGCCACTCCACAGATCTAGTAGGGTTCCCCATCCACCTGAGAGATATTACGGTTTTCTCATAGACGGCAGGAGCGAGAATTGCTTCATGGAAGATGATGACCTAACTAGTTTCGAGCAAGCCATCACGAGTGATGACTCTGTGAAATGGCTGGATGCTATGCGATCTGAGATGGAATCCATGTACACCAACAAAGTATGGACTTTGGATGTTGCTCCTGAAGGGGTAAAACCCATCGGGAATAAGTGGATCTTTGAGAAATATAATTGGTGTAGATGGAAAAGTTCAGACTTTCAAAGCTAGTCTTGTTGCAAAAGGTTATCTTCAACAACCAGGTGTGGACTATTAAGAAACCTTTTCTCTAGTGGTAATGCTTAAGTCCATCAGGATCCTACTTGCTATTGCTGCACACCATGACTACGAAATCTGGCAGTTGGACGTCAAGACCGCTTTTCTAAATGGTAATTTAGAAGAGAGCGTGTTCATGACACAGCCAGAGGGCTTCGTAGACAGTGAGAGCAGCGGAAGCATATGCAAGCAGCTTAAATTAATTTACGGATTAAAGCAGGCATCGCGGAGCTGGAACATCTGTTTTGATGAAGCGATCAAAGAGTTTAATTTCATAAAAAATGTAGATGAACCTTGTATATACAAGAAGGTTGTAGAGAGTAAGGTTGTCTTCCTCGTATTGTATGTGGATGACATACTCTTGATAGGAAATGGTGTTCCTATGCTATACTCGGTCAAGCTCTTCTTATCACACAAGTTCTCTATGAAAGATCTTAATTATGCCTCCTACATCCTGGGGATTAAGATCTATAGAGATAGATCTAAGAGGATGTTGGGATTGTCCCAATCCAGGTACATAGACACCATACTAAAGAGGTTTAGTATGGAAGATTCTAAACGTGGTAATGTACCCTCTTGTTCAGGAATCACTCTCTCCAAAAAGATGTCTCTCAAGACTGATTTGGAGAGGACTCGCATACAAGGGATACCCTATGCTTCTGCAGTTGGGTCAATCATGTATGCGATGTTATGTATGAGACCGGATGTAGCTACCACACTAGGTGTAGTGAGTAGGCATCAATCAGATCCTGGAGAAAACCACTGGGCAGGTGTGAGGAACATTCTTAAGTACTTGAGAAGAACTAAAGCAATATACTTGGTGTATGGTAACGGTGAACTTTAGGTGGAGTCCTTTACTGATTCGAGCTTCCATAGTGCTAATGACGACAGTAAGTCGGTCTCGGGTTTTTTCTTTACCCTCAGTGGAGGGGCAGTATGTTGGAAGAGTTCCAAGCTATACACCGTAGCAGACTCGACGATGAAGGCTGAATACATCACTACCAATAATGCTGACAAAGAGGTTGTCTGGATAAAGAAGTTAATAAGGTGAACTTAGTTCCTACCATTGAGCATTTAATACCTGTGTATTGAGATAACAATGGAGCTATGGCTTTGGCCTAGGAACCCCGGTCCCATCAGCGATCCAGACATATTCTTACGTAGTATCACCTGATTGGGAAGATAGTTGATCTCCGGGAGATCTAGGTCAGGAAAGTTGACACAGAGGATAACACAGTGGATCCACTTATAAAGGCCCACCCCCAAATGCGATTCGAGAGATTTTAAGGATGTTGGGTATGAGATATTACAATAACTGGCCTTAGTGCAAGTGGGAGATTGTTTGGAATATGTATGCCCCAGAGGCCATTATTGTATGATATAGTAGATGCTTGGACATATATATAGGACTTTCTTGCTCGACATGATAGTATGCTATCTGGTTACTCTTTATCTTAACATGTAAACTGGTATTCTTATGCTGCTTATCTTTTACATATTGATAAAGCCTTTAGGGTGTTTGCTTGACTACCAGGACTACGATGGAGAGCATACTGCTGGGAGTTGTGTAGTCTAAAAGCACATCCTTCAATTGTTCCTAGTCAAGGGTATATCGAGACAGAGCATCGATATTTCCAGAGTAGACTAGTGTGTACGTTTCTTGATCCTGTATGGGGGAGATGGTTGGTGCCATAGCCATTGGTGTTTGACATCAAAGATTGTACACGGGTGCTCATTAGAGAATGGGTACACCAAACAGGACCCGCCGATGACTCTTAGTTGGTAGTATACCTATCGTTAGATAGCAGTTATCTGATGACACTGGTACAGGTTAGTCTATACACCCGAGATCGTCATAGAGTCTTGTGTGGCTCCCACTGTGCTTTGATTTCCTCCCTACTACGGCTCAAAAGAGTCATGCAAACAGGTGGATTTTGGGTACAGTCATGAGTCACATAGAGGCAATGAACGATAGGAGGGGTTTCGTCTCTTCCGGTATTGGGGGTTGATGTTGCGCTATACTCGATTGGCTATAACTGGAAGTCTCTGTCCAGGGATGTTGATGAGATTTTTTGGTAAGAGTTACCAGTAGTTTCTCGAACCGTTATGAGCCATCATCGTCATGACTTATCAAGTTACCGGGGTCTGACATTACCACCCCTAGACTCGATATGCGACATATCAGACGAAGAGACCGGACTGTACGGTAAGTGTTACTTATAGGCTTCATGGAGAGTATGGACAAGCTTGCTTGTTGATCTTCTAATCGCTCAATACCTGTGTAGCCGTTACGTCTAGATAGTACCGCTGATGGCTTGTGGGTGACTGATGTGATCATCATCTACTGCTAGCGTATTGATGAGTCAGTCCCACACAGAAGTTTCCTGGTTCAAGCGAAATGAAGTAGGGCACATATGTGATATGTTCGGTGGCCTGATTAAATACGAGTATATGATACCGTTTTCTAATCTGGCAGTTATTTGATATCGGTCAGGTTATATATGATATAACCGGATTGTTTTATCAAGTGTTGATTTGATAATGTGATATACAGATAAATGATATTAGTCGGTTATATGTGATATAACCGGATTATTAGATCAAGTGTTGATTTAATAATATGATATACATTATATTTGAAATAATTATATCTTAACTAATATCATTAGCTCACTAGTTATTTTGTTATATATATATATATCATGGCATGAATTTCTATTTTTGGAAAATGGAAAAATGAGGTGGAAAATGAAGTGAATGGGGAAGGATGGCCTTATCTAATATTTTATTTATCTTTACTTACTATTGAAGCATGGCACTATATTTTATGTGAAAATATTGGTTGCTTCAATGAGTGAGGTCTTGAGATGAGCCATTCTTCTCTCCTTCTTGACTTGAGCCATTTTTCTTGAGTTGCTATCTTCTTCTTCATCCTCTTCATGCTTCAAAGTTCCAACCCTTCACATGTGATGTGAACTATGGAACTTTGAACAAACTACTGAGCTAAACAAAACCCATACTTCACCATCCTACACTTGATTAGCAATCAAGTGTAGTGTGTTGCCTTCACTAAAGATAGTTTAGTGAAGAGGTAGCTTGAGCTAGAGGGATTTCGGGTGGATCGTCTTCGGCGCAAAGATCACGGAGGAGGCTCGTTCAAACCCGATGAGGAGCCTAGTGGAGTCGCGTGGACTACAACCCAGAGCTTTAGAAGAGAAGGACACAGTCATCAAAGATTGTATGCTCTTTCCTTCTCTTTAGTTTTATGATATCATCATAGGAAACCCTAATATTCTAGTCAAGATCTTGGTTAGTCTAACTTAGCACCTAAATTTTTTTAAAATTTGACATGCTTGATGCTACCAAAACCTTATGGTGGTGCTAGGGTAGACTTTCAGATCCATCCATCTCGGAAGATGTGGTGGGTGGAGGAGAGATAGAAGATGAAAAAGTATCGACTTCGGAGTCGATAGAAAAAATAAGGATAAGACGGGCACTAGAATCCCGTGTCCAGCCGATCATGCACTAAGCGGGTTTAGTGCACGTGGCATCTTGTGTGAGAATGATTTTAAAAAGGTTTGTTTTGAGAAAGTGTCGGACGTGAGGTTTGACTCAACAAATCACAAAAATGCACAATCAAACCCTAGAACTAGGGTCACCTTGGTCAAGTCACTAGACCGCTCCTAGACTTCCAAAGGACAAGTCGTAGGATCAATCCTCTACCCCCTCTTTAACACTTTTGTGGCCGGGTAAGTGACAGGTAAGTGGGAGGTATCCGCTATACGAATCACTGAAATAGCAGGCCTAATTAAGTAACCACTTTTCTTAGTCACATTTGCCTAGACACCAAAAGAGAAATGTGGATAAGCGATAGATTACCTACGAGCTTCCTCTGTCCTAATTGAGCGTGAAGGTCCTTATAGTCTTGGTCTAGATATTTTTTAATTAATGTAAGGTGATAGTATTCTCATTTTGTGATTTGTAGGGCTTAGGAAGGGTGATGAAATCCCCACCTAATCTGGATTTAGGTTATTGCCCCTTAATGTCCGGTTTAGATATGTACAAACAAACCGATATCAAAACACAAAAAAAAAAATTTGAACGGCGATATTTGCAAAGAATCCTGCAGGCAAAATCAGTTTATTGGAGCTTTTAAGAGAGAGAAAGATATTAGAAAAATACCAGAGGATTTTGAGGCCACAAATCACTCAACCCGCCGCGGTTCCGCCGTAAAAAGCCTATTTCCACCGTGGTTCCGCTGCCGTCTTGAGGGATCTTTTGCTAATTTTTCTTCAAGGCCCTCCTATACTCCTCTGGTTCAAGATGATAGTCTCTGAATCTCTATTTCCTTGCTCCAGTTACTCTAGACCCCCTTTGCAAAACTCGCACAATAATCGTTAAATACATAAGATGCGGTTTTGGTTCTCATTTATAATATGTTTGCTGGATTTTATAAGAAATCAATTCGAATAACAAGAAAAAAAATTATGACCGTTTCCCCGGCAACGGCGCCATTTGATTGATCTTCTAAAAAGTTTGTTCGTAAAGTAACCACAATTAAGACGGTGTCACTTGTAACTAGTCATGATGAGTACGGGTAGTCCGCAGGGAAACGTGAACTCTTTTCTTTCTCTAGACGAGTTGATTAAAGAAGGGTGGATGTTTGTCGTAACGGATATAGAATTTATAAAGAAAAAGCTCGTAGGGTTCATAGGACTTAGTAGTAATAGATGAATAATTAAAAATGACTCCTTTTATCTTTTAATAGTTTAAAACTAGATCGATAATGATGAATGTAGATTAGGGTTCTTGGAAGAAACTAGGGTTCTCCCTCTTAACCCTCATCCTTTCATTGATCTCTATTTATGTCCAGCCTTTAACAAAACAAGTGTTTAACCGATCTCAAATCGTAGTCGAGACTATCAATAAACTGGTAGCGTGCCCGATTAGAAGGTTAACATTTATTTTGCTAAAGTTTATAAACTTTAAAATGTTTAAAAGAAATTAAATGATTTTCTCATCCATTGTTCTACCCTACCCTACGAACCCTAGCAAGCTAAGAATTACTCGCTCATGGTTAAAAATTTAGAAGAAAGGTTGAAGAATGAAATCATAACGAAGATGCAGAAATGTAAGTGCAGAAAGTAAGTGAAAAAGAATTAAATAACAACTACCTTTATTAATAAACTATTGCATTTACAAATCCTTTGAAAGTAGAGTACAAGAACCCTAGTTGCTCTAGATCTCTTTCTTGTTGGAAGTAGATGAATAGCTGATGATCACTCGGATGCGTGGATCGCTTGGACCTCTTGATCTCTTCGATGATGATCCTTAATGTGAAGCTCTCGGTCCTATATATAGTCACTAAACTAGAAACCCTAGATTCCCTATGTGAATATATCTTGTTAAGATCCATAATACAAAATATCACATCCTACGGCCACAAAAACGCCGTGGTTCCGCCGCATATTCCTTACTTTAGCCGCGGATCCGCCGCAACCTAGTAGAATCAGGATTTGTGATTTTTTCTGGTGTTTTGTATTAATATTTGGAGATCCTATCGATGTTTGGATTCTAAGAATAATGCTCTGAGTCTCCGCCATTTCTAGATCTCTTGATTTGCTTATATATTTTTGGTAGATTTGATTCCGACATCCTGATTTAACTCGGATCTCTTGGATTCCAGACCTGAGCTAATATCTGCACAATATCTAAAATCAAATTGTTAGTAGTATTTGGTATTTTTGAGATATTATCCTAACCATTTTATATGATATTAAATCTTAAGAATATTGATTAGAAATATTTGATATTAAATGGATATTTTTAATTACTAATATTTCATTTAAATATTATATGCATATATTTTCTCTCATTATGTTAATTATAATGTAGAAACATATGATAATAAACTTTTTACAAATAAACCCTCGTATGTTCTATATTTATAATAAACACCTTTTAGTACTTAACAATAGTAGGGAAACTGTTCATTCAAATGTGCAATATTTTAGACTAATCACTTGTCCAATATACCGCCCCTCAAAAGTGGGAAAAACTATAACTCTGACAGTCACTCTGTCATCCAGGTCACCTTGGAAGTCTGAAATGATAACCGCCTCCTAAAGGAGGCTGCCGTTACCATATACCAAGAACATCCATTTATGTTCACAACTGCTTCCTAATGTTTCTCCAGGATTGGATTAATATATACTTATTGTAGCCAGTGCAAAAGCAATATCTGGTATGGTACTTGACATTTCATGATTGACTCAATTGCCTAAGCAAGAGATATATCAATCATGCAAATCTCTCTCCTCATCAGTCTAAAAGACATATCTTTAGAGAGGGTGACTCCATCACCTGTGGGTACACCACCACGTCAGGAGTCGTCCATTCTAAAACACTTTAGAATAGTATCAAAGTACCCAAATTAGGACACTTCCCAAATCTAGATCTAAAACTATAGATCTAGTTACCAGAATTCCTGATATTTTATCCAGATCTGATGTGGAGAAACACCTTGTGACAACCACAGTATAACCGATAGTAGTATAGGAAGATCACTTCCTATCAAGAGCATGTCATCCAAATACCAGGACATCACTCCCTACTACCTTCTTGCCAGGTCCATCTATTATTCTGATGAAGTCAAACTCTATTTCCGTCACATCATAAACAGATGATCTATCTCCACTATACTTTCTTTAGTCTATAAATAGACATAAGCTACTGGCCTACCATGCTTCCGTTGTTCCAACTGACTATAACAACCCTCTGCAGAGTTATTTACTCGTGCACTTCTAAAGCTGATTTAGAATGACGTTATATTCATCCACCTTCCAGATCTCATAGTCTAGGACAACAGTGATGGCAAGCCCGGGTCATCAAAAACCTCCCAGTCACCGTCTTTGAGGAGACCGAAGTATCTCTTGGATGGTTGAGGTTACCCACCATACCTACGGAGTGGCTAATAGATTGTCGAATCCAATTGAATGTTTAAGTTCTCCTAAATTTTCAGTAACCGTTTGTGGTTCTGGAATAACTTCAAGTTCTACCATACTCCCACTAATGTTTGCTGAAAAGAATTCATTTTACTAAAACGGGTGGCGAGTCAAGAACAATATAACTATTGATCCTCCAAATGGTAGAATGTTAATCCTCGTCAGTGCCCAGGATAACCCATAAACTGCCATTACTGAAACATGCCTAGAGTTTATCCAAATTCTGGGTTTAAGAATAAGCCGGACTACTCCATATACCTTAACATCGTTAAGATATGAATCCATTCTATATCCAATATAGAAACAAAGGCACTAATGTAATTGGAACCAGATTCAAAAATCAAGCAGCTGTTTCCAGTGCATATCGACTAAATAGAAGAAGGCCATGCAACATTAGTCATCAAGGAATGCACCCATGTATGAGTAACCTGAAAGAGAAGCAAGTTCTCAAATTTATTATTTACGATGGAATACCTGGCACAAGTATCGACAACTTCGATCATCTCGAAGAATACTGATACTTGCAACATACGGTTCTCTACTTTATTCTTATACCTATAACTTCTCAAAATTTAGACATTGTATTTCAACGAAATACTTGTCTAAAACTAGAGAAGTCATAAGTAAACAAAATATAGTACGAGTACCAACCCTTTTGTCCTAATGAATATCGGACAACATACAATACTTTGTATAAGTCCACTGAGTTTGATAACTCAAACCCTGTGCGTCGTAGGTTGAAAAATGTGCTATGGTTAAGAAGAATCACATCGCTGTTGAATGCACCTTACCTAACCATCAACTGATATAGTTAAATATCATAAACATAATTTCAAAAATTTATATCTCACGTTATAAATAAACGTACAGATATATCAGTTTGAAACTGGTGCATAACAACGGATATTGAAAACTAAATATTTTTCGTTAGGCAAAACCCAGGTGATTTCCTTAAATATCACCAATTACAAAGAATTCTGATATATTGAGGATCTAATCACCCAATTTCCAATATCTTACTCCCACTCAGCATCTGTAACACCATACAGATTTGAGAATCAAGTCTGGTAAATACATACTCCATGGTGAGAATCTAATTGGGAAGATAGTTTTCAATTAACACCGCACAGTTAAACTGAAACATGAAAATGTTTCGAAGGGGTGGCCGGGTATTCCTAGTAATGCCTCTTCCACTATCCAGATTCATGACAGTACTCGAAATTTCCTTGCTCTCACTCCAATACCTTTATATTTCTTTACTTCTTACCTTCCGTACACCATACTAAGGCTAATTGGTTTTCTTCCTTCCCTACCTTTCGGCATGAGCCTATGGTTTGAAATAAGATTATCCAATAAGCGTAATAGGTGTACTCTCTTAATACTAGGAGCCTTCGCAACCTGGGAGAAGGGAAAAATAAAAGAAAACCAAATAATCTTATTCAATTTCTCAAGAACCGGAATCCATTCTCGAACAGAAACAAGTTTCTTCGAGTTCGTATGTAACTATACGATGGCATAACCAAACAATATGGATCTTCGTAGTGATACGGAGTGTTCTGGAGAAATGCATAGGGGAAGTAGGAGTGGCAGGGATATTTGCAGCTTTGTCGTGAATCATAACATTAGTCGCAATTTCCTTTACCCTCACTCTAATACCTTTATATGTCTTTACTTCTTACCTTCTGTACACCACATTTAGGTTAATTGGTTTTCTACTTTCCCTACCTTTTGGCACCTGCCTAAGGTTTGGAAGCAGACTATCCAATAAGCGTAATAGGTGTACTCTCCTAATACTTGGAGCTCTCGCAACCTGAGATAAGGGAAAAAGAAAAGAAAACCGAATAATTTTATTCAATTTCTCCAGAACTGGAATCCATCCTCGAACAGAAACAAGTTTCTTTGAGTTTATATGTAACTATACGATGGAATATCCAAGAAATATGAATCTTCGTAGTGATACGGAGTGTTCTGGAGAAATGCAAAGGGAAAGTAGGAGTGGCAAGGATATATGCGACTTCATCGTGAATAATGGCAATCCAAAACCAAAGCGTGTAAAAAGGTTCGGTTATCTTGGTTCATGAGTTTTAGTTTAAGGTCAGGTCATGGTCGCTGCCAAAGAGAGAGAGAGAGAGAAAAGAAACACTCAGCGTGCACTCTAACCTAGATCATATTGGTTAATCACTTTATCTAATCAGGATGGCTCGCACTGTTTCCTCGAATTCTCCTTCAAACCCTAAAAGGAGAATTAGTCGGGATAGTCTGAAAATCACCCGAGGAGTAACACTTACTCATCATTGGGAATCGGGATCCAACTATCATCGCATGATAACTTGATGGAAGCCACTCAAGTCACCATACTCCAGAAGGTATGCGCATGCCTGGCAAGTTTCTTGTATATTTGAAACTCCTGATGTGGTTTTTGCCCCTAGGACCCAAGTGACCTTGACACAGTCAACAAATCGAAAGGTCATATTCATGTTCAACCCGTCATTATCTTGATTGCATTAAACCCACCCGCATGAGCCCTTGACACAGTCAACAAGGCCGCACCACTGTCCTAACTAATCACATTGCATGCTACAAACAAGCACCACTTAGCTACCGCACACTACGCCTTGACACAGTCAACAAACGCAGCACGAATACTAAGTACTACTCGTAGGAAATGATGGAGAGCTATGACTGGTTTTTTGCGAAAAACCATTAACGTAATGAACATAATATCGTTGAAAGAACCCGAGCATTTTTTGAAAAAGGAGTGGTTTAAGCTCCGCATTTTAAAAACGAGTGGTTTTGTAGAAAACCATGGTTTTGAATAAAACCAAGTAGTTTATAGTCAAGTAAACTTTTTCCAAAGAGGTCACTCCCTGTGAAGAGATCTAGGCTCTTTCCTCTTTGAATGAGGCGCTGGATATTCCAAACTGAATATCCCGATGCAAAGCAAAAGAATCAACTATAGTGAAGTTATTACAATGACACAAACTTTTGCCCAAGAATTCACTCCTCATGAAGGGATATCGACTCTTGCCTCGTCGAATGAGGTGCTAGATATTCATATCCGAATACCGCTGTGGAAAGCAAAAGGAAATATCTGTAATTTCAGTTTTCAAAAATTGGTTCCAACAACATCATTTAGGTTTGTTTTCCTTGCATTAATCAGAATTAATATAGTCCCATCAATTAATCATATGATGCTAAAAATAAATGAAAATAATCACGCACATATATGCCATCCGCATTAGCCACAGAGTCCCGGGTCTTCACCTTAAGGTTACTTAACTTACGGCAGGGCGAGGACATGACTAGCGCGGATGCAAAACATATATAGCGTCTACTAGATATACATATAATATATATAACATTCATCTCACGCATGATATCAAGTAACATCACAGAAGCATCACATCAGAATCACAGTGGAAGCAAATACAATATGGAAATGCGGATAAACAAGGAAAATTACATTTCGATGGAGCCAAATATGAAATGCAATTTCCCGGTCGTGTGGATATCCCGTAATATCAGACCCTAGACCCTTACGAGTGCGGCAAGCAACCCGCCAATCCCAGAAGCAAGACAAGCCCAATCAACGAAGTGAGTGGGCCACCCAGCACTTTCGAAATCCGGTGACTTGGGTATCCCTCCGTCGGTCAATCCTATACCCCCTACGAGTGTGGCGAATAGCCCGCCAATTCTAAAGTAAAGCACCCTAGTCTCAACGCCATGAGATGGAGGCCCATTGCCCTTTAGAACCCGGCTACTCGAGCACCCCGCCGCGGGGTAATCCTAGTGCATGTAATGAAAAACAGAATATACAACGGTGACTACGTCTGCAACATGGACGCGCCCCAAAGAATAATACAAGCCGCGATGATGACAGTCCATATATCGGACGCTCGCCACGCAATATGAATATACATTACATCACAGAGAATTACATCTACTACTACGTAGACCAGGCTATCCATCACGACAAATCCAACATAACCATAATCACAGAGCAACACAGAACATCAACGCGAATATCATGTTCGAAAACCTGTCTAATTGTGCATAGAGCAACCAATCGGATTATACCGCACCTTGATATACACAGTCGCAGAAACAAATGCTCAGAAAAACACAAATTTAAAATTTCGATCAATTAAAAATTTCCACATTGGTCCCTAAAGTACAAACTAGTACACAAAGAAATCTGGACCAAAACCAAATGTCCCAAAAATCATATTTCCATGAATTAGAGCCCCAGAAAAATTTGGGGCACTGTAGCCCTAAAAGAGCCGCGGTTCAGCCACCAAATGTGATATTTTGCTTCTGTTCTGTGGTCATTTTTTGGGATTAGGTTCCCAATTTTTTTTTCTTAGCCCTAGTTTTGCCGGCACATAATTTTAATAACCAGAAAATTTTTTTGAACAAATTTTAAATTCGAACAACAAGCAATATTTTTGAAATACGATTCGGAAAATTCCGTCGATCGAAACTCTAAACTAGAGCAAACAAGTCTAGCTTTTAGCATGGCTCTGATACCACTGCTGGGACCTAGGCACACGAGCAATCTTATTTTTGATGATGGAAACATGCATCTCAAAAAATTTCTAGTTTGCCAAAATTTCTAAACCATGAATCGAACTAAATAGCTAGAACTTGTATACAAAAACCTAGAGAGCTAAACAAATCTACTATGTGTAGAATACTCACATCCTCAAGCTTTCTTCAAGTGCTCCGGATTGCGATTGCAAGCCGGTCCCCCTTTGCCGAAGATGATCCTCCTGAGGGAAAATATGCAGGCTCCAGCTTCGCCTAGCGAAGTAACCGACGCTCCAAGGTCACTAGCAATAGAGAGTGGGGATGTAGGAATTTTTCACTATCTTTTTCTCTCATTCCATATGCTCAAGTGAGCAACTAAAGAAGAAGGAGGAGGAAGTGAGGAAAATCAAGGCATGCGCAACTCAATAAAGAAAATAAGCTAACTGTAGAAGAGCTCTCAAGCATGAAGTGTCAAGAGAGTATGAATGAATCCAGAGTGAATGGCATGTAGAAAGAATGGCTCCTCATTTTTCAACCATGCAAAAAATTTCTCACAAATTTTTACAAATAAACAATCAAAGGCCATACCTCTCTACATACCTCCAACCATGCTCATGCCACTTCACCCTCCACCTCATTTCCAAATGATTTTCTAAAAAGAAAATCATTTAATGAGGTGTCCATCTTCTAGAAGATATTCCGTATAAATACAGAATACAACCCGGTATACGTGTCGAAATACATATACACGTATTCGTATAAAAATACAAATAGCCAAGACAGAAAATGAATAGTGAAAAATAATACTAGAATACATATATTAAAAACATATATATAAATTATTAAGTCAAAACGTGATTTAATAATCTGGTTTAATCCTAAGCCGCTAGTACTATCAACCGTCCGATTAAAGTCTGTGTAACTTGTACACATATTTAATTAGACACCTGTATGTACTAACATACATCATCTACATCATATCGCCTGAACCGGAAAACCCTCTGTGTGGGACTCTAAAGACTCGTCAATACGCTAGCAGTGGGTTTAATCACAAGCACGTCAGTGGCACTAGCTGTACGTAACGGCTGCCCAGGTATTGAGAGAAAGGAAGGCCGGTGAGAAAACTCATCCGTACCCTTACTGAGCCAGTCTGTGACAATCTCCGTACAGTCCAGTCTGTTCGTCTAAGAGTATCATATATCGGGTCTAGGGGCTGATAAATTCAGACCCCTAATAATGCGATATTTCATGTCGGTGTGAAGCCTATCACCTACTAAGAAACTACTGATCCAAATCAGTAATTCTCGTCCACCTTGCCCAAAGATTTCTGGTGATGGCCCCCCGTGCACAGCGTGACATCAACCCCTAATACCGGGAGAGACGAATCCCCGACGATCCGCTCACTGCCTCCATGTAGCTCAGGACTGTTCCCAACTAAAACCTATTTGCACGAATCCTTTGAGTCATGGCAGGGTAGTAATCAAAGCACAGTGGGAACTCACACGAGGCAAATGATGATCTCAAGTCAGCAGACTAACCTATACTCATGTCACCTGAGGACTGCTATATGACAATAGGTATAATACCATCTAGCATGTTCCTGGCGAGTCCGTCCAGTGTAACTCATAACCCAATGAGCACCTGTATACTATCTTTGGTGACTAACCGAAACCAATGGCATGTGAGACCAGCCACTGTCCCTCGTCGGGGTTTCGAAAAGTATACACTAGTCTACTCCGGAGTATCGATGCCCAGTCTCGATACTCTCTTGACTAGGGACATTTAAGGATGTGCTTATATACCATCCAGCTCCCACATATATGATCGCCATCATAATGCTGGTAGTCAAGCAAGAATATTATGGGCTCTATCAATATTTAATAGTGATCTGTAATACCACATAATGCATGTACATGATGATAAAGACAAACCAGATAGTATACTATCATTTTGAGTAAGACTGTTCTACCCATATAGGTCCTCCCTCAATCATCATAATCGCGTGCCTGCGATTACAATAATTGAATTGAGGGTACTATATCCAACAGAATATACCCTAGAAACCCGAGCCCCCAACTCTCAATCTTGGCCGCTAATTTATTCCCATTGGCCGCAATTTGCAGCCAGACCTTATAGTCAGGGTTTGGTTCTTAGTCCATAGCTCGAACATCTAATATCTAAGCCTACCCTATATGCAAAATGTCCTAATTTCATCTTGGGTAAAATCTGGGAGTGTTTTTCTAAGTTGCTGATTTGGTTTTGCAACTTTTGAAAACTAGATTTCTGATATTTGAGTTTTGACTGGGTCGTTTGACGTTTGTCCGTTAACGCTAGGGGTTGTTTGGTTGTTCTTGCATGCGTGAACCATAGGTTCTAACCTATGCGCACTTCACGTGCCGTATCGGTTTTCGGATTTGATTTTGATTCCTTTACTATATGTATTGAATTGTAGGTATATTCGCATGGACTTCTGGGACGATGAAGGAGAGCAAGGCGTTTATCGACTTCGGCTAGAGCGAGAACAGTAGGCGAGTAGATGTATATCTACGGGAAAAGTCGGGTTTTAGGCTGTAAAACCTCAAAACACAATTTGAGTTAATTAAGCGACATAATTTGGAGTTTTAATGAATTTAACTAATAATTATTTTTCACATATTTTATTATAATTAATTAATATTTTATTTAATTATTTATGTATTTTTTATAGTTATGCACACACATGTACATGCTAATCTAGGGTTAAGGATGTGCTAACCATGTTTTTCTTACCATGGCACATTTATTGTATCATTATGTTATGCTATATAATTATTTTAAGTAATAAAAGATTTTATCTTAAAAGAAAAAGAAAAGAGTAAAGAATGAAGGCATGGGGCGACATGGAGGTGAGGGGGTCATTTAATGAGGGGGGGAGGGAGAGAGAGAGAGCATGGCTCAAAAGAGCCATCCCTCATCGCTCATTCTCTCAACCTCTCAATCTCTCATTCTTCTTCCTCTTCTTCCTCTTCTTCTTCTTCCTCTTACACAAATCCTTCTTTTGAAAATTTTCCCACCTCACACTTGAGCCTAAACCAACACCAAAACCTCACTAAACCCTTCCTTAAGCATGTTTAACCACTCTTGAAGTCTTGGAGCATGCATGGCTAGGCTTTCATCCAAGTTTTGGTGAAGTAATGATCCGAAAACCCTTAATTAGGCTCTATGGGAAGTTTCTATGTTATCTAGTTCCAGTATTATACCTTAATGTTGTGGTTTAGTGGTTAATATCGTATTTTGTTAAAACTTAGTATTCTGTTTGAATCTGCTATCAACCCCGAGACCCTTTCGAGAAGTTGCCACTACAGAGAGATAGTCTAGAGGCCTAGGACTTACCCCCAAAACCTGAGCCTTTCCCCTCACTTCGAGGCCGCAGATTTAATCTTTCTGGCCGCAAATTGTGGCCAGTGTGGGGAAGATGGGTGTGTGTCTTTGTCGTGAGCTCTCGGCAACTATATGTAGGCTTATGGCTTGTGCAACTTTCCCTAATTTCTTTTGTAAGAAAATTTGGGACTGATTTGCTATAATTTAAGTGTTTCGATAAAGTGCGATGTGGATTTATCCGACTCTCGTTTAGGTGTTTCGTGTGGTTAGCAGCCTTAGGGGTGGTTTAGGATGTCGCTGCATACGTTTACCTCGCTAAGCTAACACTTGATTGCTCGTGGGAATTTTTGCGTTAGCTTAGTGTGTGTGTGTGTTCGTGTCTTATCAGAAAGTTTATTAACTTCATGTGTTATGGTTTTGTGCGATGCTAGGATCACTTGTGGGGACTTCGGATGCAGCTAGGAAGGGGAAAGAGGTGATCGGATTCACATAGCTCGAGACTGTCTGGTGAGTAGATTTAACATCTACAGGGGAATCGCCTGTATGGCGTTAAGCGCCGATGGCTAGATTCAAATGATAATACCCTATGCTATAAGCTTACATGTTATGATTTGTACATGCGTATCATATTGTGCATCCTATTACCTATTGTACATTGACATATTATTAATAGGGGTAGAGCACCATTACTAACGGTTCATGTTGCACAAGCACGGATTCATATGTCCACACACACCGTTGGTAATTTCCATGTCACGCACAATATAGAATTTGCCATGGATAACTACATTGTACAGCATTCGTAAATGATAGTCAGGCATTGTTCATTGTACTAGTACGCATCATGTTAGCATCATACATACATTGCTATAGCGCCATATTCTCATATGATGTTTCATGAGATTTCTGTCTCGTGGATTTGGGAACCGCAAGTACATTTTGAAACTTGAATTATTTAAGAAGGGTTGTTTTCCTTGATATGATATTTCGTTTCCAACATAGGTTTCTCGATTCTGAGTGATGAGTATACCCGATTCGAGGAGTGAGGAGGAACTGTCTGTGGGTACATGGTGGGACCAGTAAGGTACCCCGGGGCAAGAAGATCGTGTAGTAGACGATGAGCCTGGCAGGGGAGCACTACCTACCGGTGATTGTATGGAAACTCGGTGGAAATTCGGAGGATACCGTTCGAAGTTATATGATGAGATGGATATGAGGGCCGATCAGAGTGACGGCGCCTTAGACATTGGGATTTGGGTGTCGTTGTTGGACACCGGTTTTATGATGATTTATTGATGATGACTCTGTTTTATCCCACATGTTGGACTTATTATGATATGCTCTGTTATATTGCTGTTGTACCCCGATGTTGTACCTTGATCAGGATTATGTTGCATTCCATACTATTATTACATATGCTATCATGATTGCATACTTAGGATTTGTCGCTTTTTCGTGCATGCTTGTGATTACTCGTATGATATTATTTAGTACTCATAAGCTGGCAACTCACCCCCGTTGTGCCACGGTGTCTTGCAGGACAGATCATTAGTGTAGTCGCGGTAGGGCTCTCTATTTCATCTATTTTTGTGGATACTGCTACTTTTGGTCATGAGATATTCTGTAGGTGGGTTTTTGTGCGAGTATCCATTTTCTTCTACTTGTATATCTTATCTTGTATCTAGTACTCTACATCTACCACCTGTATGTATTTGACTTATAGACGAGACTTAGAGATTCATATATGTATTATATGTGACTCTGGGTGTCGTGCCCTTGTTAGCCGGTTTTTGTATTATGTTACGATGTTGTTTCACTTCTTATTTTCTTATTTCTTTGCATATGGCGTCGTATATATATATTCACCCGGGCAAGGCGAATGTAGTAGCTGATGCTTTGAGTCGTAGGCCCGAAGGTAGCTTGTTCCATTTGAGCGCAGTTCAGAGACAGTCTTATGCAGATTGGCAGAGTTTGTGCGACAGCAGAGTACAGTTCGAGTTAACTTCCACCGGAGGGCAGCTTGTTCCTGTCTGCGCCTGTCCACTTCTGCTCGATCGTATCCGAGAGGCTCAGTCCGACGATGCTCGTTTGTTTGAGATTATGGAGCATTTTCGGCAGGGAAAAGATTCGGAGTTTGTGATTGATGGTCAGGGAGTGTCACGATTTGGGACTCATCTATGTGTACCAGATTCTGAGGGGCTAAGACGTGAGATCTAAGAGGAGGCACTTCAGTCAGTATACAACATTCATCCAGGTTCCACCAAGATGTATCGTGATTTGAGAGATATCTACTGGTAGGAAGGGATGAAGAGAAATGTTTCAGTCTTTTTTTCGAAGTGCCTAACTTGCCAGCAAGTAAAGGCTGGGCATCAGAGACCGGAAGGAGAGTTGCAACCTTTTCCTATTCCGGAGTGGAAATAGGAGTAGATCTCCATGGATTTCATTATAGGTCTACCTATTTCCTGTCGAGGGTATGACTCTATTTGGGTGATTGTTGATCGGTTGAGGAAAACAGCTCACTTCCTCCTAGTGAAGATCACTTTCGGGTTTGGTCAGTATGCTCAGCTGTACATTGATGAGTTTGTGCGCTTGCACGGTGTTTCGACATGCATTGTATCCGACAGAGGCACCTAGTTTACCAGCCGTCTTTGGCAGAAACTTCAGGAAGCTTGGGTACCCGTTTGAGTTTCAGCACTGCTTTCCATCCACAGAGCGATGGTCAGTCAGAGCCGACTATACATGCTCTTGAGGATATGCTTCGAGCGTGCGTGCTTGATTTGGGTTGCAGTTGGGATCATCACTTTGCTTTGATAGAGTTCTCATACAATAACAGTTTTTAGGAGATGATTCAGATGGCACCTTTCGAGGCCTTGTATGGGAGAATGTGACGACCACCAGTCTGTTGGACCGAACACAGCGAAAGTAGGATTTTGGGACCACAGCTAGTTCAAGAGACTACGGAGAAGATCTAGTTGATCCAGGACAGGATGAGAGCAGCCCAGTGCAGGCAGAAGTCGTATGCTGACCATCATCGTCGCAGACTTGAGTTCGCAGTGGGTGATCATGTTTTCTTATGGATCTCGCCGATGAAGGGTGTGATGAGGTTCGGAAAGAAAGGGAAGCTTAGTCCTAGATATGTGGGTCATTTCGAGATCCTTGAGCGAGTCGGTAACGTTGCCTATCGTTTGGTACATCCGCCCAGTTTTCCGGATGTACACCCCATATTTCATGGTGTTAGTGATATATGCCCTAGAGGCCATTATTGTATCATACTGGATTGTATATTACATATTGGAAGCTTGGGATATTCACAGTTATGATAAAAGTCTTGCTCAAAATGGTAGTATGCTACCTGATTTGATTCTATCTCAATATGTGCATGTGTTTCTGTTAGCATATTGCTTATACATATTGGTAGAGCCCTTAGGATCTTTTCATCACCACCAGCGTTGTGATGGCAGTCACACTAGTGGGGGCTGGGTAGTCTATAAGCACATCCTTATACAGGTCCTTAGTCGTAGAATTATCGAGACGGGGTATCGATACTCCGGAGTAGACTAGTGTATACGCTTCTCATCCTACCAGGGGATATGGTCTGTCCCACTTGTTAGTTATATGTATGACCTAGAGGCCATTACTGTACATACGATGTATATAGTAGTGGATGCTCGGACATATATAGGGAGGACTTTCTTGCTCGACATGATAGTGTGTTATCTGGTTACACTTTATCTTAACAAGTACTATGATTGTCTTTATGTTACATGTTGATAAAGCCCTTAGGATGAGTACTTGACTACCAGGACTATGATGCGGATCATACTAGTGGGGACGGTGTATTCGCCAAGTACATCCTTCAAATGTTATTAGTCGTGGGAGTACCGAAACAGGGCATCGATACTCCAGAGTAGACTAGCGTATACGCTTTTTGACCCATATGATGGGCGATGGATGATCCCATATCCATTGGTGTTTGGCATCAGAGAAGGTATACGGGTGCTCAGTAGAGACTGGGTACACTCGACGGACTCGCCGAGAACTCCCAGATGGTATTATACCTCATGTCAGATGGCAGTTCTCTGGTGACACTGGTACAGGTTAGTCTGTAGACCTGAGATCGTCATAGAGTCTTGTGTGATTCCCACTGTGCTTTGATTTCCATCATATCACGTCCAAGAGAGCGTGCAAAAAGGTTGATTTTCGTATAGTCCCGAATCACATGGAGGCAATGAGCGATAGGAGGGGTTTCGTTTCTCCCGGTATAGGGAGTTGATGTTGCGCTGTGTTCGATTGGCTATAACTGGAAATCCCTGGTCAGGGTTGTTGAGATTTACTGGTAAGTGTTATCAGTAGTTTCTTGAACTGTTATGGACCTCATATCGACACGACTTATCAAGCTACTGTGGTCTGATGTTTACCACCCCTAGGCGAGATATGCGACATATCAGACGAAGAGACCGGACTGTACCGGAGCGTTACTGATTGGATTCGCAGGAGAATGTACAGGCTTGCTTGTTGATCTTCTGATCGCTCAATACCTGGGTGGCTGTTACGTTTAGCTGACCGCTTGCAGCTTGTGGGTGTTTGATATGATCATCACCTACTGCCGGCGTATTGACGATTCTTTAGAGTCCTACACAGAGGTTTCCTGGCTCATGCAAAACGGAGTAGGAACACCTATGTGATATGTGCGGGACCAAGAACAATACGTGTATGTGATACCGTATTAGATTCTCACGATATGTGATATTGGCCGGGTATATGTGATATAGCCGGGTCATCGGATCAAGTGTTGATTCGATGAACTAATACAGATTATATTAGTCGGTTATTTGTGAAATAGCCGGATTATCGGATCAAGTGTTGATTCGATAATTTAATGTATAATTATATATTTGATATATTATATTACATTAACTAATATAAGCTCACTTAAAGATTCTTTTTCTCACTTGGATAATACATTGATATATATGTGATATATGTTAATTGTATTATTTTATTTTGTTGCAATAAATATTGTATATGTGATATATAATATTGTAACAAGTTAGGGTTATAAATGCAACATGTTTTGTGGAGTTTAAATATGGTTAGGGTTTGGATTAGGGTTAAGCTTGATGAAGCTTTCAAGAAGCTTCTTGAAGCTTTGACTTTGACTTGTGATATTTTGCATAGATATTTCTTTAACCCAACCCAACCCTTTACCATAGTTAATTCTCTACATGGGTTAAGTCTTCATACTTAACCCATGGTTTCATTTCAAACGTCACACATGATTTCATTATTCATCACAAATTGATTTGCTTCTTCTTCTTCTTCCTTTTTGATGAAAAGCTTTCTAGCCTTTTCATATGTGATGAAAATGAGTAAGAAATTGAAAACAGATGAGAGCTAAATTCCTACTTCATCATCCTCATCTATTATTGCCGCTTAGATTTGGGTGTTTGCTTTGCTAATACTTGATTAGCAAAGCAAGAGCTTGGGTTTGAGTTTCTTCAAGGTAGATCATCTTAGTTATTGAAGATCGGAAGTAAGCTTGCATCTTTCTCTTCATGGAGCCTCTATAGAGTCCGTACACATGATGATCGTAGCGAAGGGACCTCAACACGGAACTTGCGAAGTGAAGGAATGGACTACAAAAGTTGTAATCCCAAACTCTTAGAAGTAAAGTTGTTTACTTGCTCATTGTTTCGCCTAATCTCTAGTCTAAGATCTTGGTTAGGGTTGTTCGGCACTTGAAAAATTTGATTTTGGCAAGGTTGATGCCTTGTAGAGCCTTGTTCTAGTGCTTAGTAACCCTACAGTGGTATCAGAGATAAGCTAGAGCTTTAGGCGTTGTCTTGACGAAGTTTAAAGTCCGATTGAACCCCGAAATATCGTGTTTTACCCCCTCTCAGGAAATTTTTTTAAAATGTTGATTTTTCTGTATTAAAAATACTCAGAAAATTAAGCAGGGAATTCTAAGAATTACTGTGAAAAACGAACCACTAATCCCCTTAGAGCGCCGCGGAACCGCGGCAACACCATGCCTTGCACGGCGATTCCGCGGCCGTACAAGGGTATTAGGGTTAGATTTTTCACAGTAATATCCGTAGGTATTTCTATATGCTTCTGGGATTTTTTAATATTACTCAAGTGTTGAGTTTTCTGGAGATCTTTTGTATTCGTTGATTTGATCGGAAAGTTTAACTTCGATTCACCTTTTTCTGGGTAATTTTAGAACGTGTTAAAAAGTTCGAACGGATATCAATAACTCACTTTTTCCCGACACGAAAAACTTTCAAGTGTTGGAGTTTTTCACGAGTTTGAAACTTCCGGAAAATCATGCAAGCGTATCTATGGACCCTCTAGAAGAACGTAACCTTAACTCGATTATGTGACCGTCAAAACTGCCACTTAAACAATAGGGTTTGTGGTAGTTTAGCGTTGCCATATGTGAGGCGTTGGTTTGACCCTTCTACGGCTGGTTCATTGGGGCTGTGACATGTTCTGGGATTTTTTGAACTCCGCTCAAGTGTTGAGCTATTTGGGAAATCTTGGGTGTTTGATTATTCGATCGGAAAGTTTAACATTGTCTATTTATCTGGAATGTGATACAATATTTGGAATCCACAAGAAGTTATGGGATAACTAATTTGAATGTTATAAATCTAGCAGTCTACTCTCAGATGATCGGTTGCCACTGGATTTTGATGCGATCAAAACTCCGTCGCAATCACGTAGCGTACGCGGATACTCGCTGGGTAAACTTAATAGATAGCCACACCCCATAGCCCTGACCAAGTGACTATAGGAGAACCCCATCGCCAAAAGCATCCGTTCGGGTGCTCGCGGCAGCGGTGTTCCGCCTTAGTGCACTTCGTCGACGGCATCGGGGGTGCGGCCGTCTACTAAAGTTTTCGACGAGCATTCGATCAGGATGTCGGGAATCTTGTTGAATTGCCCGACTGGATATTGAAAAGTATTTTCAATATTGAGACTAAAATGCGGGGTTTATAATTGTTAGGCATGAGATGTCTAAGGAATTCATTTGGTTAGGCATGCGATGTCTAAGCAGGTTGCGGATTCCAACTGTTGTAGTTTTACACTTTCTTTTCTGCGACCGTAAGTGTAATATGTGGTGTATCGCCGGTTTCATTGCTATACATCAACGACCATTGGGATACGCATATTTACTTACGTTGATGACTTGTGATGTTATGTGTTGCTGTGATATGTTATATTGGATCGTCGTGTTTTGAATAGCCAGGGGTTTTATGTGAGATGAGAGTTTTTCTTTTTCATTCATGTAAAATTCAATTGTATGTAATATTCTTTTATTGGGGCACTTCCGGGCTGAGGATGATGTCACCAATGTATATTATTTACTTTTCCGCATTAGGATAGACCCAAGGCGGGGAGCACAAGTAACCGGGTTCTAGAGTCCAGTGGGAGACCATCTCGTGGAGTCGAGACCGGGTCTCCTAACTCTAGAACTGGCAGGCTTACTTGCCGCTCTCGTAGGGGTCTAGGGATATGGTTTTGGCTATTCATCACGACCGTAGAATCCGTGTTTTATACAGGCTCGTATTAAAACACGGACCTCCTAGTACATCCAATATTTCATATATGTTCTTCTGATGCAATGTTTTGTGGTGAGATCATATTACTTCCTGAGACGAATGTTTATATTACATATATGTGATATATATTATATATTGTTTTTTCGTTTCATATCTGATGCTTGTGAAGCATTATAAAATGGGACTTCATTAATGAGATTAATGAAACTAAAAGAAACCTAAAGATGTTGTAGAAACTTGTTTAAAAACTGGTAGCTCTAGTTCTTGCTTTGCATAGCGGTATTCCTTGTAGAATATCCAGCACTATATTCGATAAGGAAAGAGCCGAGATCCCTTCATCGGGAGTGACCTCTTTAGCGAAACTAGTAGATGCTACACATTCGGTTTGTCTTTTGATTGCTTCTATAGTTTTTGCTTTGCACAGCGGTATTTGTGAAATATCCTGCACCTTATTCGATAAGGAAAGAGCCGAGATCCCTTCGTCGGGAGTGAGCTCTTTAGCAAAACTAGAAGAAGCCTCAAAAACACTCCTTTTCAAAATCACTCGATTCTACAACGATATCAAGTTCATTAAGCAAAGGGTTTTCTTAAAAACATGTCGTAGCCCTCCGTCATTTCAGATAAGTACTTAATAGTATTTGTGCTGCGTTTGTTGAGCTTGTCAAGGCGTAGTGTACGGTAGCTATTTATGCTTATATGCAAAAGCATATGATGTGATTGAGTTAGGGTAGTCGTGCGACTTTGTTGACCTTGTCAAGGGTCGTACGGGTGGGTTTAATTCAATCGGGAAATGATGGGTTGAACATGACTTGCGGTCTATGGTTTATTGACCTTGTCAAGGTCATAGATCGCTCGGGGCAAAATATTATTGGGAATTTCAAGTGTTGAAATTTTCAATGAGATTTCATACCATCTATGAGATAGTTGGATCCCGATACCCGCTGCGAGGAAGAGTTACTCTTGGGAGAGTTTTATACATTACAATTAGCTGATCAAGTAGGTGTCTAGAAAGGTGTCAACGGGGTTACATTCTGGGAAAACGAGGTTTATTTTAATTAGGTCCGTGCGAAAGCATGGGGAACCTCCCTCAAAGTACCGGCACTGGCATGGCTGAAAGATTGGGGAACTTGTAGCGTGTAATTAATCTCGTCTAGTCTTTCCTTTTAGGGTTTGAAGGAAGATTTGACAAAAATATTGGGAGACATCCTGATTAGATATATTAATAACCAATCTAATGTTGCAAGAGCATACGCTGAGTGTTTTCTTCTCTCTCTCCAGGTAGCGACCATGTCACGCATTAATCAAGATAATAATACGGATGTATTGACCGAACACACTTATTATACTGCGCTAGGAAACGTTGGTCCCGCTCCAACTTATAAATGTTATAAGACAGAGCAGGAAATAGTGGATTACCAGAATATCCGTGCCGCCCAAACAATAAAAGTGCATACTGATGCATCTTCTTCGGGTGTGATCATTACAGAAAACTGTTTCTCAGTATCGTTTACGTCCTGGGTATGACATACCGGATCAGGATCCCGCGTATGTAATCTGTTACATGGGCTACAGATAGGTAGAGAACTGAGAACGGGTGATAAGTTTCAAGAGTTGGAAATGGTGCAATTGTTGCAAGCCAAGTCTGTTGGCAGTTATCACCCTGTATTACCAGAATACATTGATTCTGAACGAATGTTATTAGATACTGAACCTGATATACAACATCATATCAGTCACTTTATTAGTAAAGAAGGATATAATTTTGTATTGTTGGATAATGTTTTGAACATTTCCTATATCAAGAGTTGATCAGTTCAGGCACGTTATCTGAAAACTGTAGACGTTCTAAATCAAACCACAGTTCTTAATATACAGAACACACACAAGAGGAAGAGTTCAGAAATGAATGAATCCTTCTTGAGGTATTGTAGACTAGATCATATCAATGCGACCCGACTAGCTAAGTTACATTTAGATGCATATTTAAATTAGTTTGAATTTACATCTTGTGAAACTTGCCGGTCATGTCACAAAGATAAGATGACCATAGCTCTGTTTATTGGAAACAGAGAAAGAGTTAGTGAATTCTTGGGATTGATACATGATGATGTAAATAAGTCCCCTGTCTACACATGCCAGGACCGGTTCTTTGCACTTCATTACATTCACTGATTATCTTTCAAGATACGGACATATGTTCCTGTTGAAACAGAAGTCTGAACTTTTTGAGAAATTCAATGAATATGAGTTAGAAGTAGAGAACCAAAACGGGTATAAGTATTATGTCCTTTGATGTGATCAGGGAAGAGAATACTTCAGCACGGGATTCCTGGACTATTCTAAAGGAGAATGAGATTTTCTCTCAGCATTACTCCTCCATATACACCACAACACGTAGGTGTATCGGGGCGGAGAAATCACACCCTATTTGATATGGTGCGCTGTATGATGAGTACTACTGAGTTTCCTATTTCCTTTTGGGAGTTATGCACTTGAGAAGCTGCATACCTATTGAATAGGGTTCCAATCAAATCAGTTGCCTACCATTTCATATATGATATGGAATGGGAAGAGCCCATATGTTAAGTATGTTAAGATTTTGGGTTGTCCGGCCTATGCCTAAAAGCAAAATCCGGACAAGCTCGAGGCAAGGTCAGTTCTGTGGAAATTTGTTGGATATCCCAGGCATTAGCAAGGGAATATCTTCTACCACATCGAGGAACAAAAGATGTTTTGTTTCTCAGCATGCCACCTTTGTGAAAGGGAATTTCTTGTGAAGAAATTAGTGGTCATGAGGTAGAACTGGAAAGAGTTCCAGCTATACAAACTGCAGCTGATGATTTGGTAGAACCAAATGATTCAATAGTTTCCAATGAACCTCAGCCTCTCCGCCGATCTAGTAGGGTTCCTCATCCACCTGAGAGATACTTCGGTTTTCTCTATGACAGTGGGAGTGAGGATTGCATCATGAGATGATGACCCAACTTATTTCGAGCAGGCCTTCAGGAGTGGGGACTCTGTAAGAATGGCTGGATGCTTAGTGATCTGAGATGGAATCCTTATACACCAACAAAGTATGGACTTTGGTTGCTTTATCTAAAGGGTTAACTCCCCATCAGAAGCAAGTATATCTTGAGAAGATTACTTGGTGTACATGGAAAAGTTGAGACTTTCAAAGCAATGTTTAAGTCCATCCAGATCTTACTTGCCATTGCTACATACCATAACTACGATATCTGGCGGTTGGGTGTCATGACTGCTCTTCTAAATAGTGATTTAGAAGAGAGTATCTATAAGTACACAGCCAGAGGGCTTCGTAGACATTGGGAGCAGCGGAAACATATGCAACTTGTTTTATGTGATAAATCAGGCATCACGGAGTTGGAACGTCTGTTTTGATGTGGTAGTCAAAGAGTTTGGCTTCATCAAAATGGTAGATGAACCTTGTATATACAAAAAGGTAGTAGAGAGTATGGTGGTGATCCTCGTATTGTACGTGGATGTCATACTCTTGATAGGGAAGGAGTTTCCTATGCTATGCTCGGTCAATCTCCTCTTATCACAAGAATTCTCCATAAGGATCAAAGTGATACCTCCTAAATCCTGGGTTTTGGATCTATAAGATAGATGTAATTGGATGTTAGGATTCTCACTAGTTGTAGTGAGATGGTATCAATCGATCCTGGGGAGAATCGCCGGTATGGTTCCAGGGTGGTAAGGTTGACTGAATGTCAGTCCCAGGCATTGTCTTTACCCTTAGTGGAGGGACGATATGTTGGAAGAGTTCCAAGCTAGATACCGTGACATACTAGACGATAAAGGCAGGATAAATCACTACTGTTCATATAAGATTTTTGCATTTTTATACCGCCCAATTTTTATCACATTGCTTATCGGTCGGTACTCTTGAGCCGTGTTTGCTAGTAAATTGCAGGATACAGGTTCTCAGCTCTAAACAGTGAAATTCATGAAAAAACACGACAAATTCCGGATTACTGCCAACCACAGATAAAACACGGGTCTCCGCTCTCTATCCGTATGTTGCCGCACACCAGTTTAAGGGACAAAATGGCAAATCGATGTCATTTTCATGCACAAAGCTCAATGTCAACACAAGATCCAACATATCTACGCGGAGCTCGAGGAAATCATGGCAAAAGATCCACATTACATCACCTTTTGTTCTGCTGAAATTCTGGAAATATTGTGAAGAGATTCTGAGAAACAACATATACCACACTGAAGAGTACTAAAAACTAGGGAAAACCACCTTTTTTCATGACCTAAGTCTCCTAAAGGGCCGCGGTTCCGCGGCATAAGCATGCTTAGGCCGTGGAACCGCGGCCGTACGGGCTCTATAGATGATGAATTTTCTGGGGTATTTTGGTCGTTCAATGTGGAGGCAGATTGTTGCCCTAGGTTTCCAGTTCCCTGCCTATAAATAGTCCAGAACTTGCCAAAGCCAAGGGTGCTTATTCTTATATTTAGATTTTAGGTTATATGTTGTTGTTCTTCTTCCTCTTCTCATCTCTTCTCCATTAAAAACTTGCAGTGAGCTTTTGTGAGTGAAGGATGAATAAAGGAGTTCTTTTTGTTACCATGCTTGTCTTGTTATTTTGTTAATTATAATTGCTTGTAATTTTCATTCGCTAATCTAGTTGTTGTTATTTGTTGTTTGTTTCTTTCTTGTTCTCTTTTTCTTTATCCTTAAACAACAATGATGCTTAAGCTTGATCCTTGCCAAGGTGAGGTCTCAAATAGCTAGTTGTAATCTTCTGATCTCTTTCTTTCTATCTTCCTCCTTTTTTTTATTTTCCTTTTTCTTGTAATGGGTGAGTAGTTTTCTAACTTGTTAGGGTAGGATAAGGGAAGTTTGAGAGAAGGAAATCTCTCTCACTCTTTCCTTGCCCAACATCTTAATTCAGACTCCCGTTAATTGAACCACAATCCCCTCCCTACGGCACCCTATCCTACATGATAGCGGTGATTCCTTAGTGAGACCGGTTGTGGTTGAATTAACCGGAGGTTAAGGCTAAGAGCCAAGAACGGACGGACAAGCACCAAAAGGAAGAACTTAAGCGTTGGAAAGCCTAGCTTATACTCGCAAGTTCCTTCCTAGTCGTGCTAATCCCCGTTGTTGCCGATTACCGTAACACCAATATTAAGAGTGGCAACGAAAGAAGTGAGCGACTCCTAACTCAAACTAACCTAATCCTAACCCTAACAAGCTCTCTTTACATATCATTTTAGCACATAGTTAATCTCAAAACAAACCTGGACATTTGGACTTGACTCGTTAAAGCACATAGAAAAAGATTCCCATCTCCCTGCGGACGACCCGTACTCAACCGGCTAGCTACAAGAGAAACCGTCTTGATTGTGGTAATTAACTAAGCACGCAAAAACTCTACCAATCAAATGGCGCCGTTGCCGGGGAGACGGTAGTTTATTTCTTTGTGTAATTTCGGGTTAATTTGTGAATATAAATCTAACCGAAAAACAAAACAAAAAAAAATATACATTGTAAAAAAATCATCTTGTTATTTTTTGATTAGTTTTTGTGCAAGTGTGCAGGATAAAAAGAAGTTCGAGTTCAGTGCCAAAGACATGGGAAGTTAGACCCATATCTCGCGGCTACACTGCGACGGATCAATACGAAGAAAACGATCTACTGTAAAAATTCTGGAGTATATACAGTGAGCAAATCAAGATTCAGGAGCTCCAGACAAGAAGAGGACATCCAAGGCAGCACATCCAAGAAATCCATAGGCCCAATTCCATTTTATTCCCGCGGAACTGCGGCATAAGCAAGCTTAGGCCGCGGAACCGCGGCCATTTGGTGCCTTCAGGGTGCCAATTTTTCTGTGAGTATCTCTATCCTCTTCCCCACTCCTTTGAACTCCACTGAACTGTGTTTTCTGCAGCATTCTTTGCGCAAACTCTTTCCCCCTTCTAATAAAATTGTTCTTGTGCAGGATTCTTTGCTCCGCGCTAAAAAAATAAAAATTGATTGCAGTTGATTGTTACTGCTTTGCATTTATTAATACGGACTTTAAGGGGCTTGAAACCAATCCAGATTGGGTGGGGATTTCATCACCCTTCCCAGGACCCCAGAAATCACAAAAAGCATATGCATTGACCATTGTTTAATTAAAAAATACTAGACTCAGCCCTAAGGACTTCGCGCTCAGTAGGACAGAGGACTAGTTACAGGCATCGGCCGTTTATCCTATCCTGACTTTGCGGTGTCTAGGCAAGTGTGTCTAAGGCAAGTGGTTACTTAATTAGGACCACTACTTACGTAGTGGGGAGCCTCCCACTTACCTGGCACTTACCTGGCCGCAATTGGCGGAGAAGAGGCGGTTTGAGGTCCTATTTCTAGCCCTTTGGAACAGTTAGGAGCTGTCTAGCTGACCTAGGTGACCCTAGATCTAGGCATGATTGTGCATATCTTGTTTGTGATTGTTTGAAGCCGTAAGTCCGTACATATTTCTGTAAAGCCCTTTCTAAAAAAAACACAAAAAAAACCAAAAGAAAAACTTTTATAAAAACTTGCCCTTTGTCGCCAAAATCCCATTTTTTTCACCCACCACCCATCGTATCTCTCCATTGACGTTCTCTTACCCTCACTTTCTCCGCTTTGACTATACTAAACTCGTTTAGTGTATGTCCGCTTGGACTCGGGACACGAGCGCCCGTCTAGTCCGCGTTACGTTAGTCGCTATCGACTATGCGATCGACTCAGATGTCGAAACTCCGTCCACGCCTCTTTCACCCTTTCCTTTGCCGGCCAACTCCGACGTTGACCCAAATTCTGTTCATACATTCTCACCTTCACCATCACCAACCTCTTCTTTCGCGATGTCAGGATTTAATCCAAACATCCCTACAACTCCCCCGGGTTTGATTCGACCTCCTATGGATGCGAATAACCCACCACCACCGCCTGTCGTAGCGCCACAGCGAATCGCGTTCCAGGATCGTTTGTATCCCACCCGTTCTGCACTTCGCACCTGTCTTTCCCTTCCACCGGCCAATGGGGATAATTTTGAAATTAAGCCCCACTTCATTAACATGCTTCTGAAATTTCATAGGCTTGAATCTGAAGATGCTTATATCTTCATCAACAAGTTCCAAAATGTTTGTGCCATGATGAAAACTACCCAGCTGTCGGACGATGCTATACGGGTACGAGTCATTCCGTTCACTTTGTGCGATCTTGCTGAAAAATGGCTGTATAGCACCGCGTCCCACTCCATAACCAGTTGGGACGAGTTTGTGAAAGCGTTTCTCAAGAAATTCTATCCGAATCATAAAACCGCGAGGATCCGTAACGAAATCAACCAATTCTCCTAGCTTCCTACTGAACCCTTCTGGAAGTGCTTTGACCGGTATAAAGACCTTCTTATTCAGTGCCCTCACCATGGTATCGAGAAATGACAACTTTGCCAAACCTTATACGAGGGCCTGAACCCAGCAACCAAGCAGTTGTTGGAAACCATTTGTCAGGGCCACTTCCTATCGAAATCTGACGAGGAAGCGTGGCAATTCTTCGACGACCTTGCGGAACAAACGCTTCAATAGGAGAGCACCAGACCAACTTCTTCTTCTTCTTCCTCCATGTCTACTGGTCAGTCTAGGGTAGGAATTCACCAACTTGATGTCTCTATTGCGATGAAAGCTGAAATGGCTGCAATAACGAGAAAACTTGAAGCGATAGAGAGCAAATTTTCATCTCCTTCTCCTGCCCCTGTTCTTCCCCTTCGTACCATTTGTGCTTGTTGTTCCGATCCTTCTCACTTAACCGAAGAGTGTCCTTACAATCCACCATCTCAAGGACAGGATCAGGTTAATGCTGCATTTCAGCAAAGACCGAGAAATGATCCATACTCTTCCACCTACAATCCCGGTTGGAGGAACCACCCCAATTTTGCCTGGAATCAGAATCAGCATCAATTCCAAGGCAACAATTTCCAGAGGCCCCCTTCTCCACAACAACAAGCACAACAACAAACTCAACATCAGTTTCAGCAGCCCTTCAAACCCCAACCTTTTCAAAATCAAACGAACAACTATGCACCCAACAATTCTTTTCCGCAAAACAACTTTGTTCCGTCAAACAATGATAAGGTTTCCTCGTTAGAACGAAGTCTGGAGGCGTTCGTTAAACAATCGACACAATCCACCGCTAACATCCAGTCGTCTATTCAGTCTTTGGTGCAACACACTGCTGCACACGGGCAAAGCATCAAGACCATCAAATCCCAGATTGCACAGCTGAATGCGGCGTTAAGCGAGCGGGAAAAGGGGAAGCTTCTATCTCAACCACTCCCAAATCCCGGTCACCCACATAATGTACATGTTGCTCTTGAACAACAGAACCATAATGTGAGTGCCGTGACTACATTGAGATCGGGAAGGATGCTGCACAACATTGGCACAACAATTGAGGATAATGATACCCCGGCCGCTTCTTCTTCTTCTTCTTCTTCTTCTTCTTCTTCGTCTCCTGAGCCTATTCTCCATTCTTCAAAAGGCTCTTCTTCTTCTTCTTCTTTTTCTGCTCTGAACGGATCCACTTCTCACTCCACGAAAACACCAGCTCCGGGATCCGTTCCAACTCCACAATCTCCTCCACAAGCATTGGACTCAACCAAGTTTAAAAACGTTCCATTTCCAAACCGGTTAAGGTCCAATAAACAAAATCCACAAATGGAGAAGATTCTGGAGTTGTTTAAGCAGGTTAACATCAACATTCCCCTTTTAGATGTTGTCCAACAAGTCCCGTCCTACGCGGAAATCTTAAAGGACTTGTGCACGAAAAAGTGGAAGTCTCAGGTACCCAAGAAAGTTTTCTTGGCTAGTACTGTGAGTGATGCTCTTACCCAATCTTTACCGCAAAAACGGAAGGACCCTGGCTATCCTACGATTTCTATTCCCATTGCGGATAAGAACATCAACCACGCACTATTAGATCTTGGTGCCAGTGTTAACCTGCTTCCGTACTCAGTATATGAGCAACTAGGTGTAGGAGAGCTGAAACCCACACACTGCACTCTCCAAATGGCCGACCGATCGATCACCCATCCTAGGGGTGAGCTAGAGGATGTGTTAATCAAGGTTGGGGACTTCATATTCCCTGTTGACTTCATTGTTTTAGACACACAGCCTGTAGCTAACCCCCGGAATCAAATTCCGGTGATACTCGGTCTCCCATTCCTTGCAACCTCAAATGCTGTGATCAATTGTCGAAATGGTTCGATGAACCTATCTTTTGGAAACATGACAATTGAACTCAACATTTTTAGGTTGGGGAATCAGCTCTCCGAACCTAATGCTCATATACTAGACGTTTGCTCAATCCAGAAGATCACCCCAGAAGAGTGTGAATTCGAGGAGTTTTTGTTCGATCACGATAACCTTAACGCCACTAGTGCGTTCCTCTTCAAACCTGCTGCTGTTTCTGCGCCCGACAATGACTACGAGTGTTTCACTTTCTCGAACGATCTTAGCAACTCACCACCCGAGTTTGAATCTTTCGAATTTCCGGATGAGTTACCTGAACCATCCAACTCCGTCGCTTACACTCATTTTGAACCTTTGCTGGAATCCTTTGAGTTCGAGACCTTCTCACCAATCTTGCCTTCAATCGTTTCACCTCCAACGCTCGAACTCATGCTTTTGCCGTCTCACCTTAAGTATGCTTACTTGTGTGAGAACGAGACCCTCCCTGTTATCATCTCGGCTTCTCTAGCTCCAGAGCAAGAGAAAGCCCTTCTTGCGGTCTTGCACAGCAATAGGCAAGCTTTTGGCTGGTCCATGGCGGACATCAAGGGGATTAGTCCCCTGATCGTTGAACATTATATTCATCTGATGGATGATGCCAAACCAGCCAGGGATCCACAAAGGCGACTCAATCCAGTCATGAAGGAGGCTGTGAAAAAGGAAATCGTAAAGTGTCTGGATAGTGGTATCATTTACCCTATCTCTGATAGCCAGTGGGTTAGCCCCATTCATGTTGTCCCCAAGAAATCAAGCATAACGGTCATCACTAACGAGGCGAATGAGTTAATCCCTACTCGCACCCAAACTGGGTGGCGAGTATGCATCGATTACAGAAAACTCAACGCCGCAACGCGGAAGGACCACTTTCCGCTACCTTTCATTGACCAAATGCTTGAACGATTGGCCGGACACGAGTACTACTGCTTTATTGATGGCTACTCCGGCTATAATCAGATTCCCATCGCCGAAAAAGACCAGGACAAGACCACATTCACTTGTCCTTTCGGCACGTTTGCATATCGTCGCATGCCCTTTGGGTTATGCAATGCGCCCGCTACCTTCCAGTGGTGTATGATGGGAATCTTCTCAGACATGGTGGAAAAATTCCTGGAGATCTTCATGGACGAATTCTCCATCTTCGGCGATTCCTTTAACGAGTGTTTGCAGCATCTCGACGCTGTCCTTACCCGATGTAAGGATAAGAACCTCACTTTGAATTGGGAGAAGTGCCACTTCATCATGCGCGAAGGTATTGTCTTAGGACATATCATTTCGCAAAATGGCATAGAGGTTGACAAAGGGAAGATTGATGTCATTTCCAATCTCCCTCCTCCCAGATGCGTCAGAGACATCCGAGCCTTCCTTGGCCATGCCGGTTTCTATAGACGGTTCATCAAGGACTTTAGCAAGATTGCTAGGCCCTTGACTCTTCTACTGGCCAAGGACACGCCATTCGACTTCAACTCGAGCTGTGTGACTGCGTTCGAGTCATTAAAAAGCTCACTCACTTCTGCTCCCGTTCTTTCTTCACCTGATTGGACGCACCCATTTGAGATTATGTGCGATGCATCCGACTTTGCCATCGGTGCTGTCCTTGGACAACACATCAACAAGATGCCGCACGTAATCTATTATGCTAGCCGAACCCTGAACGACGCCCAACTCAATTATACAACAACTGAGAAGGAATTCTTAGCTGTTGTATTTGCTTTAGAAAAGTTCAGGCCCTACCTCATCGGCTCTCCAGTCATTGCCTACACAGACCATTCTGCTCTGCGCCATCTTTTTGCAAAGAAAGATGCAAAATCTCGGCTAATACGTTGGATCCTCTTGCTTCAAGAGTTTGACCTTGTCATCAGGGACAAAAGAGGATGTGAAAACGTAGTCGTCGGCCATCTATCACGACTTCCTTCTTCGTCGTCGCCTCAACTTCCGATAAACGACGTTTTTCCGGATGAACAACTCTTGACAGTATCTTACGAACCCTGGTTCACAGATATTGTGAACTATTTGGCCACAGGGCTACTACCGACTGAATGGTCAAGTTAGGACAGACTTCGATTCTTATCCCAAGTAAAACACTTTTACTGGGACGAACCCTATCTGTTCAAGTACTGTCCCGACCAGATTATTCGTCGGTGTATCCCTGACGATGAATTCAAGAGTGTGCTGTCATTTTGCCACGACCAAGCATGTGGCGGGCATTTTGGCCCCAGAAAGATAGCTGAGAAGATCTTGCAATGTGGTTTCTACTGGCCACAACTCTGCAAAGATGCTCATGACTATTGCAAGACTTTCTCCCGGTGCCAACACTTGGGCTGGATATCCAGGAGGAACGAGATGCCGCTCCAACCAATCTTGGTTGTGGAGATTTTTGACGTTTGGGGGATAGATTTCATGGGGCCGTTTCCCAGCTCTTTTGGGAACTTGTACATCCTTCTCACTGTTGATTACGTCTCTAAGTGGGTCGAGGTTGTGCCCAGCCGGACTAACGACAACAAGGTTGTCGTTAGGTTTCTTAAAGAAAACATTTTCTCCCGGTTTGGGCACCCCCGAGCGATCATTAGCGACAATGGAACTCATTTCTGCAATAAGACTTTCGAGGCCTTGATGCGGAAATATTCCGTTAATCATAAGCTATCTACGCCTTACCACCCCCAAACCTGTGGGGAAGCCGATGTTTCAAATCGGCAAATCAAGCAGATACTGGAGAAGACGGTTTCCAAGAACCGTAAGGATTGGTCGCTGAAACTCACTGATGCCCTTTGGGCATTTCGAACCGCTTATAAGACCGATCTTGGCATGTCTCCCTATCGACTTGTGTACGGAAAGGCTTGCCACCTCCCTGTGGAAATAGAGCATCGCGCATTTTGGGCGATAAAAGAGCTGAATCTGTCTCTCGATGATGCGGGCAGCCATCGGAAGCTGCAGTTGAACGAATTGAGCGAGCTTAGGGATGAGGCTTACGAAAACGCGGTTGTTGTTAAGAACCGAACGAAGGTGTTTCATGACAAACACCTTTTGCGCAAAACTTTCGTACCTGGTCAACAGGTACTGCTTTACGACACCCGGCTACACTTCCATCCAGGAAAGCTCAGATCTCGCTGGAAAGGGCCGTATTTTATGCGGAATGTGTATCCGCATGGCGCTGTGGATTTGGAGAATCCAAAGGACGGTTCATTTTTCAAAGTAAACGGACACAGACTAAAACCGTACCTTAGCGCCGAACCAACAGAGGATCTTCTGGTCTTACAGGAGCCGGTTTACCCTGCATAATTTTCCTCTGCCTACCACCAAACTTCGGTTATCCAGCCAAGAACAGTGGACACTGTTCCAAATATGTTTGGGGGTATGTATATACCGTTTTGTATATATTTGTGAATATTCTTTTCCTTTTTTACTATTTTTCTTTTCTCTGAAAACAAAATAAAAATTGTGTATGTCTAACCGACAATTTTGACTCTTCAATGATCTTTTCATGCAATGACAGTGAGGTCAATATCCAGTTTAACTTTGGGGGTATGCTCGGTACGCATTTCTAACCTTCGCATTCATATGTATATTTTGCATCTGCATACTAAAATCCATAAAATCCATAAAAATCAGAAAATTTTCTTAAAACATAAAAACTAATCTGTCAAGTTAGCTAGTGGGAGAACTCTGATTCAACATTTCGACGGTTTTGTTTGATAAGATAAGAATAACTAAATCTTAGTTGTATATTTTAAAAACCTGAAAGATAACTCTCCTTTGAAGTTAACTATAGCTGATATACGTCTTTACATCACACTACACGTGTCGTGAGTTTTGGGAATTAGATGACAAGTCTATTATGTCTAAAAACTTTTAAATGGATAAATGATTTTCTGAGGATCAAATAGGTTTGTTCTGAAATAAGTAATATCAAGAATAGTTTATGATGTGAAGTGAATATGAAGGAATGTTATTGATGCCTTAATTGGAACTAAGTCTGAAAAATAACCCATCTGGAACTTGATTGGAATGATTACACACCGAACCCACTAAACACGTCTTTTATCCAAAAAAAACAAACTGAACTACCTGTTATATCTCCGTTCGCATTGAATCATCATGATTTTCACGCTAAATTGTCTTTTGTTTTTGGGACTAGGTAACTTGAGTAATTAAGTCCGCTGGGGTGTCTCTACACCTAATGCCCTAAAGCCAACTGGTTTGGGTGCATTGGCCCAAAGCTTGTTAAGAAGCCTAGAAAGTCCAAATTAAAACAAAGTCAAGCAAGTGTTACTCTCCGAGTTAAAATTCCTAACGGTTCTTTGTGTGAGAATAATCTTGACAAAAGACAGGTTTTTATAAAAAATATTTCTGGCGGAGATATGAAGGTTTTATTCTATGATAAAGACTATTGCACGTTCACAGAGGTGTGTATGAAATGAAAACAAGAAAAAGGTGGAGTGAAAATAAAACCTAGTTTCCTGTTAGGGAAGATAGAAATTCTGAAGTTGAAGCCTTACTGGAAAACGAAACTTGCTTAACTCTTTATAAAACTTATGTGATCCTTTTAAAATTTTTATCTGGGCTTTATTGTGTGACATGATGACTTTACTCGATCCTTCTGGAACTTAACGACACTATTTGCACTGCACGTAAAGACATATAAAATCTTAAGTTAAATAAGAAGCGAGGTGTGAAAAATAAAGGTTCGATAGTCTAGACTTAGAATAATAGAATTGTTATTTTCTGAAACAAAACTTTAGGGTTTGAATCATAGTTATTTTGCAAAACTAGCTTGACCGGATTTTATAGGTAGTATCCGCTGAAAACCCTCAGGAGACAACACTCCTCCTACTAGGGACACCTAGAGGTTTAACGTCTTGTTGCACATGCTCAGTGCAATCGCGTTCCCTGCGAAAGTGAGGTTAGGAATTTTTGTGAATAAATTGGTTTTGCTCGGAACGAGCAAATGATAAGTTTGGGGGTATTTGTTCATATCAGATTTTTGCATTTTTATACCGCCCAATTTTTATCACATTGTTTATCGGTAGGTACTCTTGAGCTCTGTTTGCTAGTAAATTGCAGGATACAGGTTCTCAGCTCTAAATAGTAAAATTCATGAAAAAACACGACAAATTCAGGATTACTGCCAACCACAGATAAAACACGGGCCTCCGCTCTCTATCCGTATGTTGCCGCACACCAGTTTAAGGGACAAAATGGCAAATCGGTATCATTTTCATGCACAAAGCTCAATGTCAACACAAGATCCAATATATTTACGCGGAGCTCGAGGAAATCATGGCAAAAGATCCACATTACATCACCTTTTGTTCTGATGAAATTCTGGAAATATTGTGAAGAGATTCTGAGAAACAACATATACCACACTGAAGAGTACTAAGAACCAGGGAAAACCACCTTTTATCATGACCTAAGTCTCCTAAAGGGCCGCGGTTCCGTGGCATAAGCATGCTTAGGCCGCGGAACCGCGGCCGTACGGGCTCTACAGAAGATGAATTTTCTGGGGTATTTTGGTCATTCAATATGGAGCCAGATTGTTGCCCTAGGTTTCCAGTTCCGTGCCTATAAATAGTCCAGAACTTGCCAAAGCCAAGGGTGCTTATTCTTGTATTTAGATTTTAGGTTATATGTTATTGTTCTTCTTCCTCTTCTCATCTCTTCTCCATTAAAAACTTGTAGTGAGCTTTTCTGAGTGAAGGATGAATAAAGGAGTTCTTTTTGTTACCATGCTTGTCTTGTTATTTTGTTAATTATAATTGCTTGTAATTTTCATTCGCTAATCTAGTTGGTGTTATTTGTTGTTTGTTTCTTTCTTGTTCTCTTTTTCTTTATCCTTAAACAACAATGATGCTTAAGATTGATCTTTGCCAATGTGAGGTCTCAAATAGCTAGTTGTAATCTTCTAACCTCTTTCTTTCTATCTTCCTCCTTTGTTTTATTTTCCTTTTTCTTGTAATGGGTGAGTAGTTTTATAACTTGTTAGGGTAGGATAAGGGAAGTTTGAGAGAAGGAAATCTCTCTCACTCTTTCCTTGCCCAACATCTTAATTCGGACTTCCGTTAATTGAACCACAATCCGCTCCCTACGGCACCCTATCCTACACGATAGCGGTGATTCCTTAGTGAGACCGGTTGTGGTTGAATTAACTGGAGGTTAAGGCTAAGAGCCAAGAACGGACGGACAAGCACCAAAAGGAATAACTTAAGCGTTGGAAAGCCTAGCTTATACTCGTAAGTTCCTTCCTAGTCGTGCTAATCCCCGTTGTTGCCGATTACCGTAACACCGATATTAAGAGTGGCAACGAAAGAAGTGAGCGACTCCTAACTCAAACTAACCTAATCTTAACCCTAACAAGCTCTCTTTACATATCAATTTAGCACATAGTTAATCTCAAAACAAACCTGGACATTTGGACTTGACTCGTTAAAGCACATAGAAAAAGATTCCTATCTCCCTGCGGACGACCCGTACTCAACCGGCTAGCTAAAAGCGAAACCGTCTTGATTGCGGTAATTAACTAAGCACCCAAAAACTCTACCAATCAACTACCAAGGATGCTACCAAAGAGGCAGTCTGGATATATATAATAGTTTATGAGATGAACTTAGTTCCTACCATTGTGTGACAATGGAGTTGTGGCTTAAGCCGAGGAACCCCCGTCCCATCAGAGATCCAGATATAATCTTAGGCAGTATCGCCTGATCATGGAGATGGTTGATCTCCAGGGAGATCAAAGTTAGGAGAGTAGACACAGAGGATAACAGCGCGGATCCACTCACAAAGGCCTATTTCCCAGTAGAGACTTTTATGGGATGGTTGAGTATGAGATACTTCAACCACAGCTGATTGTTGGGTATGCGATACCACAACAGATGGCCCTAGTGCATGTGGGAGATTGTTAGTTATATGTATGCCCTAGAGGCCATTACTGTACATACGATGTATATTGTAGTGGATGCTTGGACATATATAGAGAGTACTTTCTTGTTCGACATGATAGTATGCTATCTGGTTACACTTTATCTTAACATGTACTCTGATTGCCTCTATGTTACATGTTGATAAAGCCCTTAGGATGAGTACTTGACTACATGGACTATGATGCAGATCATACTAGTGGGGACAGTGTAGTCGCCAAGTACATCCTTCAAATGTTCCTAGTCGTGGGAGTACCAAAACAGGGCATCGATACTCCAGAGTAGACTAGCGTATGCGCTTCTTGACCCATATGATGGGCGATGGATGATCCCATATCCATTGGTGTTTGACATCAGAGAAGCTATACGGGTGCTCAGTGGAGACTGGGTACACTCGACGGACTCGCCGAGAACTCCCAGATGGTATTATACGTCACGTCAGATGGCAGTTCTCTGGTGACACTGGTACAGGTTAGTCTGTAGTCCCGAGATCGTCATAGAGTCTTGTGTGATTCGTACTGTGCTTTGATTTCCATCATACCACGTCCAAGAGGGCGTGCAAAAAGGTGGCTTTTGGGTACATTCCCGAATCACATGGAGGCAATGAGCGATAGGAGGGGTTTCGTCTCTCCCGGTATAGGGAGTTGATGTTGCGCTGTGTTCGACTGGCTATAACTGGAAATGCCTGGCCAGGGTTGTTGAGACTTAATGGTAAGTGTTATCAGTAGTTTCTCAAACTGTTATGGACCTCATATCGACAAGATTTATCAAGCTACTAGGGTCTGACGTTTACCACCCCTAGGGGAGATATGCGATATATCAAACGAAGAGACCGGACTGTACGGGAGTGTTACTGATTGGATTCGCAGGAGAATGTATAGGCTTGCTTGTTGATCATCTGATCGCTCAATACCTGGGTGGCTGTTACGTTTAGCTGACCCCTTGCAGCTTGTGGGTGTTTGATATGATCATCACCTACTGCCGGCGTATTGACGATTCTTTAGAGTCCTACACAGAGGTTTCCTGGCTCAGGCAAAATGGAGTAGGAACACATATGTGATATGTGCGGGACCAAGAACAATACGTGTATGTGATACCGTATTAGATTCTCACGATATGTAATATCGGCCGGGTATATGTGATATAGCCGGGTCATCGGATCAAGTGTTGATTCGATGACTGATACAGATTATATTAGTCGGTTATTTGTGAAATAGCCGGATTATCGGATCAAGTGTTGATTCGATAATTTAATGTATGATTATATATTTGATATATTATATTACATTAACTAATATAAGCTCACTTAAAGATTCTTTTTCTCACTTGGATAATACATTGATATATATGTGATATATGTTAATTGTATTATTTTATTTTGTTACAATAAATATTGTATATGTGATATATAATATTGTAATAAGTTAGGGTTATAAATGCAACATGTTTTGTGGAGTTTAAATATGGTTAGGGTTTGGATTAGGGTTAAGCTTGATGAAGCTTTCAAGAAACTTCTTGAAGGTTTGACTTTGACTTAGGATATTTTGCATAGATATTTCTTTAACCCAACCCAACCCTTTACCATAGTTAATTCTCTACATGGGTTAAGTCTTCATACTTAACCCATGGTTTCATTTCTAACCTCACACATGATTTCATTATTCATCACAAATTGATTTGCTTCTTCTTCTTCTTCCTTTTTGTTGAAAAGCTTTCTAGCTTTTTCATAAGTGATGAAAATGAGTGAGACATTGAAAACAAATGAGAGCTAAATTCCTACTTCATCATCCTCATCTATTATTGCCACTTAGATAAGGGTGTTTGCTTTGCTAATACTTGATTAGCAAAGCAAGAGCTTGGGTTTGAGTTTCTTCAAGGTAGACCATCTTAGTTATTGACGATCGGAAGCAAGCTTGCATATTTCTCATCATGGAGCCTCTTTAGAGTCTGGACACATGATGATCGCAGTGAAGGGACCTCAACACGGAGCTTGTGAAGTGAAGGAACGGACTACAAAGGTTGTAATCCCAAACTCTTAGAAGTAAAGTTGTTTACTTGCTCAATGTTTCGCCTAATCTCTAGTCTAAGATCTTGGTTAGGGTTGTTCCGCACTTGAAAATTTTGATTTTGGCATGGTTGATGTCTTGTAGAGCCTTGTTCCAGTGCCTAGTAACCCTACACTACAGCTATTAGTACGACATACTGGAGATAGTATGCAGGTGCTCATTAGGTTATGAGTTACACTGGACATGATTCGTCGGGAATTGTTGGTTGGTATTATACCTATCCTCAGGAAGCAGTTCCCAGGTGACATGAGTACAGGTTAGTCCGTTGACTTGCCATCGCTACATCGTCTCGAGTGTGTTCCAATTGCACTTAGATTACTACCCTACCATAGTTCAAAGGAGTCGTGCAGACATGTAGTAGTTGGGTGTTGTCCCGAAGCACTTGGAAGCAGCAGCGGTCAGATAGGATTCCTCTCTCCCGGTATTGGGGGTTGATATCACGCTGTATTCGGAAAGCCATTACAGAAAGTCCCTGGCCAGGGCAGTCGAGATATACTGGTAGGTACTCCAGTAGTTTCTCAGGGTCTATTGGGCTCTCCTCCGGCACGACTTATTGGGCTATTAGGGGTCTGATGTTTACCATCCCCTTACGCCCGATATGTGAGTATCATAGATGAACAGACCGGAATGTACGGAGATTGTCACAGACAGGCTCAGTAGGAGTTCAGATGAGTTTGCTCATCGACCTTCTTATCGACAGATACCTGGGTAGCCGTTACGTGCAGCTAGTACCACTGACGTGCTTGTGGTTAAACCTACTACCAGTGCACCATCGAGTCTTTAGAGTCCCACACAGAGGGTTTCCCTGATTTGGGCAAAAGATGTAGAGGCCGTATGGTTTTACGGCAGGGCCACGATCACATTCGTATACTTGTACATAGATGATGTTCGGACGGATAATACTAGTGGGCTTTGGTTTAAGCCGGATTCTAGTATTGTATTATTGGATTGTTATCGTCTTAGTGTATTCGTATTTTTCGGAATACGGATATGAGTACGTATATACGGTGAGGGCATTCTTGTAATTTGGTAAGGTATGCTTCTAGAAAGGGACACCTCATTATTGGATTATCTATTTTTTCAAAATGGATTAATGAGGTGGAAATGGAGGAGACTTTTGTGGTATGGTGTAAAGCATGGCTTAAGGAATTGTTTATTGGTTTGGATGCACTATTGAAGCATGGGAGGTATTTTCTATGAGAAAATATTACACGCTTCATTATTGAAAACCCTTGAGCCATTCTCTATACTTCACAACCTAGCTCATTTCTCATTTCTCTCTCCAAGTTTTCCTCTTCTTCCTCAAGTGAGACTCTTACCCTCACATGAGTTGTCAAACAAAGAGTCTCATGAGACAAAACAATCTAATATCTTCTTTACATTATCTAGGCAACTTCGATTAGCGAACCATTTACCCTAGTTACCTCGGTTTAGAGGTTGGAGCTCAAAGCACATACTCTTGGATGGATCATCTTTGATGCGAGGAGGCCGACGTTGCAAGCTCGATCCATACTTCTATGAGCCAAGGAGAGGAGGAAAAGAAGACTCGAAGGACTAGTACATGGAGGTATAACACTCTTACCGAGTAGCTAAACCTCCTAATTAGTTTAGTTAGTTAAGCTTTTAGTATAGATCCTGGAGATAACCGGTGTTGCGTAGTACGTTAAAATCGTTTTTGAAAATTCTGCCTTCCCGTGAACCCATAGGGTGTGCGACGTTGGTTTACAGCGGCATCAGAGCCTACAAAACCTTAATTAGCTAGTTAGCAAAATGTTTAGAAATTTGATCGTATCGAAAAAATCGCGAAAACACAATTCGAAAACCATGTTTCTGTCGATTTTCAAAACTGGTCTAAAACATATTTCAGAGGTCTTAAAAATACAAGCAGGGTTTTTAAAGAACACAAAAGAAAAACGAGTCGCTAACTCGCCAAGACCACCACGGAAGCGCGGTGAAACAGTGCGTTTCACCGCAGTTCCGCGGCCGAGTCGAGGCCGAGTTGACTCGGTTTTCTTCTGTGGGTCTATTTTCTGAAATTGTGATTTTGGGAATATTTTATTTCTACCCAGATTGTTTGTGTCCTGGATTGTGCATCGGGTAGACTCGGATTTAGGTAATCGATTGAAATTCTAAGATTACCTTCCTAATCTGGTTTTCTGTGTTTGGATATATGTGTTCGTAAACCTCCGCTAATTGCTATACATCGATTAGTTGGGGGTTGCACATATCTGTGATCCGTGTTGATAGTTTGTGTATATGGAGTATTGGATTTTCATGGATGACTAGCCGGGGGGATGTGAGAAGAGTATTTTCTTTTATTTCATCCATGTAATTTATAAAAGTGATGTAATATTATTTTGCGGGGTACATCAGGGTTGAGGTTGTAGCCACCGTTGTATTATTTCTTTTACTGTTTTTTCTTCTAGGATAGACTCAAGGTGGGGTGCACAAACAACCGGGTTCTTGAAGTGCCGAGTGGCCTACTCATTTTACTGAGGGAGGTTGCTTCACTTCGGGAATTTGGCGGGTAGTTTGCCGCACCCATAGGGGTCTAGGCTGGAGTTTGGTTATTCATCACGACCGTGGAATCCGTCTTTCGTTATAGGCTTAAACGAAACGCGGAATTCCTAGTATATCCAATATATTCATCTGTGATCTGGAATGCCTATTATTGCGTGAGACGAATGGATATATATATATATATATATTAGCCGTTTCTTATGTTTTGCACCCGTGGTAGTCCAGCCCCCGCTCTGCCGGTAGTTAAGTAACCAAACGGTGCATGACGGGGCCCTGTGGCGAGTGCGGATGGCATAAGCGTACGTGTATTTTCGGTTCTTTTTCTGCAATGATAGGGTTAAATGATGGAACCGTATTAACATTGATTAATGCAAGGAAAAACAACCTAAAGCTTAATCGTTCGTACATTTTCAAAATCACTCAATTTTCTTCAAAAAGAAAATTTTAAATGCGGAGCCTAAACCACTCCTTTTAAAAAGCTATCATGGTTCCTTCGACTATATCAATTTCATTACGTTCACGGTTTTTCCAAAACCATTCGTAGCCCTCGGTCATTTCATTTGGGTATTCGGTAGTATTCAAGCTATGTATTTTGACCTTCGCCAAGGCATAGTGAATTGGTAGCTGCTGGGTATTCATATATAGCATAGATAGATGCGTTGGTCTAGGATAGTCGTACTACTATGTTGGCCTTCGTCAAGGGTATGTATGGGTGGGTTCAAATTAACCTGGACAATAATGGGTAGAACTTGACATGTGACTTATGATATGTTGGCCTTCGTCAAGGTCATAAGAGCATGGGGCAAAAACCACATCGGGAGTTTCTAAGAAAATTGAAACTTGCTAGTGTTGCATACCATTTGGAGTGTGATAGTTTTGGTAGGATTCCTTCTAGATTACCATACAATGATATTTGGATCCTGATCCTACTGTGAGTATATGCTACACTTCGGGAGAATTTTTCACTAAACAATTCATGCTATGAAATAAGTAGGTGTCTAGAACGGTGTTAGCGGGTCTGCGCCTCCAGGGAAAAGAGGTTATGTAATTAAGGAAATTCGCGAAAGTGTTGGAAAACCTCCCTCGAGGTACCGACACCAGCCTGGCTGAAAAGTTAAGCAAGAATTGTAAGAGTGAGACTAATCCTGACTAATTCTTCTTTTATAGTTTGAGGAAGGATTCGAAGAAACTGTGGGAGCCATCTTGTTTAGATAAATTAATAACCAATCTAAACTTTCAAGAGCATCTTGCTGAGTGTTTTTTCTCTCTCTCCTACTTGCAGCGACCACTATGACCGGACTTAGGTTATTAGATAATAAATTTGACTGGGCCAAACTATAATGATTGGCTAAGGAATGTCCAGTTAGCACTTACCTATGACAAGCTGGACTACCTCCTTACTTCCAAAGCACCCGCCGTCCCAGGTCCAGATTCTACCGCCGCAGATGTTGATATCCGTCAGACATAGGAAAAGGATTGTGTGAGAGCCAAGTGATTCATGTTAGCCTCAATGGATAGTGAACACCATAGGTAACACGAGAAGATGGACATAGCTTCCATTTTCCGCCATACCAAAGTTTTATATGGAGAGCAATCTCGTATCGCAAGATATGAGATCTCGAAGATATTGCTTCAGGAAAGGTTGGCTGTCGGGTCATCTGTAGGGGACCACGTCCTTACGATGATTAGCTATATTGAACAGCTCACGGACCATAAGACCACGTTGGAGAACGAGTTATATACTAATTGTTGGATATATGTATGCCCTAGAGGCCATTATATAATAGTGGATTTATTTATACATGCATATATATTCAGTATACATTCTTGCTCGACATGATAGTATGCTATCTGGTTCTACTTTATCTGACATGTTGACTTGATCATGCTATTATTCATTTACTCATGTTGATAAAGCCCAGAGGATATTTGCTTGACTACTGTGATTATGATGGAGATCATACTAGTGGGACGTCTGTAATCTATAAGCATATCCTGAAATGTCCCTAGTCGTAGGTGTATCGAGATGGGGCATCGATATACCAGAGTAGAATAGCGTATATGATACTAGATCCATATGATGGGCGATGGATGTTCCCACATCCATTGATGTTTGACATCGAGATCATATACGGGTCTCAGTGGAGACTGGGTACACTGGACGGACTCGCTGAGAACTTCTATATGGTATTATATCTATCGTCGGATAGCAGTTTTAGGTGACACTGGTACAAGTTAGTCTGTAGACCCGAGATCATCATAGAGTCTTGTGTGTTCTCCCACTGTACTTTGATTACTAACCTACCACTGCTCTACTGAGTCGTGCAAACAGGTGGCTTTTGGGTACAGTCCCAAGATACATGGAGACAGTGAGCGATAGGAGAGGTTTCGTCTCTCCCGGTATTGGGAGTTGATGTTGAGCTGTGCTCGATTGGCTATATCAGTAAGTCCCTGACCAGGGCTGTTGAGATTTACTGATAAGTGTTATCAGTAGTTTCTCGATCTGTTATAGACCATTCATCCGCATGACTTATTGAGTTATTGGGGTCGACGTTACCATCACTAGACTCGATATGCAGCATATCTGACGAAGAGACCGGACTGTACGGTAGTGTTGCCGGTTGGCTCGACGGGAGTTGTGACAGGTTCGCTTGTTTTCTTCTGATCGCTCAATACCTGGGTGGCCGTTACGTTTAGCTGACCTCTTGCGGCTTGGGGGGGCTTGATATGATCATCACCCACTGCCGGCGTTTTGACGAGTCTTAGAGTCCCACAATGGAGTTACCCAGCCCACGCGAAACGATGTGGCGTGCATATGTGATAAGCGTGGGGACCCGATTAAATGCGCGTATGTGATACCGTATATTAATCGGGCAGTTTGCAATTGGTCGGGTCATATGAGATATGACCGGTTTGCTAAATCATGTGTTGATTTAACATTGACCATTAGCATTTTCACTTTAGACCCTTTTGTCTTTAGTTGTATGCATGCATGTATGCACATGTTTACATTGATGCACATGTGGATGTGCATGCACACATACATGCATACACATTTCTATCATGGTTGTTGATACATTGGATGGTGGCAATATAAGACTCACACCTTAATAAATATGTTGATATTTATTTTTGGATTAATGGAAATGGAAAAATCTATCATGGTTGATTATTTTATTCATCCACTAAACCATTTGTTAACCTTGAGTTATCTTTCTATGGCCATTATTGTTCAAATGAAATATCTAGATATTTATTAACTAGGCTTAAGAATGAGAAGAAGAAAATATATATATTTTCTTTTCTCATTTTTATCATAACACTTATCATTATCTTGAGCTCTCATTTGCCATCTTCTTCTTCCTCTCTCTCTTTTGCTCTCTAGGTTTTGATAGTGAGTGAAGGAGTGATCAAGTTAGGGTTTTTAAGTAAGAAATCAAACCACATCATCATTCTATACTACTCTTGCCCACTAGTTTAGAGTGTTGGCTTCAACTTCATCATCTTGATCAAGTGGAGCTTTGAACTTGGACAAAGAGGACTCCGGGCGGATTGTCGTGGACTTGGAGGATCTCAAGAAAGCTTCTTCCAACACTCAAGTAGCCAAGGAGTCTAGCTCAGGGAGCTACAAAGGTTGTATTCTCTAAATCTAGCACTTAACTACTTGTGGATTGTGTTAAAGTTTAGTGTTACCATAGCTTTTCTAGTTTGATCCGTAGGATAGTTTCTTTAGCACCCTATAAAATTTTAATATGGCATGTGTGATTCTACCAAACCCTAGTAGTGGTGCTATGGAAATCCCATCATGGTATCAGAGCCTACCTAGAAACCTAGACGATGCTACGATAATCCGAAACCGAAAAACTCCGCAAAATACGATTTTAGAAAGCCCATGGAAATGCTCTCTGTAAACTTTTTAAAAAGTGGTCTAAAATTATTTTAGCAACTCCAGAGTGGCATTTAGGACATTTTAAGAACACAGGTGAAAAACGAGGGGGGTGCTCGGTTCCCGACTGGCGACCAACGCAATTTTTCCGGCGACGCCGACCCTTTTTGCTTCCCTCCTCCTCGTATTGCACCTATGATGTTTTACACATGATTTGGGGTTTCTGATATTGTTTTGAAGTCCAAATTTGCATTTGATGTTAGTTTGGAAATGAGCTCTTTACGGAGTATTTCGTATTCGTATTTTTATAGTATTGTATTGGTAACTTTGGCGACGTTAAACAGGTCGAACGAATTATCAAACACCGGTTCCAGGTTGAACGTTCTCGATATATAATGCAGGTATTCCTATGGACCCTCCAGAAGAATGAAACCCTAACTCGAGATGTGACCACCAAACTGCGACTAAACCTTAGGGTTTACCGTAGTTAGTGGCGCCACAAATGAGGCTTGCGTTTGCCTTTCTACGGCTGGTCCATTAAATACTGTTGCATGGACTTTGGGTATTGTTTAACGGCGCTCAAGTGTTAAGCATGCTGGGGAATATGGGTGTTCGTTAATTCGATCGAAGGGTTTAACATCGCCTTGTAATATGTGATACTTATTTCTGCGACTGTAAGTGTAGTATGCGTATCGCCGGTTTCGTTGCTATATGTCAACGGCAATTGGGGTACGCACACGTGCTTACGTTGATGACATGTGATGTTATGCGTTGCTGTGCTATGATGTATATGATTGTCGTGATCGAATAGCCGGGGGGTTTTATGTGAGATGAGAGTTTTACTTTTCATTCATGTAAAATTCATTTGTAATGTAATATTCTTTTATTTGGGGCACTTCCGGGTTGAGAATGATGTCACCATTGATGTATATTATTTACTTTTCCGCATTAGGATAGACCCAAGGTGGAGAGCACAAGTGACTGGGTTCTAGAGTCTAGTGGGAGACCATCTCGAGGAGTCGGAACCAGGTATCCTAACTCTAGAATTGGTAGGCTCGCTTGCCACTCTCGTAGGGGTCTAGGGTGTGGGATTGGCTATTCATCACGACAGTGGAATCCGTATTTTCTATCGTTGGCTAAGTACTAAATATGGACATCCTAGTATATCCTATATGATCATATCTGTGTTTCTGCTACCTATATTTTGTGATGTGATCGCTAAATATATCTGAGACGAATGCAATATTATATATGAGATATATAATAGTCGTTGCTTATGTTTTGCACCCGCGCTAGTCCCGTCCCGGTATGCCGTTAGTTAAGTAACCTAACGGTGCATAACGCAATATTGCGGTAAATGCGGATGGCATAAGCGTACGTTGTATTTTCGTTTCTTTTCTGTGATTGGCTTAAGGACTTAAATGATGGGACTACATTAATATGATTAATGTAAAGAAAATAAACCTAAAAAGATGTTGTAGAATCAGATTTGAAAACCACTCGGCTTTTTACGAAAAAGCTACATTTCAAACTTGCGGAGCATAAGCCACTCCTTTTGAAAAACCATCTGATTCTACGACGATATCAAGTTCAAAGCGTTAAAAGTTTTCTTAAAAACCATACGCAGCCCTCCGTCATTTTAGGAAGTAGAGTACTTAGTATTCATGCTACGTTTGTTGACTATAGTTAAGGCATAGTGTACGGTAGCTAAGTGATGTTTTCCTACACTGCATATCATGCAGATTAATTAGGACATTCATGCGACTTTTTTGACCATAGTTAAGGGTCATGTGAGTGGGTCTAATTAATAAAGAAATGACGGGTAGAACTTGACTAGTGCTTATGATATGTTGACCATAATTAAGGTCATGGGTACTAGGGGTAAAAACCACATCAGGAATTTCAATAGTTATAATTTGCAATGAGATTGCATACCTTCCATATGATGGTTGGATCCCGATCCTACTGTGGGCAATAGTTGCTCCCATGAGAGTTTTGCAGTTTACAATTAGCTAACCTATTAGGTGTCTAGAAAGGTGTTAACGGGGCTACGCCTCTAGGATGACGAGGTTTATATTAATTAGGTCCGTGCGAAAGCACGGGAAACCTCCCTCAAGTACCAACACTGGCCTGGCTGAACGGTTAGCGAAGTTGCAGACTGTAATTAATCCTTGCTAGTTTTCTTTTTATGGTTTGAAAGAAAAGCTTTATTAAAGCAGTGGGAGACATTGATTAGATAAGATAATAACCAATCTGATCTTTGCAAGAGCTTTCGCTGAGTGTATTCTTTTCTCTCTCTTAATAGCAGATACCAATGACAGGACTCAAGCTTCTACTAGATAAAAATAAACTGAATGGGGCCAATTATAAAGACTGGCTGAGGAACCTTAACATTGTCTTGACTTATGATAAGGTATCATATGCCCTCACGGCTCCAGCCCCGCCCGTCCCAGGTCCTAAATCTTCAGTTGCGGATATTGAAGTCCGCAAGACATGGGACATTGATTGTGCCATGGCGAAATGCCTCGCGCTTGCATCGATGGATAACACACATCAGAAGCAGCACGAGAATATGGACGTCCAAGCCATATTTCTCCATACAAAGGAGTTGTATGGAGAGCAATCTTGTGTCTTACGATACGAAGCATCCAGAAAGTTGTTTCAGATGCGGATGGCCCCTGGCACACGAGTAGGAGATCATGTTTTGAAGATGATAGCTCTCATAGAAGATCTTGAGGACCTTGGGTGGACAATGAACAATGAGCAATATACTGATATTATTCTGCAGTCTCTCCCCTCCACCTTTGCTCAATTTATAGATAAGTTCAACATGAACAACATGGAGAAGGAACTACCTGAACTCCTTAATATGTTAAGGAGTGCAGAGAGCATGCTGAAGTCAGTGAACACTCCCGTTTTGAGTGTTGGGCCATCTTCCTCCTCTCGCCCGAAGGCTAAGGCCAAGGGAAAGATGAAGAAGAAACCTACCAAAACTAAGGGTGGAGTCAAAAAGGGAAAAGGGAAAGACAAGTCCATGACTGGGAAATCGGGGAAAGGGGAATGCTATCACTACCACAAAGTGGGACACTGGAAGCGCAACTGCACTGAGTACTTGGAGCTCAAGAAGAAGAAGCATGGGGATGCTTCCGCTTCAGGTGTGTTTGTGACAGAAAAATGTTTTTAATAAACTCTGCTTCCAGGGTATTAGATACCGGTTCAGGTTCTCACATTTGCAATTCTATGCAGGGGCTGAGAAATAGCAAGGTTTTGAAGACAGACCATACTTTCCGGGTTGGAAATGGTTCCAATGTACATACAGTTGCAGTGGGAGGGTATCACTTGAGGTTGCCGTCTGGATGTATATTGGTTTTGAACCCATGTTATTATGTACCTAGTATGCTTTGTAATATAAAATCCGTTTCTTTGTTAGACAATGAAGGATATAATTTTGTATTGCAGAACAATGTTATGAACATTCACCTGAATCAAATGTTGGTTGGGTATGGTACACATAATAACGGGATATACGTCCTAAATTAACACACTGTTTTCAGCATACAACACACTAATAAAAGAAAACTTTCAGAAATAAATGAAGATTTTCTTTGGCACTGTAGACTTGGTCATATTAACGAAACAAGACTAAACAAGTTACACAAAGATGGATATTTAAACCCTTTTGAATATAAATCTTATGCGACTTGCCAGTCTTGTATCAAGGGTAAAATGTGTAGGGTTCCTAGGCACCCTAATGAGGTCTCACATGGCATCAACCATGCCAATTTCAAATTTTAACGTGCCGAGAAACCCTAAACAACGGATCGTCGGCTAGATTTCTAGGCGAAACAATAAACTAGTTAACAATTAACTAAGAGATACGGAAATACAACCTTTGTAGATCCGGTTCTCCACCTCCATAGCTCCGCAATGAAGTCTCCTCGCTGTCCATAAGAAGTCCCGGGCTCTAGCGTCGGCTTCATCGGAGAATGGACGGGCTAGGTCATCGATGTCCATGCCGAAGATGATCTACGTCGAGGCATCGCTAAATCAAGCTCCGACTTCACCAAGTCAAGAAACTTGTGAAGAAAACACACTCTACTACTTGGCAAGAGGTAGAGGATGAAGAAATAGGAAGTGGGTAGACTTTTGATTTGGATTTCACACTCTTTTTCATCACTTGCCATTGATGGAGGCAAGCTTTCTTCACTTGAAGAAATGAAGAAGAAGAAGGTAAAATGTTATGATAAGTTATTAGAAAATATAAAATAAAAGAATACTTATCATACTCTTTAACCATGGTAATGTGTAGAGAATCAATCATGGTTAAAGGAATGTTTAGGGTCAAGCTAAAGACAAAATGGTCACTTAGTCAAAGTGTTCATGAAGCTTCATGAAAACAACAAAGAAAGCCACCATTTAATCTTTATGCAAATCATTTTCCAAAAAGAATAAATAGATAAATAAATGAATAAGGAAATAGTAAACCCTAACCATTTCATTAACCAAGGTTTAATTCTTTACACTTAACCAAAAGGCATGTATCATCAAACATGATACAAGCAAGTGCACAAAATCATATCGCATATGCAATGCGCACATCCGAGTGAGAAAATCCATTTAAAGTGAACCGATACTAGTTAATGCAAAGTAATATATCAAATATATAATTATGCATTAAATAATTAAATCAACACTTGATTCAATGATCCGGTCATGTCGCACACAACCGACTAGTATACAATGTATCGGCTTATCGAATCAATCCTTGATTCGATATCTAGGTTATATCGAATATAACCAATCGATACATTCATCGCGAGAATGGAATACGGTATCACATACACGTATTATTCTCGGTCCCGCACATATCTCATATGCGCTCCTATTTCGTTTCGCTTGAGCCAGGAAACCTCTGTGTAGGACTCTAAAGACTCGTCAATACGCCGGCAGTAGATGATGATCATATCAAACACCCACAAGCCGCAAGCGGTCTGCTAAACGTAACGGCCACCCGGGTATTGAGCGATCTGAAGATCGACGAGCAAGCCCGCTCACACTCCAGTGAATCCAACCAGTAACACTACCGCACAGTCCGGTCTGATCGTCTGATATGTCGCATATCTTGCCTAGGGGTGGTTAACGTCAGACCCCAATAGCTCGATAAGTCGTGTCGATATGAGGTCTATAACAATTCGAGAAACTACTGGTAACACTTACCAGTAAATCTCAGCAACCCTGGCCAGGGATTTCCTGTTATAGCCAATCGAATACAGCGCAACATCCACTCCCTATACCGGGAGAGACGAATCCCCTCCTATCGCTCATTGCCTCCATGTGACTCGGGACTGTACCCAAAAACCACCGTTTTGCACGCTCTCTTGGACGTGGTAAGATGGAAATCAAAGCACAGTGGGAACCACACAAGACTCTATGACGATCTCGGGTCAACAGACTACTCTGTACCAGTGTCACCAGAGAACTGCCATCTGACGTGAGGTATAATACCATCTGGGAGTTCTCGGCAAGTCCGTCCAGTGTACCCAGTCTCCACTGAGCACCCGTATATCATCTCTGATGTCAAACACCAATGGATATGGGATCATCCATCGCCCATCTGTATGGGTCGAGAAGGTATACGCTAGTCTACTCTGGTATATCGATGCCCCGTCTCGATACACCCACGACTAGGGACTTTGAAGGATGTACTTATAGACTACCACATCCCCACTAGTATGATCTGCATCATAGTCCAGGTAGTCAAGCACACATCTTAAGGGCTTTACCAACATGTAACAGAGAGACAATCAGTATTCACATTAAGGTAAAGAGCAACCAGATAGCATACTATCATGTCGAGCAAGAAAGTCCTCCCTATATACGTCCTAGCATCCACTACAATATACATCATATGTACAGTAATGGCCTCTAGGGCATACATATAACTAACAATCTCCCACTTGCACTAGGGCCATCTGTAGCAGTGGTTGTAGTATCTCATACTCAACCATCCCATAAAAGTCTCTCTCTGGGAACAGGCCTTTGTGAGTGGATCCGCTGTGTTGTCCTCTGAGTCTACTCTCCTAACCTCGATCTTCTTGGAGATCAACCATCTCCATGATCAAGTGATACTGCCTTAGAATATGTCTGGATCACTGATGGGACCGGCGTTCCTTGGCATAAGCCACAACTCCATTGTCACACAATAGGAGGAACATAGTTCATCTCATGAACCAATATACACCCAAACAGCCTCTTTGGTAGCATCTTAAGTAGCGATGTATCCAGCCTTTATCGTCTAGTATGTCACGGTATCTAGCTTGGAACTCTTCCAACATACCGTCCCTTTACTGAGGGTAAAGACAATACCTGTGACTAATATTCAGTCGTCTTTATCACCCTGGAACCCTTCCAGTGATTCTCCCCAGGATCGGTTGATACCATCTCACTACAACTAATGAGAATCCTAACATCCAATTAGATCTATCGCATAGATCAAACTCAGGATTTAGGAGGTATCACTTTGATCCTATAGAGAATCATTGTGATAAACGGAGATTGACCGAGCGTAGCATAGGAAACTCCTTCCCTATCAAGAGTATGTCATCCACGTACTCTACGAGGATCGTCACCATACTCCCTACTACCTTCTTGTTTATACAAGGTTCATCTACTATTTTGATGATGTCAACTTCTTTGACTAATCCATCAAAATAGATGTTCCAACTCCGCGATGCCTGCTTTATCCTATAAAACATCTTGTACACGTTTTCGCTGCTCCCACTGTTTACGAAGCCCTCTGGCTGTGTACTTATAGACGCTCTCTTCCAAATCATCATTTAGAAAAGCAGTCATGACACCCAACCGCCAGATATCGTAGTTATGGTATGTAGCCGTGGCAAGTAGGATCTGAATGGACTTAAGCATAGCTCCTTAGAAAAGGTCTCATCATGATCCATACCCGGTTAATGATGCAAACCTTTAACAAGTCTAGCTTTGAAAGTCTCAACTTTTCCATGTACACCAAGTAATCTTCTCAAGATATACCTGCTCCTGATGGGGATTTAACCCTTCAGATATAGAAACCAAAGTCCATACTTTGTTGGTGTATAAGGATTCCATCTCAGATCGATAAACATCCAGCCATTCTTACAGAGTCTCACTCTTGATGGCCAGCTCGAAACTAGTTGGGTCATCATCTCATGATGCAATCCTCGCTCCCACTGTCATAGAGAAACCGAAGTATCTCTCAGGTGGGTGAGGAACCCTACTAGATCGGCGGAGAGGCTGAGGTTCGTTGGTATCTACTGAATCCTTTGGTTCTATTAAATCATCAGCTGTATTTTGTATAGCTGGAACCTTTCCAGTTCTACATAACAGACTTTGTCTCGAGCTTGTCCGGATTTTGCTTTTAGACATAGGCCGGACAACCCCAAATCTTAACTAGCTTAAGACATGGGCTCTTCCCTTTCCATATCTCATATGGAGTGGTAGGCAACTGATTTGATTCGAACCTATTCAATAGGTATGCATCTTCTCAAGTGCATAACCCCTAAAAGGAAATAGGTAACTCAGTAATACTCATCATAGAGCACACCATATCATATAGGGTGTGATTGCTCCGCCCCGATATACCATCGTGCTATGGTGTATTCGGAGGAGTAATGCCGAGAGAGAATCTCATTCTCCTTTAGAATAATCCAGGAATTCCGTGCTCAAGTAATCTCCTCCTTGATCACATCAAAGGACATAATACTTATACCCGTATTTTGGTTCTCTACTTCTAACTTATATTCTGTGAATATCTTAAAAGGTTCGAACATGTGTTTCAACAGGAACATAGGTCTGAATCTCGAAAGATTATCAGAGAATGTAATGAAGTAAAAAGAACCGGTCTTGGTATGTGTAGACAGGGGACTTACATACATCAACATGTATCATCCCAAGAGTTCACTAACTCTTTCTCTGTTTCCAATAAACGGAGCTATGGTCATCTTATCTTTGTGACATGACTGGCGAGTTTCACAAGATGTAAATTCAAACTGATTTAAATATGCATCTATATGTAACTCTAGCTAGTCGGGTCGCATAGATATGACCTAGTCTACAATACCTCAAGAAGGATTCGTTCATTTCTGAACTCTTCCTCTTGTGTGTGTTCTGTATACTAAAGAACTGTAGTTTGATTTAGAACGTCAATGCTTTTAGATAACGTGCCTGAACCGATCAACTTTTGATATAGGAAATGTTCAAAACATTATCCAACTATACAAAATTTTATCATTTCTTTACTGATAAAGAAACTAATATGATTTTGTATATCAGGTTCGGTATCTAATAACATTCGTTCAGAATCAATGTATTTGTAATACAGGGTGACAGTGACCAACAGACTTGGCTGCAACACTTGCCCCGTTTTCTGCCTCATGAAACTTATCACCCGTTCTCAGTTCTCTACCTATCTGTAGCCCTATGTAACAGATTACATATCTGGGATCCTGATCTGGTATCACATACCCAGGACGTAGAGGATACTGAGAAACAGTTCTCTGTAATGAACACACCCGAAAATGATGCATCAACATGCACTCTCTTCGTTTGGGCGGCACGGGAAATCTGGTATTCCCCAATTTCCTGCTCTGTCTTATAACAATTATAAGTTGGAGCGGGACCAACGTTCCCCAGCTCAGTATAACAAGCGGGTTCGGTCAATATTCCGTATTATTATCTTGATTAAGGCGTGATATGGTCGCTACCAGGAGAGAGAGAGAAGAAAACACTCAGCGTGCGCTCTGCAAGAATAGATTGGTTATTATTTTATCTAATCAGGATGGCTCCCACTGCTTTTTACCAAATCTTCCTTCAAACCCTAAAAGGAAAGACTAGCCGGGATTAATTACACACTACAAGTTCGCCAATCTTTCAGCCAGGCCAGTGTCGGTACTTTGAGGGAGGTCCCCCGTGCTTTCGCACGAACCTAATTAATGTAAACCTCGTTTTCCCAGAGGCGTAACCTCGTTAACACCTTTCTAGACACCTACTTGATCGGCTAATTGTAATGTATAAAACTCTCCCAGGAGTAACACTTACTCGCAGCGGGTATCGGGATCCAACTATCTCATAGAAGGTATGCAATCTCATTGCAAATTTCAACACTTGAAATTCCCAATAATATTTTGCCCCTAACGTGCTATGACCTTGACGAAAGCCAACAAACCATAGCCCGCTAGTCAAGTTCAACCCGTACATTTCTTGATCGAATTAAACCCACCCGCACGACCCTTGACGAAAGCCAACAAAGCCGCACGACTACCCTAATCCAATCGCATCGTATGCTAGCAGATAAGCAGCATATAGCTACCGCACACTGCACCTTGACGAAAGCCAACAAATGCATCACGAATACTATATACTACTTATCTGAAATGACGGAGGGCTACGACAGGTTTTTCTGAAAACTTATTGCGTAATGAACTTGATATCGTTGTAGGATCGAATGAATTTTGAAATGGAGTGTTTTTGAGGCTTTTCTAGTTTTGCTAAAGGAGTCACTCCCGGTGAAGGGATCGTCGGTCCTTTCCTCGTCGAATGAGGTGTGGGATATATCATATATATCACTGTGCAAAGCAAAAACTCTTAAAAGCAATCAAAAGAAAAACCGAGTGTGTAGCATCTGCCAGTTATTGCTAAAGGAGTCACTCCCGGTGAAGGGATCTCGGTCCTTTCCTCATCGAATAAGGTGCAAGATGTATCACATATACCTCTGTGCAAAGCAAGAACTGTAGCTACCTGTTTTATTTTGAAATTCGATTCTACAACATCTTAGGTTTCTTTTATTTCATTAATCTCATTAATGAAGTCCCATCATTTAATTACCTAAACATCACAGATAAATACGACGTACACTTATGCCATCCGCATTCGCCTCGATGTCCCCTCGTGCACCGTTAGGTTAGGTGACTAACGGCAGAGCGGGGCAGGGCTAGCGCGGGTGTAAAACATAAGTAACGTCTATATAATATATCATATATACTATATACAGTATCTATCACAGAACACATCACATGATCAAATCACAGATATCGCAGCAGAAGAATCATATGAAATATTGGATATACTAGGACGTCCGTGTTTTCAATACGAGCCAGTATAAAACACGGATTCCACGGTCGCGATGAATAGCCAAACCCATACCCCTAGACCCCTACGAGAGCGGCAAGCTACCCTACCAATTCTAGAGTTAGGAGACCCGGACTCGACTCCTCGAGTTGGTCTCCCACTGGACTCCAGAACCCGGTTACTTATGCCCTCCTCCTTGGGTCTATCCTAGTGCGGAAACGTAAATAATATACAAACGGTGAAAACTTCCGCAACCTGGAAGCGCCCCAATAAAAGAATATTACATACAAGTTTTTACATGAATGAAAATGAAAAACACTCATCTCACATAAAAACCCCCGGCTATTCAAACACGACGATCCAATATAACATATCCAGCAACACATAACATCACATGTCATCAACGTAAGTAAATATGCGCATCCCAATTGTCGTTGACATAAAGCAACGAAACCGGCGATATCACATATTACACTTACGGTCACAGAAAAGAAAGTGTAAAACTACAACACTTGGAATCCGCAACCTCCTCAGACATCGCATGCCTGACCAAATGAATTACTTAGACATCGCATGCCTAACGATTATAAACCCCGCATTTTAGTCTCATTATCGAAAACACTTTTCAATACCAAGTCGGGCAATTCAACAGGATTCCCGACATTCTGATCGAATGCTCGTCGCAAACTTTAGTAGGCGGCCGCACCCCTAACGCCGTCGACGAAGTGCACCAAGGCGGAACACCGCTACCGGGAGCACCCGAACGGATGCTTTCGGCGACGGGGTTCTCCTACAGTCACTTGGTCGAGGCTATGGAGTGAGGCTGTCTATTAAGTTTACCCGGCGAGTATCCGCGTACGCTACGTGATTGCGACGGACTTTTGATCACATCAAAATTCCGTGGCAACCGATCATGTGAGACTAAACTGCTATGTTTATAACATTCATTCAGTTATCTCATAACTACTTGTGAATTCCAATTATTGTATCACATTCCGGATAAATAGAAAATGTTAAACTTTCCGATCGAACAATCGAACACCCAAGTTTTCCCGAAACAGGTCAACACATGAAATAAGTCTAACAACATTCAGTTCGTGCCTCAGTACCAACGGTCCAGCCGTAGAAGGGTCAAGCCAACGCCTCACATGTGGCACGCCGTACTGCCCCAAACCCGAAGGTTCAAAGGGCAGTTCAAGACGGTCACATAATCGAGTTAAGGTTTGTTGTCTTCTAGAGGGTCCATCGCGTTACTTGCACTACTTAGAACGTCGTTAAACTACGGAAAAATCCAACACTTGGAAATTTCCCGACAGGGGAAAAATTGGGTATTTATATCCGGTCGAACTTTTTAACATATTCAAAAACTTATCCGGAAAGCCACACAGACAAAATTTGATAATCCGATCGAACATTGGAATTCCCAAAACAACCCAGAAAAATTTAACTCTTGAAAAAATATTAAAAATACCCAGGAAAACCAGCACTGTCAAATAGGAGTTACTGTGCAAACATCACCTCATAATACGACAAACAGGCCGCGTTTCCGCCGCACTAGCCATGCTCGTGCCGCGGAAACGTGGCGCTTTAATGGAATTAGGGCACACGACTTCACAGTAACTCTTAGATATTCCTGCTGATATTTCTACATATTTTTAATGTTGAAAAATGCACGTTTTAAGAAAAAGTCCAGAGAGCAATTTTTTGGGTCGGGTTTCGGTTCGATCGGGTTTCAAATTCCGTCTTGACTTCGTCTAAGGCTCTAGCTAGGCTCTGATACCACTGTAGGGTTCCTAGGCACCCTAATGAGGTCTCACATGGCATCAACCATGCCAATTTCAAATTTTAACGTGCCGAGAAACCCTAAACAACTGATCGTCGGCTAGATTTCTAGGCTAAACAATAAACTAGTTAACAATTAACTAAGAGATACGGAAATACAACCTTTGTAGATCCGGTTCTCCACCTCCATAGCTCCGCAATGAAGTCTCCTCGCTGTCCATAACAAGTCCCGGGCTCTAGCGTCGGTTTCATCGGAGAATGGACGGGCTAGGTCATCGATGTCCATGCCGAAGATGATCTACGTCGAGGCATCGCTAAATCAAGCTCCGACTTCACCAAGTCAAGAAACTTGTGAAGAAAACACACTCTACTACTTGGCAAGAGGTAGAGGATGAAGAAATAGGAAGTGGGTAGACTTTAGATTTGGATTTCACACTCTTTTTCATCACTTGCCATTGATGGAGGCAAGCTTTCTTCACTTGAAGAAATGAAGAAGAAGAAGGTAAAATGTTATGATAAGTTATTAGAAAATATAAAATAAAAGAATACTTATCATAATCTTTAACCATGGTAATGTGTAGAGAATCAATCATGGTTAAAGGAATGGTTAGGGTCAAGCTAAAGACAAAATGGTCACTTAGTCAAAGTGTTCATGAAGCTTCATGAAAACAACAAAGAAAGCCACCATTTAATCTTTATGCAAATCATTTTCCAAAAAGAATAAATAGATAAATAAATGAATAAGGAAATAGTAAACCCTAACCATTTCATTAATCAAGGTTTAATTCTTTACACTTAACCAAAAGGCATGTATCATCAAACATGATACAAGCAAGTGCACAAAATCATATCGCATATGCAATGCGCACATCCGAGTGAGAAAATCCATTTAAAGTGAACCGATACTAGTTAATGCAAAGTAATATATCAAATATATAATTATGCATTAAATAATTAAATCAATACTTGATTCAATGATCCGGTCATGTCGCACACAACCGACTAGTATACAATGTATCGGCTTATCGAATCAATCCTTGATTCGATATCTAGGTTATATCGAATATAACCAATCGATACAATCATAGCGAGAATGGAATACGGTATCACATACACGTATTATTCTCGGTCCCGCACATATCTCATATGCGCTCCTATTTCGTTTCGCTTGAGCCAGGAAACCTCTGTGTAGGACTCTAAAGACTCGTCAATACGCCGGCAGCAGATGATGATCATATCAAACACCCACAAGCCGCAAGCGGTCTGCTAAACGTAATGGCCACCCGGGTATTGAGCGATCTGAAGATCGACGAGCAAGCCCGCTCACACTCCAGTGAATCCAACCAGTAACACTACCGCACAGTCCGGTCTGATCGTCTGATATGTCGCATATCTTGCCTAGGGGTGGTTAACGTCAGACCCCAATAGCTCGATAAGTCGTGTCGATATGAGGTCTATAACAATTCGAGAAACTACTGGTAACACTTACCAGTAAATCTCAGCAACCCTGGCCAGGGATTTCCTGTTATAGCCAATCGAACACAGCGCAACATCCACTCCCTATACCGGGAGAGACGAATCCCCTCCTATCGCTCATTGCCTCCATGTGACTCGGGACTGTACCCAAAAACCACCGTTTTGCACGCCCTCTTGGACGTGGTAAGATGGAAATCAAAGCACAGTGGGAACCACACAAGACTCTATGACGATCTCGGGTCAACAGACTACTCTGTACCAGTGTCACCAGAGAACTGCCATCTGACGTGATGTATAATACCATCTGGGAGTTCTCGGAGAGTCCGTCCAGTGTACCCAGTCTCCACTGAGCACCCGTATATCATCTCTGATGTCAAACACCAATGGATATGGGATCATCCATCGCCCATCTGTATGGGTCGAGAAGGTATACGCTAGTCTACTCTGGTATATCGATGCCCCGTCTCGATACACCCACGACTAGGGACTTTGAAGGATGTACTTATAGACTACCACGTCCCCACTAGTATGATCTGCATCATAGTCCAGGAAGTCAAGCACACATCCTAAGGGCTTTACCAACATGTAACAGAGAGACAATCAATATTCACGTTAAGGTAAAGAGCAACCAGATAGCATACTATCATGTCGAGCAAGAAAGTCCTCCCTATATACGTCCTAGCATCCACTACAATATATATCATATGTACAGTAATGGCCTCTAGGGCATACATATAACTAACAAAATGACCAAAAATCTGTTTACAGGATATGGAGAAAGAGTTACTGAGCTCTTAGGCCTCATACATAGTGATGTATGTGGGCCAATGTCTACATAGGCTAGAGGCGGTTTTTCATACTTCATTACTTTCACTGATGATTTCTCAAGATTCGGTCATGTATTTTTATTAAAGCACAAGTCCGAAGCTTTCGAGAAATTCACTGAATATAAATTAGAAGTAAAAAAAAAACCAGCTTGAGCATTAAAATGCTTCGACCAGATCGAGGTGGGGAGTATCTCAGTACAGAGTTTGCAGACTTCCTAAGAAAGAATGGGATTCTCTCTCAGCTCACTCCTCCTTACACACCACATCACAATGGTGTGTCAGAACGATGGAATCAGACCCTATTAGATATGGTTCGTTCCATGATGAGTTATGCTGAGTTACCCGTCTCCTTTTGGGGGCATGCATTGGAGACTGCAGCGTTTCTACTGAATAGGATCCCAGACAAAACCGTGTATACCACGCCATATGAGATATGGCATGGGAAGAGACCATCTCTTAAACGAGTTAAGATTTGGGGTTGTCCAGCCTATGTTAAAAAGCAGAATCCGTACAAACTCGAGACACGGTCAGTCATGTGTAATTTTGTGGGATATCCAAAGAATTCATATGGATATCTATTCTACCACAAGGAGGAACAAAAGGTGTTTGTTTCTCAGTATGCCACATTTTTAGAAAAAGAGTTTTTTTTACAAATGATACAAATGGTAGTGTGGTAGATCTAGAAGAGGTTCTAGAAACACAAACAGCAAATGACGACTTGGTTGAACCGGCTGTTGCAACAGAAACTGATGAACCTCGGCCACTCCGTAGATCTGGTTGGACTTCTCGCCCACCGGAGAGGTACTACGGTTTCCTCATTGATGGTGACAGAGAAGACTGCATCATGGAGGATGATGATCCTACCATCTTTCAGAAAGCTATCACGAGAGGAGACTCAGTAAAGTGGCTGGATGCCATGAGATCTGAAATGGAGTCTATGTACACCAACAAAGTATGGACTTTGGACATTGTGCCCCTGGGGTAAAACCCGTGGGGTGCAAATGGATCTTTAAAAGAAAGATTGGTGTAGATGGGCAGGTAGAAACCTATAAGGCAAGACTTATTGCGAAGGGTTTTCGTCAAAGACCAGGTCTGTACTATGACGAAATTTTTTCTCCCATAGCCATGCTTAAATCCATTCGGATCCTACTTGCTATTGCTGCTCACTACGACTATGAAATCTGGCAGGTGGACGTTAAAACTGCATTTCTAAATGGAGATTTAGAAGAATGTGTTTATATGGATCATCCAGAGGGCTTCATTGACAGTGGGAGCAGCGGGAAAGCATGTAGATTGCTTAAATCCATTTATGGATTAAAGCAGGCATCACGGAGTTAGGACATCTGTTTCGATGATATTATCAAAGAGTTTGATTTCATCAAAAATCCAGATGAACCTTGTGTTTATAAGAAGACTGTAGGGAGAGCTGTCACATTCCTCGTATTGTACGTAGATGACATTCTTCTGATAGGAAATGATATTCCTATGCTACAGTCGGTCAAATCTTTCTTATCACTAAGGTTCTCCATGAAGGATCTGGGTGATGCCACATACATTATGGGCATTAGGATTTATAGGGATAGATCCAAGAGGTTATTGGGATTGTCCCAAACCAGGTACATTTACACCATCCTAAAAAGGTTTAGTATGGAAGACTCCAAGTGGGGTGCCTTATCCGCTTGCCATGGGGTCACTCTCTCTAAGGACTTTTGCCTAAAGACCGATGAAGAGAGAGCTCGCATGAGCATTATATCCTATGCTTCGGCAGTAGGATCTATAATGTATGCGATGTTATGTACACGCCTAGATATAGCTTATGCACTTAGTGTAGTAAGCAGGTATCAATCCAACCTAGGGGAGAATCACTGGATAGCTGTGAAGAATATTCTTAAATACTTGCGAAGGACTAAAGAATTGTTCTTGGTGTATGGTAATGGAGGCCTTTATTGATTCGAGCTTCCAGAGTGATAAGGATGACAGCAAATCTATCTCTGGGTTTGTATTTACCCTCAATGGAGGGGCAGTAAGTTGAAAGAGTTCCAAACAAGATATCATTGCAGACTCTACGATGGAAGTTGAATACATTGCTGCGAATAATGCCGCCAAGGAAGCCGTCTGGATGAGGAAGTTCATCTCGGAGCTAGGAGTAGTTCCAAACATTATTGATCCAATACCATTGAATTGTGATAATAATGGGGCTATGGCGTTAGCCAAGGAGCCCAGGTCCCATCAGCGGTCCAGACACATCCTGAGGTGCTTTCATTTAATCCGGGAGATTGTAGACCGCCGCGAGATTGAGATTAGGAGAGTAGACACAAAGAATAACACCTCGGATCCACTCACCAAGGCCTTCCCTCAGCCGCAACATGAGCGACTTTTTGAGATGTTGGGTATGAGATACGCCAATAACTGGCCTCAGTGCAAATGGGAGATTGTTGGATATATGTATGCCCTAGAGGGCATTATATGATAGTGGATGTATTTATACATCTATATATATTCAGTATACATTCTTTCTCGACATGATAGTATGCTATCTGGTTCTACTTTATCTGACATGTTGACTTGATCATGCTATTATTCATTTACACATGTTGATAAAGCCCTGAGGATATTTGCTTGACTACTGTGATTATGATGGAGATCATACTAGTGGGACGTCTGTAATCTATAAGCATATCCTGAAATATCCCTAGTCGTATGTGTATCGAGATAAGGCATCGATATACCAGAGTAGACTAGCGTGTATGATACTAGACCCATATGATGGGAGATGGATGTTCCCACATCCATTGATGTTTGACATCGAGATCATATACGGGTGCTCAGTGGAGACTGGGTACACAGTACGGACTCGCCGAGAACTCCTATATGGTATTATATCTATCGTTGGATGGCAGTTCTCAGGTGACACTGGTACAGGTTAGTCTGTAGACCCGAGAACGTCATTGAGTCTTGTGTGTTCTCCCACTGTAGTTTGATTACCACCCTACCACGACTCTACTGAGTCATGCAAACAGGTGGCTTTTAGGTACAGTCCCGAGACACATGGAGACTGTGAGCGATAGGAAGGGCTTCGTCTCTCCCGGTATTGGTAGTTGATATTGTGCTGTGCTGGATTGGCTATATCAGTAAGTCCCTGGCCAGGGCTATTGAGATTTACTGATAAATTTTATCAGTAGTTTCTCGATCTGTTATTGACCATTCATTGGCACGACTTATTGAGTTATTGGGGTCGATGTTACCATCCCTAGACTCAATATTCAGCATATCTGACGAAGAGACCGGACTATACGGTAGTGTTGCCGGTTGGCTCGACGGGAGTTGTGACAGGTTCGCTTGTTTTCTTCTGATCGCTCAATACCCGGGTGGCCGTTACGTTTAGCTGACCTCTTGCGGTTTGGGGTGCTTGATATAATCATCGCCCACTGCCGGCATATTGACGAGTCTTAGAGTCCCACAATAGAGTTACCTAGCCCAGGCGAAACGATATGGCGTGCATATGTGATATACGTGGGGACCACCCGGGTGGCCGTTACGTTTAGCTGACCTCTTGCGGTTTGGGGGTGCTCGATATAATCATCGCCCACTGCCGGCGTATTGATGAGTCTTAGAGTCCCACAATGGAGTTACCTAGCCCAGGCGAAACGATGTGGCGTGCATATGTGATATGCGTGGGGACCCGATTAAATGCGCGTATGTGTCGCGACTCGAAATATTAGCTCATGACCAGCACTTGAATCACGCAACGTCTAAAAGCGTAATGGAATTCAAGTAAGCTGAAACCCAGAAATCTAAACCTTTTTAAGAAAATAAAGGAAGTGAAGTTTTGAAATAAAGGTATAATGAAATCAAGTTTTCTTAATGCATAGAAAAGGAACATGAAAATGCAAGTGAAATTCGGTAGTTTGAAAACGTGTTTCGTCTTTTAAAAATTTAGGCTGCACCACCTTCGTATATTTTGATCCAAAACCATAAATACATAACAAGAATAATGGCATCCCCAAGCGGGAGCTAGCTCTTCACCAAACGGCGGATCACAACCACGCAAGACGATATATGTAAGTATACGACGCCCAACGGCGAAGATCACCACAAATATAAAGAAAAGCAAGACATAAAAACCACAAGTAGCAGAAAACACCTCGCTCTAAGTCTCGCAACCATAATCCCACTAAGTCTCATTACTTACACAAATACAAATTTTGATTGATGGAGTTGACTAGATACAATATGAAATATAAATACAAAAGTGGGTACGATACAAATGCCCAACCTACTAATGCAAAACACCAAAATGAAGCTATGTGCCAGCGATGCCGCTACTGATCCGTGCGGTCAACCTGCAAGAACTGTGGCACAACGGGGGTGAGTTGCCAACTAGTGAGTAGAAAAATATTTACAAGTATAAATCGAATAAACAACGACTCCTAGGTCAATTATATTATAAAGCTAATATTTTGATATCTAGGGTGACCGGGTCTGTATATGTGCCAACAAGGTAGTTAATGCATATAGCATGTGGATAGCATCCAACAGTATAATCAATTCATGTATGCATGTGGATCTCGTCCACTCATATAATCAATGTATGTATGCATGTGGATCCCGTCCACGTATCAACCACTGACACAAAAACATCATGCATGTAAATATCAAAAAAGCATATGCATGAAAATATGAGAATATAAATCAACATGTGTCCCTCGCGACACCTCAAAATCATGGAACCTGAGTGTCCATCATCGACACTTGAAACATCATGAACCTGTTGTATGTTAAAGCGGCGGTCCTCCCGAGAGGTAGACACCTGTGTCCAGCATCGACACATAAATCCTCATATCTCCCGGGCTCCGTCAGTCCGGATCGGCCTACGGGCTCCGTCAGTCCGGATCGGCCCATATCATTTCTCGAATCCGGTAGGTATCCTTCGGATATCCGCCGAGACTAAATACTATCACCGATGGGTAGTGCTCCCCTGCTAGGCTCACCGTCTAACAATACGAGTCTTCTTTCCCCTGGGTACCTCACCGGGTCGACCATGTACCCACAGACGGTGCTTACCGCTCCTCGAATCGGGTTTGACATGCCAATCTCAGAACCGAGAAAACACATGTTGTACGCACTTAAATATCATATTAAGAGAAACCGGGTTTTTAAAACAGTACATGCTTTCTTTTAAAATAGCCACGGTTCTCAAATCCAGAAATCTCATGAAAATAACATATCTCAATGCGTAAAAGCGTAAAGCATGATGTATACGACATATAACAGAAATGTAAGCATATCCGTATATCATGCAATATGGAACAGTGATATGACATATTAAGGGAAAACCGTTCTTTTAAATGGATCCAGTTTTTAAAATAGTACATGCGGTCCCCAAATCTCCAAAATCGAATGCAATACCGTATAAAGATGCACATGTGTATATACGCAAGTACGGACGTACAAATGTGTATGTCCGCAAGTATAGGTGTACAATATGTATGTACGCATGTATGGTGTACAATATGTATATCATGATGCAGCAACTCTACTGTATAGTGACATGGCAATTATCGATGATGAAGTGTGTGAGCCGGCAAATCTGTGTACGTGTAACATACACATCATCGATAATGGTGCAGGTGTACTAGCACAGGTATAAGCAATGCAATGAGAATAATATGAATGCAGCATAAGGTAAATCATATGCAAATGTTGACAGGTATAAGTATCTAACATGATCGAGTCGGTGAATCAATCAATCGGCATCCAGCCTCACAACATCCTGTATGGTATACTCCATCGTACGGCATCCTCTAATCAAGGGTATGGATCAAAGCTTAATTCAAACTCATCACGTACGGAAAATCATCGTACGACGGCATTAAGCTATCAGGGATCCTATCATCCTATAAGACGAGGAGGGTACGGACCTAACGTCTCGTACGGCTACCACTCACGATTAACAACATATATAAATATCTCTATATACCTATGCCCCAGGTCACATCCGTAATAATCTCATATCCGGGGACCGGAAGGGTATAAATCATCTCAATGGACTCGCATCCGTATACCAACATATTATCAAATCATCATATCGCGTCATATATTCTTTTCATCACATTGATATCCCTCATCAAGTCAATTTTACAAATACATTCTACCTTTACTATAAGCATAAGTATCTAATCTAACATACACACCCGAACCATACAAATAGTTTTTGAAAGATGCGAATCGTAGTTTTGAAAGTAGGGGCTACGGTGTTTTTAAGGAAAAGATATCATTTAAAAATCCGTAACATCCCTCAAGGTATCTGTTTAGAAGATGCATACGATTCTTCAGTGTGGAAATAGGTATGGTTCAGATGACACATCTACGTCGACTATCTAGTCCTATAGTACCATAAACGGCAATATTATCAAATCTCATTCTGAAGTCTCGTCATCACATACTTGTCATATCGTATCATTTCTAACTATCCTTAGTTTATAATATGGTTTCACTAACAATCTTTTAACTCTTACCCTAGTTTCTAAATCTAGGTTTTCTTAACCATATGCTACAAATTGGTTTCCACCAAAACTTTGCAGGGGTGCTATACGCCATCCATCTGACTTCCACCGTGGATATAGATCCACTCACCTTGCTTTTTGCTTGACGAAGTCGATGACGCCATGCTCCGTCACATCGTAATCCACGCGAAGGTACCTACAATAATAACACATATCGCAACGCTATTAAAATCGAATCCGGAAACCAAAACGGCACACGGATCGCCTATAGGTTAGAACATATGGCCTACGCATGCAAAAACAACCAAACAACCCTTGTTGTCGATGTTCAAACATCCAACAACCCAATACAAATCCAAATAGCAAAACCAAACATTTCAATTTACGGAAAACATAGCCAAAATCACATCAAAGTGCTCCCAGATTTTGACTCTGGTTAAACTAGCCAATTTTGCATATGGGGTTGCTCTAGATATCTGCTAAGGAAGACATGAAGCAAACACCAACCCAAACCATCAAGACCAGGCCGCAATTTGTGGCCTGGGGGATTAAATCTGCGGCCAGACTAGGTGATATTGGGCTCGGGTTTCAGGGAGTGGTCCATGGTTGCCTGCATGTCTCGTGGTCATGGGAACTTATTTTATAAAGGCCTCGGGTCATCCTAGATTCCTAAATACCATCCCAAACTGTCACAATTTCCGACTTTGGGAAATCCGAAATCTGATTGGTTTCTAATCTGGGTCTAGGCCAGTAAAGACATCTCTCAAGTGTAAGTAAACACCCACTGCTGGTTATAGGTCCACAAAGTAACCCATCCCTTCTCTTGATTTTCCAAACATCACAATACCACACTAAAACAACTCCTAAACTAAACAAAAATGCTAGGAATTAAAACTAAACTAAATGGAAGGGATTATACCTCATGTGTGCAGCTCAAGAAAAACCCTAGCTCTCCAAAGTCATTAAAATCCCACATTGATGGGTCCAAAGTGTAGAGAGTGAAGAGAGGATCAACTTTAATGAAAGGGGTTTAGGGTTTTGATGGAGATTTAGAGATGATTTCTTGGGGTGAAGGTGGAGGGAGTGAGATGAAGGAGGAGATGAAAACAAAAAGGGGGAGGATGAAGATGGCTAACCTCTCTCTCTCTCTTCTCTTATTCTCACCCTCACTCACTATTTACCCTTTTACCCTTTCTCTTTTTAACCTTTTCTTATTTATTAAAAACCAAACCATATAATACCCAAAACAACACAAGAAACAACATGTAACCAGAATGCGACATGCCATGGTGCACTAGCCATGAAAACCTGTAAAAATACAGATTTGGCATAAGTGTGATTAGCAGTGCACCAATCGGGTTTTCATCTAAACTCCATATAATAAATTTTTAAAATGCTAAATCCTTTAAATATATTTTTAAATGAATAAATCATTTTAATTTCCATTTTTTTCTTAATTATTGGTATATATTTATACTCTTTTTCGAAAACCCCAGTTTTGCAAACCGGGCAATTTTCGGGAAATATATTATTTTAATATTATTTCCAAAAATAATATTTTATATTTTCTGAAATGTTACAATCTTCCCCCCTTAAAGAAATTCGGTCCCCAAATTTAAATTAAAACCCCTAAAATCTAAAACATTTCAATAATCAGCCTAAATCAACGGGGCTCCAAAATCACGGAAGATGCAGAAACAACACAGTTCGTCAAGTGCGCATGAAAATGAGTACAAAACTCAAAATTGAACTCCGTAAAGCGTCACGCAAATCATCAGATTTGCACGCATATCCTCGGAGTTACAATAGAGATACAGATCTCGAAATCCACTACTGAAATCCAATATACACTAGTCAAATACTATAACACGTGTATAGTACGCATCCTTGAAAAACTTTCAAGAACTAAATAAAACTCATGCAAAAATCTTTCTAAATCGCCGCGTGAATGCGTAACTCACGGAATAAGTGACGGATACTCATTTTAAAATAATAATATACGTCTATAAATGTTTTCCTAAATATACGTTACGCCATTTTCAAAATATCCCAAAAGGTTTTATTTTATAAACGTTCGTGTCGCTCACGGACACGTAGGAAATAGCGAGACTATAGCTCTTTTTCAAAAACCTCTTGGTAAACTTTTAATGCGTGAAAAGTACTCAGGTACTGTTCTCGGATTAGTCCTGTTTGGCTACTTCATAATATAGTGCCTATCATGAAAACACTTCATAATATAGTGCCTATCATGAAAACAAAGTGCTCAAAAGCAAAATCAGCCTCAAAAGGCGTATCCAACCATCACGTGCGTCCGGTGCGCATGGAAATCAAATCCAAGTACAGGTGCCACAATATGCACAAAAGCCAAAACTAAGTGCAACGGGTGTACACAAAGCATCTGTCCAGTGCAATGGGTGTGCACGACAACAACATCTGGTGCATCTATTGTGCACGAAAACAACATCTTGTGCATCAAATGCATAAAATACCATCAATAACTCAAACGCGTAAAAAGCAACACCGATAACACCAAGGTGTATCAATCGAAAACGTATGCAACTACGAGCACAAATCCGTATCAATGCACTACCAGCACATTTGAGCTATACCGAGTGCAAAAATCACATCATCTGTATGAAATCCACGAAATCATAACACATGCTACGAAGGTACAAAATCGACATCAAATGCAATGGATATGCACAAATCGCAAATCAACACAACGGTGTGTAAAATATATATCTGGTGCGATAACTATGCGCAAACATGTAAATACTCAGTAGGTGCATGTAACACCTTAGAATGTGTTTTGTAGCTAATTATATTTTAATATATGGTTTTTATCAAAAAGTTTACCAAATTAAGTTTCAAATATTTTATCCTATTTATTGAGTATTTTATTAGATTTTTCCTAGGCTTGCACACACTTGTGCATGATAACTAGGCTTGTTTTTGGTGTTTAACCGTGATTGGTAACATGGTAAACTAACCATTTCTCCCTAATCTAGTTTTAATGTTTGTTTAAGTGTTATGGTTGTTATTTTAAAATGAAAATGAATTTAAAAGGAATTTCTTCATTTGGTTGACCTGAGAGAGAGAGAGAGAGAGAGAGAGCATGGGGCATCATGGCCTTGGCCATGCCTCATTTAATGAGGAGAGAGAGTGAGAATGGGGTCTTTGTTATTGATTCTCATTTCTCCATCTCATTTCCCTTACCCTCATTCTCTCACACTCTCACACACACACACACCCCCTCACACTCTCAGCAGCAGCAGTGGCAGCAGCAGCCTCACCACCACCACCACCACCACCACCAACAACAACAACAACACTAGTAGCAGCAGCTCCAGCTCCAACACCAGCATCACCAGCACCAGCTCGCAGCAGCAGCACCATCAGCAACTCCAGCATTCAGCTCCACCAGCATCATCAGCAATAGCATCATCACTATCATCAGCAGCAGCAGGAGCAGCTGTAGTGGCAGCAGCAGCAACAACTTCAGCACTGACAGCATCAGCAGAAGCTGTAGCAGTAGCAGCCCCAGCAACTTGCAGCAAGCTCTCACCTCCTCCATACACTTCTTCACCTGCTCTCTAGGGTTCTCTAGGGTATATTTTCTGAACCCATATCTCCTTTTCCTAGCTTGTATGCTTATTGGTGTCGGTTAGTGTTAAATAGCTAGTTTGGTGCTAGTTTTGGTGATTTGTGAGAAGTGATGGTAAATTGTTGATTGTGTTAGCTACCTTAGTTTATTTTAGTGTTAATAGGGCCACTTCAACAGAGAAATAGCCAGATTTCACTAAAATACCCTAGGTTTTCCATTTTGTGCAAAATTGTCGTTTTTAAGCGATATTTGTGATTTCTGTGATCTGCTTGTGACCCGATGGATTCAGGTTAAAATTGAGAAGACTGCAGTATAGTGGATAGGTGCTGATACCCCAGATTTAACCCGACCCCTAAATTCCATCTCGTGGCCACCAATTAATTCGTTCTGGCCGCAATTTGCGGCCAGATGGGTAGGGTTTGGGTTGGGGTTTGGTCCATTGGGTGTCCGCTGCTATGTGTAGTTCTGTGGTATACATTTTTGCAATATAGGTTCTGTGTAGAAATCTGGGATCAAATATCGTATTTGGAGTCCGTTGTGTCTACGCGATACGCGCGATACGTGAGTGGGTTCTGTGATCCAGCGTATCGCGGCGTGTCACGATGGTTTTAGACGCGTATACACACGTTTCAGCGTATCGTGCACACGCGCGTTTAGTTCGCGACGCGAGTTTCTCATTTTGGTTCGATATCGCGTTTCGCGGAATATTTGGCTTATATTTATTTCCGTGTCTTAATTGCAGGTTTACAGCCAGGGACTACGGACACTACTACAGAGGGAGCAGATGGTAGGATTCACCTAGCGTGGAGTGTAGGTGAGTAGATTTAACATCTACAGGGGAATCGCCCGCATGGCGTTATGCGTCTGGGCTAGGATTCAAATACCTGTCGCACATTCTACGTCATTGTAGAATTGCGCCTTTACCTTATTTCCTTGATATTGTTATACTGTGACTAGCAGTCGTAGGACACTGCACATATTATTGACGGTTCATGTTGCACGAGCACGGATTGTATGCTACACACACGCCGTCAATAATTGCCATGTCACACACAACCCCTTATAGATACTATTGCTTGTCACACATGATATATAGCTTGTCGGTATACCTATAGTGTATCATACCTTTAGTGATAGGTACATTTACACCTTGCGATACAGCTACAGGTATACCTTTTAGATATTTTAGTTATACCGGGGGGGATTTCCTACATATGTTACTTATACCCAGGGGGTATACGACATCAGTTCTTATAGGTAGATACCTATACTTGGCTGTACCTTATTGATTTTGCATACATCTGGTTCAGCTATATACTTTTGTTTACCTGCTCGCATTCAGATATATCGCATATATTCATTCCTGGATTTGCGCATTGTTTATTTGGATTTTATATGATGTTTTCGGGATTTGGGAACCGCGGGGGTTCATGAAATTATGCATACATGGAACAACCCGGTTTCTTTGATATGATATTTGCGCGTCCACCATGAGTTTTATCGGTGCTGATTATATACTCCATATGAGATGTGGTTGCCGTATGAGAGTACATGGTGGGGCCCGGTATGGTTCCCCTCGGCAAGAAGATCGATGGGTTTGCCGATTGAGCCTGGAGGCGGGCGAGTACCTACCGGTGATTGGTTGAACCTGGCAGTTGTCCGGAGGATACTTGCCAGAGTCGAGAGATGGATGCGGGATGATCTGTACTGCCGGGGCCGAGGGCCGACACCGCAGACAGACCCCGTGGGCCGATCCGGACTGACGGAGCCCAATATACGAGGATTTCTGTGTCGATGCTTGGCACACTGTTTTCATGATATTTCTTTTAATACCTTTGTATATATAACAGGGGATTTAGCCGTTGTTATATATACCTTTACACCAATATTAGTGGAATGGGACGCTAATATATGTGTATTGCCCCCATCATATTTATTTCTGCATATACATATATACCTGTAGGATGTTAGGTTAGAAGCTTGCTTGAGATTCATTGAGATTGGATATTGGATATGAAAGAGATGGTTGATTTGTACATTCGAGATATAGGAGAGCTATTCGATATTGTACTTTGAGATGATGTGAGATCTATATGATGTGAGAGCCCAGTTTGGGGGCTGATTTGACGATTTGGGATGTGAGTGTCTTGATGGATTGTGATCCTACCACGATGTCAGGTTTCTGTGGAAATGACATTTTCCACCCTATACCTCACCCTTATCTACCTTATGCATAGATTCATATATTGGTAGTACCTGTTAGTATACCCTTATGATAGTTGCATATCTACTTTCACATATCCCTATTGCATGGTTATTGCATATTATTGTCATGTTATTACTGCTTCACATATGGATTGTACCTGTTACTGTACTTCCCTTATTTCAGCATTTGCATGACATGTTATTACTGTAATCGCATATCTTAGATTCATGCTGTACGTACATTCCTGCGATTACCTGCATATGTTATCTACTATTCACGAGTTGGCAACTCACCCCCGTTGTGCCACAGGTGTTTCAGGTTTTTCCCCAGAGTAGTCGAGGCTGGCTATTCCTCCATTCAGCTATCCAGCTATCATCTTTTGCTACAGATACCGCATCAGCTCACAGTACCTTTTTGCTTAGGTGGGTTAGATGATTATCTGTATTTCATATTGTATATTCGTTGTATTTGTACTCTCCATCTACTATTGTATTGTTGACTTAGAGACTTGGTGAGGACGTTAATGTGTATCTTTGTGGATTTGATGTCTTTTATATACAGCTTTTCTCTATTGTCTTTATTTCTTCGCTACGGCGTCGTATATTCTGTTGTTTTCATCTTGATTAGTCTTTACCAAAAAGGGAGTGTTGCTAAAATTTTAAAGAAAGAAAGTAGACCTTTTTAAGGAATTTGGGTTGCGATTTCAAATGTTTCCAAAACTTATATTATCTTTTTTTTCCCGTATTTTCATGGTTTAGATTTCTGGGTTTGGCTTTCTTTTACTACGTTGCGTCTTTAGGCGTTGCGTAGTATTAGGGCCGTCACGGGCCAATTTTGGGTCGTGACAAAGTTGGTATCAGAGCGTTAGGTTTTACTTTTCGGAGTGTAGGATGACCTTAGTATGATGGAGTAGGTTGCTTAAGCAAAGTAACGTAGAGTGTGTACGTCTGCAGCATACCCACGATACGGTACTTCGCATTAAGTGACCTAAGTCCAAATTTTCTTGAAATTCCTTCCTTGATGATTCCTATCCTTAAGATTCGATTTCCTTATTCTTATCGAATCTTATATCTATTTATAGCCTTGCCACCGATTGCTATGGGGACTCAGAGTGATGTAGCGAGGGCCGAGGTCAGAATTGGCTCGGGTGAGACGAGTACTGACCAGGATGGCACTCTAGTTGCACAGGTGCAGACGGATCAGCCTACGATCTATACTATGGAGAGACTTTTGGCAGAGATGCAGGACTTCCGCCAGACTATGAGTTCTTTGGTTGATGTCGTTCGGGAGCTACGACAGGAGGTTGTTACCCCTGTTACTCAGCTGTCCTTTACGATCAGCATGCAGCAGTCCGTCACTTACATAGCACCAGCGGTTGCAGCTCTAGTTGACGAGGCGCATATTCCAGAGGCTCAAAGAGTTCCAGGACAGTGGAGGACTCGTACCAGCGTACCAGCCCAGAGGCAGAGGTTTGGTCGTCGAGACAGATTTCGTGGCCGCCGCGGGAGTAGCAGAGGCTTAGGGCGAGGACAGTCGTTCAGCTCTCATACCCAGGATGGTCAGCAGTCAGCGCGTGGATGTTTTCGATGCGGGAGCCTTCAGCACTTCATCAGGGATTGTTCCTAAGCACCTCGTCAGAGTCGTATTCAGAGAGGCCGTGGATGTAGAAGATTCGCTCAGAGGGCTCAGTCTACCAGAGGAGTTCATCCAGCTGCGAGTAGAGGGCAGACACAGGAGTTTGCTTCTACTCATCGGGACGCGCAGACGTCTAATGTGGAGTCTTCAGGTATCTTTTATTTATACGTTCTCTTGGTGTATTTGTTTGTTTCTTGCTTGTACCGTGGTTGGGTAGATTAGTCGGGTGGTGTTAACTTCTGTCAGCGATTCTTTTGTTGCGCGACACGTATTTCAGTTGTGTGCTAACCGGATAGGAGATAGAGATTCGTCCGTCGTTTTGATCCTTCTAGAGAGATTGGAGTTGACGTTCTCCTGGGCACGGACTGATTAACTACGTGCTAGGCGTCTGTGGACTGCCGTAAGGAAACAGTCAGGTTTTGTTTTCCCCGGCAAGTCAGTTCTTGTTGTGCAGGTGGAAAATTGTGCCGCCTCTCACAGCTCGAATTCAGCCTTTTTCGCTAGTCGGCTACTGAGGAGATGTCGTGAATTCTTGGCGCTTATTCATGATACCGGAGCCACAGTGAGATTGTTGGACCGGGTTCCTTTCGTGCGAGAGTTTTTCCGACGCTGTTCCAGATGGGCCGGCGAAGCTGAGGGAGCTTAAAGGATCAGCTGCAGAGTTGTGGTTTGGGGAGTTTTGTGTGTCTGAGTGTTTCGCTTTTGGAAGCTCCGATTTCTGTTCGTCAAGGAGGAAGACGGCAGCTTGAGGTTGTGTAACGATGGATCGTCAATTGAACCGGCTTACGGTGCGGATAGGTATCCTTCACCTCGCCGTGACGATTTCTTCGATCAGCTCCAGAGTGCGAGACATTTTCTAAGTTTGCTTGGGATCAGGTCATCATTATTGCAGGTTCGGAGTGATGGCATTCCGAAGACTGCCTTGTGCGTGCTACGGACCTTGTGTGTTTTTGTGAGTCGTTGGATTCACTGATGCCCTAGCAGCATTCGTTGATGTGATGAACCAGATTTCTTCAGGCCGTTCCTCGACCGGTTTTGCTGTGTTATTTACGACATTCTGGTCTATCTAATGTGTCTTGAGGAACAGAAGCAGCACTTGAGGATTTGTTATGCAGATACGGGGAGAGCACCAGCAGTTTGCTAAATTCTCGAAGTGTTTGTTCAGGCTTGTTTTGTGTTGACTCCTAGGTCTTGTAGTCACGGGAGACGGTTTCGTATGGTTCCGAGGGAGATCATGACCGTACAGCTTAGGTCCAGACATGTGTGCAGGACGGAGATCCGCAGATTCTTGGACTTAGCAGGTTTTTACCGCCGTTTCGTGCAGGATTACGAGAGTAGTGCTGCACCGTCGACTGAATTGACCGAGATGGAGGTTTCTGTTCTGTGGACTGAGGCATGTGTACGGAGTTTTCGGCAGTTGGAGATTCTGTTAACAACTGCATCAGTTCTTTCTTTGCTTTTGGTTCGGGCGACTTTGTTGTTTAACTGTAATGTTTCTTGAGTGGGCTCGAGTATGTACTGAGGTGACACTATAGAGTTACCGCTTTTGCTTCCCTACCTTTGGAGGAAGTACGAGAAGGATATTCCACTCATGATCTGGAGATGGCCGCGGTGGTTTTGCGTTGGAGATTTGGGGACACTACTAGTTTGAGAGTCGTGTCAGATTTTCCACGGACCACTAGAGCTTAATGAACATCTTCCTGCAGCGGGTTCTGATTGTTGTGATAGTCTTCTGCAGATTTACAGTTCTTGTGTGATCGTTGAGTACAGCTTTAGTTCGTCTCTACAGAGTGAACAGCTTGCTCATGTCCGCGCCCGACCACCTTTCCTTAAGACGTTTTCGCGAGACACAGCCCGCCGATACTCGTTCGTCAGTGATACTCGAGCATACTCGGCTGGGTAATGATTCGGAGACCTTGATTGTGACAATGATGTGCTAAGTTAGGGACGCGTTTGTGTACCTGGTTTCATCGGGTAGAGACATGAAACCCTAGAGCATGCACATCTGTCAACTCTCTATATGCATTCGAGTTCCACCAACATTTAACGTGACTTGTAAGATAGTTACGGGTGGACAGAGATGTAAAGAGAAGTTTCAGGTTTCGTTTCAAGGTGTCAGTCTTGTTGTGTGCTTGGGTCGAGCATCTGAGGCCGGCTGGAGAGTTGCAATCTTTTACCGTTCCGAAGCAGGGATGGGAGCAGATCTCCATGAATTTCGCTATGGTTTCTACCCAAGTTTAGTCAGGGTGTGACTCCATTCGGATTCTTGTCGTCAGGTTATACTCAGTTTGCTCAGTTGTTTCTTGTTAAATTGTGTGTTTGTTTTATTTGTTATCAGCAGTTGGGGATCGTCACTCGCCATCGCTCGGGTTCTCCTTCGATAGCTGTTATCAGGAGACACTCCAATTGGCACCCTTAGGTTTAGGGGTTAGGTCGTGTCGATCACCAGTCTGTTGTTCCTTTGACTCCGCGTAAGTAGGACTTTGGACCCCAGTTAGTCTAGAGACTTCGGAGATTGTCCAGTTGTGTTAGGTCAGGATGGGAATTGTCCATTTCGAACTGAGGTCTTATGACGACTGTGTTGGTCATGGACTCGAGTTCACAGGGACAGATCATGTATTCCTACGGACTTTCCGATGAATGACTGTGTTGGATTTTGGGAAGTTTGTCCCAGGATTTAGGTCCTTTTAAGATCCTATAAGCGAGTTAGTTTTGTTGCCTTTAATTTGGCTCTTCCGCTCAGATTATTGGATTTTCACCCCGTATTCCTTATGATGATACTTTACAACTACCTTCTTGATCTTCCTCACATGATCTAGCAGCAGACCACTTAACTTGACGCGATCTTTCGTTCGCCAGCAGCCAATTGTGTTAATGGCTCGGCAGGTGGAGGAACATCGGTCAAGGGTCTTGCCATCTGTGAAGGGTTTTCTTGGACGTAGCCGTATAGTGAGATAATCACTTGGAGGCTGCGAGCGAGATTTGAGGATTTTAATCTTCTCTTTGGAGGTACGCGTATCGGTATATTTTTAAATTCGGGGACGAATTTCTTTTAAGGGGGGAGATTGTAACACCTTAGAATGTGTTTTGTAGCTAATTATATTTTAATCTATGGTTCTTATCAAAAAGTTTACCAAATTAAGTTTCAAATATTTTATCCTATTTATTGAGTATTTTATTAGATTTTTCATAGGCTTGCACACACTTGTGCATGATAACTAGGCTTGTTTTTGGTGTTTAACCATGATTGGTAACATGGTAAACTAACCATTTCTCCCTAATCTAGTTTTAATGTTTGTTTAAGTGTTATGGTTGTTATTTTAAAATGAAAATGAATTTGAATGGAATTTCTTCATTTGGTTGACCTTTGAGAGAGAGAGAGAGAGCATGGGGCATCATGGCCTTGGCCATGCCTCATTTAATGAGGAGAGAGAGTGAGAATGGGGTCTTTGTTATTGATTCTCATTTCTCCATCTCATTTCCCTTACCCTCATTCTCTCACACTCTCACACACACACACACACCCTCACACTCTCAGCAGCAGCAGTGGCAGCAGCAGCCTCACCACCACCACCACCACCACCACCAACAACAACAACACTAGTAGCAGCAGCTCCAGCTCCAACACCAGCATCACCAGCACCAGCTCGCAGCAGCAGCACCATCAGCAACTCCAGCATTCAGCTCCACCAGCATCATCAGCAATAGCATCATCACCATCATCAGCAGCAGCAGGAGCAGCTGCAGTGGCAGCAGCAGCAACAACTTCAGCACTGACAGCATCAGCAGAAGCTGTAGCAGTAGCAGCCCCAGCAACTTGCAGCAAGCTCTCACCTCCTCCATACACTTCTTCACCTGCTCTCTAGGGTTCTCTAGGGTATATTTTCTGAACCCATATCTCCTTTTCCTAGCTTGTATGCTTATTGGTGTCGGTTAGTGTTAAATAGCTAGTTTGGTGCTTGTTTTGGTGATTTGTGAGAAGTGATGGTAAATTGTTGATTATGTTAGCAACCTTAGTTTATTTTAGTGTTAATAGGGCCACTTCAACTGAGAAATAGCCAGATTTCACTAAAATACCCTAGGTTTTCCATTTTGTGCAAAATTGTCGTTTTTAAGCGATATTTGTGATTTCTGTGATCTGCTTATGACCCGATGGATTCAGGTTAAAATTGAGAAGACTGCAGTATAGTGGATAGGTGCTGATACCCCAGATTTAACCCGACCCCCAAATTCCATCTCGTGGCTGCCAATTAATTCGTTCTGGCCGCAATTTGCGGCCAGATGGGTAGGGTTTGGGTTTGGGTTTGGTCCATTGGGTGTCTGCTGCTATGTGTAGTTCTGTGGTATACTTATTTTTGCAACATAGGTTCTGTGTAGAAATCTGGGATCAAATATCGTATTTGGTGTCCGTTGTGTTTGCGCGATACGCACGATACGTGAGTGGGTTCTGTGATCCAGCGTATCGCGGCGTGTCGCGATGGTTTTAGACGCGCACACACACGTTTCAGCGTATCGTGCACACGCGCGTTTAGTTCGCGACGCGAGTTTCTCGTTTTGGTTCGATATCGCGTTTCGCGGAATATTTGGCTTATATTTATTTCCGTGTCTTAATTGCAGGTTTACAGCCAGGGACTACGGACACTACTACAGAGGGAGCAGATGGTAGGATTCACCTAGCGTGGAGTGTAGGTGAGTAGATTTAACATCTACAGGGGAATCGCCCGTATGGCGTTATGCGTCTGGGCTAGGAATCAAATACCTGTCGCACATTCTACGTCATTGTAGAATTGCGCCTTTACCTTATTTCCTTAATATTGTTATACTGTGACTAGCAGCCGTAGGACACTGCACATATTATTGACGGTTCATGTTGCACGAGCACGGATTGTATGCTACACACACACCGTCAATAATTGCCATGTCACACACAACCCCTTATAGATACTATTGCTTGTCACACATGATATATAGCTTGTCGGTATACCTATAGTGTATCATACCTTTAGTGATAGGTACATTTACACCTTGCGATACAGCTACAGGTATACCTTTTAGATATTTTAGTTATACCAGGGGGGATTTCCTACATATGTTACTTGTACCCAGGGGGGTATACGACATCAGTTCTTATAGGTAGATACCTATACCTGGCTGTACCTTAGGTAGATACCTATACCTGGCTGTACCTTATTGATTTTGCATACATCTGGTTCAGCTATATACTTTTGTTTACCTGCTCGCATTCAGATACATCGCATATATTCATTCTTGGATTTGCGCATTGTTTATCTGGATTTTATATGATGTTTTCGGGATTTGGGAACCGCGGGGGTTCATGAAATTATGCATACATGGAACAACCCGGTTTCCTTGATATGATATTTGTGCGTCCACCATGAGTTTTATCGGTGCTGATTATATACTCCATACGAGGTGTGGTTGCCGTATGAGAGTACATGGTGGGGCCCGGTATGGTTCCCCTCGGCAAGAAGATCGATGGGTTTGCCGATTGAGCCTGGAGGCGGGCGAGTACCTACCGGTGATTGGTTGGACCTGGCAGTTGTCCGGAGGATACTGGCTAGAGTCGAGAGATGGATGCGGGATGATCTGTACTGCCGGGGCCGAGGGCCGACACCGCAGACGGACCCCGTGGGCCGATCCGGACTGATGGAGCCCGATATACGAGGATTTCTGTGTCGATGCTTGGCACACTGTTTTCATGATATTTCTTTTAAAACCTTTGTATATATAACAGGGGATTTAGCCGTTGTTATATATACCTTTACACCAATATTAGTGGAATGGGACGCTAATATATGTGTATTGCCCCCATCATATTTATTTCTGCATATACATATATACTTGTAGGATGTTAGGTTAGAAGCTTGCTTGAGATTCATTGAGATTGGATATTGGATATGAAAGAGATGGTTGATTTGTACATTCGAGATATAGGAGAGCTATTCGATATTGTACTTTGAGGTGATGTGAGATCTTTGTGATGTGAGAGCCCAGTTTGGGGGCTGATTTGACGATTTGGGATGTGAGTGTCTTGATGGATTGTGATCCTACCACGATGTCAGGTTTCCGTGGAAATGACATATTCCACCCTATACCTCACCCTTATCTACCTTATGCATAGATTCATATATTTGTAGTACCTGTTAGTATACCCTTATGATTGTTGCATATCTACTTTCACATATCCCTATTGCATGGTTATTGCATATTATTGTCATGTTATTACTGCTTCACATATGGATTGTACCTGTTACTGTACTTCCCTTATTTCAGCATTTGCATGACATGTTATTACTGTAATCGCATATCTTAGATTCATGTTGTACGTACATTCCTGCGATTACCTGCATATGTTATCTACTATTCACGAGTTGGCAACTCACCCCCGTTGTGCCACAGGTGTTTCAGGTTTTTCCCCAGAGTAGTCGAGGCAGGCTATTCCTCCATTCAGCTATCCAGCTATCATCTTTTGCTACAGATACCGCATCAGCTCACAGTACCTTTTTGCTTAGGTGGGTTAGATGATTATCTGTATTTCATATTGTATATTCGTTGTATTTTTACTCTCCATCTACTATTGTATTGTTGACTTAGAGACTTGGTGAGGACGTTAATGTGTATCTTTGTGGATTTGATGTCTTTTATATACAGCTTTTCTCTATTGTATTTATTTCTGCGCTACGGCGTCGTATATTTGTTGTATTCATCTTGATTAGTCTTTACCAAAAAGGGGGTGTTGCTAAAATTTTAAAGAAAGAAAGTAGACCTTTTTAAGGAATTTGGGTTGCGATTTCAAATGTTTCCAAAACTTATATTATCTTTTTTTTCCGTATTTTCATGGTTTAGATTTCTGGGTTTGGCTTTCTTTTACTACGTTGCGTCTTTAGGCGTTGCATAGTATTAGGGCCGTCACGGACCAATATTGGGTCGTGACAGTGCAGCCATGGTGCACGAAAACGATATCATTAAACTAAATCCTCGAAACTCAAATCCAAGCGATATAAGTGTGATACTCGGATCACAAACGCAAATCACAACAAATGACATTGAGGTACACCTCCTACAATGTCGAAAAATAAATCGGTGCACCTAAAACCGCCAAAACAAGAACATCCGCTTGCCTCCTGCTCACGGCCTGGCGTCCTCAGTCTCTGGGTCATTATCTTCTCTGCAGATTCATCAATCTCGTAATCCATCGGCTCATCGGCCCGGTCAGGTGTGCTGACGGGAACGATTCCGCTCTGGAACTTCTCTGGTCATCTCTCGGCCAATCATCACGACCACTCGTAAAGCAGCACGTTACTGGCGTAAGCCTCTGGTCATCTGAATACACGTGACACAACTGATCCTGGGTGAAAATCTCATTGCAGCAGTGTCCTGGAAGGAATCCTGCTCAAGGTCTCTTCCGATCTCTCCTATGCCGAACTGTATGGAGGCTGGTACTTTTACATAATCTTTTTTCGTTTTCTGGACATCTTTGTGTTCCGAACACATTTCCTCGGGAACTGGCCGAATCCTCACGCCTCTGTATGCATATCAAATCTCTGATCTCGACGGGGATTAATAACAGCTCGCTAGCACCTCGCGCGAACCTCTGGTTTCACTCATGCGTATCATCTTACACTTTGACGACACGTCATGCTATCTACGCACGGCAACTGTTCTTGGCCACGGTCAATCAGAAGTCTCTCATACGGACTCGAATCATGAACTCGGTATCTTCATCACTCTGTGGAAGATCTCTAGCCGAACACGTCCTCGGGAACTCGTCCCAACCAATGGAGGAATACTCAGTACTCGTCCGTTCTCTATCAACTTACAACGCATCTGGGTGAGGTCCTCTATCCGAAGCTGGTCAGCTTGCTGATCTCTTATCACATGATATCCGGACGACGTTAAACCTTTCGATCGATTCATCAAAGTCCCAAAATTTCCTGAAAGCTCAACATTTGAGCACTGTCTAAAATATCCGGTACATGCCGCAGTATCTCTGGACCAGCCGTAGAAGGGCAAACCCAAGCCTCACTGATGGTACCGCTAAACTGCCACAAACCCTAAGGTTCAAAAGTGGTTCCATGGTCATTATGTCTAGTTAGGGTTTCATTCTTTTAGAGGGTCCACAGAATCACTTGCATGTTCCTCCGAACACTTTAAACTTGGGAAAAAATGGGTTTCCTGACATTCGTTCGAAACTTTTTAATTTCGTCTAGGCAACATGCGAATACCCTTCGTTCGCATGCTAAACAATTCCTCAATCCTCCAGGAAAGTCGATATATCAACGGTTATCTCTGGATCGGTCTGCTCCAGATCTGAGTAAGACTCTCCACACTGAAAATCTTCAACTCAACTGGGCCTGCCTCGGCGCATCAATCTGACGAATCACCTTCGTCTCTTAACTCGGGATAGACTAGCTATTCTGTCGCATCTCTGCCTGAAAGCTCCGGCGATCTCAGCTCATAAGTTCTGGAAGCGACATAATATCAATTTCAGCAACAGCTGGGTCATTTATCTGCACAGTAGGCGACATCATAATCTCTAAGGTATGCTGTTGATCGCACAATTTTGGCGTGTCAAGTTTTAAGAGTTCTAAAGTTTAACCGCGATCAGGACGGTGTCGCTTTGTAGCTAGCCGGTTGAGCACGGCTCGATCCACAGGGAGATGGTTGTATGTCCGTTTGAGTTTTAGACGAGTCAATAAAGAATTTGTAATGTTTTTTCAGATCTAACCTATGTGTTTTATATGCAAGTATAAAGTTGTTAAGAAAAAGATACGAAAGTGTAAGCTAAAGAAATCCGCACTCAAAACCTTTGAGCCGAGTCTTAACCAATTGAAGCTAGAGCAATCGGCAACAACGTGGATTAGGGGGTTTAAGCACGGTATTCGTGGAATCCGGCTTATTTACCCTTGTCCTTCCGTTCTTGTCTCTTGCTTTCGCCTCCGGCCAAACCGAACGCAACCGGTCGCGTTTAGGAATCAACGTTACCTTGGTAGGGTAGGGTGCCTAACGTAGCGCTTGCGTAACGTTTGGACGGAGTTCAATAGAAAATACGGGAAAAGGGAATGGGAAAAGAAACCTTAACTTACAATATCGTATTTATTCCTAACAACACATAATTACAACCATTCACAAAACAAACCAAAAAGAGCAAAAGAAAAGAGAAAAGAGAAGAAAGGAAAAAGCATTACAAGTAATTAAGTGCATGGAATTAAAGTTGCATGAAAGTAAAGCAAGTATTAAATGAGCACGAAATGAAACTAGGAACCATAGAACCAAATACAAGACATGGGTTCAATAACCAAACCTTAAACTTGCAAGCTCACTTAAGAGATTGCAAGATCAAGAAAAGGCAATGAACTCATGGAGAATGAAGCACAAAAGAGAGAACAAAATGATACAACCCCTTGAGATCAATGACCAAAGCTTAAACTTGCAAGCTCACTTAAGAGGTTGCAAGATCAAGTTAAGGTAGAGAGCTCAATGGGGAAGCTAAGCAAAAGAATGATACAAAAACCCTCATCTTCATTTAACATCCACTGAAAAGCTCTCACAACAATTTCATGGAGGAAAGAATGAAGAAGAAGAAGAAAACTAAAAACTAATAAGAAGTAGGCATAAGAATGAACACATTGGCTTGGCATGTTCTGGGATATTTATAGGCAGGGAACTGGAAACCTAGGGCAACAATATGCCTCATCATGAAATGACCAAAAAGCCCCTAAAATTTCATCCGCTACGGAGCTTATATGGCCGCGGTTCCGCGGCCTAAGCGTGCTTATGCCGCAGAACCGTGACCGTATGGTGGAGATGGGCCTTCAAATTTTGTCGCGTTTCCTAGTCTTCTGTACTCTTCAGTGTGGTATATGTTGTTTCTCAGAATCTCTTCACAATGTTTCCAGAATTTCAGCATATCAACAAGGTGATGTGATGTGGATCTTTTGCCATGATTTCCTTGAGCTCCGCGTAGATTTCTTGGATTTTGTGTTGACATTGTGCTTTGTGCATGAAAATGACAATCGATTTGCCACTTTGTCCCTTAAACTGGTGTGCGGCAACACGGATAGAGGGCGGGGACCCGAATTTTATCTGTTGTTGGCAGTAATCCAGAATTTGTCGTACTTTTCCATGAATTTCACTGTTTAGAGCTGAGAACCAGTATCCTGCAATTAACTAGCAAACACGGCTCAAGAGTACCTGCCTATAACCAAACGAGCGTAAGAATGGGCGGTATAAAATGCAATATTCTGGTATGAACACCTGTACATCAACAGTCCCCTCACAACTGGCAGCCTCTGTCTATGGCCCGATCATTCGGAGCAAAACCAAACACTCGCCTCAAAAAGATGTCACGACACCAATGCTAAGTCGAGACGTTCACGTGTCACCAGAAAACACAATGGTCAGCCCTCGTACCAGACGAGCTCGCCCTGACCGCATCACCAGCAGTAGCTCAATCTGCACTCAAACCATGGTGACAGGAATCTCAATCGAGTATCGATAAAAATATATCAAAGGCATGAAAGGAAACGACAGGTCCAGAATGGATACACGATCATAAGAAGGAACACCATCACTGAGAGTATGACCATGGAAATGAATAGAATCAAGGATCTCAAATGGATGTATAATCATGGGTATGAAGAGAATCATAAGTCTCAAAATATGTACATCCTAAGGTTTCTTAAGTGGAGTATCGTATCGTAAATATGCCGCGGATGATACGTACGGTACGTCACTCTATTCAAGCTACCTACTCTATCAATCAGGGTCAGCCAACGAAACGAAAGTTCAGGTCTAATACCCCCCGTTCTAGTCTAAGTTCCGTAAGGTCAAGCCTTGGTTCCGAAATACATATCCGCCCTAGACTCCACATAGTCAAACATAGACTCGAATCAAGGTTAAACCTAGCGCTCTGATACCAACTTTGTCGCGACCCGAAATATTAGCTCGTAACCAGCACTGGAATCACGCAACGTCTAAAGGTGTAACGGAATTCAAGTAAGATGAAACCTAGAAATCTAAACCTTTTAAAGAAAATAAAGGAGGTGAAGTTTTGAAATAAAGGTATAAGGAAATCAAGTTTTCTTAATGCATAAAAAGGAAAATGAAAATGCAAGTGAAATTTTCGAGTTTGAAAACGTGTTTCGTCTTTTAAAAATTTAGGCAGCACCTCCTTTGTATATTTTGATCCAAAACCACAAAAACATAACAAGAATAATGGCATCCCCAAGCGGGAGCTAGCTCTTCGCCAAACGGCGGATCACAACCACGCAAGACAGTATATGTAAGTATACGACGCCCAATGGTGAAGATCACCACAAAGATAAAGAAAAGCAAGACATAAAAACCACAAGTAGCAGAAAAACCCTCGCTTTAAGTCTCGCAACCACAATCTCACCAAGTCTCATTACTTACACAAATACAAATTTTGATTGATGGAGTTGACTAGATACAATATGAAATATAAATACTAGAGTGTGTACGATACAAATGCCCCATCTACCAATGCAAAACACCCAAATGAAGCTATGTGCCAGCGATGCCGCCACTGATCCGTGCGGTCAACCTGCAAGAACTGTGGCACAACGGGGGTGAGTTGCCAACTCGTGAGTAGAAAAACATCTACAAGTAGAAATCGAATAAACAACGACTCCTAAGTCAACTATATCATAAAGGTAATACTATGATATCTAGGGAGACCGGGTCTGTATATGTGCCAACAAGGTAGTCAATGCCTATAAGCATATGGGTAGCATCCAATGTAGGGTTCCTAGGCACTCTCAAAAGGTCTCACAAGGCATCAACCATGCCAATTTCAAAAATCTAGGTGCCGAGAAACCCGACTACGGACCGTTGGCTAGAAATCTAGGCGAAAAAGCTAACTAGTTAACACTTAACTATAAGAATACGGAAATACAACCTTTGTAGATCCGGTGCACCACCTCCATAGCTCGGCAACGAAGTCCCCTCACTGTCCAAATGAGTTCCCGGGCTCTAGCGTCGGCTTCGTCGGAGAATGGGCAAGCTAGGTCGTCGATGTCCATGCCGAAGATGATCTACGTCGAGGCATCGCTAGATCAAGCTCCAACTTCACCAAGTCTTGAAAACTTGTGAAGGAAACACACTCTACTACTTGGCAAGAGGTAGAGGATGAAGAAATAGGAAGTGGGTAGACTTTAGTTTTGGATTTCTCACTCATATCATAAATCCACCATTGATGTAGTCTAGGTTTTTCTTCTTTAGTTGAAGGAAGAAGAAGAAGAAAAGATATGATAAGTTGATTAAAAAAGAAAAGAATAATCCATTCTTATCATAACATAACCCAAGTTAAGTGTAGAGAATTGACCAAGGTTAAAGAATGGTTAGGGTTAAGGAGATGAGACAAAAATGGTGACTTAATGAAAGCTTCATGAAGCTTCATGTTGAAAACAAAACTAGCCACCATTTTTGACTTCTTTTCCTTTTCTCATTTATCTTTTAAATGCAAATGAAAAGATAAATGAATGAATAAAAGAAAACCCTAATCATTTACTTAACCTAGGTTTAATTCATTACATTTAACAAAAAAGATATGTATCATCAAACATGATACAATCAAGTGCACAAAATCATATCGCATATGCAATGCGCACACCCGAGTGAGAAAATCCATTTAAAGTGAACCGATACTAGTTAATGCAAAGTAATATATCAAATATATAATTATGCATTAAATCATTAAATCAACACTTGATTTAACGATCCGGTCATATCACATATAACCGACTAGTATCATTAGTAACAACTTATCGAATCAACACTTGATCCGATAACCCGGCTATATCGCATATAACCGATCAATGTCACATATCGCGAGAATCGAATACAGTATCACATACTGGTATCATTCTCGGTCCCGCACATATCTTATATGCACTCCTATTTCGTTTCGCTTGAGCCAGGAAACCTCTGTGTAGGACTCTAAAGACTCGTCAATACGCTGGCAGCGGATGATGATCATATCAAACATCCACAAGCCGCAAGCGGTCTGCTAAACGTAACGGCCACCCGGGTATTGAGCGATCTGAAGATCGATGAGCAAGCCCGCTCACACTCCAATGAATCCAACCAGTAACACTACCGTACAGTCCGGTCTGATCGTCTGATATGTCGCATATCTCGCCTAAGGGTGGTAAACGTCAGACCCCAATAGCTCGATAAGTCGTGTCGATATGAGGTCTATAACTACTCGAGAAACTACTGGTAACACTTACCAGTAAATCTCAGCAACCCTGGCCAGGGATTTCCTGTTATAGCCAATCGAACACAGCGCAACATCAACTCCCTATACCGGGAGAGACAAATCCCCTCCTATCGCTCATTGCCTCCATGTGACTCGGGACTGTACCCAAAAACCACCGTTTTGCACGCCCTCTTGGACGTGGTAAGATGGAAATCAAAGCACAGTGGGAACCACACAAGACTCTATGACGATCTCGGGTCAACAGACTACTCTGTACCAGTGTCACCAGAGAACTGCCATCTGACGTGAGGTATAATACCATCTGGGAGTTCTCGGCGAGTCCGTCCAGTGTACCCAGTCTCCACTGAGCACCCGTATATCATCTCTGATGTCAAACACCAATGGATATGGGATCATCCATCGCCCATCTTTATGGGTCGAGAAGGTACACGCTAGTCTACTCTGGTATATCGATGCCCCGTCTCGATACACCCGCGACTAGGGACTTTGAAGGATGTACTTATAGACTATCTGTCCCCACTAGTATGATCTGCATCATAGTCCAGGTAGTCAAGTACAGATCCTAAGGGCTTTACCAACATGTAACAGAGAGACAATCAGTATACATGTTAAGGTAAAGAGCAACCAGATAGCATACTATCATGTCGAGCAAGAAAGTCCTCCCTATATATGTCCCAGCATCCACTACAATATACATCCTATGTATAGTAATGGCCTCTAGGGCATATATATAACTAACAATCTCCCACTTGCACTAGGGCCATCTGTAGCAGTGGTTGCAGTATCTCATACTCAACCATCCCTTAAAAAAAATCTCTCTTTGGGAACAGGCCTTTGTGAGTGGATCCACTATGTTGTCCTCAGAATCTACTCTCCTTACCTCGATCACCCTGGAGATCAACTATCTCCATGATCAGGTGATGCGGCCTCAGAATACGCCTGGGTCACTGATGGGACGGGTGTTCCTTGGCATAAGCCAGAACTCCATTGTCTCACAATGGTAGGAACGAAGTTCATCTCATGAACTATTATACACCCAGACTGCCTCTATGGTAGTATCTTAAGTAGCGATGTATTCAGCCTTTATCGTCTAGTATGCCACAGTATCTAGCTTGGAACTCTTCCAACATACCGTCCCTTTACTGAGGGTAAAGACAATGCCTGCGACTGACATTCAGTCGTCATTATCACCCTGGAACCATTCCAGTGATTCTCCCCAGGATCGGTTGATACCATCTCACTACAACTAGTGAGTATCCTAACATCCATTTAGATCTATCTCATAGATCCAAAACCCAGGATTTAGTAGGTATCATTTTGATCCTATTGGAGAATCCTTGTGATAAGCGGAGATCGACCGAGCGTAGCATAGGAAACTCCTTCCCTATCAAGAGTATGTCATCCACGTACTCTACGAGGATCGTCACCATACTCCCTACTACCTTTTTGTTTATACAAGGTTCATCTACCATTTTGATGATGTCAAACTCTTTGACTAACACATCAAAACAGATGTTCCAACTCCGCGATGCCTGCTTTAATCCTATAAAGCATCTTGCATACGTTTCCGCTGCTCCCACTATCCACGAGGCACTCTGGCTGTGTACTTATAGACGCTCTATTCTAAAACATCATTTAGAAAAGCAGTCAAGACACCCAACCACCAGATATCGCAGTCATGGTATGTAGCCGTGACAAGTAGGATCTGGATGGACTTAAGCATAGCTACTTGAAAAGGTTTCATCATTATCCACACCTGGTCAATGATGCAAACTTTTAACAAGTCTAGCTTTGAAAGTCTCAACTTTTCCATGTACACCAAGTAATCTTCTCAAGATATACTTGCTCCTGATGGGAATTTAACCCTTCAGATATAGCAACCAAAGTCCATACTTTGTTGGTGTATAAGGATTCCATCTCAGATCGCTAAACATCCAGCCATTCTCACAGAGTCTTACTCTCGATGGCCTGCTCGAAGCTAGTTGGGTCATCATCTCATGATGCAATCCTCGCTCCCACTGTCATAGAGGAACCGAAGTATCTCTCAGGTGGGTGAGGAACCCTACTAGATCGGCGGAGAGGCCGAGGTTCGTTGGTAACTATTCAATCCTTTGGTTCCATCAAATCATCTTCTGTAGTTTGCATAGCTGGAACCTTTCCAGTTCTACATAACCATCCTTGCCTCGAGTTTGTCCGGATTTTGCTTTTAGACATAAGCCGGACAACCCCAAATCTTAACTAACTTAAGACATGGGCTCTTCCCTTTCCATATCACATATGAAGTGGTAGGCATTGATTTGATTCGAACCATATTCAATAGGTATGCAACTTCTCAAGTGCATAACACCCAAAAGGAAACAGGTAATTCAGTAGTACTCATCATAGAGCACACCTTATCATATAGGGTGTAATTGCTCCGCCCCGACATACCATCATGCTATGGTGTATTCGGAGGAGTAATGCTGAGAGAGAATCTCATTCTCCTTTAGAATAGTCCAGGAATTCCGTACTCAAGTATTCTCCTCCCTGATCACATCAAAGGACATAATACTTTTACCCGTATTTTGGTTCTCTACTTCTATCTTATATTCTGTGAATATCTCAAAAGGTTCGGACTTGTGTTTCAGCAGGAACATAGGTCTGAATCTTGAGAGATTATCAGAGAATGTAACAAAGTACAAAGAACCAGTCTTGGCATGTGTAGACAGGGGACCTTACATACATCAACATGTATCAATCCCAAGAGTTCACTAACTCTTTCTCTGTTTCCAATAAACAGAGCTGGTGTCATTATATTTTTGTGACATGACTGGCAAGTTTCACAAGATGTAAATTCAAACTGATTTAAATATGCATCTGCAAGTAACTTCAGCTAGTCGGGTCGCATTGATATGACCTAGTCTACAATGCCTCAAGAAGGATTTGTTCATTTCTGAACTCTTCCTCTTGTGTGTGTTCCGTATACTAAGAACTGTAGTTTGATTTAGAACATTAATGCTTTTAGATAACGTGCCTGAACCGATCAACTTTTGATATAGGAAATGTTCAAAACATTGTCCAACAATACAAAATTTTATCGTTTCTTTACTAATAAAGAAACAGATATGATTTTGCATAACAGGTTCGGTATCTAATAACATTCGTTCAGAATCAATGTATTTGTAATACAGGGTGACAGTGACCAACAGACTTGGCTGCAACACTTGCCCCGTTTTCTGCCTCATGAAACTTATCACCCGTTCTCAGTTCTCTACCTTTCTGTAGCCCTATGTAACAGATTACATATCTGGGATCCTGATCTGGTATCACATACCCAGGACGTAGAGGATACAGAGAAACAGTTCTTTGTAATGAACACACCCGAAGATGATGCATCAGCATGCACTCTCTTCGTTTGGGCGGCATGGGAATTCTGGTAATCCCTTATTTCCTGCTCTGTCTTATAAAAATTATAAGTTGGAGCGGGACCAACGTTCCCCAGCTCAGTATAACAAGCGGGTTCGGTCAATAATCCGTATTATTATCTTGATTAAGGCGTGATATGGTCGCTACCTGGAGAGAGAGAGAAGAAAACACTCAGCGTGCGCTCTTGCAAGAATAGATTGGTTATTATTTTATCTAATCAGGATGGCTCCCACTGCTTTTTATCAAATCTTCCTTCAAACCCTAAAAGGAAAGACTAGCCGGGATTAATTACACACTACAAGTTCGCCAATCTTTCAGCCCGGCCAGTGTCGGTACTTTGAGGGAGGTCCCCCGTGCTTTCGCACGAACCTAATTAATGTAAACCTCGTTTTCCCAGAGGCGTAACCTCGTTAACACCTTTCTAGACACCTACTTGATCGGCTAATTGTAATGTATAAAACTCTCCCAGGAGTAACACTTACTCGCAGCGGGTATCGGGATCCAACTATCTCATAGAAGGAATGCAATCTCATTGCAAATTTCAACACTTGAAATTCCCGATAATATTTTGCCCCTAACGTGCTATGACCTTGACGAAAGCCAACAAACCATAGCCCGCTAGTCAAGTTCAACCCGTACATTTCTTGATCGAATTAAACCCACCCGCACGACCCTTGACGAAAGCCAATAAAGCCGCACGACTACCCTAATCCAATCGCATCGTATGCTAGCAGATAAGCAGCATATAGCTACCGCACACTGCACCTTGACGAAAGCCAACAAATGCAGCACGAATACTATATACAACTTATCTGAAATGACGGAGGGCTACGACAGGTTTTTCTGAAAACCTATTGCGTAATGAACTTGATATCGTTGTAGGATCGAATGAATTTTGAAATGGAGTGTTTTTTAGGCTTTTCTAGTTTTGCTAAAGGAGTCACTCCCGGTGAAGGGATCGTCGGTCCTTTCCTCGTCGAATGAGGTGCGGGATATATCATATATATCACTGTGCAAAGCAAAACACTTAAAAGCAATCAAAAGACAAACCGAGTGTGTAGCATCTGCCAGTTATTGCTAAAGGAGTCACTCCCGGTGAAGGGATCTCGGTCCTTTCCTCATCGAATAAGGTGCAGGATATAACACATATACCGCTGTGCAAAGCAAGAACTGTAGCTACCTGTTTTATTTTGAAATTCGATTCTACAACATCTTAGGTTTCTTTTCTTTCATTAATCTTATTAATGAATATCCCATCATTTAAGTCCACCTAAACATTACAGATAGATATAACGTACGCTTATGCCATCCGTATTCGCCTCGATGTCCCCTCGTGCACCGTTAGGTTAGGTAACTAACGGCAGAGCGGGGCAGGGCTAGCGCGGGTGTAAAACATAAGTAACGCCTATATAATATATCATATATACTATATACTGTATCTATCACAGAACATCACATGATCACATCACAGATATCGCAGCAGAAGAATCATATGAAATATTGGATATACTAGGACGTCCGTGTTTTCAATACGAGCCAGTATAAAACACGGATTCCACGGTCGTGATGAATAGCCAAACCCACACCCCTAGACCCCTACGAGAGCGGCAAGCAACCCTACCAATTCTAGAGTTAGGAGACCCGGACTCGACTCCTCGAGTTGGTCTCCCACTGGACTTCAGAACCCGGTTACTTGTGCCCTCCTCCTTGGGTCTATCCTCGTGCGGAAAAGTAAATAATATACAAAGGGTGACAACTTCCGCAACCTGGAAGTGCCCCAATAAAAGAATATTACATACAAGTTTTTACATGAATGAAAATGAAAAACACTCATCTCACATAAAAACCCACGGCTATTCAAACAAGACGATCGAATATAACATATCCAGCAACACATAACATCACATGTCATCAACGTAAGTAAATATGTCCATCCCAATTGTCGTTGACATATAGCAACAAAACCGGCGATATCACATATTACACTTACGGTCACAGAAAAGAAAGTGTAAAACTACAACAGTTGGAATCCGCAACCACCTCAGACATCGCATGCCTGACCAAATGAATTTCTTAGACATCGCATGCCTAACAATTATAAACCCCGCATTTTAGTCTCAAAATCGAAAACACTTTTCAATATCAAGTCGGGCAATTCAACAAGATTCCCGACATCCTAATCGAATGCTCGTCGCAAACTTCAGTAGGCGGCCGCACCCCAGATACCGTCGACGAAGTGCACCAAGGCGGAACACCGCTACCGCGAGCACCTGGACGGATGCTTTCGGCGACGGGGTTCTCCTACAGTCACTTGGTCGGGGCTATGGGATGTAGCTGTCTATTAAGTTTGTCCGGCGAATATCCGCGTATGCTACGTGATTGCGACGGACTTTTGATCGCGTCAAAATTCCGTGGCAACCGATCAAGTGAGACTAAACTGCTATTTTTATAACATTCATTCAGTTATCTCATAACTTTTGTGAATTCCAATTATTGTATCCCATTCCGGATAAACAGAAAATGTTAAACTTTTCGATCGAACAATCGAACACCCAAGGTTTCCCAATACAGATCAACACATGAAATAAGTCTAACAACATTCAGTTCGTGCCTCAGTACCAACGGTCCAGCCGTAGAAGGGTCAAGCCAACGCCTCACATGTGGCACGCCGTACTGCCCCAAACCCGAAGGTTCAAAGGGCAGTTCAAGACGGTCACATAATCGAGTTAAGGTTTGTTGTCTTCTAGAGGGACCATCGCGTTACTTGCACTACTTAGAACTTCGTTAAACTACGGAAAAATCCAACACTTGGAAATTTCCCGACAGGGGAAAAAGTGGGTATTTATATCCGGTCGAACTTTTTAACATATTCTAAAATTTATCCGGAAAGCCACATAGACAAAATCTGATACTCCGATCGAAACACCGAATCCCCAAAACAACTGCAGAAAATTCAACTCTTGAAAAATTATTAAAAATTCCCAGAAAAATCAGCACTGGAAACTAAGAATTACTGTGCAAAATAATTTAAATACTGGGGCCGTACGGCCGCGGATCCGCCGCATGAGCCTTGCTCATGCCGCGGAACCGCGGTGGTAAAGTGGAATTAGGTCCACGAAATTTACAGTAATTCTTAGAAAACCCTGCTTGATTTTCTGCATATTTTTAATTTTGAAAAAGACCAGATTTTAAAAAATGGACAGAGAGCAAGTTTGTGATCGGGTTTCGGGTTCGTCCGGGTTTCAAATTCCGTCTAGACTTCGTCTAAGGCTCTAGCTAGGCTCTGATACCACTGTAGGGTTCCTAGGCACTCTCAAGAGGTCTCACAAGGCATCAACCATGCCAATTTCAAAAATCTAGATGCCGAGAAACCCGACTACGGACCGTTGGCTAGAAATCTAGGCGAAAAAGCTAACTAGTTAACACTTAACTATAAGAATACGGAAATACAACCTTTGTAGATCCGGTGCACCACCTCCATAGCTCCGCAACGAAGTCCCCTCGCTGTCCAAATGAGTTCCCGGGCTCTAGCGTCGGCTTCGTCGGAGAATGGGCAAGCTAGGTCGTCGATGTCCATGCCGAAGATGATCTACGTCGAGGCATCGCTAGATCAAGCTCCAACTTCACCAAGTCTTGAAAACTTGTGAAGGAAACACACTCTACTACTTGGCAAGAGGTAGAGGATGAAGAAATAGGAAGTGGGTAGACTTTAGTTTTGGATTTCTCACTCATATCATCAATCCACCATTGATGTAGTCTAGGTTTTTCTTCTTTAGTTGAAGGAAGAAGAAGAAGAAAAGATATGATAAGTTGATTAAAAAAGAAAAGAATAATCCATTCTTATCATAACATAACCCAAGTTAAGTGTAGAGAATTGACCAAGGTTAAAGAATGGTTAGGGTTAAGGAGATGAGACAAAAATGGTGACTTAATGAAAGCTTCATGAAGCTTCATGTTGAAAACAAAACTAGCCACCATTTTTGACTTCTTTTCCTTTTCTCATTTATCTTTTAAATGCAAATGAAAAGATAAATGAATGAATAAAAGAAAACCCTAATCATTTACTTAACCTAGGTTTAATTCATTACACTTAACAAAAAAGATATGTATCATCAAACATGATACAATCAAGTGCACAAAATCATATCGCATATGCAATGCGCACACCCGAGTGAGAAAATCCATTTAAAGTGAACCGATACTAGTTAATGCAAAGTAATATATCAAATATATAATTATGCATTAAATCATTAAATCAACACTTGATTTAACGATCCGGTCATATCGCATATAACCGACTAGTATCATTAGTAACAACTTATCGAATCAACACTTGATCCGATAACCCGGCTATATCGAATATAACCGATCAATGTCATATATCGCGAGAATCGAATACAGTATCACATACTGGTATCATTCTCGGTCCCGCACATATCTCATATGCACTCCTATTTCGTTTCGCTTGAGCCAGGAAACCTCTGTGTAGGACTCTAAAGACTCGTCAATACGCCGGCAGCGGATGATGATCATATCAAACATCCACAAGCCGCAAGCGGTCTGCTAAACGTAACGGCCACCCGGGTATTGAGCGATCTGAAGATCGACGAGCAAGCCCGCTCACACTCCAATGAATCCAACCAGTAACACTACCGTACAGTCCGGTCTGATCGTCTGATATGTCGCATATCTCGCCTAGGGGTGGTAAACGTCAGACCCCAATAGCTCGATAAGTCGTGTCGATATGAGGTCTATAACTACTCGAGAAACTACTGGTAACACTTACCAGTAAATCTCAGCAACCCTGGCCAGGGATTCCCTGTTATAGCCAATCGAACACAGCGCAACATCAACTCCCTATACTGGGAGAGACAAATCCCCTCCTATCGCTCATTGCCTCCATGTGACTCGGGACTGTACCCAAAAACCACCGTTTTGCATGCCCTCTTGGACGTGGTAAGATGGAAATCAAAGCACAGTAGGAACCACACAAGACTCTATGACGATCTCGGGTCAACAGACTACTCTGTACCAGTGTCACCAGAGAACTGCCATCTGACGTGAGGTATAATACCATCTGGGAGTTCTCGGCGAGTCCGTCCAGTGTACCCAGTCTCCACTGAGCACCCGTATATCATCTCTGATGTGAAACACCAATGGATATGGGATCATCCATCGCCCATCTGTATGGGTCGAGAAGGTACACGCTAGTCTACTCTGGTATATCGATGCCCCGTCTCGATACACCCGCGACTAGGGACTTTGAAGGATGTACTTATAGACTATCTGTCCCCACTAGTATGATCTGCATCATAGTCCAAGTAGTGAAGTACAGATCCTAAGGTCTTTACCAACATGTAACAGAGAGACAATCAGTATACATGTTAAGGTAAAGAGCAACCAGATAGCATACTATCATGTCGAGCAAGAAAGTCCTCCCTATATATGTCCCAGCATCCACTACAATATACATCCTATGTATAGTAATGGCCTCTAGGGCATACATATAACTAACATCCAACTGTATAATCAATTCATGTATGAATGTGGATCTCGTCCACCCATATAATCAATATATGTATGCATGTGGATCTCGTCCACGTGTCAACCACTGACACAACAACATCATGCATGTAAATATCATAAAAGCATAAGCATGAAAATATGAGGATATAAATCAATATGTGTCCCTCGTGACACCTCAAAATCATGGAACCTGAGTGTCCAGCATCGACACTCGAAACATCATGAAACCCGTGTCCAGCATCGACACATAAATCCTCATATCTCCCGGGCTCCGTCAGTCCGGATCGGCCCACGGGCTCCGTTAGTCCAGATCGGCCCATATCATCTCTCGACTCCGGTCGGTATCCTCCGGATATCCGCCGAGCCCAAATACTATCACCGATGGGTAGTGCTCCCCTTCCAGGCTCACCATCTAACAATGCGAGTCTTCTTGCCCTGGGGTTTCTTACCGGGTCCACCATGTACCCGCAGACGGTGCCTACCGCTCCTTGAATCGGATTTCACATGCCACTCTAAGAATCGAGAAAATATATGGTGGATGCACTAAAATATCATATCAAGAGAAACCGGGTTTTTAAAACATTACATGCTTTCTTTTAAAATAGCAACAGTTCTCAAATCCAGAAATCTCATGAAAATAGCATATCTCAATGCGTAAAAGCGTATAGCATGATGTATGCGACATATAAGAGAAATGTAAGCATATCCGTATATCATGCAACATGGAACAGTGATATGACATATTAAGGGAAAACTTCTCTTTTAAATGGATCCGGTTTTTAAAATAGTAAATGCGGTCCCCAAATCTCCAAAATCGAATGCAATACCGTATAAAGGTGCACATGTGTATATACGCAAGTATGGACGTACAAATGTGTATGTCCGCAAGTATTGGTGTACAATACGTATGTACGCAAGTATGGTGTACAATATGTATATCATGATGCATCAACCCTACTGTATAGTGACATGGCAATTATCGATGATGAAGTGTGTGAGCCGGCAAATCTGTGTACGTGTAACATACGCATCATCGATAATGGTGCAGGTGTACTAGCACAGGTATAAGCAATGCAATGAGAATAATATGAATGCAGCATAAGGTAAATCATATGCAAATGCTGACGGGTATACGTATCTAACATGATCGAGTCGGTGAATCAATCAATCGGCATCCAGCCTCACAACATCCCGTATGGTATGCTCCATCATACGGTATCCTCTAATCAAGGGTATGGATCAAACCTCAAGTCAAACTCATCATGTACGGAAAATCATCGTACGGTGATATTAAGCTATCGGGGATCCTATCATCCTATAAGACGAGGAGGTACAGACCTAACGTCTCGTACGGATATCACTTACGATTCACAACATATATAAATATCTCTATATACCTATGCCCCAGGTCACATCCGCAATAATCTCATATCAGCGGACCGGCAGGGTATAAATCATCTCAATCGACTCGCATCCGTATACCAACATATCATCAAATCATCATATTGCGTCATATATTATTTTCATCGCGTTTATATCTCTCATCAAGTCAATTTTACAAATACATTCTACCTTTACTATAAAAATAAGTATCTAATCTAACATACACACACGAACCATACAAACAGTTTTTGAAAGACGCGAATCGTAGTTTTGAAAGTAGGGGCTACGGTGTTTTTAAGGAAAAGATATCATTTGAAATTCCGTAACATCCCTCAAGGTATCTGTTTAAAAGATGCATACGATTCTTCAGTTCGGAAATAGGTATGGTTCGGATGATACATCTACGTCGACTATCTAGTCCTATAGTACCCTAAACAGCAATATCATCAAATCTCATCCTCAAGTCCCGTCATCACATACTTGTCGTATCATATCACTTCTAACTATACTTAGTTTATAATAAGTTTCACTTACAATCTTTTAACTCTAACTTTAGTTTCCAAATCTAGGTTTTCTTAACCATATGCTTCAAATCGGTTTCCACTAAAACTTTGCGGGGGTGCTATACGCCATCCACCCTACTTCCCCTGTGGAAATAGATCGGCTCACCTTGATTTTTGCTTGCTGAAGTCGATGACGCCATGCTCTGTCACATCGGAATCCACACAAAGGTACCTACAATAATAACACATATCGCAACGCTATTAAAATCGAATCCGGAAACCAAAACGGCACACGGATCGCCTATAGGTTAGAACCTATGGCCTACGCGTGCAAAAACAATCAAACAACCCTTGTTGTCGATATGCAAACATCCAAAAACCCAATACAAATCCAAATAGCAAAACCAAACATTTCAATTTACGGAAAATATAGCCAAAATCACATAAAAGTGCTCCCAGAATTTGACTCTGGTCAAACTAGCCAATTTTGCATATGCGGTTGCTCTAGATATCAGCTAAGGAAGACATGAAGCAAACACCAACCCAAACCATCAATACCAGGTCACAATTTGCGGCCTGGGGGATTAAATCCGTAGCCAGACTAGGTCATATTGGACTCGGGTTTCAGGGAGTGGTCCATGGTTGCCTACACGTCTCGTGGTTATGGGAACTTATTTTATAAAGGTCTCGTGTCATCCCAGATTCCTAAATACCATCCCAAACTGTCACAATTTCCGACGTCAGGAAATCCTAAATCTGGGTATTGGTTTCTGATCCGGGTCTAAGCTAGTAAAGACACCTCTAAAGTCTAAGCAAACACCCACTACTGGTTATAGGTCCACAAAGTAACCCATCCCTTCTCTTGAATTTCCAAACATCACAATACCACACTAAAACAACTCCTAAACTAAACAAAAATGCTAGGAATTTAAACTAAACTAAATGGAAGGGATTATACCTTATGGGTGCAGCTCAAGAAAAACCCTAGCTCTCCAAAGTCATCAAAATCCTATATTGATGGGCCCAAAGTGTAGAGGGTGAAGAGGGGATCAACTTTAATGAAAGGGGTTGAGGGTTTTGATGGAGATTTGGAGATGATTTCTTGGTGTGAAGGTGGAGTGAGTGAGATGAAGGAGGAGATGAAAACAAAAAGGGGGAGGATGAAGATGGCTACCCTCTCTCTCTCTCTCTCTTCTCTTATTCTTACCCTCACTCACTATTTACCCTTTTACCCTTTCTCTTTTTAACCTTTTCTTATTTATTAAAAACCAAACAATATAATACCCCAAAACAACACAAGAAATAACATGTAACCAGAATACGACATGCCATGGTGCACTTGCCATGAAAAACTATAAAAACACGGATTTGGCTTAAGTGCGATTAGCAGTGCACTAATCGGGTTTTCATTTAAACTGCATATAATAAATTTTTAAAATACCAAATCCTTTAAATATATTTTTAAATGAATAAATCATTTTAATTTCCATTTATTTCGCAATTATTGATATATATTTGTACCCTTTTTCGAAAACCCCAGTTTCGTAAATCGGGCAGTTTTCGGGAAATATATTATTTTAATATTAAATTCCAAAAATAATATTTAATATTTTCTGAAATGTTACATTATGTGATACCATATATTAATCGGGCGGTTTTCTATTGGTCGTGTCGTATGAGATATGACCGGTTTGCTAAATCAAGCGTTGATTTAACATTGACCATTAGCATTTTCACTTTAGACCCTTTTGTCTTTAGTTGTATGCATGCATGTATGCACATGTTTACATTGATGCACATATGGATGTGCATGCACACATACATGCATACACATTTCTATCATGATTGTTGATACATTGGATGGTGGCAATATAAGAATCACACCTTAATAAATATGTTGATATTTATTTTTGGATTAATGGAAATGGAAAAATCTATCATGGTTGATTATTTTATTCATCCACTAAACCATTTGTTAACCTTGAGTTATCTTTCCATGGCCATTATTGTTCCAAATGAAATATCTAGATATTTATTAACTAGGCATAAGAATGAGAAGAAGAAAATATATATATTTTCTTTTCTCATTTTTATCCTAACACTTATCATTATCTTGAGCTCTCATTTGCCATCTTCTTCTTTCTCTCTCTCTTTTGCTCTTTAGGTTTTGATAGTGAGTGAATGAGTGATCAAGTTAGGGTTTTTAAGTGAGAAATCAAACCATATCATCATTCTATACTACTCTTGCCCACTAGTTTAGAGCGTTGGCTTCAACTTCATCATCTTGATCAAGTGGAGCTTTGAGCTTGGACAAAGAGGACTCCGGGTGGATCATCGTGGACTTGGAGGATCTTAAGCAAGCTTCTTCCAACACTCAAGTAGCCAAGGAGTCTAGCTAAGGGAGCTACAAAGGTTGTACTCTCTAAACCTAGTACTTAACTACTTATGGATTGTATTAAAGTTTAGTGTTACCCTAGCTTTTCTAGTTTGATCCTTAGGATAGTTTCTTTAGCACCCTATAAAATTTTAATATGGCATGTGTGATGCTACCAAACCCTAGTAGTGTTGCTTTGGAAATCCCATCACTAATTTGATTCTACAGTCGCTCCCCTCTACCTACGCCCAGTTTATCTTGAATTACAATATTCAAGGGAAGGAAGTTACTCTTCCAGAACTCCTCAACATATTAAGGAGCTCAGAGGGCACTCTGTAGGAATTCAGGAAGACACCCGCTCTACTCATTGGAGAATCTTCCTCTTCTGGTTCCAAGGAGAAAGCCAAGGGAGAGAAGAAGAAGGACTCCACCAAGCCGATAAGCGATGTTAGTGGGTAGAGGAAAAGGACATGGCAAAGGTTTCGGGGTTAATAGCAGGGAAAGAGGGATGTTTCTGTTGTCATGGGAAAGCACACTGTTAGAAGGACTGCAGGGCTTGGAAAGCCAGAAACCAGGATTCGAAGCAACTTGTGGCTTCGGCTTCGGGTGTGTTGATGATTGAAAAATGTATGCCAATTAACTCTACTTCCTTGGTACTGGATACCAAATCAAGATCTTATATCTGTAATTCATTACAGGCTTTGAGAAATCGTATAGTTATCAAGACAGGTGATATGACTCTCATGGTTGCTAACGGAAAGTGCGTGGACGCTGTATCTGTAGGGGAATATCACGTAGGATTGACTAGTGGGCAGATATTGATTTTACATAACTGTTTGTATGTATCTAGTCTGGCTTATAATATTATATATATATCTTTACTTATAAAGAAGGATATGATTTTACATTTGTAAGCGATGTTATAAACATCCACCTTAATCAAAATTTGATTGGGTTAGATACATTAGATAAAGATATATACGTATTAAATCAAGCTCAGGTTTTCAGCATCCAGAACACACTTAAAAAGTAAGTCTCCAGAATTAAATCCGGCTTTCTTATGGCATTGTAGATTGGGTCAAATCAATGAACCACGGTTGACGAAGTTACATAAAGAAGGATATTTGGATCTGTTCAAATATCGGTCCTATGCAACTTGTCAATCATGTATCAAAGGAAAGATGACAAAGATTATGTTCCCTGGACACGGAGAAAGAGCGAGCGAGCTCTTAGGACTCATACACAGCGATGTGTGTGGTACAATGTCTACACATGCAAGAAGTGGTTATTCCTATTTCATTACCTTTACAGATAATTTCTTAAGGTATGGACATGTCTTCTTGATGAAACATAAATCCGAGGCCTTTGAGAAATTCCGGGAACATAAGAATGAAGTGGAAAAACAAACTGGTAAAAGTATCAAGACACTAGGATCTGATCGAGATGGTGAAGACTTAAGTGCCATGTTCCTAGACTACTTAAAAGAGAATAGAATTCTCTCTCAGCTTACTCCTCCATACACACCTCAACATAACGGTGTATCGAAAAGGAGGAACATAACACTATTGGATATCGTACGTTCCATGATAAGTAGCACTGAGTTGTCGCGATCCTTCTGGGGCAATGAACTAAAATCAGCTGCATTTCTTTTGAACAAGGTTCCTACCAAGACTGTGCCTACCACACCATATCATATGTGGAGTGGGAAGAAACCCTCTCTTCAGTATTTGAAGATATGGGGATGTTCAGATTTTATAAAAATCCAGCATGCGGACAAGCTCGAGGCACGTTCAATACTGTGTAAGTTTGTGGGACACCCAAAGAACTCCAGGGGGTATATTTTCTATTACGCAGAGGAACAAAAGCTCTTTGTTTCTCAGCATGCCCACTTTTTGGAAACTTAATTTTTAGAAAAAGAGATAAGTGGGAGCGCAATAGAAATGGAAGAAATTACAGAAACACAAGTTATTACTGAAAGTATGGTAGAACCAGAAGATTCGAAAGAACCGGATATCCCCGTGCCACTCCGTAGGATTAGTAGGCAGTCTCATCCGCCCGAGAGATACTACGGTTTTCTCATAGACGGGGATAGAGATAATTGCATCATCGACAATGATGAGCCAACTAGCTTCTAGCAAGCCATTCAGAGCAGAGACTCGGTAAAATGGCTGGATGCAATGTGGACCGAATTGGAGTCCATGTACACCAAAAAAGTATGGACTTTGGACATTGCTCTAGAAGGCGTAAAACCCATAGGCCGCAAATGGATCTTCATAAAGAAGATTGGTGTAGATAAACAGGTTGAAGCCTATAAGGTTAAACTTGTTGCAAAAGGTTTTCGTCAAAGACCTGGTTTGGACTATGATAAAACATTTTCTCCAGTGCTATGCTCAAATCCATTCGGATCCTTCTTGCCATTGCTGTTTTCCACGATTATGAGATTTGGCAGATAGACGTAAAGACCGCTTATCTAAATGGAAATTTGGAAGAGTGCATCTATATGGATCAGCCATAGGGTTTCATTCAGAGTAGAAGCAGCGGAAAGGGGTGCAAGTTGCTTAAGTCCATTTATGGATAAAAGCAGGATTCGCGGAGTTGGAACATCTATTTTGATGAGACGGTCAAGGAATTTGAATTTATCAAAAATCCAGATGAACCATGCATCTATAGTAAAATTGTAGCGAGAACTGTTGTATTCCTCGTCTTGTACTGTAACGTTTTGAAAATCGTTTCGGTGAAATTTCGAAAAAACGGTAAAATAATGGGGTTTTCTGTAAAAAGTCAAAATGCAAATATTTTTATTATAAAATTAAATATACATATTCTAGCTATGTAATTGCTAGTATTTGGTGTTTATTGAGCCACTGGTGAAATTTCAAATTTTCCGAAAATTTTCCGAAATTAATTATTTTAATATTATTTTAAGCCGTCACTAATACATTTAATTAGGGAAAATTACAAATTGGAATGAGTTGAAACAAATTTTGTGCATTATAACACATTAAACAAAATTTTATCATGTGGTTTTTGAAACGAAATCGTTTGCCAAAGCGGTTTAGAAAATATCGGAGAAAAAAGGCTTAATTAGCGAAATTAGTGTTAATGGGATTTGGGGTATGATATTTATCTTTTATTTTCCTCACCCACACTCACCCACACCCTCTCTCCTCCCCCCTATACTGCTGGCCGAACCATGGGCTGCCCCTTCACCATATTACCACCCAATTTTTACCAAAGAGAACAAAGGAAATAAAGAAATCAATAAAGAAATGGGTGTGTTGACTTGAGCTATGGGTCTTCTTTCTTCCTTTGACTTCACACCTCACCCCTCCCCTCTCCAAATCAGCAACTCCCTCATTTTGTTCAGCCCCCTTGCTGCAGCAGCTCCCCCCCTTCATCACTTCTTTTCTCTTCAAAAACTCTTGTAAAATTCATCAAAACACCATGCAAAACCTCACAAAATCAAAATCTAATCCCTACCCATTTTTCCTTGGCCATTCAAGCATGGATCTTGGTGAAATGAGAGCATTTTGGGAGGCTTGATTTCATGGGAGATCTCTAAATTGTGGAGGTATAATCTTAACCCTAAAGTTTAATTGTTGTTTAATTATGTTAATCTAATTTATTCAAGTGTTAATTTGGTTGTGATTGCTAGTTTAGGAAATTCTAGAAAAGGGTTTAAATTTTTATTAGGGTTCTTATCATTAGATTGTGGTCTTAATGAGTTGATTAACATGTTATTGTTATGTAAAACTTAATCTTGTTGCATCTTGCTAATTGCTACTTTTAAATTGTCCAAATTGCATAGTATTGCAAACTAGGTTTTAAAAATTAAGTTAAATTGTTAGATAAAAATTCTAATTATGGTTTCATAGCATTATTAACATTGTAATGAGTGGTTTAATACCTTAGGTTATGCAAAACTAAGCTTAATTGTTAAATTATGAATTTTTGCTTGAAAATTGTTAAAATTGGATAATTAGTAAACTAGGTTTTCGGGGTTAATGAAATTTATTGGGATTAAATCATGGAAATTGTTTTTATGACTTATTTAAGATATTTAATAAGTATTATGGCCGCTAGATTTGTTTAAACGTCATGTTTTGTACTAAAACGGGTAATTTTTGCTTGCTAGATTTTCGGAAAAATGGCTTTTAAGGTGAATTTGCGGTTTTTGTGAATTCTAACCTATTTTATATTATAATTAGTGTTCGTGAATGCGCAAATGAGTGTGTTTGGGTTTTTCTCGATGGTTTGGTGTTTGTACGCCGACGTCGAGGGTTTTTGGGTTGATTTGTGAAAGCAGCCATAGGTTTTGACCTATATGGGATTCGTGTGTCATTTTGGTCATGAGTCGGATTTTAATGCGATACGGTGCATTATGATATGTAGGTACCCTTACGAATACTTTGAGACGACAAGCAAGCGCGTGGCGACGTCGGCACCGGCGAGCGAGGACCAGGTGAGTAGATTTATATCTACGGGGAGAAGTCGGGTGGATGGCATATAGCACCCCTGCAGTTCGTAGTGATGTATACGAATACGTATACACACATATATTTTGATTATATATTATGTTGATATGAGACTTGATGATAAAGGTAGATTCTAGGTGTTCATGGATTAATTTAGTGTTGGTTGCGAAACCCTAGAGTAGTTGTTACACCCACACATGCACACACACACATGCATACATCTATGTTATTACCTGTGCGTATAAGGGGAGATGTGTTTATGTGTTCACCTGGGTATGGGACTAGGTGTTCACATACTGGATTTGCGGATGGTACTTGGGATTGAGATGAGTCGATGAGAATTGAGTTTACGCCGTGTGATCGGTGATATGGCAGGATTCGTACTTGAGATACGTCCTGATGTTATAGCGGATCTTTGGATGAAAATTCCATGTGAATAGTGATATTAGCAGTGTACTAGACGTAGGTCAGTACCCCAGATGATGATCTTGATAAAGAGGATACCAGATGAACAGTGTGATGAGTATGATATTGACCCGTACCCAGATTTGGGGATGCCGTACGACGGATTTACGTACGAGCTATATATTGATGATTGATCCGCACTCTTGACTTGGGATGTCTGATTATAGATATGGTATCGAATATGATATTATTGAGGTGGGATCACCGACTAATATATATACAGATATGTATATGTATCGACTCGGATGTCAGGCGGTTTCCTTACCTGTAGTCCATCTTGTTAGCTTAGCCCTTTAGTTTAGTTTAGTTGTTAGACTAGATTCGATTCTTACCTATTTCAAAAACTAACGAATCGTTGGGTATTTTAAAAGACAGCCCAAGAGATCCTACGGATATTTTAAAAGACGTATCTTTTCATAAAAACACCGTAGCCCCTATTTTCAAAACCCCATGATTCGTGTTATTTCAAAAGGCACCATTTGTAGGACTTATATTAGATTAATGCAGATTAGTTATAGTTGCGTCTAGTATTCAGCTCCCGCTCATTATTGTGGTTCGCTTCGCATCGCATGCTTATATTATGTTTCATACTCCATTATTGATATCATGATGTTAGGACACCAGCACCATTACCGATGATGCGTATGTACCACGTACACTTACTTGCCGGCTCACACACATCTTCATCGGTAATTGCCATGTCACGTACACCTTAGAAAATATTATTGCTTAACTTAGCTTGATAGCTAGTAGTTTGACATAATATTAGTGTACTTGCCTTATATGTTAGTTCAGATATTGTAGTTATTACCTGCTACTTCATGCATACTGTTATTCATTGTTATGCCGCATTCATGAATTCTCATCCATATATTCACTATTTTACGTGTTATTGAGGTTTTGGATTCGGATTTCCATGAGATTTTCTGGATTTGGAGGAAAACCGCAAAAACATAAATAAACCTTTTCTCTCTTTTAAAATAAAAAGTGCGGTTTTCCCATGATGTATGAGTCGTCCACCATGAGTTTGCTGATGGATTTCGAGACCCGATTCGAGAAGTGGAGGAACCGTTTCGGGTACATGGTGGGCCCGGTGCGGTACCCCGGGGCAAGAGGATCGTGTTGTTGACGTTGAGCCCGGCAGGGGAGCACTACCGACCGGTGATTTTTCCCGACGCTTCGGATATCCGGAGGATACCGTCGTGGTCTTGAGATGGATGGTAGGGGCCGGTCTGGATTGACGGCGCCCTAGATATTGTGATTGAGATATTGAGATTTTGAGATATTGAGGTACAGAGATATCGAGATATTTGGACACTTGTTTTGTGTCGATGCTGGGCACTGTTTTATGCTGATTTCATTTATGGTACCTCACTTTTAGAATACAGAAATCTCACTGATTTATGAAAGCAGTTTTCTTCAGTACATGCACTCTGTTTCATGCATTCATACATTGCTACCTGAGGCACTGACACGGACACATGGAATTACACTTGGGTTAGATATTTGCCCTAACCATTGTTATGGGTTGCTGGTTATATATTTGAGGATATATTATGATCATTGACCTAGGATTGCGTTATTTATGCGATTTCTTTTCGTAGATGTTTTTCTATTCACGAGTTGGCAACTCACCCCCGTTGTGCCCCAGTTTCTTGCAAGTTTGTCGTACAGGTTTCATTACGGCTTTGCGGGCATAGTTTCCTTCGGGTGATTTGCTAGTAGGTGGGTTTACTTGTATCGTACCCCCATTATATATCTTGTATATCATTATTCTGTTGTATCTAGAAGTTCCATCAACCAAACATGTATTTATTTTGAGATAGAGACCAGTGATGTTATTCCTTCGACCTTTGAGTCGCGCGTTATATTTCTGTGGTTTTCTTGTGGTTTTGAGTTTCCTTTTGAATTTTGATCCTCGCCGTTGGCGTTGTATATTATATTGCTTGTGTGGTTGTGACCGTCGATTGACGAAGAGCTAGCTCCCGCTTGGGGATGCCTTTTATTGATTTCGTATACTATTCATGTTGTATCCCGTTTGGGGGCCAGTTTTTACAAAGGAGACTCTGCCGAAATTTTCAGGAAATTTTTGATGTTTTTAGAAACCCGCATAATTCGGCTTATGCTATTGAAACTACTTGTTTTAAATTGGTTTTCCTTCACTCTACTACTTTTCTTGGTTTGGATTTCTGGGGTTTTCGGTTTACTTAGATTACGTATGCCCCGAGACGTTCGTAGTTTAAGTGCCGGTCTTGTTCCGTACTTTCGGGACGTGACAAAGTTGGTATCAGAGCGTTAGGTTTTACCTTCGGAGCGTAGGATGACCTTTGCTTGATGGAATAGGTGACTAAAGTAGAGTGACGTACCGTAGGTATGTTCCGCGGCATATTTACGATACGCTACTCCACTTAAAAAGCCTTAGGATGTACATTTCATTGCTCAGTATTATATTCATTCCGATCTAGCCTCATCAGTACTAGTTATGATTTTGCTGCCACGATTACAGGCAGGGAGAGCTACAGTTAGAGTTGCGGTCAGCACGAGCTCGTCACGAACGAGGACTGACCAGGGCGAAATTCCGGCGACACACGATTGCGGAGATGTGTCTTTTTACTGTGTTTCCACGCCACGAGCGTTTGGCGGATCGCCTTTATGAGGTTACTCGGATGTGCTGATCGACACTAGAGGATTGAGCCACTGACAGAGGCCAGCCAGATTTTGATGACTGTTGAAATATTGCCTGTTTACGATGATTGAGGCACGGTTCTGCGTGCAGACGAGTGAGCCCGTTATTGCTGCGAACGACGAGATATCGCCCCAGATGTTGGAGCTATTGCGGTACGAGTTGTACTAAGAGATGATAGAAGGTCGCTAGTCACCCGAGGATGAATGACTAGGACATGTGGTTCGTTCGCCTACCCGATGAGAGGACATCAGATAGATTGATTCCAGCTAGAGACGACTTCACACGGAGACGTTGGGAGTCGACAGAGACGATCGAATGTCAGAAACCTATTATTCCAAGTTTAAAGTATTCGGAAGGGCATGCAGGAAATTCTATGGATCCTCTAGAAGAATGAAACCCTAACTCGACTTAATGACCGTGTGAAAGCCTTTGAACCTTCGGGTTTGCAGCAGTTCTACGGCGCCATTAGTAAGGCTTGGGTTTGCCCTTCTATGGCTGGACCACCGATGCTGTGGTATGTACTCGATACTATTAAACTGTACCCAAGATGTTGAGCCCTTGGGGGATTATGAGGTTTTGACAATCAATTGGATGGTTCGACTTAATTCGGATGCTAGGTGGTGAGATGCATTTCTTGGGAGACTCCCGATACGAGGATAGCCGTTGGAGCTCAGTCCATGCAGCCGCGACGAGACGAGTCCAAAGCAGACGACATTAGAGAAAGTGAAGTAATAGGTTCGTACCAGATCTAGATGAGATGACGTTCCACTCCGCCGACATCAGAGATGCGATGCGCATGTCGAGGCATGGTACTTGGATTTACCTTCCAGAAGGAGTCGCGATGAGTATGCAGTCGTTCCAGAGAAAGATGCAGATATAGGAAAGGACGATGACTTCCGGACGGTTGGCAGAGACGAGACATGGAAGAGACCGTGAGCAGGATTCCTTCCAGGAAACTGCTGCAATGATACTTGCACCCAGGATCAGATGTGTCACGTACATTCAGAGAGCCAGAGGACGACGCCAGTGATATGCTGTCTTACAAGTGGTCGCGATGATTGACCGAGAGATGACCAGAGAAGTGCCAGAACGGGATCATCCCCGTTAGCACACCAGACAGGGCCGATGAGCCGATGGACCGAGAGATTGGTAATTCACAGTGAAGACCTTGACCCAGGAGTGGTCATTGTTACGCACACCAGCAGGCCAGAGTTCATGATCATCGACGAGACGTCCCACTAGTGACCGCGACAGTTGGCCCGAGATTCTTAGAGGATGCACTTGAGCGGTACTATTCCTCCATTATTGATTTCGATGTTTTGGGTGATTTATTCGCATGATTTGATTTTGATGATTGAGGAATTACGATCTTTGCACAGTGTTGCACTTGATATCGTCTTCGTGCTTTGGTTTCACATGTTTGTGATTTTACGGTTTTAGACATTTGAGTTGATTTTGTGCGTATGCACGCACACGATTTGGTTCCTGCACTCTGTATAGTTTATATATGCTTGCAGTGCAGTGATACGCCTTTTGTGCACTTAGATGCACTGGACTTTGATTTCGATTGTGATAATCGATATTTGTTTTGTGCACCTTGTGCACCTGATTTGATTTTGCGCATGTTCGGCGCTTGATATTGGATTTCATGATTTCGTGCATGATAGATGCACCTGCATTGGATTTTCGCGCATGTTGAGCGCATGTTTTGAGATGTGATTTTGGTGCACACCAGATGCACTAAATCAAGATTTTTCGTGCATGTCAGATGCACCTGATTTTGCTGTCAGGTACACACGTTTCCTACGACAGATGCTTTGTGCACACCCGATGCACTTAGATCTTGTTTCTGTGCATATGTATGGCACATATATGGATTTTGATTTCCGTGCGCACCAGATGCACGTAGTATTCATACGCGTATTTTGGGATTGATTTCTTATGGAGCAGTACGTTTTTATGAGTTTTTGTACTGAGCAGGACTAGTCAGAGGACAGTAACTGAATATATTTTGCATGCATTGATAGTTATTGAAGGGATTTCCAAAAAAAGCGAGCTATAGTCTCAGTATTTACGTACGTGTCTGATATGACACGAAATGTTTAAAACAAGGAGACCTTTCTAAATTGTTTACCAAAACGGCGGAACGTACATTTCAAACAAAGGTATATATGTATATAGTTATTTTCTTATGATAGACGTCCGCCACTGTACAGTGTTATGTGCATTGCACAACAACTTAAAGGATTTGGTATGCATTTCCTCTTAATATTTGCATGTATAGTTCCGATTTATAGCATATCGGTCTTGCTTGAGATTTGGCATTCGTGTCTTCACCTTGACTCCGATGATTGCGGGATGCTTGATGGAGTTTTGATTTCGAATTATCTACTCATTACTCATGCGCATGCATTGCCCTATGATGTGTTTATGTATTTATGATTTCGGAGCCCCGGCGATTTGATGGTTTTGGCTGAAATATTTTAGTATTTGGGGGGGGAGTTTTAATTTAAATTCGGGGACCGAATTTCTTTAAGGGGGAAGATTGTAACGTTTTGAAAATCGTTTCGGTGATATTTCGAAAAAACGGTAAAATAAGGGGGTTTTCTGTAAAAAGTCAAAATGCAAATATGTTTATTACAAAATTAAATATACATATTCTAGCTATGTAATTGCTAGTATTTGGTGTTTATTGAGCCACTGGTGAAATTTCAAATTTTCTGAAAAATTTTCCGAAATTAATTATTTTAATATTATTTTAAGCCGTCACTAATACATTTAATTAGGGAAAATTACAAATTGGAATGAGTTGAAACAAATTTTATGCATCATAACACATTAAACAAAATTTTATCATATGGTTTTTGAAACGAAATCGTTTGCCAAAACGGTTTAGAAAATATTGGAGAAAAAAGGCTTAATTAGCGAAATTAGTGTTAATGGGATTTGGGGTATGATATTTATCTTTTATTTTCCTCACCCACACTCACCCACACCCTCTCTCCTCCCCCCTATACTGCTGGCCGAACCTTGGGCTGCCCCTTCACCATATTACCACCCCATTTTACCAAAGAGAACAAAAGAAATAAAGAAATCAATAAAGAAATGGGTGTGTTCACTTGAGCTATGGGTCTTCTTTCTTCCTTTGACTTCACACCACACCCCTCCCCTCTCCAAATCAGCAACTCCCTCATTTTGTTCAGCCCCCTTGCTGCAGCAGCTCCCCCCCTTCATCACTTCTTTTCTCTTCAAAAACTCTTGTAAAATTCATCAAAACACCATGCAAAACCTCACAAAATCAAAATCTAATCCCTACCCATTTTTCCTTGGCCATTCAAGCATGGATCTTGGTGAAAAGAGAGCATTTTGGAAGGCTTGATTTCATGGGAGATCTCTAAATTGTGGAGGTATAATCTTAACCCTAAAGTTTAATTGTTGTTTAATTATGTTAATCTAATTTATTCAAGAGTTAATTTGGTTGTGATTGCTAGTTTAAGAAAATCTTGAAAAGGGTTTAAATTTTTATTAGGGTTGTTATCATTAGATTGTGGTCTTAATGAGTTGATTAACATGTTATTGTTATGTAAAACTTAATCTTGTTGCATCTTGCTAATTGCTACTTTTAAATTGTCCAAATTGCATAGTATTGCAAACTAGGTTTTAAAAATTAAGTTAAATTGTTAGATAAAAATTCTAATTATGGTTTCATAGCATTATTAACATTGTAATGAGTGGTTTAATACCTTAGGTTATGCAAAACTAAGTTTAATTGTAAAATTGTGAATTTTTGCTTGAAAATTGTTAAAATTGGATAATTAGTAAACTAGGTTTTCGGGGTTAATGAAATTTATTGCGATTAAATCATGGAAATTGTTTTTATGACTTATTTAAGATATTTAATAAGTATTATGGCCGCTAGATTTGTTTAAACGTCGTGTTTTGTACTAAAACGGGTAATTTTTGCTTGCTAGATTTTCGGAAAAATGGCTTTTAAGGTGAATTTGCGGTTTTTGTGAATTCTAACCTATTTTATATTATAATTAGTGTTCGTCAATGCGCAAATGAGTGTGTTTGGGTTTTTCTCGATGGTTTGGTGTTTGTACGCCGACGTCGAGGGTTTTTGGGTTGATTTGTGAAAGCAGCCATAGGTTTTGACCTATATAGGATTCGTGTGTCGTTTTGGTCATGAGTCGGATTTTAATGCGATACAGTGCATTATGATATGTAGGTACCCTTACGAAGACTTTGAGACGACAAGCAAGCGCCTGGCGACGTCGGCACCGGCGAGCGAGGACCAGGTGAGTAGATTTATATCTACGGGGAGAAGTCGGGTGGATGGCGTATAGCACCCCCGCAGTTCGTGGTGATGTATACGAATATGTATACACACATATATTTTGATTATATATTATGTTGATATGAGACTTGATGATAAAGGTAGATTCTAGGTGTTCATGGATTAGTTTAGTGTTGGTTGCGAAACCCTAGAGTAGTTGTTACACCCACACATGCACACACACATGCATACATCTATGTTATTACCTGTGCGTATAAGGGGAGATGTGTTTATGTGTTCACCTGGGTATGGGACTAGGTGTTCACATACTGGATTTGCGGATGGTACTTGGGATTGAGATGAGTCGATGAGAATTGAGTTGAGGCCGTGGGATCGGTGTGTTCCCCTCCGAAAGGCGGCGCGCAGGACTGCGATGTCTTGGCACTGAGATTCAGGGCAGATGCTAATTGATGCTATCCATTCACCTCTCCGAAGATGCCAAGTTGATTTATGGCACTATACATCGAAGTTTTGAACGGATGCGGCCGATGTAGCAGACTTCGTCAGATTCCCCCTCGCTTGAGGGGTTTTTTTGATTGTGGGGACGCTCTTCCCTGCAGGTGCAAGCCCCTGCAGTTAATTACGCTACCGCATCGCGGTAACAATTTTCTCCTTCTCCAGATGGTTACTTTGTGTCGTGTGTGTCTATTTTATGTTTTGTTGCCCGTGGATTGTTTACGGAGACCGAGTTATGTCGTCGCCCGTAGGGCGTAGACTAGTCCAAATCCGTATTATCTTAGATTTGGGTTTGGAGGGTTTGGTTTGAGGATATGTTAGCCATATTTGAGGCCAAGATCAACTCAAACGTTTGTTAAGGATATGTTAGTCTAACTTGAGACAAAGATCAACTTAATGGGATCGTTTAGATCCGACAAAAGAGCATTTGGACTCCATTGTTCCAGTTTAGGGGCATAGTGGTCCACCGCATGTATGGTCGTCGGGACCCGTTACCTCTCTGACGACGTCGAAGGATTACAACGACAGGTGTCAAAGGAGTTCCGAGATGTACCCCTGAACCAAAGTTGATTGGAGGGATTCATAGTCCAGTCTTTTTGATGGTTTAAGGATACGTTAGCCATATTTGAGGCTAAGATCAACTTAAACGTTTGTTAAGGATACGTTAGTCCAGTTTGGGACTAAGATCGACTTAACGGGATCGTTTAGATCCGACAAAAGAGCGTTTGGGCTCTATTGTTCCAGTTTAGGGACATAGTGGTCCATTTCCAGTTTAGGGACGTAGTGGTCCATTACCAGTTTAGGGACATGGTGGTCCATCGCCAGTTTAAGGACGTGGTGGTCCATTAACAGTTTAGGGACATGGTGGTCCATCGCCAGTTTAAGGACGTGGTGGTCCATTTGTAGTTTAAGGACGCATAAGTCCATGGGTTTAAGGACCCCACAGTCCATGTTGATGTGTGGTTGTCGGGACCCGTCACCTCTCTGAAGACGTTGAAGGATTACAACGACAAATATCAGAGGAGTTCAGAGATGTACCCTTGAACCAATGAGTGGTTTGAAAGAGCAGATGTGCTCAGTTCAAGATGATTTGAGGACTTATGGCCAGTTTGGGCCAAGTCCAAAATATTGGCCCTCTGTTGGTCCATTGAAGGAGAGGCTTTGCCTCTGGCCATTTAGCCAATTGGGCCAATGCCTAGTGTTAAACACAAAAGACCAATCAGTGTTGAACACTGGGAATGAGATCGATAAGTTAGTGTTTAACACTAAAAGATAGTTGGTGTTAAACACCAGCAACAAGGCTTTCAAATTAATGTTAAACACTAAAACAGATCAAAACACTGGCAGCAGAGATCTCAAATTAGTGTTAAACACTAAGGTAATCAGTGTTGAACACTGCAAATAAAGCTCTTTGATTAGTGTTGAACACTAAGGCCAAACAGTGTTTTAACGCTGGATTCAGGGGTTACAATTTAGCGTTGGACGCTAAGGCAAGAGGGGTCACGTGGTAGCACGTGAGGGCGCCCTCCTTTCATTTGTTCTGCTAAGAATATCGTATCTTTTGGAGCATCACGTGCCATCACGTGACGGGTGTTTAAATGGAGTATGTTAAAGCCTCTGCCAAGGGTCACGTGCGTCACGTGAGGCACTGCCTCAAAGGGGCTTTTCTGTAGATCTTTTTGGGGGTCACGTGGCGACACGTGACCCTGCCTCTATGTATGTTTTTTTAGAAGATCTGTTAATCCCTTTCGGGAATTAAATTCCTCGTAGGGTTGAACCCTGGCAATAATTTCAGAGGAATTAAATTCCTACTTCCTTTGAAGGTTCATATTCTGGAATAGAGTTGAACTCTGAATTTTCTGTAGGAATTAAATTCCTCATATATGTGAAGAACTGAATAGGGTTAAACCCTAATAAAAGCTTTAAGGAGTTAAACTCCCACTCTCTGTTAAAGAATTATTCCGGGGAATGAGATTAAGGGAATTAAATTCCTGTTGTTTTAACAGAACTAAGTTCTTAACCAGGGTTAAACCCTGATTCTTTTCATTCTGAAGGAATTAAATTCCCATAACACAGGGTCAACCCTAATTTTATTTTAAAGGAATTAAATTCCTATAGTTCTGTGAGAATTAAATTCTCGTGCTTCCATTCCCTCTCTATGCTTTGGATCTGCATGGCAGGATCTCAACCCATTGAGAATTAAATTTTCAACTCAAGGGGAGATGTGCACTTTACAGATCCTCTACCAAAGAGAGAACTATGTTCTTCTGTTTTTATATCAGAGTTAAACTCTGTTGAGAATTAAATTCTCTTTTCTTTCAAAAAAGCCTTCCCTTTCTTACCTAGGGTTTTCTTTTGCAGAAGATCCAAATTCCTTCAAAGTATCAAGGCTCTCTCTCTTTTCTTCCCTCTGCATATATCATTTTTGTGTGTCTCTTGGCTCTTATTTATAGGAGAAGCAGCCAAGCAATTAGTTTTTGATGAATCTTTCATTGAGATATTTGATTTGTATCCATCATTCGTTTTGGACCTTTGGATTATTAGGTGAATTTTATTCACCATTGGATTTTAAATCCAGAGATTCTCCTTTGTTATTTCGGTTAGATTTTATGGGGAAATCTTTCCAAATTCTAGATTTTCCCATAGATAGATGATATTTAATCACCTTTAAATCTTTAATTCAATCGGTTGCTTTGGAAAGATTTAAAAGGTCTTTTCTCAGAATTTAATTCTGTTAACAGATAGGCTTTGAAAGCTGGTCACGTGTGGCCACGTGACCGTTGGTCACGTGACCCCTTTGGAACGAGCCCTCTTCTTTCTTTTTGCGCTCTGCTTTCTGATCACTGCTTAGCTGTCACGTGCCACCACGTGACCCCTGGTCATGTGTGAGCACGTGACCTTCATCTGGAGCCTTTTTCTTGATTCAATCAGGGAATTGAGTCTGCCGCTTTTGAGTGTCACGTGCCAACACGTGACCCTGGTCACGTGGGAGCACGTGACCCTTTCTGAAGCCTTTTTCTTTGATGTAGTTGGGAAACTGAATTTGCTTTGCCGATACTTTTAGATGTCACGTGCCAACACGTGACTGCTGGTCACGTGTGAACACGTGACCCTTTTCTGAAGCCTTTTCCGTAGGCTTTCCTTATTTTAAATCAGGAAACAAATGCCCCCACAACGTTGTTCTCACGTGTCCGCACGTGAGTGCAATGCTGTCACCTTTTGTGACCGTTGGATTCCTCTAGGGATTTGGAGAGATGAAACGTTTCCATCACCTCTTATAAATACTCATGTTTCTTCAGAAGAGCCTTCACTTTGTTCATCTTCTTCTTTTGAGAACTTTTTCCCTTGAGAATTTAATTCTTGCTTCCAGAGCCTAGTTCTCTGTCTTGAAACAATCTTCAGAGTTTAACTCTGTTCAGGTGCCCCTTTTTCCTCAGGTAATGTTCTTGGACAAACAATAAATTTTCACATTCCTTTGGATTTTAAATCCCAAAACAAGGGTTTTTACTCTTTTTCAACAAGGAACCCATTTTTTCTTCAAGTTTTTCCATAAGAACAGGAAACCACCTAACCTTGAAACTGTAGATCTGTTAGGGTTTAGATGATCTTTTGGGAGATGATGATGGCGTTTCAACTCCATGGAACTTAATTCCATCCAAAAATGTTTCTGGGAATTTAATTCCCTTCTCTTAATAAGGAATTTAATTCCAATGAAGAACTCAGTTTCTTCACACGGAGGCTTCTTGGGGTCTCTTGACCCGAGGTTGTCCTTCTGCAATTAATGAAACAAGAGCTTTCTAATGACTCTCATGACCTTTATTTCAAGTATCATGGATGCCCATCTGTATTGTCTTGACGAGATTATTTCCTATGGGAATATTCGTGCACTGGGCCGCAGTCAGAACCAGGAATTCACCGATGCTCAGTGTGCCGAGATCATGAGCCGCTTTGACGAGTACAACCATCGGCTACTCCCCCGCCGCTCTTCTCTTCTGAGGCTGATCGTGCTGGTGATCCGGGAGGCACTTCCTCTCTTTTGCACCGGCATACCGCTCAGGGTTTTAGACACTGCTGAGGATAAGGTACATTCGGTGTACCTGATGGGCTTGATCTCAAAGAGGAGGCGAGATCACCTTATTGATCTCTTGCACCAAGCCTTTCAGCAGTCAGCCATATTTGCCGCCTATCGGAGGGTGGAGGATATTCGTGAGGACCCCGACGCTTGCGATCGCGAGAGGAAGCATACTCGGGAGGTTCGAAATGCTTGGAGAATCTTGGACAAAGTTAATCTTGAGTTTCTCAACCCATGCCCCGCGTCTGAAGTCTTACCATTGTAAACGTGTCCTCTTTATTTTGTATGAACTTCTTGAAGTATGAGTGACAAGTTTTATTATGTCTTTCCCTGCTTGCATGCCTTTCTCTGGGATTTCATCATTTTGCTACTGTTGTTATTGATGCTTTTAATATGCAGGGTGCTACTCCATCCATTTTTTTTTACATCAAGTTTGGGCCTCACGTGTTCTGCACGTGGGGTCCCTTGATGGGGCTGTTCAAAAAAATTTCCCATGCCATATTTTCAGTGCACAATATCAGATGCAGAAAGAGGGCCTTGGAAATAGTTCCATCCCGTTGATTTTCGATGCCCCTCCTTTTTTTTGGCTTTGGAAATAGCTTTACCATGCAAGATTTTCCGCGCACAACACTTAATGCTCCCCTTTATATCTGAGGCAATGGTTTTCCTTTTCTCTTCACAGAGAACTTTTATTCCCATTTTAACGCGATTTAATTCGAGAACTAAGTGCCATGGCCTGCAACCGTCCACACACTCGTCGACAGCCATGGGAAGTTCCTATCGAGGAGATGATCCTCCGCTTCGCCGCTCGGTTGGTGGATCCACTCCTTACCGATGATGAATGCGACTCGGCGATGTATGAACTCTCGATCCGTAGGGGATCTCCCCTCCCAATGGGTTCCCTCTGGCTCCGGATGATCCTCACGGCCGTGCTTACCGACATTCCTCCTCACCCGGCAGAGATGGCCCTGGATGCTTGATGCGGCTGAAGAGAAGCTTGAGGGCTTTCACGAAGCGTGCCTGATTACTCAGGCTTTGAAGGACTGCTTGATTCACCTGCTGAGCCAAATAAGGGCCCGGCGAGCTATTATATTTGCTTTCGCGGACGAACATGGCACCAATCGATGGGGAGCGACTCCTCGCGAGAACCATCGCTTTGGCGTACTGGAGAGAGCGGAGAGAGAGATGGAGAATTTCGTTCTTTGCTTTGTTAACCCTTGTGCTACTGATCCCGTGTTTGGTGACCTTTTCCCGCTAGCGTAGAATATTTAAATTAGTCCCCTTTTTTTGTATGCTTTATGCTGAACCTGCATGTAGGCTTGGTACTCGTATGTATGTTTTCGCTTGCATAAATAAACTTTGTGTTCTTCTTATGAAGACTTTATTTAGTCGCCAACATTATCATCACGTCGCACGCACATCAGAGCTTCGCATATTGTTTCCTTTTTTTTATAATTGCGAACGCATGCTTGACAGGATAAAGTCAGAAATTTTCTTATTGCTTCCCATACCCGATGATGTACGCGTTCTTTAGCTCGACTACTGCTATCAACCGGAGCTTATTTATACAGTCCAGAGCGTTCCTATCCTGTTTCAGAGCCTGCGCTCATGACAGTGAGCTTAATTGGCCTGACAAGGCGACACGTGGCGAACACATTGTTGTGCGAGGAAAGAGGTCGGTCGTAAATTCTCGGAGAGGGGGTTGGCTTCTAAGGCGCTGAGTGAGCTTCAAGCTAATCTCACCGCCAAGGCCAACAAAGCGTGCGAACTCTGGTGGTTGCTTCAGGGGTCCATAAAAGAGGTGGTGGCTTTCGATAAAGCTGCCATGTTCACTCGTGAAAGGGTCGAGGCTCATAAAGCCACCGAGAAAGAACTCGAAGCTCGGCTTGCTTCGTATCAGGCTCAGCAAGCTCAGGCGGAGGCTCGTCTTCTGGAGATCTTGCGTCACGAAGCCGTGGCTCAGCAACAGAACGATGAGCTGGTAAGATTGCTACATCGCCCGCCGGCTTGAAGACTTGTATCTTTTCCCCTTTTTTTTGTACATACTCATGGATGAGAGTATCTTCTTTTTGTTTCTTTCATGAATTGTACGTTGTATCCATTTTGGTTTATGAAATAAAAGATACATTTTTCTTCTCAACGGTGTGTCTTTTTTCATTGAATGCGTTTGCGGACAATTTATCTTGATCTCCTTGCAGGGCAGCGATAGCTTAGGATTCAGGGTTAAGATCTGCTTCCTAAAACTTTTGCACTTTTTGAGCCACGAGGGTCTCATAAAGAGTTTTTCTCCCCATAGGTCGAGAGGATCCCATAGGTGTAAGTTCTTCTTAAAAATCGTGAGGATTCCTAAGCGGGTTGTCCCTTGAGAATCGTAAGGACCTCACAAGAGAGTTTTTCTTCCTTACAGGTCGTGAGGACCTGCAAGTGCTGGATGTGGTCGCCCTTGTCCGTATTTCACGGAGTCAGGGGTTTCCCAAGGCATCGTAGTTTAAAGACATCGCGGTCAAGGTTAAGGAACTCATAGTCCGTGGATTTAGGGACTCCACCGTCCGATGTTAGTTTTAAGACATCACGGTCAAGGTTAAGGACCTCATAGTCCGTGGATTTAGGGACTCCACAGTCCGATGTTTGGTTGTAGGGACCCGTCACCTCTTTGAAGACGTTGAGGAATTACAACGCCAGGTATCAAAAGAGTGAAGAGATGTACCCCTTAAACCAAGGTAGAATCCGTAGGGAATCGGGGTGGTTGATCGTTAGTTTTAAGACATCACGGTCGAGGTTAAGGACATCATAGTCCGTGGATTTTAAGGACTCCACAGTCCAGTATTTTCTCTGGATGCTTCACACGGGTTCACTGCCGTGCTTGGCGAGGACCAGGCTCCGCTCTGGACGTTTTCCGCGGGGTCAAAGAGTGACGTTATCCGCGTTCCACGTAACCAGGAATTTTGCACTAGATGCTTCACACGGGTTCACTGCCGTGCTCGGCGAGGACTAGGCTCTGTCTGGATGCTTCACACGGGTTCACTGCCGTGCTCTGCGAGGACCAGGATCCGCTCTGGACGTTTTCCACGGGGTCAAAGAGTGACGTTATCCGCGTTCCACGTAACCAGGAATTTTGCACTAGATGCTTCACACGGGTTCACTGCCGTGCTCGACGAGGACTAGGCTCCGCTCTGGATGCTTCACATGGGTTCACTGCCGTGCTTTGCGAGGACCAAGATCCGCTCTGGACGTTTTCCACGGGGTCAAAGAGTGACGTTATCCGCGTTCCACGTAACCAGGAATTTTGTACTAGATGCTTCACACGGGTTCACTGCCGTGCTCGGTGAGGACTAGGCTCTGCTCTGGATGCTTCACATGGGTTCACTGCCGTGCTTTGCGAGGACCAGGATCCGCTCTGGACGTTTTCCACGAGGTCAAAGAGTGACGTTATCCGCGTTCCACATAACCAGGAATTTTGCACCAGATGCTTCACACGGGTTCACTGCCGTGCTCGGCGAGGACTACGCTCCGCTCTGGATGCTTCACACGGGTTCACTGCCGTGCTCGCCAAGGACTAGGCTTCGCTCTGGATGCTTCACACGGGTTCACTGCCGTGCTTTGCGAGGACCAGGATCCGCTCTGGACATTTTCCACGGGGTCAAAGAGTGACGTTATCCGCGTTCCACGTAACCAGGAATTTTGCACTAGATGCTTCACACGGGTTCGCTGCCGTGCTCGGTGAGGACTAGGCTCCGCTCTGGATGCTTCACACGGGTTCACTGCCGTGCTCTGCGAGGACCAGGATCCGCTCTGGACGTTTTCCACGGGGTCAAAGAGTGACGTTATCCGCGTTCCACGTAACCAGGAATTTTGCACTAGATGCTTCACACGGGTTCACTGCCGTGCTCGACGAGGACTAGGCTCCGCTCTGGATGCTTCACATGGGTTCACTGCCGTGCTTTGCGAGGACCAAGATCCGCTCTGGACGTTTTCCACGGGGTCAAAGAGTGACGTTATCCGCGTTCCACGTAACCAGGAATTTTGTACTAGATGCTTCACACGGGTTCACTGCCGTGCTCGGTGAGGACTAGGCTCTGCTCTGGATGCTTCACATGGGTTCACTGCCGTGCTTTGCGAGGACCAGGATCCGCTCTGGACGTTTTCCACGAGGTCAAAGAGTGACGTTATCCGCGTTCCACATAACCAGGAATTTTGCACCAGATGCTTCACACGGGTTCACTGCCGTGCTCGGCGAGGACTACGCTCCGCTCTGGATGCTTCACACGGGTTCACTGCCGTGCTCGCCAAGGACTAGGCTTCGCTCTGGATGCTTCACACGGGTTCACTGCCGTGCTTTGCGAGGACCAGGATCCGCTCTGGACATTTTCCACGGGGTCAAAGAGTGACGTTATCCGCGTTCCACGTAACCAGGAATTTTGCACTAGATGCTTCACACGGGTTCGCTGCCGTGCTCGGTGAGGACTAGGCTCCGCTCTGGATGCTTCACACGGGTTCACTGCCGTGCTCTGCGAGGACCAGGATCCGCTCTGGACGTTTTCCACGGGGTCAAAGAGTGACGTTATCCGCGTTCCACGTAGCCCGGAATTTTGCTGATTGTATCCGCATTTCACGGAATGGAGGTTTGACTGTTGGTGATATGTATATAGCCGAGTCATGGAATTAGGGGTTGCCGCGGTTCCATTTCTCTTAGGGTTGTGTCCGTTGTTACGAGACGAGTGTTGAAACGATTTCCAGGTCTCCTTTGGCCCGTCGAGATTTGGCTTCTTCTTCTGATGAAACCTGGGGGAGAAGTATGACCCCTTTTTTTGTTTACGCCCTTGGATTGTGTACAGGGTGTGATGGAACATCACCTGTAGGGCATAAATTTTATTTTTATTTTATTTCTTTTTCCGCGATGCTCTATCGTTTCAGCTTTTATATCACGAAGGTCGCGATTGCCCCATCATTTCGTCTATTTTTCGCGGTGCCCAATCATTTCGGCTATTTATTTATTTTCTACTCGCTGCTTTTTATTGCGAGTTGCCCCATCATTTTGGCTATTTTTTATGCAAACATTTTTACTTGCTGCTTTTTATTGCAAGTTGCCCCATCATTTCGGCTATTTCGTATGCATACGTGGCTTGCTAGCTTTTTCGCCGCAAGCTTGGATTTTAGACACCGATTTCAGCATCAGCACCGCTACAACTGGGATGTTGCCAGGAGTGAATCATCATTTGCTTCTGTCGATGTTGAACAAAGGTGGCTTAGCAAACAGGGATAAGGGTCCTGTCGACCATGGCTTTTGACTTCATGAGCCGTAAGGATCTCACCAAGGTATTTCTCCCTACAAGTCGTGAGGATCTCGTAGGTGTATTTTCTGTTAGTGTATATGCCCTAGAGGCCATTACTGTATCATACTAGTTTGTATATTACTTAATGGAGGCTTGGGATATTCACCTTGTATAAACAATCTTGCTCAATATAGTAGTATGCTACTTGGTTTGTTTCTACTTCAATGTGTACATGTGCTTATTTTGCGATATCACCTATACGCATTAGTGGAGCCCTTAGGATCTTTGCTTGATTACCAGCATTGTGATGGCAGTCACACTAGTGGGGGCTGGGTAATCTGTAAGCACATCCTTATACAGGTCCCTAGTCGCAGGACTATCGAGACAGGGCATCGATACTCCGGAGTAGACTAGCGTATGCGCTTCTCATCCCAGTGTGGGAGATGGTCTGTCCCACAGCCATCAGTACGTCGTACTGGAGATAGTATACGGGTGCTCGTTAGGTTACGAGTACACTGGACAGGACTCGTCGGGAACTGACAGGTTGGTATTATACCTATCGTCAGTTATCAGTTCCCAGGTGACATGAGTACAGCTTAGTCCGCTGACTTGACACTGGCACTTCGCCTCGAGTACGTTCCCACTGCACTTTGATCACTACCCTACCACGGCTCAAAGGAGTCATGCAAACAGGTAGTGGTTTGGTGCAGTCCCGAAGCACTTGGAGGCAGTGACGGTTAGATAGGATTCGTCTCTCCCGGTATTGGGGGTTGACATCGCGCTGTGTCTAGGAGAGCCATTACATGAGTAGTCCTTGGCCAGGACAAGCGAGATATACTGGTAGGCTTCCAGTGTTATCTCAGGGTGTTTTGGGTTTCACTCCGACACGACTTGTACCGCTATTGGGGGACTGACGTTTTACCGCCCCCTAGGCCCGACATGCGATGTATCAGACGAACAGACCGGACTGTACGGAGAATGTCACATTCAGACTCAGTAGGAGTTCAGATGGGGTTTACCTCGTCAGCCTTCTTGTCGGCATCTACCTGGGGACCGTTACGCACAGCTAGTGCCGCTTGCGGTCTGTGGTTAAACCCACTGCCAGCGTAGTGTCGAGTCTTTAGAGTCCCACACAGAGGGTATTCGCCTCTGGGCAAAACAGAGTAGAGGTCGCATGGTTTTGCGACAGGGTTCGTTCTCATCCGCGCACTTGTGCACGTTTGGAGTCCGGACGGATATTGCCAGCGGGCTCTGGTTTGAGCCAGATACTGGTATATGTTTTGGGGTTTCTTTTATATCTCGGTATTCTTGTTCCTCGGAACGAGAATGCAGGTGTGTATGCACAGTTGCTTGAGGCGGAGGATGAGGTATTTCATTAGGGTTTCGGAACGGGTGCGTATGCACAGTTGACAGTCGTCATTTTCCAAACCCTAATAGATTTATGAAATATCAATTAATAATAGTAATTAAATGAAATATTGTTATGGTTGATTTTGTGGACTTGTTGACCATGGTTGACTTGTTGACCATGGTTGAATGTTGACCACCATCATGCTTTGAAAGGATTCTCCTTGATTCATGCTTACACTCATTTATTGAAAGTTATGATAGTGGTCATTCCAAATACAACCATCAACTATTTCATTTTTGATTTATTATTATTAATTAGATAATTCCTTTTCTTTTAGTTATGGTTGCAAAAGAAAAGAGCTCATTCTATCATAATCATTCTCTCTCCTCATTTCATCTTCTTCTTCCTCAAGCTCAAGGAGAATCCTTCTCATGTGTTGAGAATCCCTCTCCTTGAAAAGAAAACAACCCCTAGACACTCTCTACTCACTCTAGGATCTAAGGTTTAGCAAGCCGAAGACTCTAGTTCTCTCAAAGTTCGAGAAAGAGCCCGAAGGTTGAACCCTCAGGTGGATCCATCTTCGACGGAAGAAGGCGACGAGGAAAGAGCCATCAACCTCTACAAAGTTTGAAGAAGAAGGAGTTCAAGTTTAGGTATAACCATCTTTCCGAGTAGCTAAACTCTCTTTAGCAAGTTTGCTAGTTTTAGTTTAGGAAAAGATCCCGACTTTGTTAGTCCATGTTGCCCCATGCGCTAAAAATTTGATTTTTATACCGTTTCCGCCTCCCCGTAAGAACCGGGGGTCGCAACGTGGACTTACATTTTCTCCATAGGAATCGTGAGGATCCCTAAGTGTATGTTCCTCTATAAGTCGTAAGGATCTTACAAGAGGGTTTTCTCCTTATGGGTCGAGAGGACCTACAAGGGTTGCTCATTATATGAACATATCCCTAGTCACGGGTGTGACTTTGCTGGGGAAATGTTTATTCGCGCCCGTGGATTGTATTCAAGGGTCAGTATTGAGCCGCTTGTAGGGCAATGTCGAAGGGTATGGGGGATTTTGCTTAAGCACAGGTTTAGGTCTCAGTGACTTAAGTCTTTCAAATCTTATGAGCCGTGAGGGTCCCATAAGAGAGTTCTCCTTACGAGTCGTGAGGATCTCGCAAGTGTATTTTCTCCTTAGGAATCGTGGGGACTCCTAAGTGTGTTGCTCCCTTGTGAGTCGTAAGGATCTCATGTGGGTGGTTTCTCCTTGCTAGGTCGTGGGGATCCCGCAAGTGTCCTTTAACGAGGTTGCGCCCTTTCGAGTTTTCACAAACACTCGCCGGTAGCCCTGCTGTTTTTACTCACGGAGCCCTTTCGGGTTTTCATCCGTGCCCTTTTTGCTTGTGGACATACCATTTTTTTTAATTCTTTTTCTCTCTTTTTTTTTCACAAGGTCGCGCCCTTTCGGGTTTTCACGAACACTCGCCGGTAGCCCTGCTGTTTTTACTCACGGAGCCCTTTCGGGTTTTCATCCGTGCCCTTTTTGCTTATGGACATACCGTTTTTATTTATTATATTTTTTTATTTATTATTTTTTTTATCTCGTCAGCCTAAGGATGCTGCGGTATTAGTTTAAGGACGTTTCGGTCCGCTATTAGTTTAAGGACATTTCGGTCCGTCGTTAGTTTAAGGACGTTTCGGTCCGTCGTTAGTTTAAGGACGTTTCGGTCCGTCGTGGAGAGAGCCGGGTACTACTTATAGAGCTTTGAGCTTTAGGAAGATAGCGAGCGGACATAGTCGTCGTCATCTATCATTGACCTAGACTGTGGCTCATTAAGCGTAGTATTTCTTTAGGAAGCAGCCGTTTATTGGCCTGAAAGGCCTTTCACCATGCATGTCTATGAGTAAATAGGCCCCACCCTGGTAGACCTTATCTATGATGTACGGGCCTTCATAGTTTGGCTCGAATTTTCCCCGCTTGGCGCGATTGGGGATCATCGGTCTTCTGACCACTAGCACGAGTTCGCCTTGGCGGAATGTTCTCGGCCTGGTCAATCTTTCATACGAGCATGTCATCTTTGCTTTATAGGACTCCAGATTTTGTTGCGCTATGAGCCGGGTTTCATCGAGGGCATCAAGCTCCTCAAGCCGAAGGTGAGCATTTTCTTCGTCCGTTAGCTCGTAGTGGACTGCCACTCGTAGAGAGGGTAACTCTATCTCAAGGGGGAGCACTGCTTCCGTCCCAAATACCAACGCGTACGGCGTTGTGTTCGTGGCCGTCTTGAACGTAGTTCGATAGGCCCAAAGGACCTCTTGCAGCCTCTCATGCCAGTCCTTCTTATTTCGGGACACCGTCTTTTTTATGATCTTTGTCAAGGTCTTATTGAAGGCCTCGGCCACACCGTTAGCTCGCGGATTGTAAACTGAAGAATATCTCCAGTCTATATTGTGCTGCTGCGCGAAGCGGCTAGTCTTATGGCTTCTGTAGGATGGCCCGTTATCGGAGATAATCCGCCGTGGGGTTCCAAACCGATAGATGACGTGCGTCTTGAAGAAGTGGAGGATATTCTCCGTCTTCACTTCCCTCAGCGGTACTGCTTCTGCCCATTTGGAGAAGTAGTCAGTTGTCGCCAGGATGAAACGATGTCCCCGGGACGATGCTGGCTCGATGGGGCCGACTATGTCAGTCCCCCACATTTCGAATGGCCAGCTAGCCACCGTTGGGTGTAGTGGATTCGGATGTTGGTGGATAAATTCTCCATGAATCTTGCACGAGTGGCATTGCTTCGCATACTCGAGGCAGTCCTGGACCATCGTGGGCCAATAATAGCCTATTCGCTTGATCTTCAATTTCATCTTCGGGCCTGCTTGGTGAGAACCGCAGAGTCCGTCGTGAACTTCCTGAACGACTCTTTCTGCTTCGTCATGTCCTAAGCATCTCAGCCACAGAGAATCAAACGACCTCTTATACAGAGTATCATTGACGAAAGCGAAAGATAGAGCTCGTTTCATGAGCTGATGTCTTGAGGACGCTCCTTCGGGCATTCGGTGGGACTTAAAGTAGTCTATGAAGACTTCCCTCCAGTCCTCAGCCTTCTTACGGTCTTTTATTCATAGGATTGTCTGCTCAGTCGCTACCTTTTCTTCGCATGATTCCGGAGATATTTCTTCCGGGGCGAGCACTCGACGGCTTTGCACCAAGATTTTGACGTCATCGAGGTTCTCATCAGCTAGTTCTTTAGCAAGTTTGGCCAGCGCGTCTGCTTTGCTGTTTTCTGCGCGTGGTATGTTCTCCAAAGAATAAAAGGGAATTTGGGTCAACAATTGTTGCATCTTTTCGCCGTACCTCACCAACTCCGGTTTGCACGTTTGGTAGTCGCCGTTTACTTGACTAGCGACCAGTTGAGAATCCCCGTATATAGAGAGGTCTTCAATTCCCATGTCAATGGCGATCTCGAGGCCCGCTATCAGAGCTTCGTATTCGGCTTCATTGTTCGTTCTCGATTCCGTTAAGGAGAAAGCAAAGCGCATTATCCCTCCTTGTGGGGTTACGAAGATGAGGCCTACTCCCGATTTGATTATGGGGGTACATTGTTTGCGCTTCTTCATGGAAGATGCCCCTTCAAAATAGAGTTCCCATCGAGTATCACCGCCGCCGATCGCATCGAATGCATGTTCATCCGGCAAATCGTAGTTCAGAGGAGAGCCAGCAGGTACTGGATGCTCAGCAAGGAAGTCAGCAATGGCCTGGCCTTTCACTGTCTTGAGAGGTCGATATGTTATCAAGAACTCCATCAGGAGTAGAGCCCATTTAGCGAGTCGACCCGTCAATATAGCCTTTGACATCATATATTTAAGAGGGTCCACCTTCAAGATGAGACGGACTTCGTGCGCCAACGCATAGTGCCTGAGTTTTGTTATCGCGAAGATTAACGCCAAGCAGTGTTTTTCAATGGGAGAGTAGTTGTTTTCTGCCCCCAGCAGAACTCGACTTAAGCAGTAGAGTGCTCTCACTTTTCCTTGATCATTCTCTTGTGCCCACAATGCGCCTAAGGAACCTTCGATGGCAGTTGTATAAAGAATGAGTGGTTTTCCCTTGACCGGCGGAGCCAACACCGGAGGGTTCTGTAGGTACTGCTTGATCTCGTCTAGTGCACCTTGGCATTTGTGATCCCAAACGAATGGAGTTCCCTTCTTCATCAGGTGGCTGTAAGGACGGCATTTGCCTGAAAGATTGGCGATAAACCGCCGGATGTATGCGAGCTTCCCTTGGAGAGACCGCAACTGTTTGAGGGTTCTTGGCGGAGGCATTTCTATGATCGCCTTGATCTTAGATGGATCTATTTCGATACCTCCGTGTCGGATGATGAATCCCAGGAATTTACCTGAGGAGACTCCAAATGCGCATTTGAGGGGATTCATCTTCAAATTATATTGCCGAAGGCATTGAAATACAGTCTCCAGATGCTTTAAATGCTCTTCATATGACATGCTCTTTACTACAAGGTCATCGATATAGCACTCGACGATGTCATGTATGAGGTCGTCGAAGATCTTTGTCATGGCCCTTTGATAGGTAGCGCCAGCGTTCTTTAGACCAAAGGGCATAACACTGTAGCAGAATATACCCAAAAGGGTCCGGAAAGCGGTGTGCTTCTGGTCTTCGGGATGCATCTTTATCTTATTATACCCTGATGAACCGTCTATAAAGGAGAAAACCTCGTGAGTGGACATGTTATCTATCATTAGCTCGGTTACTGGTACTGGGAAATCGTCCTTTGGACAGGCTTTATTGAGATCCCTGAAGTCCACGCATATGCGTACCGTCCCATTTTTCTTCATTATCGGGACGATATTGGCGATCCAGTCGGGATACTGGACTTCTTGGATAAATCTAGAATTGATCAGCTTCTTGACTTCGGCATTGATGCTCATCTCAAGCTCGAGTCGCATCCTTCTCGGCGCCTGCTTGACTGGCTTGATATCTGGGAATATTTCTAATTTATGCACAGCAATTTCCGGATCCAATCCTGGCATTTCGGAATAGTTCCACGCGAAGCAGTCTTTATGTTGTAGAAGCACGTTCTTTAACGCAGCCACCCTTTCTTCAGATAGCAGCTCGCTAACAAATGTCGGTCGCGGGTCATCTGCCGATCCTAACTCAATCTTCTTGAGGTTATCTGCAGTAGTATGTATGCCGTCTTCCAGTTCTTTCGGGGCTGGCGGAAATTCTGAGATCACCTCATCATCGCTGTTCTCAAAGCACCAGGGAAGGTCATCCATGTTCTCGGGCTCTTCTTTTAATATTGTAACCGTGTAACAGGTGAGAATCCGCTTCCACGGCCGAGGTGGATCTGGTTCTGCTTTTGCGGCTTTGGGTTCATGCTTTTGTGGCGGCGTTACCCTCCAGCCGTCGGATAAAGCGAATCTGCCCTGTTGGTACTGGTCCTCGACCCAGTTCTTGAAGGTGAGGCAGTCTTTGGTAGGATGTCCTATGGCTCGGTGATAAGAGCAATAGCTCAGATGAGAAGCCTTGTTAGCTTGCTCAGGGTGTCTAGACTCTGGAAGCGCAATCAGTTGATGTTTTATAGCGAGCTTGAGTAACCTCTCCGTCTTGTCTCGGGGGAAGGAGTACGCTCGACTCATCTTCTTCATAAGGGACAAATCCGAGCCGCGCAATACCCGATCACGTAACTCTCTACTCCTGCGTCGTCGTTGTCGGCTCCTCTTTCCGCTTCTTGATTTATTTCTGCCTCTGCGTCGGGCCCTTCGTACAACGGGTTGACAGGGATGAGCATCTTCGTCTTTTGCAGCCTGTTGAAATAGACGTTGCGCCCTGGCCTTCTCGTAGATGGCCATCTCGCGGTTGTAGTCTTCCCAGGCTTTTGATCTGCTTTCCTGATAAGCTTGTCCATCCGTTCTTCAAATGACGGACTCGGCACTTCAATCGCGGGCTCTGGTTTTGATGAGGGGTTGGCATTTCCCGACAGGGCGTCCTCTTCTTCATCAAAGGTATATATGGCGTAGCTACTGTGGGTCCGTTCCCGTTTCCCGGCTCTCACGTATCCAAGCCCAAGTGTTTCCATTTTCCCGTTGGGCAATTTGCGTTGAGTCCCAGGGACATCCCAAATCCTGTTGTAGAACCGAGCTTGTCGAACAGTCTGTTTTAAGGGTACTCCTTGGCGCTTCAATAGCCTCTTTAGTCCATTTGTGTAGTATCTGGGCAAATAGATGGGTTGGAGCCTGTCGAGTGTAGCATCCGCGCCATGCCAGATCTCTTTCTCTACTTTCGTCTTTGAGGATCGGTAGAATAGGATTGCCTTCTCACTCCTTTGCCTGGGAGGGATGTAAAACGTTTGCAGGTTCTGCACATTGTAAGCTTGAAGTGTGTCGAGCTCCTTGTAGTGTTCTCGCGGCACCATGGTGATTTGCAAACTCTGATCATCGCTAGGGGGTGCTTGTATTGACGGCCGATTGGAGAACATGGCATTAACCTCATCTTCCGAGTAAGTTCCGAAGATCAACATGGGGGCGGACGTCCCCGGGTTGTTGCGTTGAGATGGCCCAGCATAAACTATCTCTTCTTCTTCTTCGGTATCGCTCCCGAAGACAGGGATGGCGGCGGCGGCTTTGTTCTCCGGCTTGCGACACCTTTCTGTATCCTCGAAGTCTCGCAAAAAGTACTTCGCATCTTCGTACTTGCGGACTTCGTTCACAGAAAATGGGTTCAGCTCACCTGTTACGGTATACTCGAAACCATCCTTAAAGTACTTCATACACTGATGTTGTGTAGAAGGGATGATATTGTACTCGTATAACCAAGGGCGACCGAGCAAGGCGTTGTAGCAGGTCTTGGCATCAATGACATAGAATTTGATGTCCGTGACGAGCAGTCCGAAGAGTAATGTTAGTATCACGGATCCGAGAGTCCATGACGATTAGGATTCGAAACCAGAGATGGTAATTTTGTCACGAGCGAGGTGTTGCACACTCATGCAGATTTCTTTCAACACCTGAACATTAAGGAGATTGACAGAGGATCCATTATCCACTAGGATCTTGGCTATCTTGATATCATGGCAGTATCCAGAGACATATAGGGGACGGTTGTGGTCGCACGTCCCGAGAAGGAGGTCTTCGTCCCCGAAAGTGATGTCAGCCGTATGCACTTCCTCCAGTTCATCTTTCATCCTTTCAGTGGCGAGGAAAGCTTGGAATTGCTCAGGTTCTTGTAACGCCTTAATTAGTGAATCTCGCACTTCTTTTGATAATAGGAGGGCATCGAGAATGCTAAGTTGAGAAGGTAGCTTCCTTAGGTGTGCCAGGATATTGTAGTCCACCTTACCCTTCCTGAGAGGGTCTTTGGTAGTCAGCTCTTTCATGACTTGTTCATCTAAAGTGATATCCTTAGTGACCTTTTTCCTTTCCCTTATCTTTTCTATTTGCGGGCCCGAGATTCTTTTCCGGGAGCGTGCGATTGCGCAGCCGAATGTTTTCGCAGGCCTCTGGTTCTTCCTCTATCCCTAAAACGGATTCTTTAAAGAGAGGGCCCAGAGCCATTTCTTCGTCAGAGTCGCTCCCAAAGGTGAAAACTCATGACCCTCCGGCGTTAACCATGTAACAGTTGCCAGTGGTTCCGTTGTGCCCGTCGGCAGTACTTCTTCGTTCCCGACGAGTCTTGCGTTTCATGCGCTTAAAATGTTGCCGATGAGCAACATATCCTTGCCACCATATCCTAAAGGCGTCGCACTCCTCCGTGGGGTATGAAATTTTCCGATGATATGCGCAATAATTAGGGTGCCTCTCCGCCCCATTGAGTGTGTTTTCTTCCAAGGGTGGTAGCTTCATTCCCATTGACATGGCTTTGGCAAACCTTTTCCTCGTCTTGAATATCTTCTTGTCTGCCTCGGATGCCTTTTGATCTGGCGGGAGTACTTCAACTCTTTCGTTCAGTCGCCTGCATTTGGCTCCTTCCGATGCGGCCATCTCGCGCTCCTGATCCGCTTTACTCTTCAGACGAATCTCGTCTAGAAAGGCGTCGATCATTTCATCTGTTGGCCACACACGCTCTGGTCCAGGCTTTACCCCCAGTTTCTTAGTGCTAGGTGTTTTTTCATCGTCAGTAAACGAGCGGGAGATTACGTTACAACTCGCCACGTATCCCTCGGATTCATCCGACGAACTCTCTCCATCATCTTCCGCTCGAAAGATGTGGTTGAGGAACTCTTGCAGCGTGACAGGAGTTCGCGCCATTTGATTGTACTCTTCCATCGCGTCGATCTGCTTCTGCAAGTTCGTGCGCTTGTCTCCAGGCTTCATGGGCTTCTTGGATTTCTTCTTCTTTTTCTTCAAAGATTTTGACGGTTGGGCGTGAGTATTTAGGCCATTACCACGAGTCTTCGTAGTCGGGCATGACTTCAACATCCCTTCGATAATTTGAGGTTCAAGCGGGTCCTTCCATTCGATTGCAGGGCATGCATGAAGGTCCCTCAGCATTCTTTTGGTTTTAGTTGACAGCACGACCTCCCATGGAGCTTCTTCAATAAAGGAACAGGTTGCCCCCGGTGTATCTGCTTTCTTAGGAGTATGCGGCTGTGGTGGGTTCACCTTCCACTTTTCGGACAGTGCAAACTTCCCCTGGAGGTATTGATCTTCAATCCACCCTTTGAAGACGAAGCAATCCTCAATCGGATGACTTACTGTTTGATGGTAAGGGCAATAATTAGGGTTATTCACCTCAGTGGGTTGTGGCGGTCGCCTTGGATTTGGTAGGTTTATAAGTCTGTTGCGTACTGCCAGCTCGAATAGCCGCTTCGTCTTGTCCCGTGGGAACGAGTAGGGACGCTTCATCTTCTCATTATAATACCGGCGTCTTTCTTCCAGTTGATCCGTCAGCTTTGGGGCATTGGGTTGCTGCTGAGCATTAGCGACGAAGGTGGCCTTTCCCTTACCCTTGTCATTCCGAGGTTCTGGCTTCAGGGGAGGTGGTCTATGACCCATCTGGTCCATCTGAGCCAACTTGTCGATTAAAGCCTGGAATGTGGTTGGCTTAAAGAACATCATGAACTGGGAGATAGTTGCGTGAGGGTCTAGGGTTCCTACGAACATGCCCACCGCGGGCGCTTCCTCAAAGCGCTGCTCGCATTTCGACCACAAATTCCGCCAGCGTATAGCATACTGGACCTAAGTTCTGCCTGGTTTTACCCTGGCGTTAATCAATGCCGTTATTGGAGTGCGTTCGCTGGCGCTTGCGAATCGCTGAGTGAATAGCAACTCCATTTCAGCGAACGTCTTGATAGAATCGTTCGGGAGTTCCGAATACCATTCGAACGCTGTTTCTGATAGGCTGCCCACGAACTGGCGAAGCAACAGTTTATCATCACCGCCGGTGTTACAGCAAAGGGCCCCGAACTGGGCGACATGTTGGTGGGGATTGCCGGTCCTCTTATACACGTGAAATTTTGGTATTGTATAACCCGACGGATATTTGATTTGGTCGTACCAGCTTGGATACGGCCGCCCCATTTTTATGACTTGACCAGCTGCCTCAGTCATATGATGAATCCGGATTTGCTGGGCTATATAGTCGACCAGATCAGCCTTAGAGATTGTCTCCTCCTTGGCCGTTGAGAGGGCCGGCGGTGGATTTGACGTTTCTCCCCGGTCGTCTTCAAGAACGATTGGGGGATCCTCAGCGGGTGGATCCTGTTGGATCATCATTCCTATCATATCTTGGAAGAGGAGGCCCATACGCTGTATGTTGGCTGCTTGTTCAGCAGCCTCTTTGTCCTTCTTCTCCAATATTCGGCGAAGGAATTCGGCGTCGGCTTCTTCCTCCTGACGTTCGTCCGGGGACGTTTCTGGGTTTTCTTTTGGCCCGGTAAGTGCGGCCATAACGTTCATCATTTCCTAGAGCTTTTGCTGTTGCTCCTGAGCTTTGGTCACCGATCGTGTAAGCGGTCTATGACCCGTAGACGCACGGCTGTCTTCCTTTCCTGACGCCATGTATACGGTATGGACCATCATGCCCCCAAACTTAGGGCGTCTGGGCTTAGTGCCTTTAGCTGTCGTTGCAGGCTGGGGGATCTTCTCTGGCTTCCTCCTTTTATGAGCAGTGGCAGTTGAGGGGGCCATTGAGGCGGGCACCCAGACAGTGTTTCGTGGTTTAGCCTGGTGACTGGCTTCCTGTTGGATTTTCAGCTTCTTGTGTTGGCGGGAGAAGTTTGGATCGATCATCGAGTCTCGGGCCTGCCGCCAAACCTTATAGATTCTGGAAGACGGCCGTTGTGGGGATCGGGGCTGTTCTGGCTTTATTTCCGCAACCTTTTTTAGTGGAGGAGGAGACCTCTCTTGCATCGCGGTAGGAGAATTCCTACGCACCTTATTTAGCATCTCAAAGTTGTTCCCAGTTGGAACAGCAGCATTAACTTCTGCCGTCGGGGCTGGTGGAGTTACCCCAGAGGGGGAGTTGCCCCCAGCCTTCCTTACTCGGCGCCAGTGGCGACGTCGAGCGTGTCGAACGGACGGCGTTGGTTCAGCGGTGAGAATTGCTTCGTCTTGCCCCCTGTGTAGGTGGGGGGTCGTTGCTGGTGTTAGCCTGTCAAAGACTGACGTCCTTTGGATAGCAGGAGCAGGAGATGGAGCCGTCAATCTTGTAAAGACAGACTTGGTGGCAGGGAAAGCCGCTTTGACGACTTCAGGAGCAGGACCGGTCACTTTCTTAGAAGCAGCCTTCTCCGGGATTGTAGGCCTCATTGTGGGTCCACAGGAGGCTTGGCCCAATCTAGAGAAGACCGAGGCGCTGGTGTTGGGCGACCCGTTGAGAGGGGTTGCGGCAGGGGTAAGGCGATCAAAGACCGACTTCTTGGGAGCCTCCTTTGTCAGCACCGGAGCGGTGAAGCTTGTTGGCGGGAGCATGGTCCCAAAGAATAGACCGGTAGTAGCTTGGGTCACTTGCTCCACAAGCATAGTGAATAGGGAAGCAGCCTGCGGTCCATATGCTACACCTCCAGGTGAGGCGGAGCGTCGGTTGCATTTGCAGTTCAAGCAGTTGGAGCATTTCACACAAGTAGAAGCCATCGATTCTTTGCTTTCTGCAATAAGCCAGACGCCGAGTCTTAGTATCTTGAAACCCAAGGGCAACCATTAGCGAACCGCGATTGGTTCGCGAATCACGACACACGAAGTGTGGAGTGGAAAGAGGAAAAGGTCCCACCGGGCATGCCAGAATCTGTTCCCCTCCGAAAGACGGCGCGCAGGACTGCGATGTCTTGGCACTGAGATTCGAGGCAGATGCTAATTGGTGCTATCCGTTCACCTCTCCGAAGATGCCAAGTTGATTTATGGTACCATACATCGAAGGTTTGAACGGATGCGGCCGATGTAGCAGAATTCGTCAGATTCCCCCTCGCTTGAGGGGTTTTTTTTATTGTGGGGACGCTCTTCCCTGCAGGCGCAAGCCCCTGTAGTTAATTACGCTACCGCATCGCGGTAACAACTTTCTCCTTCTCCAGATGGTCACTTCGTGTCGTGTGTGTCTATTTTATGTTTTGTTGCCCGTGGATTGTTTACAGAGACCGAGTTATGTCGTCGCCCGTAGGGCGTGGACTAGTCCAAATTCGTATTACCTTAGATTTGGGTTGGGGGGGTTTGGTTTGAGGATACGTTATCCATATTTGAGGCTAAGATCAACTCAAACGTTTGTTAAGGATATGTTAGTCTAACTTGAGACTAAGATCAACTTAACGGGATCGTTTAGGTCCGACAAAAGAGCATTTGGACTCCATTGTTCCAGTTTAGGGACATAGTGGTCCACCGCATGTATGGTCGTCGGGACCCGTTACCTCTCTGACGACGTTGAAGGATTACAACGACAGGTGTCAAAGGAGTTCCGAGATGTACCCTTGAACCAAAGTTGATTGGAGGGATTCATAGTCCAGTCTGTTTGAAGGTTTAAGGATACGTTAGCCATATTTGAGGCTAAGATCAACTTAAACGTTTGTTAAGGATACATTAGTCCAGTTTGGGACAAAGATCGACTTAACGGGATCGTTTAGATCCGACAAAAGAGCGTTTGGGCTCTATTGTTCCAGTTTAGGGACATAGTGGTCCATTTCCAGTTTAGGGACGTAGTGGTCCATTACCAGTTTAGGGACATAGTGGTCCATCGCCAGTTTAAGGACGTGGTGGTCCATTACCAGTTTAGGGACATGGTGGTCCATCGCCAGTTTAAGGACGTGGTGGTCCATTTGTAGTTTAAGGACGCATAAGTCCATGGGTTTAAGGACCCCACAGTCCATGTTGATGTGTGGTTGTCGGGACCCGTCACCTCTCTGAAGACGTTGAAGGATTACAACGACAAATACCAGAGGAGTTCAGAGATGTACCCTTAAACCAATGAGTGATTTGAAAGAGCTGATGTGCTCAGTTCAAGATGATTTGAGGACTTATGGCCAGTTTGGGCTAAGTCCAAAATATTGGCCCTCTGTTGGTCCATTGAAGGAGAGGCTTTGCTTCTGGCAATTTAGCCAATTGGGCCAATGCCTAGTGTTAAACACTAAAGACCAATCAGTGTTGAACACTGGGAATGAGATCGATAAGTTAGTGTTTAACACTAAAAGATAGTTGGTGTTAAACACCAGCAACAAGGCTTTCAAATTAATGTTAAACACTAAAACAGATCAAAACACTGGCAGCAGAGATCTCAAATTAGTGTTAAACACTAAGGTAATCAGTGTTGAACACTGCAAATAAAGCTCTTTGATTAGTGTTGAACACAAAGGCCAAACAGTGTTTTAACACTGGATTCAGGGGTTATAATTTAGCGTTGGACGCTAAGGCAAGAGGGGTCACATGGTAGCACGTGAGGGCGCCTTCCCTTCATTTGTTCTGCTGAGAATATCGTATCTTTTGGAGCATCACGTGCCATCACGTGATGGGTGTTTAAATGGAGTATGTTAAAGCCTCTGCCAAGGGTCACGTGGGTCACGTGAGGCACTGCCTATAAGGGGCTTTTCTGTAGATCTTTTTGGGGGTCATGTGGTGACACGTGACCCTGCCTCTATGTATGTTTTTTTAGAAGATCTGTTAATCCCTTTCGGGAATTAAAATCCTCGTAGGGTTGAACCCTAGCAATAATTTCAGAGGAATTAAATTCCTACTTCCTTTGAAGGTTCATATTCTGGAATAGAGTTGAACTCTGAATTTTCTGTAGGAATTAAATTTCTCATATATGTGAAGAACTGAATAGGGTTAAACCCTAATAAAAGCTTTAAGGAGTTAAACTCCCACTCTCTGTTAAAGAATTATTCTGGGGAATGAGATTAAGAGAATTAAATTCCTGTTGTTTTAACAGAACTAAGTTCTTAACCAGGGTTAAACCCTGATTCTTTTCATTCTGAAGGAATTAAATTCCCATAACATAGGGTCAATCCTAATTTTATTTTAAAGGAATTAAATTCCTATAGTTCTGTGAGAATTAAATTCTCGTGCTTCCATTCCCTCTTTATGTTTTGGATCTGCATGGCAGGATCTCAACCCATTGAGAATTAAATTCTCAACTCAAGGGGATATGTGCACTTTACAGATCTTCCACCAAAGAGAGAACTATGTTCTTCTGTTTTTATATCAGAGTTAAACTCTGTTGAGAATTAAATTCTCTTTTCTTTCAAAAAAGCCTTCCCTTTCTTACCAAGGGTTTTCTTTTGCAGAAGATCAAAATTCCTTCAAAGTATCAAGGCTCTCTCTCTTTTCTTCCCTCTGCATATATCATTTTTGTGTGTCTCTTGGCTCTTATTTATAGGAGAAGCAGCCGAGTCAATTAGTTTTTGATGAATCTTTCATTGAGAGATTTGATTTGTATCTATCATTCGTTTTGGACCTTTGGATTATTAGGTGAATTTTATTCACCATTGGATTTTAAATCCAGAGATTCTCCTTTGTTATTTCGGTTAGATTTTACGGGGAAATCTTTCCAAATTCGAGATTTTCCTATAGATAGATGATATTTAATCACCTTTAAATCTTTAATTAAATCGGTTGCTTTGGAAAGATTTAAGAGGTCTTTTCTCAGAATTTAATTCTGTTAACAGATAGGCTATGAAAGCTGGTCACGTGTGGCCACGTGACCCTTGGTCACGTGTGGGCACTTGACCCCCTTGGAACGAGCCCTCTTCTTTCTTTCTGCGCTCTGCTTTCTGGTCGCTGCTTAGCTATCACGTGCTACCACGTGACCCCTGGTCACGTGTGAGCACGTGACCCTCGTCTGGAGCCTTTTTCTTGATTCAATCAGGGAATTGAGTCTGCCGCTTTTGAGTGTCACGTGCCAACACGTGACCCTGGTCACGTGGGAGCACGTGACCCTTTCTGAAGCCTTTTTCTTCGATGTAGTTGGGAAACTGAATTTTCTTTGCCGATGCTTTTAGATGTCACGTGCCAACACGTGACTGCTGGTCACGTGTGAGCACGTGACCCTTTTTCTGAAGCCTTTTCCGTAGGTTTTCCTGATTTTAAATCAGGAAACACGGTGATATGGCAGGATTCGTACTTGAAATACGTCCCGATATTATAACGGATCTTTGGATGACAATTCCATGTGAATAGTGATATTAGCAGTGTACCAAACGTAGGTCAGTACCCCAGATGATGATCTTGATAAAGAGAATACCAGATGAACAGTGTGATGAGTATGATATTGACCCGTACCCAGATTTGGGGATGCCGTAGGACAGATTTACGTACGAGCTATATATTGATGATTGATCCGCACTCTTGACTTGGGATGTCTGATTATAGATATGGTATCGGATATGATATAATTGAGGCGGGATCACCGACTAATATATATATAGATATGTATATGTATCGACTTGGATGTTAGGCGGTTTCCTTACCTGTACTCCAGCTTGTTAACTTAGACCTTTAGTTTAGTTTAGTTGTTAGACTAGATTCGATTCTTACCTATTTCAAAAACTAACGAATCGTGGGTATTTTAAAAGACAGCCCAAGAGATCCTACGGATATTTTAAAAGACGTATCTTTTCATAAAAACACCGTAGCCCCTATTTTCAAAACCCCATGATTCGTGTTATTTCAAAAGGCACCATTTGTAGGACTTATATTAGATTAATGCAGATTAGTTATAGTTGCGTCTAGTATTCAGCTCCCGCTCATTATTGTGGTTCGCTTCGCATCGCATGCTTATATTATGTTTCATACTCCATTATTGATATCATGCTGTTAGGACACCAGCACCATTACCGATGATGCGTATGTACCACGTACACTTACTTGCCGGCTCACACACATTTTCATCGGTAATTGCCATGTCACGTACACCTTAGAAAATATTATTGCTTAACTTAGCTTGATAGCTAGTAGTTTGACATAATTTTAGTGTACTTGCATTATATGTTAGTTCAGACATTGTAGTTATTACCTGCTACTTCATGCATACTGTTATTCATTGTTATGCCGCATTCATGGATTCTCATGCATATATTCACTATTTTACGTGTTATTGAGGTTTTGGATTCGGATTTCCATGAGATTTTCTGGATTTGGAGGAAAACCGCAAAAACATAAATAAACCTTTTCTCTCTTTTAAAATAAAAAGTGCGGTTTTCCCATGATGTATGAATCATCCACCATGAGTTTGCTGATGGATTTCGAGACCCGCTTTGAGGAGTGGAGGAACCGTTTCGGGTACATGGTGGGCCCGGTGCGATACCCCGGGGCAAGAGGATCGTGTTGTTGACGTTGAGCCCGGCAGGGGAGCACTACCGACCGGTGATTTTTCCCGACGCGTCGGATATCCGGAGGATACCGTCGTGGTCTTGAGATGGATAGTAGGGGCTGGTCTGGATTGATGGCGCCCTAGATATTGTGATTGAGATTTTGAGATTTTGAGATATTGAGGTACAGAGATATCGAGATATTTGGACACTTGTTTTGTGTCGATGCTGGGCACTGTTTTATGCTGATTTCATTTATGGTACCTCATTTTTAAAATACAGAAATCTCACTGATTTATGAAAGCAGTTTTCTTCAGTACATGCATTCTATTTCATGCATTCATACATTGCTACCTGAGGCACTGACACGGGCACATGGAATTACACTTGGGTTAGATATTTGCCCTAACCATTGTTATGGGTTGCTGGTTATATATTTGAGGATATATTATGATCATTGACCTAGGATTGCGTTATTTATGCGATTTCTTTTCGTAGATGTTTTTCTATTCACGAGTTGGCAACTCACCCCCGTTGTGCCCCAGTTTCTTGCAGGTTTGCCGTACAGGTTTCATTACGGCTCTGCGGGCATAGTTTCCTTCGGGTGATTTGCTAGTAGGTGGGTTTACTTGTATCGTACCCCCATTATATATCTTGTATATCATTATTCTGTTGTATCTAGAAGTTCCATAAACCAAACATGTATTTATTTTGAGATAGAAACCAGTAATGTTATTCCTTCGACCTTAGAGTCGCGCGTTATATTTCTGTAGTTTTCTTGTGGTTTTGAGTTTCCTTTTGAATTTTGATCCTCGCCGTTGGCGTTGTATATTATATTTCTTGTGTGGTTGTGACCGTCGATTGACGAAGAGCTAGCTCCCGCTTGGGGATGCCTTTTATTGATTTCGTATACTATTCATGTTGTATCCCGTTTGGGGGCCAGTTTTTACAAAGGAGACTCTACCGAAATTTTCAGGAAATTTTTGATGTTTTTAGAAACCCGCATAATTCGGCTTATTCTATTGAAACTACTTGTTTTAAATTGGTTTTCCTTCACTCTACTACTTTTCTTGGTTTGGATTTCTGGGGTTTTCGGTTTACTTAGATTACGTACGCCCCGAGTCGTTCGTAGTTTAAGTGCCGGTCTTGTTCCGTACTTTCGAGACGTGACATGTACGTGGATGACATTCTCTTGATAGGAAATGACATTCCTATGCTACAATCAGTCAATGGATTCTTTGTCACAAAGGTTCTCCATGAAGGACCTGGGTGATGCCTCTACATTCTGGGGATCTAGTTCTATCGTGATAGATCTAAATGGATGTTGGGAGTTTCACAGTCAAGGTACCCTATGCTTCTGTGGTAGGCTCTATAATGTGTGCGATATTTTGTACCAGACCAGATGTAGCTTACGCCCGGAGCGTTGCAAGAGGGTATCAGTCGAACCTAGGGGAGAAGCACTGGACAACAGTTCTTAATTACCTGAGAAGGACTAAGGAGATGTTATTGGTGTACGGTAGAGAAGACCTCCTGATCGAGGCCTTCGCCGACTCCAGCTTCCAGAGGGACAAGGATGACTCCAGGTCCATGTCGGGTTATATCTTTATCCTCAATAGAGGGGCGGTCTGTTGGAAGAGCTCCAAGCAGGACACCGTTGCTGACTCGACTATGGAAACGGAGTATATCGCTGTATGTGATTCCGCGAAAGAAGAAGTCTGGATCAAGATGTTCGTAGCAGAACTTCGGGTGGTTCCATCCATTGTTGATCCAATACCGTTGTATTATGACAACAACAGCGCTATAGCTTTGGCGAAGGAACCAAGGTCCCATCAGAAGTCTAGACACATCCTGAAGCGGTTCTACCTAACCAGGGAGATCATTGATCAACGGGAGATCGATGTGCGGAGAATAGAAACAGAGAACGACACTGCAGATCCACTCACAAAGGCCATTCCTCAGACACAGTTCGAGCGGCTAATCGAGATGATAGGTCTGCGATATGCCAATATATGGCCTTAGTGCAAGTGGGAGATTGTTAGTGATATATGCCCTAGAGGCCATTATTGTATCATTCTGGATTGTATATTATATATTGAAATCTTGGTATATTCACAGTTATGATAACAGTCTTGCTCAAAATGGTAGTATGCTACCTGGTTTGATTCTAACTCAATATGTGCATGTGTTTCTTTTAGCATATCGCTATACATATTGGTAGAGCCCTTAGGATCTTTGCTTGACCACCAGCGTTGTGATGGCAGTCGCACTAATGGGAGCTGGGTAGTCTATAAGCACATCCTTATACAGGTCCCTAGTCATAGGATTATCGAGACAGAGCATCGATACTCCGGAGTAGACTAATGTATACGCTTCTTATCTTAGCAAGGGAATGGTCTGTCCCACAGCCATTAGTACGACGTACTGGAGATAGTATGCAGGTGCTCATTAGGTTATGAGTTGCACTGGACAGGACTCTGGTTGGTATTATACCTATCGTCAGAAAGCAGTTCCTAGGTGATATGAGTACAGGTTCGTCCGTTGACTTGCCATCGCAATTTCATCTCGAGTGTGTTCTCACTGCATTTAGATTACTACCATACCACGGCTCAAAGGAGTCGTGCAAACAGGTAGTAGTTCGGTGTAGTCCCGAAGCACTTGGAGGCAGTAACGGTTATATAGGATTCGTCTCTCCCGGTATTAGGGGTTGATATCGCGCTGTGTTCGGAAAGCCATTACGCAAAGTCCATGGCTAGGACAGTCGAGATATACTGGTAGGTACTCCAGTAGTTTCTCAGGGTGTATTGGGCTCTCCTCCGGCATAACTTATTGGGCTGTTAGGGGTCTGATGTTAACCATCCCCCTGGGCCTGATATGCAAGTATCTTAGACGAACAGGCCAGACTATATGGAGATTGTCACAGACAGGCTCAGTAGGAGTTCGGATGTGTTTGTTCATCGACCTTCTCATCAACAAATACCTGGGTAGCCGTTACGTGCAGCTAGCACCGCTGACGTGCTTGTGGTTAAACCTACTGCCAGCATACTGTCGAGTCTTTAGAGTCCTACACAGAGGGTTTCTCTGCTTTGGGCAAAAGATGTAGATGCCGTATGGTTTTACGACAAGGCCACGATCACATACGTGTACTTGTACATAGAAGATGTTCGGTCAGACAATACTAGTGGGCTTTGGTTTAAGCCGGATCCTAGTATTGTATTATTGGATTGTTATCATCTCAGTGTATTCGTATTTTTCGGAATACGGATATGGGTATGTATATACAGTGAGGGCATTCTTGTGAATTGGCAAGGTATGCTTCTAGAAGGGGACACCTTATTATTGGATTATCTATTTTTGCAAAATGGATTAATGAGGCGGAAATGAAGGAGACATTTGTGGTATGGTGTAAAGTATAGCTCAAGGAATTTTTTATTGGTTTGGATACACTATTGAAGCATGGGAGGTATTTTTTATGAGATAATATTACATGCTTCATTATTGAAAACCCTTGAGCCATTCTCTACAATTCACAACCTAGCTTATTTCTCATTTCTCTTTCTCTCTCCAAGTTTTTCTCTTCTTCCATAAGTGAGACTCTTACCCTCACATGAGTTGTGAAACAAAGATTCTTATGAGGCAAAACAATCTAATAGCTTCTCTACATCACCTATGCTACTTGGATTAGCGAACCATTTACCTTAGTTACCTCGGTTTAGAGGTTAGAGCTCAAAGCACATACTTTCAGGTGGATCATCTTTGACGCGAGGAGGCCGACCTCGCAAGCTCGATCCATACATCTAGGAGCCAAGGACAGGAGGAAAAGAAGACCCGAAGGCCGAGTACACGGAGGTATAACACTCTTACAGAGTAGCCAAACCTCCTAGTTAGTTTAGTTAGTTAAGGTTTTAGTATAGATCCTGTAGTTAGTCGGTGTTGCGTAGTACGTTAAAATCGTTTTTTGAAAATTCCGCCTTCCCGCGAACCCGCGGGATGCGCGACATCGGCTTACACATGTATTGATGCTTCGCAAGTACCTTCATGACCCTTCTCACGCGATTCAGCACCAGACGATCCAGTTAGAGAGTGATCTTCCTTTCACCGAGCAGCCGGTAGTTATTCTGGACTGGAAGGTGAAGAAACTACGGTCAAAGGTCATACCGTCAGTGAAGCTTCTATGGCATGTCCCGAATAGCGAAGAGGTCACATGGGAAGCGGAGTGAGATGCGGAAGAAATTCCCTCATCTCTTCTAAGGTACGTGTAGTATGATTTTAAATGCGGTGACCGAATTTCTTTAAAGGGGAAGATTTTAACACCTCAAAACGCGATTTGAGTTAATTAGACGATATAATTTGGTTTTTTAATGAACTTAACTAATAATTAATTTTCACATACTTTATTATAATTAATTAATATTTTATTTAATTATTTTTGTATTTATTGTAGTTATGCACACACATGTGCATGCTAATCTAGGGTTAAGGATGTACTAACCATGTTTTTCTTACCATGGCATATTTATTATATCATTATGTTATGTTATATATTTATTTTAAGTAATAAAAGATTTTATTTTAAAAGAAAAAGAAAAGAGTAAAGAATGAAGGCATGGGGAGACATGGAGGTGAGGGGGTCATTTAATGAGGAGAGAGAGAGAGAGAGCATGGCTCTCAAGAGCCATCTCTCATCTCTCATTCTCTCATTCTCTCTTCCTATCATTCTCTCCTTCTTCTTCTTCTTCTTCTTCTTCTTCTTCTTCCTCTTACACAAATCCTTCTCTTGGAATTTTCCCACCTCACACTTGAGCCTAAACCAACACAAAAACCTCACTAAACCCTTCCTTAAGCATGTTTAACCACTCTTGAATCCTTGGAGCGTGCATGGCTAGGGTTTCATCCAAGTTTTGGTGAGGTAATGATCTAAAAACCCTTAATTAGGCTCTAAGGGAAGTTTCTATGTTATCTAGTTCTATTATACCTTAATGTTATGGTTTAGTGGTTAATATCGTATTTTGTTAAGACTTAGTGTTCTGTTTGAATCTACTATCAACCCCGAGACCTTTTTATGAAGTTGCCACTACAGAGAGATGGTTTAGAGGCCTGGGACCTACCCCGAGACCTTTTGTTAAGACCTTTTCCCCTCATTTCGAGGCCACAGATTTAATCTTTCTGGCCGCAAACTGCGGCCAGTGTGGGGAAGATAGGTGTGTGTCTTGGTCGTGATCTCTCGGCAACTATATGTAGGCTTATGGCATGTGAAACTTTCCCTAATTTCCTTTGTAGGAAAATCTGGGACTGATTTTCTATAATTTAAGTGTTTCGGTAAAGTGCGATGCGGATTTATCTGACTCTTGTTTAGGTGTTTTATGTGGTTAGCAGCCTTTGGGGTGGTGTATGATGTCGCTCTACACGTTTAGCTTGCCAAGCTAACACTTGATAGCTTATGGGAGTTTGTTTGTTAGCTTAGTGTGTGTGTCCGTGTCTTATCGGAAAGTTTATTAACTTCATGCGTTATGGTTTTGTGCGATGCTAGGATCACTTGCGGGGACTTTGGATGGAGCTAGGAAGGGGAAAGAGGTGATCGGATACACATAGCTCGAGACCATTCGTTGAGTACATTTAACATCTACGGGAGAATCGCCTGTATAGCGTTAAGCGCCAATGGCTAGATTCAAATGACAATACCTTGTGCTATATGCTTACATGTTGTGATTTGTACACGCATATCATAATTTGTATCCTATTACCTGTTGTACATTGACATATTATTAATAGGGGCACTGCACCATTACTAACGGTTCATGTTGCACGAGCACTGATTCATATGTCCACATACACCGTTGGTAATTGCCATGTTACGCACACTATAGAATTTGCCATGGATAACTACATTGTACCACATTCGTAATTGACAGTTAGACATTGTTCATTGTACTAGTATGCATCATGTTAGCATCATACATACATTGCTATAGTGCTATATTCTCATATGTTGTTTCATGAGATTTCTGTTTCGTGGATTTGGGAAACCGCAAGTACATTTTGAAACATGAATTATTTAAAAAGGGCGGTTTTCTTTGATATGATATTTCATGTCCACCATGGGTTTCTCGGTTCTGAGTTATGAGTATACCCAATTCGAGGAGTGAGGAGGAACCGTCTGCGGGTATATGGTGGGCCCGGTATGGTACTCCAGGGCAAGAAGATAGTGTAGTAGACGAAGAGCCTGGCAGAGGAGCACTACCTACCGGTGATTGTATGGAAACTTGGTGGATATTCGGAGGATACCGTTCAGAGTTATATGATGAGATGGATATGAGGGGTGATTAGAGTGACGGCGCCTAAGACATTAGGATTTAGGCGTCGTTGTTGAACACCAGTTTTATGATGATTTATTGATGATGACTCTGTTTTATCCCACATGTTGGATTTATTATAACATGCTCTAATATATTTTTGTTCTACCCCGATGTTGTACCTTGATTAAGATTATGTTGGATTCCAAACTATTATTACATATTCCATCATGACTGCATACTTAGGATTTGTCGCTTTTTCGTGCATGCTTGCGATTACTCGTATGATGTTATTTACTACTCATGAGCTGGCAACTCACCCCCGTTGTGCCCAGTGTCTTGAAGGACTGATCATCAGTATAGTCGCGGCAGGGCTCTCTCTATTTCATCTATTTTTGTGGATACTGCAACTTTTGGGCCTGAGATATTCTGTAAGTGGGTTTTTGTGTGAGTATCCATATGCTTTTACTTGTATATCTTATCTTGTATCTAGTACTCTCCATCTACCACCAGTATGTCTTTAACTTAGAGATGAGACTGAAAGATTCGATATTTGTATTATATGTGACTCTGGGTGTCATGCTCGTGTGAGCTGGCTTTTGTATTATGTTGCGATGTTGTTTCATTTCTTATTTTCTTATTTCTTCACCTATGGCGTCATATATATCTATTGTGGTTGGGTTATGCCAGCGCCCCGGCCATCTACTATGACCGTTTGTGGAACAAAATTTTTATAAACTGGCGCTAGAACAACCCAATAACCCGGATCTACTATAAAACTAAAGCTAGCAAACCAAAGCGGAGCTTAGAATGGTTATACCGAATGATTCGAGTCCTTCGGTCTTCTACCATCTTCATAAGCTCCTTGAGGTGTCATGGATCGAGTTTGGCCTCCAGTCTCCCTCCATCGAAGATGATCCACCTGAGGATTTGTAGTTCGAGCTCCAACCTCAAAGACGAGGTAAGTAGGGTACCTAGTTCGCTAACTCGATAGCTTAGAGAATGTAGAGTCTAATAATTGATTAGTTTGTCTCATAACATCCTAGGTTTCTCAACACATGAGACTTTTAGGGTGGAGGAAGAAGAAGAAGCTTGAGGAGATGAGAGTGTTGTGAGCTTTTTTCCAACCCAAGAAAATGGCTAAGTGTTATGAACTCTAGAAAAATCAAGCCTCAAAAAAAATATCTCACAACACAAATATCAAACATGCCACAATAGTAACTTATGAGTCATACCATGAGTCACCCCATGAGTCACCAATTGTGCCATGCTTCAATAAATGCAAGCAACACCTCATCGTCCACCTCATTTAACCATTTGAACAAAATGGTTATAAACGAAAATGAGGCGGCATCTTCTAGAAGCACCTTATAATAAATTACGAGAATACCCCTCATCCATATATACATACCCGTATCTGTATTCCGAAAAATACGAATACAAAGAAACAAAAATAATCCAATAATATAATACTAGGATCCGGCTTAAACCAAAACCCACTAGTATTATCCATCCGAATCATGATACGTGCACAAGTGACTCTATTTAGGTGATTGTTGTCCGGTTATACTCAGTTTGCTCAGTTGTTCTTCGGTAAGTTTGTGCGTTTTCATGGAGTTCCTTCCTGCGTTGTATCCAATAGAGGCATCCAGTTCGCTAGCCGTCTTTTGTAGAAGCTTCCGGAAGCCTCGGTACTGGTTGAGCTTTAGCTCCGCTTTCCATCTGTAGGCCGATGGTCAGACAGAGCGGACTATACAGATCCTGGAGAATATGTTTGTGCGTACGTACTAATTGTTTGTTGGCTGTTGGGATTGTCACTTGCCATTGATGGAGTTCTCCTACGATAACGGTTATCAGGAGACATTTCAATTGGAAACTTTCAGGCCTTGTGTGGTAGGTTGTGTCGATCGCCAGTCTATTTTACTGACTTCGCGAGAGTAGGATTTTGGACCCCTGCTAGTCCAGAGACTTCAGAGAAGATCCAGTTGATTCAGGTCAGGATGAGAGCAGCCCAGTGCAGACAGAAGTCTTTTGCCGACCGTGGTTGTCGCCGACTTGAGTTCGCATGGGGAGATAATGTAATCCTACGGATTTTTCCGATGAAATGGCATGTTGATTTTTGGGAAGCTTAGTCCCAGAATTGTAGGTCCTTTTGAGATCCTTTAGCGAGTCAGTACCGTTGCCTATAATTTGGCACTTCCGCCCAGATTTTTGAGTATTCACCCTGTATTCCTTGTGTTGATACCTGCAAATACCTTCATGACCTTTCTCATATGATTCAGCACCAGACCATTTAGCTTGGGCGCGATCATTTCGTTCACCGACAGCCGATGGTGTTAGTGGATCGGCAAGTGGAGAAGCTTCGGTCATGGGTCTTGCCATCTGTGGAGGTTTTCTTTGGCGTAGCCGTATAGTGAGGTGATCACTTAGGAGGCTGCGAGTGAGATGTTGAAGTTTTGCACTCATCTCTTTGAAGGTATGCATAGTAAGAATTTTAATTCGGGGACGAATTTTCTTTAGGGGGAGATTGTAACACCTTAGGATTTCGATTAGTGTTAATTAAGCGATAATGCGGGTTTCTGTAAAAAAATTATCAATTTGGGTTCCTCACATTTTACAACATTTAATTAATAATTTATTATTATTTGTTATGGTTTGCATGCATGTGTGCATGTTAATATGAGGGTGTGTTTGTGTTATCTTGTTTAGTAACCATGTCAACCTTAAGCTTATCTAATCCTTTGTTTAAACCTTATCCCTAACCCTAAATATTTGTGTGAGATATTTGTTTGGATGAGAAGAGGTGGCAAGGTGAATCATGGAGGGCATTAATAGGCATTAATGGAGGTGAGGGGGAGAGAGTAAGAACAAGGACTTATCTCACCTTACACTAACCTCTCTCTCTTTTCACCTCACACACTCACATTCTCACTCTATCTCTTTCTCATTCTCATTATTCTCATCTCCTCTTACCTCAACTGAACACTTACTCATTCACCACAAAACCTACACTAATCTTTTTCAAAACATCACCCAAATCACTTCATAAACCTTGTTTTGCCTCTTGGATGCCTTAGAGCTTAGAAAGCTAGGATCTTTGAGCTTGTGGTAGTAGGTAATGATCTCTTTCTGTTAAGTATGTATTTTTAATGTTGCGTAGCATGTAAGTTTCAGTTTAGAACGCGTAAAGTTTCGTTTCCTGCAAATATCGTATTTTTAGTATAGTTTTGGGTCTCGGATGATCTGCTACAAACCAGGTATTTATTGGAAAAGTTCCTATCACAGTGACCTTGTGTAGTGACCTAGAACCCACCATAAAAACCTGAGCCCATTCTATTTCTTTCAGGCCGCAGTTTTATTGGTTCTGGCCACAATTTGTGTCCAGAGTAGGGGCTGGGGGTTGTGTTTTGGGGTAGAGGTCTCTGGGGTTGTGTTTGGCCTTTTGGTACGTGTAACTTTTACAAATTGTTTGCGCAGCAAAATCTTGGATCACTTTGCTTATTTCTAGTGTTTCGATTACGCGCATTATGTTATCCGACACGGTTCGTGTCTTTGTGTTGCTGTTGCTCTTGAGTTGGTTTCGTAGTGTCGCTATGCGCGTTAGCCACTAGACGAACACTTGAGAGTTTGTTTGAAGTTGGTGCGTCGGTCAAACGTAGTGGTTACGTGTTATTGGTCGATTGCTAATATGAACTTGTTATATTGATGTTTTATGATCTAGGGTCGCAGGCGAGGACTTCGAACGCTGCGAAGAAGGGAATGCGAGTGGTTGGCTTTACTTATCCCCAGGATCATCTGTGAGTAGATTTAATATATACAGGGGAATCGCCCGCATGACATTATGCGTCTGGGCTAGATATGATATGATATTAGTCGCATGTTTATATTGCACTTATAGAGTTTGCGCATAAACTTCATTGCATATTATCACTTGTTGTGTTTGGACTTGTACCTATTGGACACTGCACTATTATTGACGGCTCATGTTGCACGAGCACTGATTGTATGCCACACACACCGTCGATAATTTCCATGACACACACAACCCATATACATACGAGATATAGTGGACACCTATACATACGTGATATTGTATGGTTAGGGACATTGATACATTGATTTATATTCCTTTGTGCATATGACATATAGCATACCTGTATACCTACATGCTTACACATATGCCTTGCCATGACTACATGCTAGCTACCCATATACCTATATGGTGTTATACCATTAGAGATATGTATATACACATACGGGACATAGTTACATGTATATCTTGCATACATACTTATATGTACACACGTATACTTTGATATAGCTACACATATACCTTGAGGGTATTATATCATTATTGATAGGTACATGCTCATACACCTTGCTATAGTTACATGTTCACCTTTATATGATGTTGCATTTGGTTTCAGAGAAATTAGGAACCGCATGATCTACTTAATAACTCGTTGCAGTAAAATAACGGTTTTTCCTTTATATGCTCATATTACTGTTTCATGTTGCATATATTATATTTCATGGATTTCGCATTGTAATATGGTTTTCATATGATGTTTTCTGGATGTTTTAATCATACGTATATATATCAGTGGTATGGGATGCTGATATACATATGTATATGTATACGTATATATATCAGTGGTATGGGACGCTGTTATATATGTACACCTACATAATATATCATCATAATGATCTATGCAAATATACTTATTCATTATGATCTATGTGCTCGATATGAGGGGCCTATGTGCGCGACATGAGGGGCCTATGTGCTCGACATGAGGGGCCTATCTGCCCGATATGAGGGGCCTATGTGCCCGACGTGAGGGGCATTTATGCCCGATATGAGGGACCTATGTGCTCAATGTGAGGGGCTTATGTGCCCGATGTGAGTGGCCTATGTGCCCGATGTGAGGATAACATGTTTTATTCCGTACTCCGCATTTATTTGATATGCATTGCTTCATGTATTAGTAGTACCTGATACAGTACCTTTCATGACTGTTGCATTTATATATTGTTGTTTATTGCTATCAGCTTGCATGTGATAGACCATCGCAGTACGTACATACTTGTTATTACCTACATACGTTATTTACTATTCACGAGTTGACAACTCACCTCCGTTGTGCCACAGTGTTTTGCAGGTTGTCCCTCAGAGTATTCAGAGGCAGGGTTTTCTTCTTCCTATCGTATCATCTTTTGCAGCGGATACCGCTACGGCTGACTGGGTGCAGCTTTGCTATAGGTGGGTTTTGCGGTTATCCGATATTGCTCATTGTATATTCGTTGTATTCAGTACTTTCCATCTACCATTTTCATGTATTGACTTGGAGAAGAGTTGTGAGAACGATATTGTATACTATTTGTGACTTGGAGATTTCCATGTTGTTCATTTTATATCGTCTTTTTCTTCGCTATAACGTCGTATATCTGTTGTGGTGGTTGTTTTCCGCCTTTGGGCGTGGATTTACTCCTGTTTGGGGATGCTTTACTTATATCTTTATGTTGTACTCTTTTTGGGGCTTGTTTTACAAAGGAGGTGCTGCTAAATTTTTAAAGGAAATAAATTTAGACTTTAAAGAATTTGATTGAAATTTCAAAAGTTTTAACAATGTTATTATCACATACTATTTTTGATGGTTTAGATTGCTGGGTTTTTGGCTTACTTGAATTACGTTACGCCAGGAGACGTTACGTAGTTTAAAGGCCGTCATGTGCCAAATTTCGGGTCGTGACAGTACCACACCAGATGTTGTTTTTGCACTAGATGCAATAAGTTTATATTAATCCAAATCCTGGAGAAACGTTCGGAAGCAGTTTATGAACATAATTGGATATTCTAGGGATATGGTAACAGCAGCCTCCTTCGGGAGACGGTTATCATTCTAGGCTTCCAAGGTGACCTGGATGACAGAGTGACTGTCAGAGTTATAGTTTTTCCTCTTTTGAGGGGCAGTAGTTTGGACAGGTGGTCCAAGCGAACACTGAGGAAGGCATGGCGCAGGATACTGATTAAATTCAGTGGACGATACAGTCTAATAAGTTTGATGGATTTGGAGTTCATTTATGAACCGGGTCTCATCAGATATCCAGACATATTCTAAGACGGGTATTGCTCATTTCGGGAGATGGCTTTCTCCGCGAACTTGAGATAAAGAGAGATATAAAAAGAAACATTGAAGCGGATCCACTCACTGAGGTTATTTCTAGAACGCAATAGTTTCACAAACAGGCTTTGTGAAACTGATTACTAGAGAAGTTGGGTGTTCGGTATCACACAGGCTTTGAGTATGCGGCACTGCAATAATTATCCTTAAGTGCAAGTGGGAGATTGTTGGCTATAGTGTCCTCAAGTCAATTATTGGATCGCAGGCACGTGATTGCAATGATTGAGGGAGGGCCTATACTGGTAGAAAAGTCTTACTCGAGATGATAGTATGCTATCTAGTTTGTCTTTATCATCGTGTACATACTTCTGGTGACATTACATATCACTATTACATGATGATTGAGCCCATAGGATTCATGCTTGACTACCAGCAGTATGATGGTGATCATATACGTGGGAGTTGGATGGTCTATAAGCACATCCTTAAAGTGTCCTTAGTCGTGAGAGTTTCAAGACTGGGCATCGATACTCCAAGAGTAGACTAGTGTATACTGATCGAGACCCCAACGAGGGGCGGTGGCCGGTCTCACAAGCTATTGGTGTTAGTTGGTTCACCTAAGATGTATACTGGTGCTCGTTGGGTTATGAGTACACCGGACGGACTTGCCGGGAACATGCTAGTAGGTATTATACCTATTGTCAGATAGCAGTTCCTTGGTGACATGTGTACAGGTTAGTCTATCGACCTGAGATCTTCATTTGTATCGTGTGAGTTCCCACTATGCTTTGATTACAACCCTACCACGGCTCAAAGGAGTCGTGCAAACAGGTTTTAGTTGGGTACAGTCCCGAGCCACATGGAGGCAGTGAGCGGATCATCAGGGGATTCGCCTCTCCTGGTATTGGGGGATGATGTCGCAGAGTGCATGGGTGGCCATCACCAGAAATCCTCGGCTGGGGTAAACGAGAATTACCGATCTAGGATCAGTAGTTTCTTAGGTGGTGATGGGTTTCATACCGACTCTATATGTCGTGTTATTAGGGGTCTGACTTTATCCACCCCAAAACTCGATATGCGATACTCATAGACGAACGGACCAGACTGTACGGATATTGTCACTGTCAGGCTCAGTAGGGTTTCATGATGAGTTTGCTCGTCGGCCTCCCTTTCGCTCAATACATGGGTAGTCGTTACGTACAGCTAGTGCCACTGACCTATTTATGGTTAAACCGACTGCCAGCGTATTTACGAGTCTTTAGAGTCCCACACAGAGGGTTTCCCTACTTCGGGCGAAACGATATAGAGGCCGTATGGTTTTACGGCAGGGTTCGATCACATTCGTTTACTTGTGCACGCATGATGTTCGGAAGGATAATACTAGTCGGTTTTGGTTTAAGACAGATCCTAGTATTATATTTGTTAGATTATTTTCGTCTCTTTGTATTCATATTCATCGGAATACGAATACGGGTATGTATATAGGGTTGAGATGTATTCTTGTATTTTATTACAATATTGCTTTTAGAAGATTACACCTCATCATGGTTTAGATCTTTTTGGATTAAAAGGTTATTGAGGTGTAGGATGAGGTGTTTATTGCATTTTTGTGGCATAGCTAATTAGTGACCCATGGTTAATATTCTAGCGTGCTTAGGGTTTTTGTTTGTTATGAGATTATATTGACTTGAGATATTTTTGTTGACTACGATATTTTGGAGACATTGACATTTATGTGATGGCTCCATTATTTCTTAACACACTCACACAACAAACAAAAACACAAGCCATTATTCATTTCTTTCTCTTTCTCTTGAGTTGTTCTCAACACCTCATTCTCATGGCATCTTCTCCTTCCACTAGCTCTACCCAGACCTTCTCATGAGTTGAGAATCATTAGGTGGCTTGAGACAAATTAATCCTTCATCACTCTCTACTTCATCTTGGCTATCTAGGCTAGCAAACTAGATACCCGAGTTGCTTCGGTTTTGGGGCGGGAGCCCGTATTACTAACCCTCGACGTGGATCGCCTTCGATTGGGGATACTGGAGATCAAACCTGATCAAAGAAGCCGCGAGGAGCTTGGGATGAAGGTTGAAGACCGAAGGACACGGATCGATCGGTATAATCATACTAACTCCTTTGCATGTTTTGTTATCTAGGGCTTATGGGTAGATCTGGGTAATTAGTTGTGGTAGCGCCAAGTTTTATAAGTTTTTGTTCTGCATTTGGTCACGGATTGATGGCCGGGGCGCTGCCGTAACCCAACATATATCACTAACAATCTCCCACTAGAACTAAGGCCATGTATTGGCATATCGAAGACCTATCATCTCGATCAGCCTCTCAAACTACGTCTGAGGGATGGTCTTTGTGAGTGGATCTACAATGTTTTTCTATGAGTCTACTCTCTGCACCTCGATCTCCCGGCGATCTACGATCTCCTTTCGATCTACGATGTCCTTGATCAGGTGGTACCACCTCAAGATGTGTCTGAACATCTGATGTGTCACGACCCGCAGGGTACGGAACGTGACTGGCACTTAAGTTTACGAAACGTCTCAAGACGTCCTTAAAATAAGTAAGCCAAAGCCCAGAAAACCAAAACCAAATACGCAAAAGAGTGAAGAAAACCCAATCAATTGAAAGCGAGTTTATCAAATAAGTCATGTAAAACCCTTTTTAAAAACAATACCAATTTTTCCGAAAATTTCGGCAGAGTCTCCTTTGTAAATACTGGCCCCCAAAATGGGTACAACAAGAATATATGTGAATCCAACAAATAAGGCATCCCCAAGCGGGAGCTAGCTCTTCGCCACAAGGCGGTCACAAATCCCACGCAATATAAAGCAACAGCATGCGAAATAATCATAAGGAAGCATGAGAAAAACAGCATGTCGACCCAAGTGAGCTCGACCCCAAAATACAGCATAAAAAGTCTACAATCTCACAGTCTCATCTCTAGGTCAATATACAACAATACTGGTAGATACAGTAGATGGAGTACACTAGATACAAAGAATATACAAGGTGGTACAAAAATAATGATATAACCCACCTAGGAGCAAAACCTCGAGTCCAGGCAAAGGAGGCAAAAGAAGCAAGTGCACCCGCCGCTACTGTACTGACGAAGCAGACCTGAAAAAGGCTGTGGCACAACGGGGGTGAGTTGCAACTCGTGAGTAATAAATAACATCTACACAGGCTATCGAAAGTATGCACACAAGTATCCTAGCATCTAAAATACAGGTAAGGCAGGACATAATAGCAGGTATGTATGCAATATGAATATACTAGCAGGTATGAATGCAATGCGAATCAACTCATGATCTGAATGTGTAAATATAAGAATCATGTTTTTCCTTTAGGAACCTCTTTTGAAATACCAGCACAATACCAATAGAATCAACAAGAACCTGTGTCCAGCAACGACACCTCAAAACTATCACAAATCTCATATATCCATGTCATAGTATCTCTGGCCTCAGCCATCCGGCTGACCCATCTCAATATCAATATCTCATCATCTCGCGGCCACGGTCGGTATCCTCTGGATATCCACCGTCCCAAACAGTCAACGGTAGGTAATCCGCCCCCTGCCAGGCTCATCGTCAGCACCACGAGCTTCTTGCCCCGGGGTACCTTACCGGGCCCACCATATACCCGAGACGGTTCATCCAACTCCTCGAAACCGGTCTCGAAAACCACAGCAAACTCATGGTGGACGACACTTACATCACTAGAAAACCGCAATTTACATATTTTAAAAATATAATAAGTTTAGAAATTTTGCGGCTTTCCCCCGAAATCCAGAAATATCATAAAATCTCAAGAAATCCTCATAAGTGCGTATGTCAATGATAATGAATGCATATGGTATCAATAATCAAGTTGCGATGTGTGATTAACAGATTAGGCATGAACAAATAATATGATGAAGTGCATGCACATGAATAGCAATCCTACGATTTCATTTTAAGGAATTAAAGCAATAGCGCAAGTTTAAATATCAATTATAGTAAAAGGTTTCAATTTAAAAGTTATCTAGTGTGGTGGCATGGCAATTACCAGGGTGTGTGTGTAAGCATGAATAGTGCTCGAGCTGCATATAAAAACCCTGGCAATGGTGCAGGTGTCCTATAGAATGGGTTCGTATATGTATGTCAATATAAGGCGTGAATATAGCAAATACTCATACAAGTATTACACCCCTAATTACTAACATTACTAAGAATCTTTTTAAGCTACTAAAACTATCGGGCGGCTTGCGCCATCCAACGATAGTCCCCCGTAGATGTTACATCTACTCACCGGAATCCCTAGCTAGTCACGTCCAATCACCGCTTTCCCCTTTCGAGCCGTGTCTGACGTCTCCGCGACCGAACCTGGAATTTACATCAATACCAAACATAAGGTTACATACTATGAAACAACGGAAATCCCAAACGAAAATACCAATGTTCATAAGCTAGGTACAACGTGCACAAGGTGCGCAGAGCACACGCGAAAATCGCAAAAACTAACTAAAATCGTCGATTTGGTCGCCCGGAAAAACTAAAACCCGAACACCCAAAAATCCACACTCACACATCCTAAATGTCATAGGATATGCCAAAAATATTATCAAGATATCGCAATTAATTCATCACAATATTTTATAACACAACTAGTAAGCTAGAATTTGCAATTTGGTGCAAATATCGACAATTAGTGACAAAGTTATCACAGTCCAACGCAACCATCCAACCACACAACTAGTTAGCCACAATAACACAAATTTTAACTCATTTACCATGCTACAAAACCCAATATCCAAACACAACCCTTTCTTGAATTTGGTAAATAGCAATCTTAATGAAAATTTCACACAAGTTTAACATAGATTAGTATAATATGAAGCCACTTAAGCAAAGTAACCTTAAAGATTGGTTTAGTAAACAACTAGATAGCTAATTAGCTTTAATTAACTAAATAATGGTTTCTAAAAACCCTAGTTTAACTCTAACCATAAACCTTTAAAAACTAGATTAGAAACTAATCACTAAATTAACACTAGATTTTAGCCCAATTAGCAAGTTAACCACTTAGATTAAGCTAACAAAATAACTAGATCACAAAATAGCTTAATTAATCTCTTAATGGTGTTCTAACCCTAAATTAATTTCAACCCACAAACTTTAAAAAAACTAGTATGCAAATAGCACTAAAATTAACACTAAAACAATTTTCAAAGTTCTAATTAGCACACTTTAAAGTACAATTTAACCAAAGATTGAAATTATACCTCACAAGCCCAAACCCTAAGTTGCTAAAGCCTCCCAAGATACCATCTTTCTCCAAGATTTGAACCAATTTGGGTTTGAGAAGAGAGGGAATAAGGTTTTGTGTTGAAATAGTGAAGGATTTATTGATTTTTATTGAATTTTGATGCAATTTTTTTTGAAGAAAATGAGAGAAAAGAGAAGGAAAATAATGGAATGGGGGGGAGCTGGTCTCGGCCAGAATAAGGGAGAGGGGAGTGGTGTGGGGTGTGGGAAAAGTCTTGGTCAACCCACACCAAACAAGTAAAGACCCATACCTAATAAAAAAATCCAAAATCCTTAAAAAACACCTCTTTTCTACACAAAAATGAAGTCAAAGAGGCAAGCACCCTTTTTTTTTTTTGGTTGCTGGAAATGGGCCGGCCTAGGGCTGAGGGAAGAGAGAGAGGGGTTTTACAAAAGAAATTTTACGCAAAAAGACCCCCTACAAGTCCAAAATTGCAAGTTTAAGTTTAAATTCAATAAATTTCGTTTTCTATAATAAAAATTAGTTAAAACTTAAAATAAATTACTAAAAATTTATGTTACAACTAGATTTTAATTAACATGATTTTAAAACTTAAATTTAGCCCATTTAAATTTGTATTTATCGCTAAATTAATGTATTTTCTTACCGGCTTAAAATAATATTAAAAAATTGAAAAAAAGGTAAAAATTTTTAAATGACCAAAAATTAATAAGTAACTCATTAGCTACTAAAAATAAGCAATTACCTATCCATTTTAGGTATAATTAGTCCTAAACTGTAAAATAACAAAAAGGACGGTTTTCGGAAAAATACCGAATTTTTACCGATTTTCAGGAAAACACCAAAACGACTTTTCAAGGCGTTACAATCTTCCCCCCTTAAAGAAATTCGGTCTTCGAATTTAAAAATATAACTACGCGTACCTTCAAAGAGATGGGGATATTTCTTCCTCATCTCGCCCTCGGTCTCCCAGGTAACCTCCTCGCTGCTCGGGTTACGCCAAAGGACCTTGACAGTTGGTATAATCTTCGATCTCAACTTCTTCACCTGCCGATCCAGGATGGCCACCGGCTGCTCTGCAAAAGAAAGGTCACGCTCTAGCTGGACTGTCGGGTGCTGAATCGCATGCGAAGGGTCGTGAAGGTACTTGCGGAGTATCGAAACATGGAAGACGGGGTGAACATCGGGAAAGATGGGTGGAAGGGCCAAACGATATGCAACAGCGCCGGCACGCTCGAGAATCTCGAAGGGACCCACAAATCTGGGACTAAGCTTTCCTTTCCGCCCAAATCGCATCACGCCCTTCATCGGAGAGACCCTCAGAAAAACATGATCGCCAACTGCGAACTCTAATCTGCGACGGCGCCTGTCCGCATACGATTTCTGCCTGCTCTGAGCCGCTCTCATCCGGTCTCGGATCAACTGTATCTTCGCTGTCGTCTCCTCAATAAGCTGCGGCCCCAAAGTACTGCTCTCGCTGAGCTCTGTCCAACAGACGGGCGATCTACATCTCCTCCCATACAATGCCTCGAAAGGTGCTATCTGAATAGTATCCTGGAAGCTGTTGTTGTAGGAGAACTCCACTAGAGGTAAATGACGATCCCAGCTACCGCTGAAGTCTAAAACGCACGCTCTGAGCATGTCCTCGAGAGTCTGAATGGTCCGCTCTGACTGTCCGTCGGTCTGCAGATGAAACGCTGTGCTGAAGCTCAAACGAGTGCCCAAAGCCTCCTGAAGTCTCTGCCAAAGTCGGCCGGTGAACTGGGTGCCTCGATCTGACACGATACAAGTCGGTACGCTATGCAACCGCACGATCTCGTCGATGTAAAGCTGGGCATACTGAGCAAAGCTGAAAGTGGTCTTCACTGGCAGGAAGTGAGCCGCTTTCGTCAATCGATCTACGATCACCCAGATGGAGTCATACCCTCGACTGGTCCTGGGTAGACCCACAACGAAATCCATCGAAATCTGCTCCCATTTCCACTCCGGAATGGGTAACGGCTGTAGCTCTCCTGCGGGCCTCTGGTGCTCGGCCTTGACTTGCTGACAAGTCAGGCATCTCGATACAAACTCCGCAATGTCCCTCTTCATCCTGTCCCACCAGTAGGTCTCTCTCATATCATGGTACATCTTGGTGGAACCGGGGTGGACACTATACACTGATCGGTGTGCCTCCTTAAGAATGTCGCGCCGTAATCCATCAGCATCCGGTACGCACAGTCTAGATCTATAGCGTAAAATCCCCTGATCGTCAATCACGAACTCGGAAAATCTGCCCTGTCCCATCTGTACCATGATCTCTGAGCAACGGTCGTCACTGCGCTGTGCCTCATATATACGGTCAAGCAACTGTGGGCGTGCACGAACATGCGCGAGCTGTCCCCCTGTCTGAGTGAACTCAAACTCAACTCGGCTGTCGCATAACATCTGCCAATCTGCTGACGACTGCCTCTGCACTGCGCGCAAACACGATAGACTACCCCCGGGCCTCCTGCTCAAAGCATCTGCCACCACATTCGCCTTGCCTGGGTGATATAAGATCTCGCAGTCGTAGTCTTTCACCAACTCCATCCAACGACGCTGTCTGAGGTTCAGGTCTCGCTGCTGAAATATGTATTTTAAGCTCTTGTGGTCTGTGAATATTTGGCACGACTCGCCATATAGGTAATGTCGCCAAATCTTCAATGCAAAGACCACTGCAGCCATCTCCAAATCATGAGTGGGGTAGTTCTGTTCATGTTTCTTCAACTGCCGAGAAGCATAAGCGATCACCCGGCCATGCTGCATCAATACGCATCCTAACCCCACTCGCGAAGCATCACAGTAGACCATAAATCCGCCTGATCCCGAAGGCAAAGATAATACCGGCGCCGTAGTCAAACAAGTCCGTATCTGCTGAAAACTGCGCTCGCACTCCTCTGTCCAAACGAAAGGAACTCCCTTCTGGGTCAAACCGGTCAAAGGTGCAGCTATACGGGAGAAGTCCTGAACAAAACGCCTGTAGTAGCCTGCCAGGCCTAGAAAACTACGGATCTCAGTAACCGATGTAGGTCGGGGCCACTGCTGAACAGCCTCAATCTTCTTCGGGTCCACACATATGCCGTCTCTCGTAACCACGTGACCCAAAAATACGACGCTGTCCAGCCAGAAAGCACACTTGGAGAACTTTGCGAACAACTGGTGCTCCCTCAGAGTCTGTAATGTAATCTGCAAGTGCTGCTCGTGCTCCTCTCTGCTCCGGGAGTACACCAAGATATCGTCAATAAAAACGATAATGAACAAGTCAAGATACGGCCTGAATGTACGGTTCATCAAATCCATGAATGCTGCTGGGGCGTTGGTGAGTCCGAACGACATCACCAAAAACTCGTAGTGGCCGTAGCGCGTGCGGAAAGCTGTCCTCGGTATATCTTCCTGTCGAACTCGCAGCTCATGGTATCCTGATCGCAAGTCGATCCTCGAAAAATACCCCGCACCCTGAAGCTGGTCGAACAAATCATCAATGCATGGCAACGGATATCTGTTCCGAACGGTAACTTTGTTCAGCTAGCAGTAGTCGATGCATAAGCGCAAACTTCCATCCTTCTTCTTGACAAACAGGATCGGAGCACCCCACGGAGAAACACTAGGTCGAATAAGCCCCTTATCTAACAAATCCTGCAACTGATCCTTCAGCTCTCGAATCTCTGCCGGGGCCATCCGATAAGGCGGTATAGAAATAGGCCCCGAGCCGGGAATCAAATCAATGCAGAACTCAATATCGCGCTCAGGTGGTAGCCCAGGTAGCTCATCAGGAAAAACATCAGGGAACTCACAAACAACCGGGACCCGGTCCAATGGAACCTCTGCAGCTCAAGTATCACAAATATACGCTAAGAATCCCTGACATCCCTTCCGCAAGAGCTGACCAGTGCGAAGAGACGAAATCAAGCTGGGAAGGGTGATGCTGCGGTCTCCCTGAATAACAAGGACTGGCTCCCCCGGAAAGCTAAATCTGACTGCCTTCTCACGGCAGTCCACCGAAGCATAACAGGTGGCTAGCCAATCCATGCCCAGAAGCACATCAAATTCCAACATATCGAGGAGAATCAAATCAACCGATGAATCCCTCTCCCCGATATGAACGGAACACAAACGAAATACAAAACGAGCGACAAACGACTCGCCTACCGAAGTACTAACAACAAGCGGATGATCTAACGACGACGACTCACGACCCAACATCGGTGCAAAGTGTGTAGATACGTACGAATGTGTGGAACCTGGGTCGAATAATACCCGAGCGTCGAAAGAACAAACTGGCAAGGTACCTGTCACAACGGCATTGGATGCCTGCGCATCCTGCGGTGTCAAAGCAAATACTCGGGCCTGTCCTCCACCGATAGCGGGCTGACCTCGACCTCGGCCTCTGCCTCCTCGTCCTCTCTGAACAGGACCGCCGCGTCCACGGCCTCTGGGTGCACCTAACTGGCGTGGAGCATCGCCGATGGTAGGAAGTAGGGCTCTCTGAGGAGGGGGTGGTGATGGTGGTAGGGTCACTTGTGGAACTGTCGCTGCTCCCTGTCGTCTCGCCGGACAGTCTCTGACAAGATGGTGCGGACTCCCGCACCCAAAACACCCTGGCGACGGCTGCTGCCCCTGGGGATAAGAACCATATAACTGTCCCCGTCCAAATCCTCTGCCAGGCCTATCTCTCGGAAAGAATCTGGCGCGCTGCCTCTGAGACGGTACATCGGTGCGAATCCTATTCGGCCCAGAAACGGCCGAAGTCTGTGATATGCGTGCCTCCATCCGTAATGCCGTATCCATAGCAGCTGAATAAGTGTCGTAGTGCTGGGCGCCAATGGCAAGATATAGCTGGGCATCAAGTCCCTGTACAAACCTCTTCACCATCTTCTCTTCGGTATCCACCAAATACGGAGCATATCGGGATAACTGTGTAAACTGGATGTCATACTCAGACACCGTCATCCCAGGTGTCTTGACTAAGGCCTCGAAGCTACGAGCTCTGGCGTCACGAACGCTCTCTGGGAGGAAACGAGCTAGAAAGACCACTGTAAACTCGGCCCACGTCATAGGCGGTAGACCTGCAGCTCGACCTCTCAAGACTGACTCCCACCATGTCTGCGCGAGACCCTCTAGTCGGAAACTCGCAAGCTCTACCCATCGATCATCCGAACATCTCAGCGAACGGCAGATCCTGGCTAAACTGTCAAGGAACGTCTGTGGGTCCTCCGCTGCCTCGGTGCCGGTGAATACTGGAGGTCTCAGCCTCATGAAATCCTGTAGTGAAACCGGGATGGTCACGGCGGTAGTAGTAGGAGCAGGTATCATGGTCGTCTGTGAAGTAATAGGTACGTCATCCGGCCTCGGTGTACGACTGGCTGCAAATAGGGATCCTACCATCTGACGTAGCTCCTGTATGCCCCCCATCATCTGTCGCAACTCCTCCATACCAGTCTCGAGCCTATCCATACGGCCTGGGGAAGGTGGATCGGTCTGTCCCTGAGGCGTAGGCATACCACCCTGCTCAGTCCTAGTCTCGGACGAGCCAGCTCGAATCTCGTCTCGGGCGGCAGCCCTCTGTGCCCTCGTAGCCTTCGGCGGCATAGTGGCTGTTACAGGAAAACGGATAATAAGAACAGTGCAATAGGATCATAGGATACACGGAATTGAAGAAAGAATTTCAAGCAAGTATATCCTAAAGTCACTTAGGCGGAGTACCGTATCGCAAGTATGCCGCGGACATACACACGCTACGTTACCCTACTTAAGTCACTTACTCCATCTACCAAGGGTCATCCTACACTCAAAAAGGTAAAACCTATCGCTCTGATACCAACTTTGTCATGACCCGCAGGGTACGGAACGTGACTGGCACTTAAGTTTACGAAACGTCTCAAGACGTCCGTAAAATAAGTAAGCCAAAGCCCAGAAAACCAAAACCAAATAAGCAAAAGAGTGAAGAAAACCCAATCAATTGAAAGCGAGTTTATCAAATAAGTCATGTAAAACCCTTTTTAAAAACAATACCAATTTTTCCGAAAATTTCGGCAGAGTCTCCTTTGTAAATACTGGCCCCCAAAATGGGTACAACAAGAATATATGTGAATCCAACAAATAAGGCATCCCCAAGTGGGAGCTAGCTCTTCGCCACAAGGCGGTCACAAATCCCACGCAATATAAAGCAATAGCATGCGAAATAATCATAAGGAAGCATGAGAAAAACAGCATGTCGACTCAAGTGAGCTCGACCCCAAAATACAGCATAAAAAGTCCACAATCTCACAGTCTCATCTCTAGGTCAATATACAACAATACTGGTAGATACAGTAGATGGAGTACACTAGATACAAAGAATATACAAGGTGGTACAAAAATAATGATATAACCCACCTAGGAGCAAAACCTCGAGTCCAGGCAAAGGAGGCAAAAGAAGCAAGTGCACCCGCCGCTACTGTACTGACGGAGCGGACCTGAAAAAGGCTGTGGCACAATGGGGGTGAGTTGCCAACTCGTGAGTAATAAATAACATCTACACAGGCTATCGAAACTATGCACACAAGTATCCTAGCATCTAAAATACAGGTAAGGCAGGACATAATAGCAGGTATGTATGCAATATGAATATACTAGCAGGTATGAATGCAATGCGAATCAACTCATGATCTGAATGTGTAAATATAAGAATCATGTTTTTCCTTTAGGAACCTCTTTTGAAATACCAGCACAATACCAATAAAATCAACAAGAACCTGTGTCCAGCAACGACACCTCAAAACTATCACAAATCTCATATATTCATGTCATAGTATCTCTGGCCTCAGCCATCCGGCTGACCCATCTCAATATCAATATCTCATCATCTCGCGGCCACGGTCGGTATCCTCTGGATATCCGCCGTCCCAAACAGTCACCGGTAGGTAATCCGCCCCCTGCCAGGCTCATCGTCAGCACCACGAGCTTCTTGCCCCGGGGTACCTTACCGGGCCCACCATGTACCCGAGACGGTTCATCCAACTCCTCGAAACAGGTCTCGAAAACCACAGAAAACTCATGGTGGACGGCACTTACATCACTAGAAAACCGCAATTTACTTATTTTAAAAATATAATAAGTTTAGAAATTTTGCGGCTTTCCCCCGAAATCCAGAAATATCATAAAATCTTAAGAAATCCTCATAAGTGCGTATGTCAATGATAATGAATGCATATGGTATCAATAATCAAGTTGCGATGTGTGATTAATAGATTAGGAATGAACAAATAATATGATGAAGTGCATGCACATGAATAGCAATCCTACGATTTCATTTTAAGGAATTAAAGCAATAGTGCAAGTTTAAGTATCAATTATAGTAAAAGGTTTCAATTTAAAGGTTATCTAGTGTGGTGGCATGGCAATTACCAGTGTGTGTGTGTAAGCATGAATAGTGCTCGTGCTGCATATAAAAACCCTGGCAATGGTACAGGTGTCCTATAGAATGGGTTCGTATATGTATGTCAATATAAGGCGTGAATATAGCAAATACTCATACAAGTATTACACCCCTAATTACTAACATTACTAAGAATCTTTTTAAGCTACTAAAACTATCGGGCGGCTTGCGCCATCCAACGATAGTCCCCCGTAGATGTTACATCTACTCACCGGAATCCCTAGCTAGTCACGTCCAATCACCGCTTTCTCCTTTCGAGCCGCGTCTGACGTCTCCGCGACCGAACCTGGAATTTACATCAATACCAAACATAAGGTTACATACTATGAAACGACGCAAATCCCAAACGAAAATACCAACATTCACAAGCTAGGTACAACGTGCATAAGGTGCGCAGAACACACGCGAAAATCGCAAAAACTAACTAAAATCGTCGATTTGGTCGCCCGGAAAAACTAAAACCCGAACACCCAAAAATCCGCACTCACACATCCTAAATGTCATAGGATATGCCAAAAATATTATCAAGATATCGCAATTAATTCATCACAATATTTTATAACACAACTAGTAAGCTAGAATTTGCAATTTGGTGCAAACATCGACAATTAGTGACAAAGTTATCACAGTCCAACGCAACCATCCAACCACACAACTAGTTAGCCACAATAACACAAATTTTAACTCATTTACCATGCTACAAAACCCAATATCCAAACACAACCCTTTCTTGAATTTGGTAAATAGCAATCTTAATGAAAATTTCACACAAGTTTAACATAGATTAGCATAATATGAAGCTACTTAAGCAAAGTAACCTTAAAGATTGGTTTAGTAAACAACTAGATAGCTAATTAGCTTTAATTAACTAAATAATGGTTTCTAAAAACCCTAGTTTAACTCTAACCATAAACCTTTAAAAATTAGATTAGAAACTAATCACTAAATTAATACTAGATTTTAGCCCAATTAGCAAGTTAACCACTTAGATTAAGCTAACAAAATAACTAGATCACAAAATAGCTTAATTAATCTCTTAATGGTGTTCTAACCCTAAATTAATTTCAACCCACAAACTTTAAAAAAACTAGTATGCAAATAGCACTAAAATTAACACTAAAACAATTTTCAAAGTTCTAATTAGCACACTTTAAACTACAATTTAACCAAAGATTGAAATTATACCTCACAAGCCCAAACCCTAAGTTGCTAAAGCCTCCCAAGATGCCATCTTTCTCCAAAATTTGAACCAATTTGGGTTTGAGAAGAGAGGGAATAAGGTTTTGTGTTGAAATAGTGAAGGATTTGTTGATTTTTATTGAATTTTGATGCAATTTTTTTTGAAGAAAATGATAGAAAAGAGAATGAAAATAATGGAATGGGGGGGGGGAGCTGGTCTCGGCCAGAATGAGGGAGAGGGGAGTGGTGTGGGGTGTGGGGAAAGTCTTGGTCAACCCACACCAAACAAGTAAAGACCCATACCTAATAAAAAAATCCAAAATCCTTTAAAAAACACCTCTTTTCTACACAAAAATGAAGTCAAAGAGGCAAGCACCTTTTTTTTTTGGTTGCTGGAAATGGGTCGGCCTAGGGCTGAGGGAAGAGAGAGAGGGGTTTTACAAAAGAAATTTTACGCAAAAAGACCCCCTACAAGTCCAAAATTGCAAGTTTAAGCTTAAATTCAATAAATTTCGTTTTCTATAATAAAAATTAGTTAAAACTTAAAATAAATTACTAAAAATTTATGTTACAACTAGATTTTAATTAACATGATTTTAAAGCTTAAATTTAGCCCATTTAAATTTGTATTTATCGCTAAATTAATGTATTTTCTTACCGGCTTAAAATAATATTAAAAAATTGAAAAAAAGGTAAAAATTTTTAAATGACCAAAAATTAATAAGTAACTCATTAGCTACTAAAAATAAGTAATTACCTATCCATTTTAGGTATAATTAGTCCTAAACTGCAAAATAACAAAAAGGACGGTTTTCGGAAAAATACCGAATTTTCACCGATTTTCAGGAAAACACCAAAACGACTTTTCAAGGCGTTACATGATGGGACCATGGTTTCTTCGCTAAAGCTATAGCACCGTTCTTGTCATAATACAGAGGTATTGGATCAACAATGGACGGAACCATCTGATATTCCGTCATGAACTTCCTAATCCAGACTGCTTCATTCATGGCGTCACATTCAGCGATATACTCCGCATCCATAGTCGAGTAAGCAACGGTGTCCTGCTTGGAGCTCTTCTAATAGACCGCCCCTCTATTGAGGGTAAAGATATAACCTGACATGGACTTAGAGTTATCCTTGTCACTCTGGAAGATGGAGTCGACGAAGTCCTCGACCTGGAGGTATTCTCTGCCGTACACCAAGAACATCTCCTTAGTCCTTCTCAGGCACTTGAGAATGTTCATTACTGCTGCCCAGTGTTTCTCGCCTAGGTTTGACTGATACCTGCTTACAACGCTCAGGACGTAAGATACATCTGGTATGGTACACAGCATCGCATACATTATGGAGCTTACCGCAGAAGCGTAGGGTATAATAGTCATGGGATCCCTTTCCAAATCAGTCTTGGGAGACATCTCTTTTGAGAGGGTGATTCCGTGACAAGTCGGTAAATTTCCGCGCTTTAAATCTTCCATACTGAATCTTTTCAGTATAGTGTCGATGTACCTCGACTGTGAAAGTCCTCATATTCTCTTAGATCTATCACGATAGTTATGGATCCCTAGAATATAGGAGGCATCACCTAGGTCCATCAGGGAGAACCTTTGTGACAAGAATCCTTTGACTGATTATAGCATAGGAATGTCATTTCCTATCAAGAGAATGCTATCCACGTACAAGACGAGGAATACCACAGTTGTCGCTACAATTTTACTATTGATGCATGGTTCATCTGGATTTTTGATAAAGTCAAATTCCTTAACCGTCTCATCAAAACAGATGTTCCAACTCCGCGATGCCTGCTACAGTCCATAAATGGACTTAAGCAACTTGCACACCTTTCCGCTGCACCCACTCTGAATGAATCCCTCCGGCTGATCCATATAGACGCACTCTTCCAAATTTCCATTTAGAAATTTACTGTTAGTGATATATGCCCTAGAGGCCATTATTGTATCATACTGGATTGTATATTACTTAATGGGATCTTGGGATATACACGGATATAGTAACAGTCTTGCTCACAATGGTAGTATGCTACCTGGTTTGTTTCTACCTCAGTATATGCATGTGTTTCTTTTAGCATATCGCTTATACATATTAGTAGAGCCCTTAAGATCTTTGCTTGATTACCAGCGTTGTGATGGCAGTCACACTAGTAGGGGCTGGATAGTCTATAAGCACATCCTATACAGGTCCCTAGTCGTAGCATTATCAAGACGGGGTATCAATACTCCAGAGTAGACTAGTGTATACGCTTCTCATCCTAGCAGGGGAGATAGTCTGTCCCACAGCCATCAGTAAGTCGTACTGGAGATAGTATGCAGGTGCTCATTAGGTTATGAGTACACTGGACAAGACTCATCGGGAACTGTTGGTGGGTATTATACCTGTCGTCGGGTAGCAGTTACCAGGTGACATGAGTACAGCTTAGTCCGTCGACTTGACACTGCTGCTTCGCCTCAAGTGTGTTCCCACTGTACTTTGATTACTACCTTACCATGGCTCAAAGGAGTCGTGCAAACAGGTAGTAGTTGGGTGCAATCCCAAAGCACTTGGAGGCAGTGGCGGTTAGATATGATTCGTCTCTCCCGGTATTGGGGGTTGATATCGCGCTGTGTTCGGAAGGCCATTACACAAAGTCCTTGGCCAAGGCAAGCGATATTTAGTGGTAGGTATTCCATTAGTTTCTCAGGGTGTATTGGGCTACTCTCCGACACAACTTATTGCGCTATTAAGGGTTTGACGATTACCGCCTCTAGGCTCGATATGCGATACTCTTAGACGAACAGACCAGACTATACAGAGATTGTCACATTCAGGCTCAGTAGGAGTTCGGATGGGTTTCCTCATCGGCCTTCTAATCGAAAGATACCTGAGTAGCCGTTATGTGCAGCTAGTACCTCTTGCGGCTTATGGTTAAACCCACTGCCAGCGTACTGTCGAGTCTTTAGAGTCCCACACAGAGAGTTTCCCTACATCGGGCGAAAGATGTAGAGGCGGTATGGTTTTACGGCAGGGTTTTGATCACGTACATGCACTTGCGCACATATGATATTCAGGCGGATAATACTAGTGGACTTTGGTTTAAGCCGGATCCTAGTATTATATTGATGGATCAGTTTCGTCTCTTTGTATTCGTGTTTCTCGGAACACGGATGCGGGTATGTATATACGGATGACAGGGGCATAGAAGGAGACACCTCATTAGGGTTTTGACCATTGACTTGATTAAAACAATTATGAGGTGGAGGAAAGTATTTGTTATTTTTGTAAATGATAATTTAGGAATGGATACTTGGTTTGACTACTTGACTTGGTTTGGCCATTTGTCTTGGTTTAACCACTTGATTTGGTTTGACTCTTTGACTAGATATTTCTTGTAAGATATTTTATGGCACTAGATATTTTGGGTAAGATATTTTCTTGCCATGCTTGTAGTCAAGTCAAGGGAGTCATCTCATTATATCATTATCATTATCAAAAACCATTTCTCTTTCCTCAAGCTAGCTCTCTTCTTCTTCCTCTCAACAACAACTCTTAAGGTCTCACGTGTTGAGTAAAATAGGGTTTCAAGAGACAAATAAATCCATCTTCATTCTCTACAGCACCTAGGCCATCAAGTTTATCAAGCTTGTTGCCTTAGTTACCTCGGATTTGAGGTTGGAGCTCGGACTATAAACTCTCGGGTAGATCGTCTTTGACTTGAGGAAGTCGACGAGGAAGCTACGATTCGGATCGATCTTTGGAGCCTATGATGATGAGGAGCACAGCGGAGAAGACTCGAAGGACTTGTATCATGAGATATAACATTCTTTCCGAGTAGTTAAATCTCATGTTGTTTGCTAGTTAGGGTTTATGGACGATCCTTAGTTCTAGTCGGTGTTGCGAAGCCCGTAAGAATCATTTTTTGCAAATTCCGCCTCCCCGCGAACACGTGGGGTGAGCGACATCGACTAAGCCTCTCATAAACCTTAGATAGCTTATAGCGACATTATAAATCTGCCGTTTTTGTCGTGCAAAAACTTCCAAAAAACAGTTTCCAAAATTGATGTTTTGAGTTGTTTGCACTCGCAGCGAGCTCACGGTTTGAACCGAGAAGCCGCGGGGTGGAGCGTGCACACCCCGAGGACCTTCTGGAGTGGCCGAATGGCTGGGCCCACTCCCCAAGACCACCACAAGGTGGTCTTCGCGGTAGGGACCCAAAACTGCCCTACCTTGGGATGTTTCGGGTCTGTCTCACCCCCTGGCCATCTCGTGGTGGCCTCGGGGGTGGGGTACCCCCTTTAGGCCCCCAACACGAAGTTAATTTCGTGCTCTAACTTCCCGAGAAGGTTCAGGCGCATTTCATTTTGATTCGGACTTCCGAATTCGCTCAAAACGATAGGTTTTGGAATTTTAGCTCACTGGATTTTTAAGTCTTAGAAAATTGTTTAAGTTTGCTAATTGCGTGCAGAATTCTAATGTCATAGTTACTTTACAAGCTTTGTGTTGTATATATGTTTTTGGAAACATCGACTAATTGCTATGCGTCGATTATTCGGGGTTGCACATATCTGTGATGATATTATGTTGGTTTGTATATATGAACTTGTTGGATCATCGTGGATGAATAGCCGGGGATGTGAGATGAGGGTTTTCATTCTTTCATTTGATGTAAAATTTGTAACGTGATTTAATATTATTTTGCGGGGCACATCCGGGTTGAGGTTGTAGCCACCATTGTATTATTTTTTTTACTTTTTTTTCTCCTAGGATAGACCCAAGGTGGGTGCACAAACTACCTGGTACTTTGATGTGCCGAGTGACCTCCTCACTTTGTTGAGGGAGGTTACTTCACTTCGGGTATTTGGCGGGTAGTTTGCCGCACTCGTAGGGGTCTAGCATAGGGTTTGGCTATTCATCACGACCGTGGAATCTGTCTTTCGTTACAGGCTCAAATGAAACGCGGAATTCCTAGTATATCCAATGTGTTCATCTGTGATCTGGAATGTCTATCATTGCGTCTGACGAATGGACATTATTATATATATTATATAGTAGACGTTGCTTATATTTTGCATCCACGCTAATCCAGCCCCCTGATTGCTAAAGTTTTTCTATGTTTAAATTTACCGCAATCAAGACGGTATCGCTTGGTAGCTAGTCGGTTGAGTACGAGTCGATCCATAGGGAAATGGTGTCCTTTTCTTTATGTTCTAACGATTTAAGTCCTAACTTTGGTAGGTTTTGTTTTAAGATCTAAGAATGAGAATAAATTGAAATAAAGGCTTGCTAGGGTTAGGATTAGGTTAGTTTGAAATAGGGATTCTTCTCACTTCTTTCAATGCCCTAGATAAGAATATAGGTGTTAGGGTAATAGCCAACAACGGGGATTAGCACGACTAGGAAGAAACTTAGTTTCTTCCTTTTGGTCCTTGTTCGTCCGTTCTTGTCTCTTAGCCCTAACCTCCAGTTAATTCAACCACAACCGGTCTAACTAGGGAATCATCGCTACCATATAGGATAGGGTGTCGTAGTGAGCGGACTATGGTTGATTTAAAGAGAGTCCTTTAATTAAAATTATTTGGGCAAAGAAAGGATTGAGAGAGAATTCCTTCTTTCAAACCTTCCTTCTCCTATCACTGACAATTGAGGAATTACCCACTCATTAGAAAAACAACAATAAAATTCATTTTTTTATTTTAAAAGATGAACTAAATTGCAGATAATAAAAGAACAGATAAAAAATGCAGGAATTAAAATTCAGATAAAAAGAATGCGAGATAAAATGAAAACTTACTTTATTGATGTCCTCTCAACAACACATTACAATGGAATTTAAATCTAGAAATTAAAAAGAGACCTAAAAACTAAAGAGAGGCATGCCCCAAAAGAGGCACCCTGAAGGAGGCACGCTTAATTTAGCTTTGAACTCTCCTATATATAGATAGGAAAACCCTAGGTATACATTCTAACCCATACATGAAATTACAAAAATACCCCAAGAGAGCCGAGTCAAAGCACCAACACTGCCACCGACACGTGTACTGCACGGCCGCGGAACTGCGGCAGAAGTGCTTGTTTGGTCGCGGTTCCGCGGTCATTTGGTGGGTTCATGGGCCCATTTCTTCAGGGTTTCTTCATATTGCTTTTATATTCTTTTTTCTTCACTTGGTTTCTCATAATCTCTTCAATCTCCTTCCAGATTTCCAACAGTGCAGAATGATGTGGTCTTTTGCCTTGAGCTCCGTGTTGAAGTCTTGGATCTTGTGTTGCCCTTTTGCTTTGTGCATTAAAGTGTCTAAATGATTTCCATTTGTTCCTTGAACTGGTAGGCAACATCATACGGATTCATCTGTTGTTGGTCGTAGTCTCACGTTTGTAGCAACTTTTCATGAATTTCATTGTAACGAGTTGAGAACCTATAACCTGCAATTACTTAGCAGACATGGATCAAAAGCACCTACTTATATGTAATGTGATTAAGAATGGGCGATATAAAAATGCAAAAATCTGATATGAACAAATACCCCCAAACTTATCTTTTGCTCGTCCCGAGCGAAGCCAATTTTAATTTTCAAAAATTCCTAACCTCACTTTCTCAGGGAACGTGATTGCACTGAGCTCGTGCAATAAGCCGTTAAACTTCTAGGTGTCCCTAGTAGGAGGAGTGTTGTCTCCTGAGGGTTTTCAGCGGATACTACCCACAAAATCCGATCAATTTGGCCATTGACTCTAATTCTTCAATTAAGTATTCTAGCAAGAAATTCTATTATCTTCAATTTAGAAATCATCAACCCGTATTTTTCACGCTGCCTTTTCATTTAACTTAAGAACATATATGTTTTGCAAGTTTATAAAGCTTTCAGCATCTCCTAAGTTTTCCTTCTAAGGTGCAATCTTAACTCAGAAATTTTTATCATCTCTACTGAAGATATAAGCCCTATTTTTTATTCCTATCTCTCCTCCAAACTCCAATTATATACCTCTACGTGTGTGTAATTATCACCCCTACACTTGGAAATTCAATTCAAACTATCATACTCTTATCCATCTTCCAAAATACTTTTAGTTAGTGAATTTTAGATGAAATTGCTCACACATCCTTCATGCGACCGTTAATACTTCTTGAGGTACTGAACGACCGATTACAAAATGTGCTTGCGCATTTAGGCGTAATTTCTCGTCTTGCAATACCTAAGGCTTAGCAGTGACTCCCAAACTAGTTGGTCTAAGGCACTAGGTGATAAAGCACCCTCGCTATATTTTTTATTTATGCTGCCTTAAGTAATTACAAAACCAGTGTTCATTTTTTTTATCTCTTTATTTACCTCTTATACTTTTATTTTCTTTTCCTTCATACTAAGGATTTTAGACAAGAGCATTTCAAGGTATTCTCTACTATCCCAAGTTTCAAGATGTGTGTGAGTGCGTAAAGTAGGGTATATACTTTCAGAATTTGGACTTAAGCTTTAGAATTATTTTTCAGACTTATATTTCAAATAGAGCTTTCAATACTCTTCCCTTATTCCGATTTAACCCAAGAACTGAACTCAAAATTTGCCTATTTCAAAATAAACTATAAGGACGTATATTTTCTACAATTAAATTTTATGAAAGGTTATTTTTAGGGTTTTTAATTTACTATGTTTAGGATATAGTTTTTCCTAACTAGTCAACCGTCATGTTGAACTTAAGTCAAATATGGCAAAAATGGAAATTTTCAATTTTTTCACTTAATTTTTGATTTTATGGGTTTTAAAATAAGTATGCAAATGCAAAAATATACATATGAATGCGAAGAAAGAAAGCTTACCGAGCACACCCCAAACTTAAACTTGACAGTGCCCTCACTGTCAGACTACACCAAGAGGGTAAAAATTGCCGGTACTCTCCTGTTTGTTTATTTATTTTTATTTTATTTTATTTTATTTTATTTTTAACAGAAAAAGAAAACAAAATATATACACAAAAAGGTCCCCCAAACTTAAGTAAAACAGTGTTTCCCCTGTTGCCATTTTTTTAAATCTCATAAACCTGTAAACTTGGGAGGAAAAATTTATTAACGGGGACATGAAATATGATTGTGAAAATCTCCCCCAAACTTATTTTTGGTTCACCACTTTGAGTTAAAAAATTATTTTCAAGAGCCAAATTATACCCTCCCAAACTTAAATTAAACAATGTTAAGCTTTTAATGAGGGGAGTCAAAGTTACCGGTCAATGCCAAGCTTTGCAAAGACCAAAAGTCAACACCAACCATTGGAAGAATTTATTAGTGAAACGAACCGGTCGGTGGAAGAACATGTAGTATGGAGCCAGGAAGAAGTGGGGAAGAGATAAGTAGTGTAATGGAAAAAGTTTACGTCTCGATTTGTAGAGACGAAACAATAATGGTGAACGGAAACGATAATGTGGATGATTAGGAATGGGAAGAATGATCACATTCTCGTATAGGATAAGAAGAAATAGTCGTGGTTCGACTTCTTCAGGTGGAGATTGATTAATCACAAAATCTGTATCGTTTAGGAACGCGAGTTCGTCGGCGAAAATATCTTAGAAACTTTCATCGATGGTCCGATTGAACGTTTCAATGTCAATAAGTGTCACGCCAGAATTCAACACACTTGATTTTTCAAAAATTACGGAGGTAGGTGACTCGTAAGGCTCATCTACCTTATTCTCAAAAGAGTCTAAATCAAGTTGTTTTTCTAGAATTATCGAACTCAAAATATCGGATTATAATTCATTAACACTCGCTATCATTAAAGGAAGATTAGAAGAAGAACCAGAAAAAGTGGGAGAAAAACGTTGAATACGAACTTGAGGGTGGAGATGGGGTGTATAATTTAGCACAATTTGTAATGACCGATGTATAAAAAGCGATTGTGCTAGTCTATCAACCCACTGAGAAATGACGTCAAATCCCTCAAGATTCATGAGAAAACATGGGTACGTCGAACTTGGTAAACCAGACATTGAAAATGAAAGTGTAACGGTTTCTTGCAAGGTCGGAGCGAGGATGGAGGGAAGTGATTGAGGAAGGGTATTGGTTAAAGATTCAGGAGGGTGTGCGCAGTCAATGGAAGGGATAGAATGAATTGGAAAATCCGACTCCTCAAGTAAAAATGCTTCATCCTCAATAATTTCCTCAATACAGTCCTCAAAATTTAGCTTATCCATGCAATTCTCATCAAAATCAAGACGCATATGAAGTTCGGGAGAAACATTTAATGTCTCGGGATGATGAATTGGAAAGAAAAACTCATCCAAAACTGCTGGTTCATCATCCAAAATATTCACTGCGTCAATATCCTTGATCAAGTGAAAATCAAGTTTCTCAGACACCTCAACAAAAGAATGGATATCAATCAATTTAGGTTCTAGAGTGAAGGTGTAGAGGTCAAAAGGATTGGGTGTGGGTCCACTCGAAAGGGACCCTTCACAATCAGGCAAATTAAACACTACAAAGTCGCACAACTCATTACTCATTCTATCTTCAATTGATGAATCATTTGGAACACATGATAGACATTCAAAACCAGAGTTGTGGGATTCAATTGATGGGTAGGTTTTATTTGGAAGGGTGTACAGATCACTCTCACCACTCAAATCCTCAATCTGTCCAACCGCCTCATCATACATTAGAAATTTTGGAGCTAGTTGGAAACCAGCTACCGGGTCACTAGGTTGTATGAGGGCGGCCATGGACACATTCATATCCATCATCTATTGGCATGACGCTACCCTAAAGTCTTCCAACGTCTGTTCCAGACTAGACATGGGTTGTGAAGGAGTTTCAGTAAAAGATTCAAATTTATTTGGATACTAAAAACTCCCAAATGGCTGTGTAGAAGCAATGTCTAGGGAAGGTGTAAAAGTTGGGTAGGATGGATAGGAATAGAATGGTTGGATAAGGGTAGGACCAAAATACGGATAAGAAGGTGAATGGAATTGTTGATCCAAAGAATTCGCATTGGTGAAAGGAGTGAATGATCGGTTACGAGATTGTTCAGTATATTCAGCAATAGACATGGATTTCGGAGTTACAACAGGACTCGAAAAAGCAGTATCAACGTAAGAAGGTGGTGAATGTTGAAATGGTTGATACAAGGTGGATTGCGGATTCCAATTGGTTGTCCTAGACGCGTCTATCCGATCTTTCAAAGAAATTTTGGGCATGGAGGGGTTGTTCGAAATTCGACCAAAACAAGAACCGTAGGAAGTAATTTCTGGTTGTGGTTACCAAAGTTCGGCAAGAGTTTTGCGAGATGGGGTACCCATGATGTGATGAGAGAAAGGAGAAGAAAAAGAATGTGATTTTAATTTTAATTTTAATTTTAATTTATTTCTTAATTTTTTTTTAAAAAAATGTTTGTTTTTGGAGTTTTGAATTTTTTTAAGTGTTTTGCAAGAATATGTACGGACTTACTTCAAACAATCACAGTTAAAACATGCGCAATCAAATCTAGAGCTATGGTCTTCTAAGCCCACTAGACTGCTCCTAACTGTTCCAAAGTGACAAGTTGTGAGATATCCCTCAAATCGCCTCTTCACCGCCAATTGTGGCCAGATAAGCACAAATGAAGAAAGGAGGGTTCCGCTCACGAATCACCGTGAGACGGGCCTTTTAAAATTACCTTTCTCACTTGTCTAGCTTAGGCACCACAAAGTCAGGTTTAGATAAACGAATGAATGCCCACAACCTTCCTCTGTCCTAATGAGCACGACAGTCTTTAATTGGCTGAATCTAGATATTTTTTAATTAACTCAAGGGTGATGCATATGCTTTTTAGTGATTTTTGGGGTCTTAGGAAGGGTAATGAAATCCCCACCCAATCTTAATTGGTGTTATAACACCTTAGATTCCGTATTAATTATGCAAAGCAGTAACATACCAAAAATCTAAAACACTTGCAAATTTTTTTTTATTTGCCAGCGCAAAGAATCCTGCACAAAAACAATTTATTTTATACGAGAAAGAGAATCTGTGCAAAGAAACCTGCAGGAATTTTTTTTAGTGGAGTGTAGAGGAGAGGAGATGAGAAATGAGATACTCACAGAGATTTTTGGTTGCTGACGTCACCCTTTGACCCTTGCTTCTGCCGCGGTTCCGCGGCCTAACAGCTGGTTGACTGCTTCAAATTTTTGTCTCTGTGCTGAGTTGGTTTTCCTCTACCTGTTTAGATCTCCTGAATATTGATTTGTTTACTGAATTTGCTCAATATGTGAAATAGAGTTTGCTCCAAGCCTGCACACTTGCACAAAAACCTTTCAAAAATAACAAGATGATTTTTTGTTTTGGTTTTTCAATTTTTATATTTTAAAATTTTTAATTAACCCGAAATTACACAAAGAAAGAAATTACCGTCTCCCCGGCAACGGCGCATTTGATTGTCAGAGTTTTTCTGTGTTTAAATTTACCGCAATCAAGACGATGTCGCTTAGTAGCTAGCCGGTTGAGTACGAGTCGATCCACAGGGAAATTGTGTCCTTTTCTTTAAGTTCTAACGAGTTAAGTCCTAATTTTGGAAGGTTTTGTTTTAAGATCAAAGAATGAGAATAAATTGAAATAAAGTCTTGCTAGGGTTAGGATTAGGTTAGTTTGAAATAGGGATTCTTCTCACTTCTTTCACTGCCCTAGTTAAGAATATAGGTGTTAGGGTAATAGCCAACAACGGGGATTAGCACAACTAGGAAGAAACTTAGTTTCTTCCTTTTGGTCCTTGTCCGTCCGTTCTTGTCTCTTAGCCCTAATCTCCAGTTAATTCAACCACAACCGGTCTAATTAGGGAATCACCGCTATCATATAGGATAGGGTGCCGTAGTGAGCGGACTATGGTTGATTTAAAGAGATTCCTTTAATTAAAATTATTTGGGCAAAGAAAGAAGTGTGAGAGATTTCCTTCTCTCAAACCTTCCTTCTACTATCCCTAACAAGTGAGAAATTACTCACTCATTAGGAATATAACAATAAAATTCATTTTTTTTATTTTAAAAGATGAACTAAATTGCAGATAATAAAAGAACAGATAAAAAATGCAGGAATTAAAATTCAGATAAAAAGAATGCGAGATAAAATGAAAACTTACTTTATTGATGTCCTCTCAACAACGCATTACAATGGAATTTAAATCTAGAAATTAAAAAGAGACCTAAAAACTAAATAGAGGCACCCTGAAAGAGGCACCCTTAATTTGCCTTTGATGTAGCGTTTTGAAAATCGTTTCGGTGAAATTTCGAAAAATCGGTAAAATAAAGGGGTTTTCTGTAAAAAGTCAAAATACAAACATCTTATTATAAAAATTAAATATACATATTCTAGCTATGTAATTGCTATTATTTGGTGTTTATTGAGCCGCTGGTGAAATTTCAAATTTTCTGAAAAAAATATTATTTTATTATTATTTTAAGCCGTCACTAATACATTTAATTAGGGAAAATTACAAATTGGAATGAGTTGAAACAAATTTTGTGCATCATAAAACATTAAATAAAAATTTATGATGCGGTTTTTGGAACGAAATCATTTGCCAAAACGGTTTAGAAATTATTGAAGAAAAAAAGGCTTTTTTTTAGCGTAAATGGATGTTTGGGGTATTGTATTTATCATTTTTCATCACCCCACACCCGTGCCCACACCCACACACCCCCACTTACTCCTCCCCTTAGCCAAATTCAGCTGCCCTCACTTTTTCCCCACTTGGTTTGCAAAGGAAAAAGAAATGAAAAGAAATAAAAGAAAAGATTAGAAAATAGATAAAGTAGTTAGACTTTGACCTTACCTTGACCTTGACTTTCCTCCCTTGCATTTTCCTCACCTCCCTCTCTCTCCCCTCACCCACTTCTGGCCGAAAATGATCCCCACAGCAGCAGCCCTTTCCCCCCCCCCCAAAATCCACACTATTTTGCTTCAAAAATCCAAAAAAAAAAGCTTCAAAATCCATACAATTTCAAAGCTTTTTTCCAAATCCAACACTTACCCATTATTCCTTAGCATTTCAAGCATGGATCCTTGTGAAAAGAGAGCATTTTGGAGTGCCATGGATGCTTGTGGATCTTCATATGCTTTTGGGTATATTTCTAAACATTTTTGTTGCTTAAATTGTTACTAATTTCTTAAGCTAATTTATTTAAGTGTTATTTGGATATGTGAGTTTAATTGCACGTTTTGGAATTCAAGAAAAGGGTTTGAATGCAAGTTAGGTTATTGTGACTTGGTGTATGGTTGTGATGGGTAGCTTACCATCTTAGAATTTGTAGAAAGTAATTTAATAGTTAAATTTCATATTGTTGCATGGAAATGTCTAAATTAAGTTTTGTTTTTGCTAACTAGAGTTTTTGAAAAATTATCAAATGCTTAGATTAAAATATAATTAAGTGTTCATGTCATTATAACTATTATAATGAGTGGTTTAATGACTTTAGTTCATGCAAAACGAAGCTTAATTGATGAATTGTGAATTTTGCTTTAAAGGGTGTTAAATTTGATATTTTGCAAACTAGGATTTTGGAAATTATGCAAATTTATGAGTTTAAATTATGGAAATGGTTTTTATGACTTATTTAAGATATTTAATAAATATATTGGCCGCTACATTCATTTAAATATCGTGTTTTGTACAAAAACGGCGAATTGTGCTTGCTAGATTTTCGGAAAAATGACTTTTTGAGTGAAATTGGCGTTTTTGTGAGTTTCAACCTAGTTTATATTAAAATTAGTGTTCGTGAATGTGCAAATGAGTGTATTTGGGTTTTTCTCGATGGTTTGGCATTTGTACGCCGACGTCGAGGGTTTTTGGGTTGATTTGTGAAAGCAACCATAGGTTTTGACCTATGTGGGATTCGTGCGTCGTTTTGATCATGAGTCGGATTTTAATGAGATGTGGTGCGTTATGATATGTAGGTACCCCCATGTGGACTTCGAGACGACAAGTAAGCGCGTGGCGACGTCGGCACCGGCTAGCGAGGACCAGGTGAGTAGATTTATATCTACGGGGAGAAGTCGGGTGGATGGCGTATAGCACCCCCGCAGTCCGTGGTGGTGTATACGGATGCGTATACACACCAACATTTATTATATGTTATTTAGGATTAATAACGATGTTTAGGATGGATATTGGTGTGTTGGACTATTTTTAGTGTTGCGAACCCTAGGGTAGTGTTGCACTACACATACACACATACATACTTGCATACATTCCTATTGATATGTGCTCATGGGATTCTTTATAGTTATGTGTTCACATACGGATTGAGGATGATACTTGGGATTGAGCTGAGTCGATGAGATTTGATTTGAGGCCGTGAGATCGGTGATATAGCAGGGTTCGTATCTTAGATACGACATGACGTTGTAGCGGGTCCTTGACGTGGTGTTTCACACATGTCCTTGCACACGTAGGCGGTATAAGTATGGTACTAGACGTAGATCAGTACCCCGATCATGATATTTGATAAAGAGGATACCAGGTGAATAGTATGATGAATGTGATATTGACCCGTACCCAGATTGGGATGCCGTACGACGGATTTACGTACGAGCTATATTGATGATTGATCCGCACTCTTGACTTGGGATGCCTGATTATAGATATGGTATCGGATATGATATTATTGAGGCGGGATCACCGACTATACATATACAGGTATGTATATGTATCGACTCAGATGATAGGCGGTTTCCTTACCTGTAGTTCAGCTTGTTAGTTCAACCGTATAGTTTAGTGTAGTTGTTAGATTAGATTAGACTTCTTACCTATTTCAAAAACTAACGAATCGTGGGCATTTTTAAAGACAGCTCAAGGGAATCTACGGATATTTCAAAAACGACGTATCTTTTCATAAAAACACCGTAGCCCTATTTTCAAAACCCCATGATTCGTGTTATTTCAAAAGGCACCATTTGTAGGACTTATATTAGATTATTGCAGATTAGTTATCGTTGTGTCTAGTATTCAGCTCCCGCACATTATTGCTGTTCGCTCTGCCTCGCATACTTATTGTGCTGCATATTCCATTATTGATATCATGCTGTTAGGACACCAGCACCATTACCGATGATGCGTATGTACCACGTACACCTACTTGCCGGCTCACACACATCTTCATCGGTAATTGCCATGTCACGTACACTTTAGAGAATATATTTGCTTGACTTAGCTTGTTAGCTAGTAGTTTTGCCATGATATTAGTGTACTTTCCTTATATGCCATATTAGACATTTCAGTTATTACTTGCTACTTCATGCATATTGTTATTCATTGTTATACCGCACGCATGGATTCTCATGCCTTTATTCACTAGTTTATGTGCTATTGAGGTTTTGGACTCGGATTTCCTTGATATTTCTGGATTTGGGAACCGTGGAGATTTCAAAAGAGAATATGTAATTGTTTTAAAAACCCGGTTACCCTGGATATGATATTTCAGTGCGTCCACCATGTGTTTTCTCGGTGCTGAGAGCGACATGTGAGACCCGAGTTCGAGGAGTGGAGGAACCGTTTCGGGTACATGGTGGACCCGGTAAGGTACCCCGGGGCAAGAAGCTCGTGGTGATGACGATGAGCCTGGCAGGGGGAGACTACCTACCGGTGATATTACCCGACGCGTCGGATATCCGGAGGATACCGTCGTGGTCTTGAGATGGATGGTAGGGGCCGGTCTGGACTGGCGGCGCCCTAGATATTGTGATTTAGATATTGAGATTTTGAGACATTGAGATTTATGTTTTGTGTCGATGCTAGACACTGTTGGTGCTGATTTCAGTTATTATACCTCATTTGAAAAAAATACAAAGGAAATCTCACTAATTTATGAAAACAGTTTCTTCATTTACATGTATGCTGTTTTCATGCATTCATACCTCACTCATATGATATATTGCTACCTGAGGCACTGACACGGGCACATGTGATTACACTCGGGTTAGATATTACCCTAGACATTGTCATAGGCTGCCTGTTATACATATATTTGAGGATATATTATGATCATTGACCTAGGATTGCGTTATTTATGCGATTTCTGTGCGTAGATATTTTTCTATTCACGAGTTGGCAACTCACCCCCGTTGTGCCCCAGTTTCTTGCAGGTTTGCCGTACAGGTTTCCTTACGGCTTTGCGGGCATAGTTTCATTCGGGTGATTTGCTAGTAGGTGGGTTTACTTGTATCATACCCCCATTATTTACCTTGTATGATATTATTCAGTTGTATCTAGTAAATTCCATCAACCAAACATGTATTTATTGAGATAGAGACCAGTGTTGGTTATTTTTTCGACCTTAGAGTCGCTCGTTATATTTCTGGTGGTTTTGAGTTTCCTTTTGAGTTTTGATCCTCGCCGTTGGCGTTGTATATTATATTGTTTCTGTGGTTGTGACCGTCGATTGACGAAGAGCTAGCTCCCGCTTGGGGATGCCCTTTTCTTGATTTCGTATACTATTCATGTTGTATCCCGTTTGGGGGCCAGTATTTACAAAGGAGACTCTGCCGAAATTTTCAGTAAATTTTTGATGTTTTAAAAACAGCATAATTCGGCTTATTCTTTTGAAACTACTTGCTTTAAGTTGGTTTTTCCTGCACTCTACTACTTTTCTTGGTTTGGATTTCTGGGTTTTCGGTTTACTTAGATTACGTACGCCTCGAGACGTTCGTAGTTTAAGTGCCGGTCATGTTCCGTTCTTTCGGGTCGTGACAAAGTTGGTATCAGAGAGTTAGGTTTTACCTTCGGAGCGTAGGATGACCCTTGGTTGATGGAATAGGTGACTAAAGTAGAGTGACGTACCGTTGGTATGTTCCGCGGCATATTTACGATACGCTACTCCACTTATGAAGCCTTAGGATGTACATTTCCTTGTTCAGTATTATATTCCTTCTTGATCTAGCCTCATCGGAACCAGTTTTGTTTTGCTGCTACGGTTACGGGCAGGGAGAGCTACGGCTAGAGTTGCGGTCAGCACAAGCTCGTCACGAACGAGGACTGACCAAGGCAAAATTCCGGCGACACACGATTGCAGAGATGTGTCTTTTTACTGTGTTTCCGCGCCACGAGCGATTGGCGGATCGCCTTTATGAGGTTACTCGGAGGCGCTGATCGACACTAGAGAATTGAGCCAATGATAGAGGCCAGCCAGATTTTGATTACCGTTGGTATGTTGCTTACTCCTGATGATTGAGGCATTGTTCAGCATGCAGACGAGCAAGCCAGTGGTTGCTGCGAGCGACGAGATATCGCCCCATATGTTGGAGCTATTGCGGGGCGAGTTGTACGAATAGATGATAGAAGGTCGCTAGTCACCCGATGATGAATGACTAGGACAGATGGTTCGTTCGCTACCCCGATGCGAGGTCATCAGATAGATTGATTCCATCTAGAGACGACTTCACGCGGAGACGTTGGGAGTCGACAGAGACGATCGAATGTCAGAAACCTATTTATCCAAGTTTAAAGTAGTCGGAAAGACATGCAGGCAATTCTATAGTCCCTCTAGAAGAATGAAACCCTAACTCGACTTAATGACCGTGTGAAAGCCTTTGAACCTTAGGGTTTGCGGCAGTTCTGCGGCGCCATTAGTGAGGCTTGGGTTTGCCCTTCTACGGCTGGACCACCGATGTTGTGGTATGTACTCGATACTATTAAACTGTGCCCAAGATGTTGAGCTCTTGGGGGATTATGAGGTTTTGACGACTCGATCGGATGGCTCAACTTAATTCGAATGCTAGGTGGTGAGATGCATTTCTTGGGAGACTCCCAATACGAGGATAGCCGTTGGAGCTCAGTCCATGCAGCCGCGACAAGACGAGTCCAAAGCAGACGACATTAGAGAAAAGTGGAGTAAGAGGTTCGCACCAGATCTAGATGAGATGACGTTCCACTCCGCCGACATTAGAGATGCTATGCGCATGCCGAGGCATGGTACTTGGACTTACCTTTCAGAAGGAGTCACGATGAGTATGCAGTCGTTCCAGAGTAAGATGCAGATATAGGAAAGGACAATGACTTCCGGACAGTTGGCAGAGACGAGACATGGAAGAGGCCGTGAGCAGGATTCCTTCCAGGACACTGCTGCAATGATACTTGCACACAGGATCAGAGGTGTCATGTACATTCAAAGAGCCAGAGGCCGACGCCAGTGATATGCTGTCTTACGAGTGGTCGTGATGATTGACCGGGAGATGACAAGAGACGTGCCAGAACTGGATCATCCTCGTTAGCACACCCGACAGGGCCGATGAGCCGATGGACCAAAAGATTGGTAATTCACAGTGAAGACCTTGACCCAGGAGTGGTCATGGTTACGCACACCAGCAGGACAGAGTTCAGGATCATCGACGAGACGTCCCACTAGTGACCGCGACAGTTGGCCGAGATTCTTAGAGGATGCGCTGGAGCAGTACTATTCCGCCATTATTGATTCCGATGTTTTGGGTGATTTATTCGTATGATTTAATTTTGATGATTGAGGATTTATGATCTTTGCACAGTGTTGCACTTGATATCGTTTTCGTGCTTTAGTTTCACATATTTGTGATTTTACGGTTTTAGACATTTGAGTTGATTTTGTGCATATGCACGCACACGATTTGGTTCCTGCACTCTGTATAGTTTATATATGCTTGCAGTGCAGTGATACGCCTTTTGTGCACTTAGATGCACTGGTGTAGCGTCTTGAAAAGTCGTTTTGGTGTTTTCCTGAAAATCGGTGAAAATTCGGTATTTTTCCGAAAACCGTCTTTCTCGTTATTTTGCAGTTTAGGGCTAATTATACCTAAAATGGATAGGTAATTGCTTTTTTTAGTAGCTAATGAGTTACTTAGGAAATTTTGGTCATTTAAAATTTTTTCCCTATTTTTCATTTTTTTAATATTATTTTAAGCCGGTAAGAAAATACATTAAATTAGCGATAAATACAAATTTTTCCGGGCTAATTTTAATATTTAAAATTATGTTAATTAAAATCTAGTTGTAACATAAATTTTTAGTATTTTATTTTGATTTTTAACTAATTTTTATTATAGGAAACGAAATTTATTGAATTTAAGCTTAAATTTGCAATTTTGGACTTGTAGGGGGTCTTTTTGCATAAAAAATTTTTTGTGCACTCTCTCTCACTCATTCCTCACCTCTAGGCCGGCCCTACCTCAGCAACAAGCCCACAAAAAATTTTCCCCAACTCATTTGCACAAAATGATATGTAAAGGGTTTTAATATATATAATTGGGTATGGGTTTTTTGTTGATTGGTATGGCTTTGACCTTGACTTTTCTCACACTCCCCCACACCTCTCCCCCACTCCTCATCAGCTGAAGTTTCAGCTACAAACAGCAGCCCCCTCCCCCTCCTTGCATCATCTCTTTTCTTCTTCAAAGTTCATCCAAAAATCCTTAAAAATCAACAATTCCTTTTACAATTTCAAAGCAAAACCTTATTCTCTCTCTTCTCAAACCCAAATTGACTCAAATCTTGGAGAAAGATGGCATCTTGGGAGGCTTTAGCATCATAGGGTTTGAACTTTGGAGGTATAATTTCTAATCAAATGGTTACATTGTTGCTTAAGGGTGCTAATTAGAACCTTGAAATTGTTTAGTGTTAAATCTTTACTTAATTCCTAATCTAGTTTTGTTTAAAGAGGGTAGTTTGATATGAACTTGGGTTTTAGCATACCATTACTAGGCTAATTAAATCTATTTTTCTATCTAGTTATTTTGCTAACCTAATCTAAGAGGTTAATTTTCTTATGTGGGCTTTTAATTGTGTTAATTTAAATTTGTAGTATGGAATTTGATTTGTGATTGCTAATTACAAAAATTAAACTAGGGTTCTTGAAGCCATGTTAGCTAATTAAATTGTTTTGTAATTAATCTAGTTCCTACAAAACCTAATCTAAGAGGTTACCTTGTTATGTGGTCTTTAAACTATGCTAATTTACTAAATTTTAAAAGTGTGATTTTGGTTGTAAATTGTTGTTTTAGGAGATTCAAGAAAGGGTTTATGTATGGAAAATAGGTTTTGAATCATTGCTAATGTGTTGTAATTATAGTGTTTGTAGATTGCTTGTAGTGTGGTTGGTTGTTCAAGCTTGATAGTAGTCTTTGTAGCAAATCGGCGATTTTTGGCAGTTTTTGCGATTTTCGCGTGTGTTCCGCGCACTTTGTGCACGTTGTACCTAGCTAGCGAACATTAGTAGCTTCGTTGGGGTTTTGCGTCGTTCTTGATATGTAACCTTATGTTTGGTATCGATGTAAATTCCAGGTTCGGTCGCGGAGACGTCAGACGCGGCGCGAAAGGGGAAAGCGGTGATTGGACACAGCTAGCCAGGGATTCCGGTGAGTAGATGTAACATCTACGGGGGACTATCGTTGGATGGCGCAAGCCGCCCGATAGTTTTAGTAACTTACAAGATTCTTAGTGATGTTAGTAATTAGGGGTGAAATACTTATTTGACTATTTGCTGCATCCATGCATTATATTGACATACCTATACGAAACCATTTTATAGGACACCTGCACCATTGCCAGGGATTTTATATGCAGCACGAGCACTATTCATGATTACACTCACACCCTGGTAATTGCCATGCCACCACACTAGATAACCTTTAAATTTAAACCTTTTACTAATTGATACTTAAACTTGTGCTATTGCCTTTAATTCCTTAAAATGAAACCGTAGGATTGCTATTCATGTGCATGTACTTCATCATATTAATTGTTCATGCTTAATCCATTAATCACACATCGCAACTTGATTATTGATACCATATGCATTCATTATCACTGATATATGCACTTATGAGGATTTCTTGAGATTTTATGATATTGCTGGATTTCGGGGGAAAGCCGCAAAATTTCTAAACTTATTATATTTTTAAAATATGTAAATTGCGGTTTTCTAGTGATGTAAGTGTCGTCCACCATGAGTTTGCTGTGGTTTTGGAAATCCGTGTCGAGGAGTGGAGGAACCGGCACGGGTACATGGTGGGCCCGGTAAGGTACCCCGGGGCAAGAGGAATGTGGTGTTGACGTTGAGCCTGGCAGGGGACGGATTACCTACCGGTGACTTCATTGGGCACGGCGGATATCCAGAGGATACCGACCGGGGCCGCGAGAGGATGAGGTATTGATATTGAGATGGGTCAGCTGGATGGCTGAGGCCAGAGACACTATGACATGGATTTATGAGATTTGAGACAGCTTTTGGGTGTCATTGCTGGACACCGGTTCTCGTCGATTCCTTGAGTATTATGCTGGCATTCTAAAAGAGTTTCAAAAACAAAAAAAAAGATAAAATGTTTCTCATAGATACCTATTGAGACCTCAGATATTCATGTTGCATACATATTAGTACACTGATATTGTATACACACCTGCTAGTGCATCCAGTCATACCTGTATTTTAGATGCTAGGATGCTTGTGTGCATGCATACGATAGCCTTTGTAGGTGTTATTTATTACTCACGAGTTGGCAACTCACCCCCGTTGTGCCACAGTCTTTTGCAGGTCCGCTCCGTCAGTACAGTAGCGGCGGGCGCACTTGTTCTTTTGCCTCTTTTGCCTGGACTCGAGGTTTTGCTCATAGGTGGGTCATGTTATCATTTTTGTACCACCTTGTATATTCTTTGTATCTAGTGTACTCCATCTACTGTTTCTACCAGTATTATTGTATTGACCTAGAGATGAGACTGTGAGATTTGTAGACTTTTATGCTGTATTTGGGGTCGAGCTCACTTGAGTCGACATGCTGTTTTCTTATGCTTCATTATGATTATTTTGCTTGTTGTCATTTTATATTGCGTGGGATTTGTGACCGCTTTGTGGCGAAGAGCTAGCTCCCGCTTGGGGATGCCCTATTTTGTTGGATTCATATATATTTTGTTGTACCCATTTTGGGGGCCAGTATTTACAAAGGAGACTCTGCCGAAATTTTCGGAAAAATTGGTATTGTTTTTTTAAAAGGGTTTTACATGACTTATTTGATAAACTCGTTTTCAATTGATTGGGTTTTCTTCACTCTTTTGCTTAATTGGTTTTGTTTTCTGGGCTTTGGCTTACTTATTTTACGGACGTCTTTAGATGTTTCGTAAATTTAAGTGCCAGTCACGTTCCGTACCCTGCGGGTCGTGACACTGGACTTCGATTTCGATTGTGATACTCGATATTTGTTTTGTGCACCTTGTGCACCTGATTGATTTTGCGCACGTTCGGTGCTTGATATTGGATTTCATGATTTCGTGCACTCTGGATGCACCTGATATGGATTTTCGCGCATGTTGGGCGCATGTTTTGAAGGGTGGTTTTGGTGCACACCAGAGGCACTAAATTGAGAATTTTTCGTGCATGTCAGATGCACCTGATTTTGCTGTCAGGCACACATGTTGCCTACGACAGATGTTTCATGCACACCCGATGCACTTAAATGTTGTTTCTGTGCGCATGTATGGCACATTCATGGATTTTGATTTCCGTGCGCACCAGACGCACGTAGTATTCATGTGCATATTTTGGGATTGATTTCTTATAGAGCAGTACGTTTTTATGATATTGCTATATGTTTTCGTACTGAGCAGGACTAGTCAGAGGACAGTACCTGAATATATTTTGCATGCATTGATAGTTATTGAAGGGATTTCCAAAAAGCGAGCTATAGCCTCAGTATTTACCTACGTGTCTGATATGACACGAAATGCTTAAAACAAGGAGACCCTTCTAAATTGTTTCCAAAACGGCGGAACGTACATTTCAAACAAAGGTATATATGTATATAGCTATTTTCTTATGGTAGACGTCCGCCACTGTGCAGTGTTATACGCGTTGCACAACGACTTAAGAGATTTGGCATGCATTTCCTTCAGATACTTACAGATATAGATTCGATGTTTACATGTATAGTTTCGAGTTATATCATATTGGTTTGATTTGGATTTGGCATTGATGTCTTCTCTATGACTCCGATGATTGCGGGATGCTTGACGGAGTTTTGATTTGAGTTATATACTCATTTTTTTTTCAAGCGCATGCACTGCGCTACGATTTGTTTTATGTATTTACAGTTTCGGAGCCCCGACGACTTGATGGTTTTTCTTAGATATTTTAGTATTTGGGGAAGTTTGAATTTAAATTCGGGGACCGAATTTCTTTAAGGGGGAAGATTGTAGCGTTTTGAAAATCGTTTCGGTGAAATTTCGAAAAATCGGTAAAATAAAGGGGTTTTCTGTAAAAAGTCAAAATACAAATATCTTATTAAAAAAATTAAATATACATATTCTAGCTATGTAATTGCTATTATTTAGTGTTTATTGAGCCGCTGGTGAAATTTCAAATTTTCTGAAAAAAATATTATTTTATTATTATTTTAAGCCGTCACTAATACATTTAATTATGGAAAATTACAAATTGGAATGAGTTGAAACAAATTTTGTGCATCATAAAACATTAAATAAAAATTTATCATGTGATTTTTGGAACGAAATCATTTTCCAAAACGGTTTAGAAATTATTGAAGAAAAAAAGGCTTTTTTTTAGCGTAAATGGATGTTTGGGGTATTGTATTTATCATTTTTCATCACCCCACACCCGTGCCCACACCCCCACACCCCCACTTACTCCTCCCCTTAGCCAAATTCAGCAGCCCTCACTTTTTCCCCACTTGGTTTGCAAAGGAAAAAGAAATGAAAAGAAATAAAAGAAAAGATTAGAAAATAGATAAAGTAGTTAGACTTTGACCTTACCTTGACCTTGACCTTCCTCCCTTGCATTTTCCTCACCTCCCTCTCTCTCCCCTCACCCACTTCTGGCCGAAAATGATCCCCACAGCAGCAGCCCTCCCCCCCCCCAAAATCCACACTATTTTGCTTCAAAAATCCCAAAAAAAAAAGCTTCAAAATCCATACAATTTCAAAGCTTTTTTCCAAATCCAACACTTACCCATTATTCCTTAGCATTTCAAGCATGGATCCTTGTGAAAAGAGAGCATTTTGGAGTGCCATGGATGCTTGTCGATCTTCATATGCTTTTGGGTATATTTCTAAACATTTTTGTTGCTTAAATTGTTACTAATATCTTAAGCTAATTTATTTAAGTGTTATTTGGATATGTGAGTTTAATTGCACGTTTTGGAATTCAAGAAAAGGGTTTGAATGCAAATTAGGTTATTGTGAATTGGTGTATGGTTGTGATGGGTAGCTTACCATCTTAGAATTTGTAGAAAGTAATTTAGTAGTTAAATTTCATATTGTTGCATGGAAATGTCTAAATTAAGTTTTGTTTTTGCTAACTAGAGTTTTTGAAAAATTATCAAATGCATAGATTAAAATATAATTAAGTTTTCATGTCATTATAACTATTATAATGAGTGGTTTAATGACTTTGGTTCATGCAAAACGAAGCTTAATTGATGAATTGTGAATTTTGCTTTAAAGGGTGTTAAATTTGATATTTTGCAAACTAGGATTTTGGAAATTATGCAAATTTATGAGTTTAAATTATGGAAATGGTTTTTATGACTTATTTAAGATATTTAATAAATATATTAGCCGCTACATTCATTTAAATATCGTGTTTTGTACAAAAACGGCGAATTGTGCTTGCTAGATTTTCGGAAAAATGACTTTTTGAGTGAAATTGGCGTTTTTGTGAGTTTCAACCTAGTTTATATTAAAATTAGTGTTCGTGAATGTGCAAATGAGTGTATTTGGGTTTTTCTCGATGGTGTGGCGTTTGTACGCCAACGTCGAGGGTTTTTGGGTTGATTTGTGAAAGCAACCATGGGTTTTGACCTATATGGGATTCGTGCGTCGTTTTGATCATGAGTCGGATTTTAATGAGATATGGTGCGTTATGATATGTATGTACCCCCATGTGGACTTCGAGACGACAAGCAAGCGCGTGGCGACGTCGGCACCGGCTAGCGAGGACCAGATGAGTAGATTTATATCTACGGGGAGAAGTCGGGTGGATGGCGTATAGCACCCCCGCAGTCCGTGGTGGTGTATACGGATGCGTATACACACCAACATTTATTATATGTTATTTAGGATTAATAACGATGCTTAGGATGGATATTGGTGTGTTGGACTATTTTTAGTGTTGCGAACCCTAGGGTAGTGTTGCACTACACATACACACATACATACTTGCATACATTCCTATTGATATGTGCTCATGGGATTCTTTATAGTTATGTGTTCACATGGGTATGGGACTATGTGTTCACATACGGATTTAGGATGATACTTGGGATTGAGCTGAGTCGATGAGATTTGATTTGAGGCCGTGAGATCGGTGATATAGCAGGGTTCGTATCTTAGATACGACATGACGTTGTAGCGGGTCCTTGATGTGGTGTTTCACACATGTCCATGCACACGTAGGCGGTATAAGTATGGTACTAGACGTAGATCAGTACCCCGATCATGATATTTGATAAAGAGGATACCAGGTGAATAGTATGATGAATGTGATATTGACCCGTACCCAGATTGGGATGCCGTACGACGGATTTACGTACGAGCTATATTGATGATTGATCCGCACTCTTGACTTGGGATGCCTGATTATAGATATGGTATCGGATATGATATTATTGAGGCGGGATCACCGACTATACATATACAGGTATGTATATGTATCGACTCAGATGATAGGCGGTTTCCTTACCTGTAGTTCAGCTTGTTAGTTCAGCCGTATAGTTTAGTGTAGTTGTTAGATTAGATTAGACTTCTTACCTATTTCAAAAACTAACGAATCGTGGGCATTTTTAAAGACAGCTCAAGGGAATCTACGGATATTTCAAAAACGACGTATCTTTTCATAAAAACACCATAGCCCTATTTTCAAAACCCCATGATTCGTGTTATTTCAAAAGGCACCATTTGTAGGACTTATATTAGATTATTGCAGATTAGTTATCGTTGTGTCTAGTATTCAGCTCCCGCACATTATTGCTGTTCGCTCTGCCTCGCATACTTATTGTGCTGCATATTCCATTATTGATATCATGCTGTTAGGACACCAGCACCATTACCGATGATGCGCATGTACCACGTACACCTACTTGCCGGCTCACACACATCTTCATCGGTAATCGCCATGTCACGTACACTTTAGAGAATATATTTGCTTCACTTAGCTTGTTAGCTAGTAGTTTTGACATGATATTAGTGTACTTTCCTTATATGCCATATTAGACATTTCAGTTATTACTTGCTACTTCATGCATATTGTTATTCATTGTTATACCGCACGCATGGATTCTCATGCCTTTATTCACTAGTTTATGTGCTATTGAGGTTTTGGACTCGGAGTTCCTTGATATTTCTGGATTTGGGAACCGTGGAGATTTCAAAAGAGAATATGTAATTGTTTTAAAAACCCGGTTACCCTGGATATGATATTTCAGTGCGTCCACCATGTGTTTTCTCGGTGCTGAGAGCGACATGTGAGACCCGAGTTCGAGGAGTGGAGGAACCGTTTCGGGTACATGGTGGACCCGGTAAGGTACCCCAGGGCAAGAAGCTCGTGGTGATGACGATGAGCCTGGCAGGGGGAGACTACCTACCGGTGATATTACCCGACGTGTTGGATATCCGGAGGATACCGTCGTGGTCTTGAGATGGATGGTAGGGGCCGGTCTGGACTGGCGGCGCCCTAGATATTGTGATTTAGATATTGAGATTTTGAGACATTGAGATTTATGTTTTGTGTCGATGCTAGACACCGTTGGTGCTGATTTCAGTTATGATACCTCATTTGAAAAAAATACAAAGGAAATCTCACTAATTTATGAAAACAGTTTCTTCATTTACATGTATGCTGTTTTCATGCATTCATACCTCACTCATATGATATATTGCTACCTGAGGCACTGACACGGGCACATGTGATTACACTCGGGTTAGATATTACCCTAGACATTGTCATAGGCTGCCTGTTATACATATATTTGAGGATATATTATGATCATTGACCTAGGATTGCGTTATTTATGCGATTTCTGTGCGTAGATATTTTTCTATTCACGAGTTGGCAACTCACCCCCGTTGTGCCCCAGTTTCTTGCAGGTTTGCCGTACAGATTTCCTTACGGCTTTGCGGGCATAGTTTCATTCGGGTGATTTTCTAGTAGGTGGGTTTACTTGTATCATACCCTCATTATTTACCTTGTATGATATTATTCAGTTGTATCTAGTAAATTCCATCAACCAAACATGTATTTATTGAGATAGAGACCAGTGTTGGTTATTCTTTCGACCTTAGAGTCGCTCGTTATATTTCTGGTGGTTTTGAGTTTCCTTTTGAGTTTTGATCCTCGCCGTTGGCGTTGTATATTATATTGTTTCTGTGGTTGTGACCGTCGATTGACGAAGAGCTAGCTCCCGCTTGGGGATGCCCTTTTCTTGATTTCGTATACTATTCATGTTGTATCCCGTTTGGGGGCCAGTATTTACAAAGGAGACTCTGCCGAAATTTTCAGTAAATTTTTGATGTTTTAAAAACCGCATAATTCGGCTTATGCTTTTGAAACTACTTGCTTTAAGTTGGTTTTTCCTGCACTCTACTACTTTTCTTGGTTTGGATTTCTGGGTTTTCGGTTTACTTAGATTACGTACGCCTCGAGACGTTCGTAGTTTAAGTGCCGGTCATGTTACGTTCTTTCGGGTCGTGACATTTGAGCTCTCCTATTTATAGATAGGAAAACCCTAGGTTTACATTCTGATCCATACACGAAATTACAAAAATACCCTAAGAGAGCCGAGTCAAAGTACCGACACTGCCATCGACACGTGCACTGCACGGCCGCGGAACCGCGGCAGAAGTGCCTGTTTGGCCGCGGTTCCACGGCCATTTGGTGGGTTCATGGGCCCATTTCATCAGGGTTTCTTCATGTTTCTTTTATCTTCTGTTTTCTTCACTTGGTTTCTCATAATCTCTTCAATCTCCTTCCAGATTTCCAACAGTGCAGACTGATGTGAACTTTTGCCTTGAGCTCCGTGTTGAAGTCTTGGATCTTGTGTTGCCCTTTTGCTTTGTGCATTAAAGTGTCTATATGATTTCCATTTGTTCCTTGAATTGGTAGGCAGCATCATACGGATTCATCTATTGTTGGTCGTAGTCTCACATTTGTAGCGACATTTCATGAATTTCACTGTAACGAGCTGTGAACCTGTAACCTGCAACTATTTAGAAGACATGGATCAAAAGTACCTACTTATATGCAATGTGATTAAGAATGGGCGATATAAAAATGCAAAAATCTGATATGAACACCCCCGCTCTTTCGTTAGTTAAGTAACCTAACGGGTGATGACGGGATCCCGTGGCGATTGCGGATGGCATAAGCATACATTGTATTTTCTTTGTTTTCTGCAATGATAGGTTAATTGATGGGATTGCATTACATTAATGAAAAGAAAACAAACCAAATCTGAATCATTGGAACAAACTTTCAAACCACTCGGTTATTTTAAAACAACACTCCTTTTAAAAGCTATTAGGTTCTTTCAATTATAACAAGTTCACTATGTTCACAGTTTCCCCAAAACCATTCGTAGCCCTCCATCATTTCATATGAATAGTCAGTAGTATTCAAATTATGTTTGTTGGCCTTCGTCAAGGCATAGTGATTGGTAGCTGCTGCGTGTTCATATGTAGCATAGATAGATGGTTGGTTTGGGACAGTCGTATTATTTTGTTGGCCTTCGCCAAGGGTATATACAGGCGCGTTCAAATTAACCTGGACAATGATGCGTAGAACTTGACATTTAACTTATGACTTGTTGGCCTTCATCAAGGTCATAAGAGCATGGGGAAAAAATCCACATCGAGAGTTTCTAAAGAAACTCAAACTTGCTGGTGCTGCATACCATTTGGAGTTTGATAATATTGGTAGGATTCCTTCAGTATTATCACACAGTGATATTTGGATCCCGATCCTACTATGAGTATCTGCTACTCCTCGGGAGATTTTTTTCACTTAACGATCAATACTATAAACCAAGTAGGTGTCTAGAACAGTGTTAGCGGGGCTACGCCTTCAGGGAAAAGAGGTTATTTAATTAAGGAACTTCGCGAAAGTGTCGTAAAATCTCCTTCGAAGTGCCGACACTAGCCTGGCCGAACGGTTAAGCAAGTATTGTACGGTAAGGTTAATCCTGACTAATTCTTCTTTTATGGTTTGAGGAAGGATTCGAGAAACAGCAGGAGTCATCCTGTTTAGATAAATTAAAAACCAATCTAAACTTGCAAGAGCATCATGCTGAGTGTATTCTTCTCTCTCTCCTAATTGCAGCAACCGGGTGACCAGATTAGGTTACAGATCGATAATAAAATGACTGAGTTATACTATAAAGACTGGCAAAGGTTTGTCCAGATGTCCATTACCTATGACAAGCTGGACCACCTCATTACTACTCATACCCCCCGCCGTCCCAGGTCCAGTTTCCTCCATCGCGGATAAGGATATCCGTAAGACAAGGGAAAAGGACAGTGCGAATGCCAAGTGTCTCGTGTTGGCCTCAGTTGATGGTGTATAACAGAGCCAGCACGAGAAGATAGACTTAGTTTCCATCTTCCTCCATAACAATGTTTTATATGGAGAGCAATCTTGTATCGCAAGATATGATACCTCGAAGGAATTGCTTCAAGCGAGGTTGGCTGTCGGATCATCTGTAGAGGACCACGTCCCCATAATGATTAGTCATCGCACACTTTTGCCGTGTCGAGTTTTAAGAGTTCTAAAGTTTAGCCGCGATCAGGACGGTGTTGCTTTGCAGCTAGCCGCGATGAGCACGGGTTGATCCATAGGGAGACGGAGCGTTTTATGTTCTTGTTTCGACGAGTTAATACGTGTGGGCGGAATTGTTTGTATATAACCTATGTGTTATATGCAAAGTATAAAGTTGTTAGGAAAAGATACAATAGTGTAAGCTAAGAAAATCCACACTAAAACCTTTGAGCCAAACTTAACGATTGAAGCTAGAGCAATCGGCAATAACGTGGATTATGGTACTTAAGCACGGTATTAGAAATCTGGCTTATTGACCCTTGTCCGTCCGTTCTTGTCTCTTGCTTTCGCCTCCGGCCAAACCAAACGCAACCAGTCGCGGTTAGGGATCACCGTTACCTTGGTAGGGTAAGGTGCCTAACGGAGCGCTTGCGTAACGTTTGGACGGAGTTCAATTGGAAAATACGGGAAAAAGGAAATGATCAAAGAAACCTTAACTTATAATATCGTTATCGATTCCTAACAACACATATTCATAAACCATTCACAACAACAAACCAAAAGAGCAAAAGAAAAGAAAAGAAAACATTACAAGCAAGTAAGTGCATGGAATTTAAAGAGCAAGTAAGTAAAGCTTGAATGTAAAGTTCAAGAAAGTAAAGCAAGAATGTAAAGGGCAAGTAATTAAAAGCAAGTAAAGAGACACTAAGAACCAAAGTGTGCAAAACGATATCTTCATTAAATCTAAGATACAACCTTGAGATCAATACCCTAAACTTAAACTTGCAAGGTCACTAAAAAGGTTGCAAGATCAAGAGAAGGCCATGAACTCAAGGGAAAGCTATACATAAGAGAACAAAAAGAAAATAAAAAGAGTTACAAAGTATAGAACAAAACTTGGCAAAATGTGAGACCCATCTCCCTTGCTCACTGGTTCTGTATTTATAGGCTCAAAAGGAATTTAAATAAACAATAAAAATAAGCTTACGTGGCAGCAAGGGAGGCACCACAGAAGAATAGGGCCCATTGGGGACTAAAGGGCCGGCCAGCTCGGTTTTATGGGGCTTATGCTCGGGTCAAATCCAAGCACAAGGGCTCGTATTTGTTGTGAGTACAATTGTTGTCTCCCACATCACTCTGGTGAAGTTTGTTTTCTCAGTAAAGGCTTTGGATGCACTCAGGGTTTTTGGAGGGAACTTGAAACTTTAAGTCAACGCACACACTTTTGCATTGAATGCATATCACTTCATGCCCACTAGTGTGCCTTGGGCAGCCCCCTCACTAGTCCATGCCAAAAAGTCTTGTGTACACACTTGTATGTGTTGGACCATTTAGATAAAAAGTTTGTACACAACTTGTTGCAAAAAGAAACTCATATAGTATCAATTGGTTTGCGGTTCTGGTTGCAGTGTCGGCTCTCAAATGATATATCCATGATTTTGAATGTATTTCCAGTATTTTTTCACGGATACCTGTAATTTGTATTACTGAGCAGACACTAGTTAATAGTACCGATATACACTAAAAATAGATAATGATGGAGCGGTATTAAAATGAAATATTCTAGTATGAACGAATACCCCCAAACTTATCTTTTGCTCGTCCCGAGCAAAAAAAAATTCTAGCCTCATTTTCGCAGGGAACGCGATTGCACTGAGCACGTACAACAAGCCGTTAAACCTCTAGGTGTCCCTAGTAGGAGGAGTGTTGTCTCCTGAGGGTTTTTAGCGGATTACACCTACAAAATCCCGTCAAGCTAGTTTCATAAGTTAACATCGATTCTACTCCTATAGTTTAGTATCTACGTTAGAAATTCTATCATCCTAAATTAGAAATATCCAACCCTTATGTTTCATACCTCCTATCTATTTAATCTTAGATCCTATACGTTCCAAAAAAGTTTAGAAAGATGCTGGTATCTCCTGAGTTTTCCTTTTAAAGTGCAGTCTTAAATCAATGATTTTTATCAACTTTACAGAAAACACAAGTCGTATTCTTCATTCCTATCTTTCCTCCAAATATCGATTGTATACCCCCACGTGTATGTATAGTTTCACCCCTACACTTAAGAATTCAATTCAAGCTATAGCACCCTTGCCCTAATACTTTGTAATACCCAGCCCCTTTTATACAAATATCCGTATTTCTCTTTAACTTATAAAAGTTTTATTTTTATTTATAATTATTTATTTATTTTAAAACCCCATTAAACACCAAACCCCAAATCTTTCCTTTTCTTTTTCCATTATTTCCTAAAACCCAGCCCATTTCTTTTTTAAATAAACTCAACCCCTTAATCCCTTTTTCTTAAAACCCAGCCCACTCCCCTATTTCTTTTCTCAATTTCCCAGCCCGGCCCTTTCGTTTTCTTTTCCTTATTATTTTATCTGTTCCGACCAAGCCCACTCCAACTCGGCCTCACCCGACCCGCTCCCAACCCGACCCGCTTCAAACCCCCTTCTTCCCTCCGTTACAAACCTCCCCCGTTCTTTCCTGCGCCCACGTCGCCGCTCATCTCGCGCCGTGTCCCGCTCCTCGCGCCCACGACGCGCGTGTTTCCCCTACGACCCGCTCCCCCCAACGGTTCGCTCCTCCTTCTCCCTCACACCCTCGAACTCACTTCTCTCTCCCTCTCAAACTCTCACCCACTCGAGTCCCTACACACCCGCACCCCTCGACGACGACGACGATGTCGAATCACCTAACCTCCTCCCTCATCACCTCACCCTAACCTCCTCCCTAACTTCCTCCCTCATCACCTCACCCTAACCTCCTCCCTCATCACCTCACCTCCCTCTCAGCCGAGCCCCACTCTCGAGCTCCAACCCACCCTGCCATGAGCTCGGCCACCTATGCCACGATGCCGGCGAGCCCCTAACCGACCAGAACCACCTCGTTGACGCCCCGACATTGTCAGCAGCATCACCAACACCCCATACATCCACACCCGATCCTCTACATCTCTCTCTCCCTCTCTCTCTGGTTCTCTCTCTCCCTCTCCCTACTTCTCTCAGTTTCTCTCTAATTCTCTCCCTCTCTCTCTCTTTCTCACTCTACCTCTCTCTGTACTCTCTCACTCTCTCTGTTTCCCTCTCTCTCTCTCTCTCTTACACACTCTCTCTCTCAATCTCTCTGTCTCTCTCTCTTTCTCACACTCTCTCTCTGTGAATCTCTCTCTCTATCTCACTCTATCTCTCTCTAATTCCCTGTCTCTCTAAATCTCTCTCTCTCCCTCTCAGCGCCTCTCCTCCCTGCTGGAGCCACAGTGTCCGTCGTACCCACCGAGACATTGAGTCCAAGAGCCAAGCTCGAGCCGAGACTGCGAACCCTAACCGCGCCGTTCGTCGCGCGTTCATACCGTTGCTGCTGCCGTGCATCGCCAAAGCGTCTCCAGGAAAATATTTTTACTTTCTATATGCTAATCTATTCATGTTACAAACTCAAATCGTATAAATTGCAAATTACAATTCATGATAACTTATATGATATACCTATTCGATGTATGATCTCAATGAAAATATTCATCTAAATTGACGGAATTGGATTGTCTATACTGGCCCATGTAGTGATGAATACTGTATGTAAATTTCATTGGAAAATACGACTGTTAATGACTAAAACGAATACCCCCAATAATACCCGCAAAACTGGAAACTTTCCGTATCTGAAAATTGTTAAAATCACCATAAATTATGTACCTACTGGAATGTTACGTTTGGGGGCTCAAATCGAATCCGATTCGACGAAATATAATCCTATGCAAATTTCTATTGGTTTCTGTACTGATGTCATGACGATATTTGAGCCGGAGTGCGGCTCTGGACTGCAGTCCAGAGCGACTCTGGTTACTGTTTGCTGTCTCATAACGTGTACCATCTTGCTTTCTGAACTCATATGTTGCGGAACTCTGCATTTTATTAAAGGTGAATCTGTTAGCTAAATAAGACAAGTGGTTTCATTCAGTTTTCTCTACGTTTGCTATTTAATCTGCAATTTAAAATATCGGGACGTACAACAATCCAGAGCAGATTCAGAAGTGACAAACTAGTGTTAAATAGTGTGTAACTTTCTACGTACAGATGCAATTGAGAATCTGTCTATTGTGTTGAACACCCTACTGAAAACCCTAAATTTCATTCAACTGTAGCGTCGCTAAAATATGATCCCAACTTGGATTAAAATGCGTTGCGAAATGGACTTCCGATTCTGAAACCGGATTTCCAGCAGTGAGCGCTTAAAATGAAATGGCCATATCTAGTGATCCGGAAAACCGATTGACGTGAAACCAAATTTTATGTATAGATAATCAAACATACTATTTATTCCTTGTTCATCATTTCGTTAAACTGTGCACGTATGATTTATGATAAATTATGCAAGTGGTAGAATACCGATTTATGACATCTTAATCATGCTTTACAAACTGTTTCCTCATCATATCATACATATGTCACTGTATTGATAACCTAGTGATCATATGCATTACCCAGTGTTAGGTATTAGTGATGATTGTGGCAAGTACGTTAGTGTTCGTGCATGAGTGAATAAGTGAAAGTGACACGGACTTGTATACAATCAGTGAACCATATTATTCTATTGCATTGTCGACGTCCGTGGGGCGCGTGTAAGTGTGACTATAAGTGGTATGAGACACTTATGGAAGCTCTTGCATGGGTGTCACAGATAATACATCAGACACTGCCCGTTTATCTTGGGTATTAGTCGGGATATGCTTGATGGAGATCCTGTCTCCAGTTCTCGCGTAGACTTGTCATGGACCGACCGGTATTTGAGGTTATGGTTGACGTTTGATGTAGACCATGGGGTGTGGGGTAGTTTGAGTGTGAGTTCAAAAGAATCTCGGGAGTCCCATGCCGGCTTATATATATAGAGATATATGGAGATTTATAGGCTACATGATTATTACCGTGAGTTATATTTTGGGCCCGTGGTCCTTTGCCTTTGGGTCCTACCCTTGGGTAGAGGATACTCGCGAGTGATTGACTCTCACACTTAGACTGACATTAGACTTAGTGACCTGTATAGTGAGACTTAGAGACTGATAGGGATAGTGACATTGACATGCATTACTTACTGTATTGATACACCTGACATACTATATTACTGTTTTACTATTCACCTGATCTATTGGACACTTCTTTGGTTACTCCATGTTCATATCCTTACCGTCTTGATTTACTGTTATATATCTATTATCACTGTTCGAGTTGCCACTTGCATCTCTCTCTATATATATTGCTTTTGTGTCTCTCTGACGACCTGAGTATGCATGCTCAGAGTGAGGAGTGGATCTAGCCTGGACCGGGACCAGACGTACATCGCGGACATCATGATCAGCAATCCAGAGTTATATTCCTTTTACCTCCATCAGGTCAGTTCTTTTTATTTGTTTTGTTTCGATACTACATTTCTCATTACCTGTGCGTTGTTTACTGATTACCACGTAAAGCTAGAAGCCGAAGTGTGACTATGGCAGGATATTTCCTTGACCGTAGGAGCATGGCTGGCCTTGTCAACCCCTCGTATTCCGTATTTTGGGAAGCGGGGCGTGACATGGTTTTTTGGTATCAGAGCCAGGTTTTGCTTCGTTTGGGATTGCAGTTCCGTGTAGTGTTTGACAATCTAAGACATCCTTCGGTCTGAATTGTAAAGTTGTTATTCTTAATCTTGGTTCACATAATGTATTCGGCTATGCATTTTGATCTATCCGCTAGGGTTTGAGTGACTTGGAGTTCTACAGTGATTTCCACTTGTAATAAATTTCATCACATCTGATATTCTTGAATCCTTGCCTAATTCATATTATATTTTGATTTTTATAGGTTGTGCCTTATAACATCCTCAAAGTTGTTGTTTCAGGATCATGTCTTCCAATGACTCTTCCTCTATCTCCACTCCCCAGAATCAGGCCGTAGAGATCCTGACTGCACTGCAAAGTCTGAAGGAAGCCCAGGAGCGAACAAACGACCTATTAGCTGAAGGACTGAGAAGGCAGGTGAATCAGGCACCAACGGAAGTCCCCAATTGTAAAGGGATCCCTGTTAGACGAGGAAAAGAGAGGAAGATGAAGCGCCCATTTGTTTCCCCGCGACAGAAGCAGCAGAAGACCCAATGTTGTGGATACTGTAAGAGGCCATGACATCTTCAGAAGGATTGTCTCCGCGCCCAAGGGAAATGCCTGATTTGTGGATCCAGTGAACATCTTATCAACAGTTGCCCTAAAAGGAAGGAGCTACAAGGAGGAGACTCGTCCACACTCTCCACTCCTGCCAAGTGATGATTATTACGTAGTTCGAACTTCGAGAATAGGGCGGACCCAGCGCATGATTCAACTCGTGTGACGAGAATGCCACGGTCTAGTAATCGAAGAAGAGTTATCACGTTTTCTGCTTTTAATGAAATGTTGTCACTTGTAAATATTTCTCTTTTCGTTTGAGATCCTGTATCCGTTAAACTTTTGGCTGAATGTAATAAAATCCTGAGTTGTGATGTATGAATCGCCTCCTTTCCCCCTCACTTTACTTATACCATTCGTTGCATCAGTATTCTAGATTTTTTCTTCAGTCCCTGCTTACCGCATATTTTTCTTGTACTCCGAATCCTCGATTATTTACCTAATATGTTCCACTGTCTGATCATGACTTTTTCTTTTCAGGCCATGGCCCACCCTGGAGTAGCGCCGCATCTAGTGGAGGATGCACAGTCATGCGTTTCCTTAGACCGCATGCTGGTGAGTTCTGACGATGAGATCAACGGCCCCCAGGTCATTTTCGGAAACAACGATTCCGAGGACGAAGGAGCCGCCGCCCCAGAGGTTGACATGATAGGCGATTCCGACGAAGAGGAAGGAGACCCTGAAGAGAACCCGATAGAGGAAGATCCCGAAGAAGACCCGATAGAAGAAAATCCAGTGGAGGAAAGTCCCATGGAAGAGAATCCAGAAGAAGGGAATCACATGGAAGCAGACCTCGATAAAGAAGCTCCAGCCGAGGAAGAAGGACCAGAAGAACAAGACCCTACGGTGGAAGAACTCTCAATGGCGGTCCCTGCGAGGCGCTATGTAAATGGACGTCCCTACCTAAGCGCGCGAGCCTACCGTAACCTGCTGCACCTCCACAACCGCGACTGACGGGATTTTAGTTGTTGTCTTCTCTGGCCAAATAAACCTATGTATAGTTTAGGGCCATCTGTTACTTTTCGAGAGTGCTTTGTTTCGAATTTTCTGGAATGAAATAAATTTGGCTGAGTTCACTAATCTTTTGATCTTCTTGGTTCACATAATGCTTGGTTGTTTCCCCTATACATTTATTTTCTCCTGAGATCCCTGACTGTCCATCCTTACACCTTGTACTGTTTTGACCCTCGCTTATATTAAAAAGCACCGCACCCCGATCTTTTGAGTGGGCCACCCTTCATCCTTCGTATGTGCCTCGTTTGAGATCCTTCTGGGAGGAGAATATTATAGTGAAATTTCTGAGTTCGCTAACCCTTCGGATTTTTTTTTATTCGCTTGATGTGTCGACTGTTTCCTTCCCATACTTTCCCTCCCCTCCTGAGATTCATTACCGTTCACCCTTACACCCTGGGCTGACCCGACCTCAATCGCTTCGACCTTCAGTCTAAAGCCGTCACATTCCGACCTTTTGAATGAGCCACACTCCATTGTAATCCCTACCCTAGCCAGCCCTATAAATTTTTGTGCTTTTCCCTGTTACCCTAACTATATTTAGGGACATCATTATTCAAAAATTTAGTTTTCATTATTTTGTATTTATCGAAGAGTGCGTATTATTGACTACTCCGTTTTATGTATTTTAAGTACACTACTATTATTCTCATTTTTTTCGGTAGCGCGACCATATGTATTACACATATTATTTTGGTGCTATGCTTCTTATTTTCACCATGCGTTTTTCTAAGTTATGTTAAAATGGTTTGATTGATACGTTATTCTAAAAATGTTTTAAACCACCGACAAGTCCTTTACTGTTTCATTTTGACTATGCCTTATACTTATTATTATTTCTGCTGTGCTACTTTTGATATACTTATATGTGCACATATTTGGGTTTCGATTTTATCGAGCACGCCTCGAATATTATTGTTCGTTATTGTTATTTTTATTCCCGTATACATGTAGTTTGCCTTTATAGTTGTTCCTGCCTTAGACTTATTTAGACTTATTCTTTTGTATGTTGTTCTTACATATATATACCTTCAAAATTTTATCCACCAGTTTTAAGTAAATCACTATGTATTAGTGTTCGATGTGGTAACTTTTCGCTTATTATTTTATAGCTTGTCATTTCTTTTAAATTTCGAGGACGAAATTTTTGTAAGGCTGGTATGATATAATACCCAGCCCCTTTTATACCAATATCCGTATTTCTCTTTAACTTATAAAATTTTTATTTTTATTTATAATTATTTATTTATTTTAAAACTCCATTAAACACCAAACCCCAAATCTTTCCTTTTCTTTTTCCATTATTTCCTAAAACCCAGCCCATTTCTTTTTTAAATAAACACACCCCTTAATCCCTTTTTCTTAAAACCCAGCCCACTCCCCTATTTCTTTTCTCAATTTCCCAGCCCGGCCATTTCGTTTTCTTTTCCTTATTATTTTATCTGTTCCGGCCCAGCCCACTCCAACTCGGCCTCACCCGACCCGCTTCAAACCCCCTTCTTCCCTCCGTTACAAACCTCCCCTGCTCTTTCCTGCGCCTACGTTGCCGTTCGTCTCGTGCCGTGCCCTGCTCCTCGCGCCCACGACGCGCGCGTTTCCCCTACGACCCGCTCCCCCCAACGGTTCGCTCCTCCTTCTCCCGCACACCCTCGAACTCACTTCTCTCTCCCTCTCAAACTTTCACCCATTCGAGTCCCTGCACACCCGCTCCCCTCGACGACGACGACAAATCACCCAACCTCCTTCCTCATCACCTCACCCTAACCTCCTCCCTAACCTCCTCCCTCATCACCTCACCCTAACCTCCTCCCTCATCACCTCACCTCCCTCTCAGCTGAACCCCTCTCTCGAGCTCCAACCCATCCTGCCACGAGCTCGGCCACCTACGCCACGATGCCGGCGAGCCCCTAACCGACCAGAACCACCTCGTTGACGCCCCGGCATCGTCAGCAGCATCACCAACACCCCATACATCCAAACCCGAGCCTCTACATCTCTTTCTCCCTCTCTCTCTAGTTCTCTCTCTCCCTCTCCCTACTTCTCTCTGTTTCTCTCTAATTCTCTCCCTCTCTCTCTCTTTCTCACTCTCTCTTTGTACTCTCTCACTCTCTCTGTCTCCCTCTCTCTCTCTGTTACACACACTCTCTCTCTCAATCTCTCTGTCTCTCTCTCTCTTTCTCACACTCTCTCTCTGTGAATCTCTCTCTCTATCTCACTCTATCTCTCTCTAATTCCCTGTCTCTCTAAATCTCTCTCTCTCCCTCTCAGCGCCTCTCCTCCCTGCTGGAGCCACAGTGTCCGTCATACCCACCGAGACATCGAGTCCAAGAGCTAAGCTCGAGCCGAGACCGCGAACCCTAGCCGCGCCGTTCGTCGTGCGTTCGTACCGTTGCCGCTGTCGTGCATCGCCAAAGCGTCTCCAGGGAAGTATTTTTACTTGCTACATGCTAATCTATTTATGTTACAAACTCAAATCGTATAAATTGCAAATTACAATTCATGATAACTTATATGATATACCTATTCGATGTATGATCTCAATGAAAATATTCATCTAAATTGACGGAATTGGATTGTCTATGCTGGCCCATGTAGTGATGAATACTGTATGTAAATTTCATTGGAAAATACGACTGTTAATGACTAAAACGAATACCCCCAATTATACCCGCAAAACTGGAAACTTTCCGTATTTGAAAATTGTTAAAATCACCATAAATTATGTACCTACTGGAATGTTGCGTTCGGGGGCTCAAATCGAAGCCGATTCGACGAACTGTAATCCTATGCAAATTTCTATTGGTTTCTATACTGGTGTCGTGACGATATTTGGGCCGTAGTGCGGCTCTGGACTGCAGTCCAGAGCGACTCTGGTTACTGTTTGCTATCTCATAACGTGTACCATCTTGCTTTCTGAACTTGTATGTCGCGGAACTCTGCATTTTATTAAAGGTGAATCTGTTAGCTAAATAAGACAAGTGGTTTCATTCAGTTTTCTCGACGTTTGCTATTAAATCTGCAATTTAAAATATCGGGACTTATAACAGTCCAAAGCAGATTCAGAAGTGACAAACTAGAGTTAAACAGTGTGTAACTTTGGACGTACAGACGCGATTGAGAATCCGTCTATTGCGTTGAACACCCTACTAAAAACCCTAAATTTCATTCAACTGTAGCGTCGCTAAAATCTGATCCCAACTAGGATTAAAATGCGTTACGAAACGGACTTCCGATTCTGAAACCGGATTTCCAGCAGTGAGCGCTTAAAATGAAATGGCCATATCTAGTGATCCGGAAAACCAATTGACGTGAAACCAAATTTTCTGTATAGATAATCAAACATACTATTTATTCCCCGTTCATCGTTTCCCTAAATTGTGCACGTATGATTTATGATAAATTATGCAAGTGGTAGAATACCGATTTATGACATCTTAGTCATGCTTTACAAACTGTTTCCTCATCATATCATACATATGTCACTGCATTGATAACCTAGTGATCATATGCATTACCCAGTGTTAGGTATTAGTGATGATTGTGGCAAGTACGTTAGTTTTCGTGCATGAGTGGATAAGTGAAAGTGACACGGACTTGTACACAATCAGTGAACGCAATTATTCTATTGCATTGTCGACGTCTGTGGGACGCGTGTAAGTGTGAATATAAGTGGTATGGGACACTTATGGAAGCTCTTGCATGGGTGTCACAGATAAGGCACCAGACACTGCCTATTTATCTTGGTTATTAGTCGGGACATGCTTGATGGAGATCCTGTCTCCAGTTCTCGCGCAGACTTGTCATGGACCGACCGGTATTTGAGGTTATGGTTGGCGTTTGATGTAGACCACGGGGTGTGGGGTAGTTTGAGTGTGAGTTCAACAGAATCTCGGGAGTCCCATGCCGTCTTATATATATGGAGATATATGGAGATTTACAGGGTACATGATTATTACCGTGAGTTATATTTTGGGCCCGTGGTCCCTTGTCCTTGGGTCCTACCCTTGGGTGGAGGACACTCGCGAGTGGTTGACTCTAACACTTGGACTAACGTTAGGCTTAGTGACCTGTATAGTGAGACTTAGAGATTGATAGGGATAGTGACATTGACATGCATTACTTACTGTATTGACACACCTGACATACTATATTACTGTTTTACTGTTCACCTGATCTATTGGACACTTCTTTGGTTACTCCATGTTCATATCCTTACCATCTTGATTTACTGTTATATATCTATTATCACTGTTCGAGTTGCCACTTGCATCTTTATATATATATATATATATATATATATATTGATTTTGTGTCGCTCTGACGACCTGACTATGCATGCTCAGAGTGAGGAGTGGATCTAGCCTGGACCGGGACCAGACGTACATCGCGGACATCTTGATCAGCAATCCAGAGCTATATTCTTTTTACCTCCATCAGGTCAGTTCTTTGTATTTGTTTTGTTTCGATACTGCATTTCTCATTACCTGTGCGTTGTTTACTGATTACCACGTAAAGCTAGAAGCCGAAGTGTGACTACGGTAGGATATTTCCTTGACCGTAGGAGCATGGCTGGCTTTGTCAACCCCTCGTATTCCGTATTTTGGGAAGCGGGGCGTGACATACTTAATACTACTTCTTTTCATTAATGATGGGCGGTGTTGTTCACACACCTTTCATGCGACTATTAATGCTTCATGAGGCACTAACAGCCGATTACTGAATGAGTAGGCTAAAAGCGTAAATAGCAGTTTTCAGGTCTTGACTTTATTTCTTATTTTTTCTTTGTTTTCTTTTTCTTTTTCTTTTTCAAGACCGGATATATTTTTCAATAGGCTCTTTAGGTGATTAGCTTTAAATGCCATTTTTTCTTTCATACTAGGTTTCAGGCAAGAGTATTTCTAGGTATCCTCTACTATCCTAAGTTTCAAGGTGCGTGTATGTGCAGTTTGTAGGGTATATACTTTCTAAATTTGAACTCAAGAATAGAAACTATTTTTCAGATTTATCCTTCAGTAAGGCTTCAATAATTTCCCTTCATCTTAACTTAACTCAAGAACTGAACTCAAGATTACCTACTTCTATAAAAAAAACTGTAAGGACGTATAATTACCAAGGTTAAACAGAAGGAGGGTTATTTTTAGGGTTTTCAATTCTTAAGCCTATGATTTAGTTATTTCTAACGTATCAACTAAAATTTTGGAATAAAAATCTCAGTTACCCTATTAGCTAACTTGACAACAAAGTTTTTATATTTTTGTAAAAATTTTCGATTTTTGTGGGTTTTTAATAAGTATGCAAATGCGAAATATACATATGAATGCGAAGGAAGAAAACTTACCGTGCACACCCCCAAACTTAAACTTGACAGTGCCCTCACTTTCAGGCTAAACCAAGAGGCTCAAAATTGTCGGTGCTCCCCAAAAGAAATATATACAAAGCAAATTGAAAATATGTACACAAAAAGGCCCCCCAGACTTAAGTGAAACAGTGTTCCCACTATTTAAGCGGTGAAGTTCAGAGTTAGCGGGGAGAATAGTATCGATCTATACAAGGCCTTACACAGGCCAAAGGTGAGCACCAACCATTCAAAAATTTTATCTCTATAATGTGTCGGTTGGTGAAAGAATGTAGAGGGAAAAGAAATGGGGAGTATGTGAGACCGTATGAGAATAGAAGCGAAATTCGGTCTCGGTGGAGGAGAAGAATAGCGGAAGGGAAAAAGAAATAGAGTACAAACTTGAGGGTGGAAATGGAGTGAATAGATTATCACAATTTATAATGACCGATGTGTGAAAAGTGATTGTGCTAATCTATTAACCCATCGAGAAATGGGGTCAAATCCCTCAAGATTCGTGAGAAACCATGGGTAAGCCGAACTTGGTAACCCAAACATATGAAATGAAAGTAATACGGTTTCTTGCAAGGTCGGAACGATGATGGAGGGAAGTGATTGAGGAAGGGTATCTGGTAAGGGTTCAGGAGGGTTTACACAGTCGGTGGAAGGGACAAGATGAATTTGAAAATCCGACTCATCAAGTAAAACTGGTTCATCCTCAAAGCTATCCTCAAAATTCATCTTATCCATGAATTTATCATCAAAATCCAGACGCACATGAAGTTCAGGAAAAATAATTAATGGCTCAGGATGATGAATTGGAGAGAAAAATTTATCCAAATCTGCGGGTTCATCATCCGAAATATCCTCAGCGTTAATATCCTCAATCAAGTGAAAATCAATTTTCTCAGACACCTCATCAAAAGCATGGATATCAATGAATTGTGGTTCTAAGATGGTGGTGTAGAGGTTAAAAGGTTCGGGTGTGGTTTCACTAGAAAGGGACCCTTCACAATCGGGTAAATCAAACACTACAAAGTCGCACAACTCATTAAACATTCTATCTTCAATTAGTGATTCATTTGGGACACTTGATAGACATTCGAAACCGGAGTTGTGGGTTTCAATTTGAAATGGGTAGGTTTGATTTGGAAGGGTGTACCGCTCACTCTCACGACTCAATTCCTCAATCTGTCCTACCGCCTCATCATACATTGGAAAATTTGGAGCTAGTAGGAAAGGAGCTACCGGTTCACTAGGTTGTATGAGGGCGCCTATGGATGCATTCAAGTCCATCATCTGTTGGTATGACGCTACCCGAAAGTTCTCCAATGACTGTTCTAGACTAGACTTGGGTTGTGAAGGGGTTTCAGTAAAAGATTCAAAATTGTTTGGATACTGGAAACTCCCATAAGGGTGTTCAGAAGCTATGTCTAGGGAATGTGCAAAAGTTGGATAGGACTGGTAGGAATTGAATGGCTGGACAGGAGTAGGATCAACATTTGGATAAGAAGGTGAATGGTATTGTTGATTAAAAGAAGTTGTATCGGTGGAAGGAGTGAAAGATCGGTTACGAGATTGCTCAATTCGGTCAGCGAGGGACATAGGTTTGGAAGTTATAACTGGACTTTCAAAAGGGGTATCAACGTAAGAAGGTGGTGAAGGTTGAAATGGTTGATACAAAGTGGATTGCGGAGTACGGTTGTTTGTCCTAGACGCGTCTATCCGATCTTTCAAAGAAGTTTTTGGCATGGATGGATCGTTCGACGTTCGGCCAAAGCAAGAACCGTAAGAAGTTATGTCTGGTTGTGGGTACCAAAGTTTGGCAAGTGTTTTGCGAGGTGGGGTACCCATGATATGAAGAAAGGAAGGAAAGAAAAGGAAAGGAAAAAGAATGTGAAATTTATTTTTTTTATTTTTTAGTTAGTTATCAACAAAAGAATGAAATACACAAAAAAGAATCTGGACAAAAAAATCACGACCCAAAAATACCACGCACCTAATCGGTTTAGGGTTCACCTAGGTCAACTAGACCTGCTCAAGAACTTGATTGTCGAAGTAAAACTGTGTCGATAAACGGGCTTAAGATATACTGATCACGAAGCCAGGTAAGTGCAGAGATAAGAGGAGGTTTTCCGACGCTTTCGCGAAGGTCCTTAATTAGATAAACCTTTCTCTTTTGGCGATTTTTCCGTGAACACTTTCCTAGACACCCCGTGAACGATATACCATTAAGCGGTGTTCTAAACACAGTTAACTTCTCCTAGTGAGCGTGAAGTCCTTAAAGGGTTAAAGTCTAGTTTCTTTTAAAATTTTGTGCGGGTACATTATGCTCAATTTCGTGATTTGTGGGCCACGAAAAAGGTGATGAAATCCTTTACCGTATGTTGTGGGGTCCGCTTGCCCTTAAGTCCGTATTAATGTATGCAATGCGCAATTCAATAAAAAATTATTCAAAGAATCAAACAATCATTTTTACTTTAAGCATGGCACTGCAAAAAATACGGTTTAGTCAAGTTTAGCGTTTGCTAGCGAACTTGCAAAGAATCCTACAAAAATATTATATTGGATGCGTCGGATTTGAGAAGAAGGTGTTAGCAAAGTACGTACCGATAAATTTTCGGGTTTAGAAACCCCCGTTGAAGTTAAATCCGAATAGCATAAAATGTTCGCTTGCGCGGGTCAAACTACCCGGATCTTTGGCACTGTACTTCACAACCACCTTAACTTTGAATGTACACTTTGCTCCCCACGATCACCATTCACAATTCCGCAAAAACCTACAAATGTCGGAAAATGGATATTAGTGCGGAAAAGCGATATGAGTGCCCAAATACCTGCACACTAAAAATTATAAAAAATAAGCAATAAAAGTGGGACAAAATCAGAACACTGGAGCACAAGACAAAATTTTGGAGCAAATGGGGGAGCTTGGGCCGGCGAGCTCGGATATGAAGGGTGCGTCGCCGGTCTGGTTGTGGCAGATGGGCTCCAAACTTCTTCTGTGTTCTAATTGCTCTACTTGTATCTCACAGGTATTGTTTATCTTTTTAGTTTAGCTACAGAGTTTAAGAAGATACGAAATCTAGAGAACAAAAATGGTTAGATGTGTTAATTTTTGTTTTGGTTTTTGAAATTTTTAGTTGATTTTGAAAATAGAGTTAGATGTATAAATGAGATGTACAATGATTAGCCCGAAATAACAAGAATTAAAACGTTACCGTCTCCCCGGCAACGACGCCATTTGATTGCATGCTTTTGGCGTGTCGAGTTTTAAGAGTTCTAAAGTTTAACCGCGATCAGGACGGTGTCGCTTTGCTGTTGGAGATAGTGCCCTCAGAGTCAATTATTGGATCACAGGCACATGATTGCAATGATTGAGGGAGGACCTATCCCGGTAGGACAGTCTTACTCGAGATGATAATATGCTATCTGGTTTATCTTTATCATCGTGTACTGCTTTAAGTGACCTGACATGTCGCTATTACACGTTGATAGAGCCCCTAGGATTCTTGCTTTACTTCCAGCAGTATGATGGCGATCATATACGTGGGAGCTGGTAGTCTATAAGCACATCCTTAAAAGGTCCCTAGTCGTAGGAGTTTCGAGACAGGGCATCGATACTCCATTAGTAGACTAGTGTATACAGTCGAGACCCCGACGAGGGGCGGTGGCCGGTCTCACAAGCCACTGGTGTCAGTTGGTTCACCTAAGATGTATACAGGTGCTCATTGGGTTATGAGTACACCGGACAGGACTCGCCGGAAACCTGCTAGTTGGGCTTATACCTGACGTCAGATAGCAGTTCCCTGGTGACATGTGTACAGGTTAGTTCATCGACCTGAGGATCGTCATTTGTCTCATGTGAGTTCCCACTGTGCTTTGATTACTACCCTACCACGGCTCAAAGGAGTCGTGCAAACAGGTTTTAGTTGGGTACAGTCCCGAGCCACATGGAGGCAGTGAGCGGAACTTCAGGGGTTCGTCTCTCCCGGTATTGGGGGTGAGGTCGCGCTGTGTCTAGGAGAGCCATTACGCAAAGCCCTCGGCCGAGGCAGGAGATTTACTGGTAGGTATTCCAGTAGTATCTCAGGGCGTTCTGGGCTACACTCCGACACGACTTGTACCGCTTTTGGGGGTCTGACTTTTACCAACCCCCTAGGCCCGCCATGCGATACTCATAGACGAACGGACCGGACTGTACGGATATTGTCACTGACAGGCTCAGTAGGGTGTCAGGATGAGTTCGCTCATCGACGTCCCTTTTGGTCAATAGCTGGTGGCCCGTTACGTATTGGCTTATACCTCTGACGTGCTAGCGATTAAATCCACAGCCATTGTATTGACGAGTCTTTAGAGTCCACCACACTTTCTGTTACTCAGCTTTCAGGCGAAACGCTGTAGAGGCCGTATGGAGATATGGCAGGGTCCGATCAGATACGTGCGGTATTGCACGGATCAGGATCGGACAGTTTTGTACTAGTAGCCGTATAGGTATATGGCAGGGTTTGATCTGATACGTGCGGTATTGCACGGATCAAGATCGAACGGATTTTACTAGCCGGCTTTGGCTTAAGCCGGTCCTAGTCTAGTACAGTGTAGATTTTGTCTCATTGCATTTGTATCCGGACGGAATACAGATGCGGGTGTGTATGCACAGTATCGGGGTTTTCCTGTGATTTATTACGGGACCAGTTTTCTGGAGTTGCCAGTTTGCATTCCGTTCCGGCCGGTTTTCCTTTGTTCTTTCCCGGCCGGACTTTTCCGATGGAGGGGGTAATTTGCAGTTTTGCAAATTACACTTTGTGGAGGGGTTTTATGCAATTGTATTGATTATGATATCTTGCTCCATCACTTGCATTTAATGTGAAAAGAAAGGGTATGGTTTGAGGTAATGTTTGTTATCATGATGCTTTATGTTGTGGTCACCCTTTTCTTCATCCTACAATTACCTCCCTTCTTGCTTCATATGGTTTAATTTTCTTCCCTCCACCATTTTGCACAAAAAAAGAGGAGGGCCGGCCACTATGAGTGAGAAGAGAGAAAATTTCATTTTTGGCATGACACAAATTTCTTCATCTCATATCTTCATGCAAGGAAAAATGAAAGCACCATATATTTTCTTTGTTCTCTTTCCTCCATCCAAAGGCAACAAACCCCAAAGTGAGACTATGATTCTACACTACACTTCCTACAGCACATCTTGAGCATGTCGAGTTGCCGGCTTCATGCTCGAGTTGCCTCGGTATTGAGGCGGGAGCCCGTAAAAGACGAAGGCGATGTGGTGCCCTTTCCGGCGAGGAGGCGACGATGTGAAGGCAAGACTTTCCGCGGGAGATCGGGACGATGAAGAGAAGACCGGAGGACTCGGATCACTCGGTATACTTTTCTTCCCATCTCTAGATAGCTAGTATAGGTTAATGGTTATCGATCCGGGTTTTCTTTGTCCGCGGTAGCGCCGGTTTCCGAGCAAGAAAAAATTTTGATTCCGCAATTTGGCCTCGAGTAAGACGGCCGGGGCGCTGCCGTGGCGCAACATGGTATCAGAGCCACGCCATTAACCTTACCTAGCTTCGTTTGATGTGTTTGCGTTTCCGATCGACCGAAATTTCCAAAAACCGTATTTTATTGCACATCAGTTTCTGTCGAAATTTTTTGGAGTCTAAAAATTTTTCAGGTGGTCTCAGAATGATGTGCAGGGAGTTCTAAGAACTCTGGGAAAATTCGAGACAGTGATCACTCAATAGGAGCGCGGAAGCGCCGCAAAAACCCTATTTGTGCCGCCCTTCCGCGGCAGGTTGGTGGGGTCACTGCTTCGATTTTCTCCAGTGGGCTTCTGGGCTTTAATTAGGGGTTTTGGAATATTAAAATTGGGCCAGTTATTTCTGTGAGTGCTACAGTTTTCTTTTGGGGCCCACTTGTTAATTATTTGATCGATCGGATATTTTAAACACATTATTTCACAGTATTTACATTATATCTGCGACCGTGAATGTCACTCGATCGGTAAATCCGGTCTAACTGCTATAGCCCGGTTAGACGGATTTGCGAACGTGATTTTCACGTTGATGTTCTATGTTTATGCTGTGATGTTGCGGATCGGTCGTGGGGGATAGCCTGGATGCAATGCTAGTACAGTTTTGTTGTATTATGTACATTTGATATTGCGGGGCGAGCGTCCGACATGTGGACTGCCGTCACTGCCTGTTTGTATTATTCTTTTGGGGCACGACCTGGTTGCGGTCGATGTACCCGGTGTATGTATATTTTACTTTCTGTACTAGGGTTGCCCCGCGGTGGGGTGCACGGATAGCCGGGTTCTGGAGGGCAACGGGCCCGCATCTCAGGGCATTGAGACGGAGGGGGCTTCAGTCCAGGATTGGCGGGCTATTCGCCGCACTCGTAGGGGGTATAGGTTGACCCAGGAGGGGTGCCCAAGTTACCGGATTCCGTGAAGTGCTGGGTGGTCCATTCACGGTGCTGGAAGGGGCTGCCTCGCTTCAGGTTTTGGCGGGTGACTTGCCGCGCCCGTAGGGGTCTAGGATTTCATTGCACAGGCTATCCACACGACCAGGGGAACGTCGGGTTTCAGCAGCGGCTCTATGAAACCCGGGGCTTCCAGATATCTGTATTGTTCTGTGATGCTGTACATTTCTGTGATGTTGCATTTTATTCACGCCTTGAGCGAAATACTATATATTGGTATATATATTAGTAGATGTTGTATATGTTTTACATCCGCGCTAGTCCAGTCCCCGCTCTGCCGTTAGTTAGCTAACCTAACGGGTGATGACGGGACCCAGTGGCGAATGCGGATGGCATATACGTACGTCAGTATATTTTTGTTCTTTGTGGTGTGATCTTTTGATGGGACTGCGTTGATTCGGATCAATGCAAGATAAACAAACCTAATCTGATGTTGTTGGAACATTTTTCAAAAAGCTGTTATTGCAAGGACGTTCACTTATGTTTTGCATCGTGGTATTCATTTGGAATATCCTGCTCCTCAGTCGACGAGGCAAGGGCCGAGATCCCTTCACCGGGAGTGACCCCTTGGACAGAAGTTTGCGTCAGGGCATTAACTTCACTATAGCCGATTACTTTTGCTTTGCATCGTGGTATTCAGTTGGAATATCCTGCACCTCATTCTACGGGGAAAGAGCCGAGATCCCTTCACCGGGAGTGACCTCTTTAGTAAAGGTTTTCGTCACTATATTTTCTAAAAGGCTATGCAGTTCCTTCAACGATATCAAGTTCATTACGTTAAAGGTTTTTTCGCCAAAAACCAGTCGTAGCCCTCCGTCATTTCTTACAAGTATTACTTAGTATTCGTGCTGCGTTTGTTGACTGTGTCAAGGCGTAGTGTGCGGTAGCTAAGTAGTGTTTGTTTGCAGCATATTAATGGGATTGGTTAGGACAGTCGTGCGGCCTTGTTGACTGTGTCAAGGGCTCGTACGGGTGGGTTTAATGCAATCTAGGAAAATGACGGGCTGAACTTGACTAGGACTCTTTGATTTGTTGACTGTGTCAAGGTCACTTGGGTCCTAGGGGTAAAAACCCACATCGGGAGTTTCAAAAGAACTGAAACTTGCCAGGCATGCGCATACCTTCTGGAGTGTGGTGACTTGAGTGGATTCCGTCAAGTTATCATGCGATGATAGTTGGATCCCGATTTCCACTGATGAGTTGGTTTACTCCTCGGGTGATCCCGACTAATTCTTCTTTCAGGTTTGGAGGAGAATTTGAGGTACAGTGGGAGGTTTCCAGATTAGATAAAGTGATAACCATTCTGATCTAGGCTAGAGTGCACGCTGAGTGTTTCTTTTCTCTCTCTCTGGCAGCGACCATTGACCTGACCCTGGACTATGACTCAGTGACCAAGTTGACCGAACCTTCTTAACACTGGCTTTTGGATTGTCAGAGTTGCAGACCTCATTGCCACTCCTACTTTTACCCTTTTCTCCAGGACACCCCGTATTACTACGAACGTCCACTTCCATTGGACAAAACCATCGTATGGTTAGATACGAACTCGAAGGACTTCGAGGATGGTTTCTGGTTCTGGAGAAAACGAATAGGACTATTCAGTTGTCTTTTCTTTTCACCTTCTCTCAGGTTGCGAGTACTCCTTGGTTTAGGAGTAGTACACCTATTACGCAAATTGGATAGTCTTCTTCCAAACCATAGGCTGGTGCCGACCGGTAGGGAATGAAGAAAACCAGTTAGCCTAAACGGTGTACAGAAGGTATTAAGTTAAGACAAAGCAAGGGATTAGTAAGAGGGCAAAGTAAATTGCGACTGATATTCACGACCAAACCAAGTATTTCTTCGCCAATCCTGAATCACCTTTGTATTTCTCCAGGACACTCCGTATCACTACGAAGATCCACAGTTTATTGGATACTCCATCGTATGGTTATATACGAACTCGAAAGGAACTTGTTCCAGTTCGGGGATGGATTCTGGTTCAGGAGAAATAGGAATTAAGTACATTCAGGTGTCTTTTATCTTCACCTTCTCTCGCATTGCGAGTGCTCCTAGGATTAGGACAATACACCCTTTATGCCTTTTGGATAGTCTTCTTCCAAACCATAGGCTGGTGCCGAACGGTAGGGAAGGAAGAAAACCATTTGGCTTAAAGGGGTGTACAGAAGGTAATGCCTAAAGACATATAAAGGGATTTGGAGATGTGGCAAAGAATTATACGGTTACAGTTGTGAATCTGGATAATGGTAGAGGCATTACTAGGAATACCAGGATACCCCATCGAAACATTTCAATGTTTCAGTTTCAACTGTGTACTGTTAATAGAAAACTGATTTCCCAGTTAGACACTTGCTCCAGGGTATGTATTTACCAGGTATGATTCTCACATCTGTATGGTTTTACAGATGATGAGTGGGAGTAAGTTATTGGGAATTGGGTGATCATCCTCACTATATCAGGATTCGTTGTAATCGGTGATATTTGAGGAAGTCACCTGGGTTGTTTGCCGGTCGGCAAATATTTGGTTTTGAATATCCGCGGTTATGCACCAATTTCAAATTGATATATCTGTACGTCTATTTTCATAGAGTGAGATATACCTTTTGATATTATATCGATGACATTTACCTATATCAGTGGATGGTTAGGTAAGGAGCATTAAACAGCGGTGTAATTCTTCTTAACCATAAGTACAGTTTTCAATCTACGACACACAGTGAATGAGTTGTTAGACTCAGGGACTTATACAGAGTATTGTATGTTGTCCAGTGTCCATTAGGACAGAGGGGTTGGTCCTCATACTATATTCTGTTTACTTTTAACTTCTCTAGTTCTTAGACATGTGTTTCGTAGAAACACAGGGTCTAAGTTTTGAGGAGTTATAGGTATTTGAATAGAGTAGAGAACCAGGTGTAGCAAGTATCGGGATTCTTCAAGGTGATCGAAGATGTAGATACTTGTGTATGGTATTCAGTTGATAGTAATGATGAAGACAGATTGCTTCTTTTTCAGGTTACTCATAATTGGAAGCATTCCTAAGTTGAGTAACGCTGATCGACCTCCTTCCATTTAGTTGACATGCACTGGAGATAGATGCATGATTTGAATCTGGTTAAATTAAATCAGTGCCTCTGGTTCTATATTGGATATAGAACAGTTCATATCTTAACGATGTTAAGGTACGGGGAGTTGTCCGGCTTATGCTTAAAACCAGACTCCGGATAACTCAAAGCACGTTTCTGTAATGGCTGTTTGTGGGTTGACCCAGGCTATGACGAGGGTTGACTTTCTACCATCTGGCAGATCAATAGAAATATTGTTCTAGACTCGCCACAGTTTTATTAAAAATGGATTTTTCAAAAACAGCAGTGGGAGTATGGTAGAACTAGAAGTGATTCCAGAACCGCAAACGATTACTGAAGATTTAATAAGGAACCTAAAGATTCAATCTGATTTGACATTCCATTGGCCACTCCGCAGATAAGGTGGGTAACTTCAGGCACCCGAGAGGTACTACGGTAGCCTCAAGGACGGTGACAGGGAAGTTCTCGTTTACCCACACTTGCCATTGTTGTTGTTCCAGGCTGCGAGACCCGGTGGGAGGATGAGTATAACGTCGTTCTAAACTAGCTTTAGAAGTGCACGTCTATATGACTCTGCCAGAGGGTTGTCGTAGTCAGTGGGAGCAGCGGAAGCATTGGTGGACATCAGGCTTATGTCTATTTATAGACTAAAGCAGATGTAGCGGAGATAGATCATCTATTTCTGATGTGACAGTTATAGGTTTGACGTCATCAGAATAGGGGATGGATCTGTTGAGAAGGTAGTAGGAAGTGATATTCCTATACTACGATCGGTTATACTTTGGTCGTCACACAGTGGTTTCTCCACAAGGGACTTGGATATTATATCAAACATACTGGTTACTAGATCTATGGTTTTAGATCCAGATTTGGGTGGTTTCCCAATCTGGGTACCTTGACAGCATTCTATGAGTATTTAGAATGGACGACTCCTGACACGGTAGTGCACCTGCAGTTGATGGAGTCACCCTCTCTAAAGGTGTCTTATAGACTAAAAAGGAGAGGGATACTCATGATTGGCAGATCACTTGCTCAGGCAATTGAGTCAATCATGAGATGTCAAGTACCACACCAGATGTTGTTCTTGCACTAGATGCAATAAGTTGATATTGATCCAATCCTGGAGGAACAGTCGGAAGCAGTTTTAGAACATAAGTGAATGTTCTAGGGATATGATAACGGCTGCCTCCTTTAGGAGACGGTTGTCACTCCAGGCTTCCAAGGTGACATGGACGACAAGGAGGTTGTCAGAGTTATAGTTCTCCCTCTGATGAGGGACTGTATTTTGGACAGGTGGTCCAAGGCAATACTGAGGGAGGCATGGCGCAGGATACTGATTAAGTTCAGTTGACGATACAGTCTAAGAAGTTTGGATTTGGAGTTCATTTATGAGCTAGGTCCCATCAGACATCCAGACATATTCTAAGACAGGTATTGCTCATTTCAGGAGATGGCTTTCTCCGCGAACTTGAGATATAGAGAGACATAGAAAGAAACATCACAGCGGATCCACTCACTGAGGCTATTCCTCGAACGCAATAGTTTCGCAAACGAACTTTGTGAGACTGACTAGTAGAGGAGTTGGGTGTTCGGTATCACACGGGCTGTGAGTATGCGACATCGCAATAATTAGCCTTGAGTGCAAGTGGGAGATTGTTGGAGATAGTGCCCTCAGAGTCAATTATTGGATCACAGGCACGTGATTGCAATGATTGAGGGAGGACCTATCCCGGTAGGACAGTCTTACTCGAGATGATAGTATGCTATCTGGTTTATCTTTATCATCGTGTACTGCTTTAGGTGACCTGACATGTCGCTATTACACGTTGATAGAGCCCCTAGGATTCTTGATTTACTTCCAGCAGTATGATGGCGATCATATACGTGGGAGCTGGTAGTCTATAAGCACATCCTTAAAAGGTCCCTAGTCGTAGGAGTTTCGAGACAGGGCATCGATACTCCATTAGTAGACTAGTGTATACAGTCGAGACCCCGACGAGGGGCGGTGGCCGGTCTCACAAGCCACTGGTGTCAGTTGGTTCACCTAAGATGTATACAGGTGCTCATTGGGTTATGAGTACACCGGACAGGACTCGCCGGGAACCTGCTAGTTGGGCTTATACCTGACGTCAGATAGCAGTTCCCTGGTGACATGTGTACAGGTTAGTTCATCGACCTGAGGATCGTCATTTGTCTCGTGTGAGTTCCCACTGTGCTTTGATTACTACCCTACCACGGCTCAAAGGAGTCGTGTAAACAGGTTTTAGTTGGGTACAGTCCCGAGCCACATGGAGGCAGTGAGCGGAACTTCAGGGGTTCGTCTCTCCCGGTATTGGGGGTGAGGTCGCGCTGTGTCTAGGAGAGCCATTACGCAAAGCCCTCGGCCGAGGCAGGAGATTTACTGGTAGGTATTCCAGTAGTATCTCAGGGCGTTCTGGGCTACACTCCGACACGACTTGTACCGCTTTTGGGGGTCTGACTTTTACCAACCCCCTAGGCCCGCCATGCGATACTCATAGACGAACGGACCGGACTGTACGGATATTGTCACTGACAGGCTCAGTAGGGTGTCAGGATGAGTTCGCTCATCGACGTCCCTTTTGGTCAATAGCTGGTGGCCCGTTACGTATTGGCTTATACCTCTGACGTGCTAGCGGTTAAATCCACAGCCATTGTATTGACGAGTCTTTAGAGTCCACCACACTTTCTGTTACTCAGCTTTCGGGCGAAACGCTGTAGAGGCCGTATGGAGATATGGCAGGGTCCGATCAGATACGTGCGGTATTGCACGGATCAGGATCGGACAGTTTTGTACTAGTAGCCGTATAGGTATATGGCAGGGTTTGATCTGATACGTGCGGTATTGCACGGATCAAGATCGAACGGATTTTACTAGCCGGCTTTGGCTTAAGCCGGTCCTAGTCTAGTACAGTGTAGATTTTGTCTCATTGCATTTGTATCCGGACGGAATACAGATGCGGGTGTGTATGCACAGTATCGGGGTTTTCCTGTGATTTATTACGGGACCAGTTTTCTGGAGTTGCCAGTTTGCATTCCGTTCCGGCCGGTTTTCCTTTGTTCTTTCCCGGCCGGACTTTTCCGATGGAGGGGGTAATTTGCAGTTTTGCAAATTACACTTTGTGGAGGGGTTTTATGCAATTGTATTGATTATGATATCTTGCTCCATCACTTGCATTTAATGTGAAAAGAAAGGGTATGGTTTGAGGTAATGTTTGTTATCATGATGCTTTATGTTGTGGTCACCCTTTTCTTCATCCTACAATTACCTCCCTTCTTGCTTCATATGGTTTAATTTTCTTCCCTCCACCATTTTGCACAAAAAAAGAGGAGGGCCGGCCACTATGAGTGAGAAGAGAGAAAATTTCATTTTTGGCATGACACAAATTTCTTCATCTCATATCTTCATGCAAGGAAAAATGAAAGCACCATATATTTTCTTTGTTCTCTTTCCTCCATCCAAAGGCAACAAACCCCAAAGTGAGACTATGATTCTACACTACACTTCCTACAGCACATCTTGAGCATGTCGAGTTGCCGGCTTCATGCTTGAGTTGCCTCGGTATTGAGGCGGGAGCCCGTAAAAGACGAAGGCGATGTGGTGCCCTTTCCGGCGAGGAGGCGACGATGTGAAGGCAAGACTTTCCGCGGGAGATCGGGACGATGAAGAGAAGACCGGAGGACTCGGATCACTCGGTATACTTTTCTTCCCATCTCTAGATAGCTAGTATAGGTTAATGGTTATCGATCCGGGTTTTCTTTGTCCGCGGTAGCGCCGGTTTCCGAGCAAGAAAAAATTTTGATTCCGCAATTTGGCCTCGAGTAAGACGGCCGGGGCGCTGCCGTGGCGCAACATTTGCAGCTATCCGTGATGAGCAGGGGTCGATCCACAGGGAGACGGAGCATTTTACGTTCTTGTTTTGAAGAGTTAATATGCGTTGGAGGAATTGTTCGTATCTAACCTATGTGTTATATGAAAAGTATAAAGTTGTTAGGAAAAAATACAATAGTGTAAGCTAAGGAATCCGCACTAAAACCTTTGAGCCGAACTTAACGATTGAAGCTAGAGCAATCGACAATAACGTGGATTAGGGTACTTAATCACGGTATTAGAAATCCGGCTTATTGACCCTTGTCCGTCCGTTCTTGTCTCTTGCTTTCGCCTCCGGCCAAACTGAATCCACCCGATCGCGGTTAGAGATCACCATTATCTTGGTAGGGTAGGGTGCCTAACGGAACGCTTGCATAACGTTTGGACAGCGTTCAATTGGAAAATATGGTAAAAGGAAATGATCAAAGAAACCTTAACTTACAATATCGTTATCGATTCCTAACAACACATATTCACAAACCATTCACAACAACAAACCAAAATAGCAAAAGAAAAGAACAAAGAAAAGAAAAGAAAAAAAAACATTACAAGAAAGTAAGTGCATGGAATTTAAAGAGCAAGTAAGTAAAGCATGAATGTAAAGTTCAAGAAAGTAAAGCAAGAATGTAACGGGCAAGTAATTAAAAGCAAGTAAAGAGACACAAAGAACCAAAGTGTGCAAAATAATATTTTCATTATGTCCAAGATACAACCTTGAGATCAATACCCTAAACTTAAATTTGCAAGCTCACTAAAAATGTTGCAAGATCAAGAGAAGTCCATGAACTCAAGGGAAAGCTATATACAAGAGAACAAAAAGGAAACAAAAAGAGTTACAAAGTATAGAACAAAACTTGGGAAAATGTGAAACCCCTCTCCCTTGCTCACCGGTTCTGTATTTATAGGCTCAAAAGAAATTTAAAGAAACAATAAAAATGAGCTAACGTGGCAGTAAGGGAGGCACCATAGAAGAATGGGGCCCATTGGAGACTAAAGGGCCGGCCATCTCGGTTTTATGGGGCTTGTGCTCGGGTCAAATCCGAGCACAAGGGCTCGTATTTGTTGTGTGTACAATTGTTGTCTCCCACATCACTCTGGTGTAGTTTGTTTTCTCAGTAAAGGCTTTGGATGCACTCTGGGTTTTTGGAGGGAACTTGAAACTTTAAGTCAACACACACTCTTTTGCATTGAATGCACATCACTTCATGCCCACTTGTGTGCCTTGGGCAGCCCCCTCACTAGTCCATGCCAAAAAGTCTTGTGTACACACTTGTATGTGTTGGAACATTTAGATAAAAAGTGTATACACAACTTGTTGCAAGAATAAACTCATAAAATATCGGTTGGTTTGCGGTTCTGGTTGCAGTGTCGGCTCTCAAATGATATATCCGTGATTATAAATGTATTTCCATTATTTTGTCACGGAAACCTGTAATCTGTATTACTGAGCAGACACTGTTAATAGTACCGATATATACAAAAAATAGATAATGAATGAGCGGTATTAAAATGCAATATTATGCTATGAACAATTAGCTATATTAAAAAGCTCACGGGCCTGGAGACCACGTTGGAGAACGAGTCATATGCTGACTTGATTCTACGTCCCTACCTCCTACTTACGCTAAGGGGAAGAAAGTTATACTTCTAGTTGAGGGAACCCTGAAGGAAACCAGGGAGACACCCGCTCTGCTTATTGGAGAATCTTCCTCTTCTGGATCTAAGGCGGATGCCAAAGGTGAGAAGAAGAAGATCTCCACAAAGCCGATAGGCGGTGTCAGTAAGGTAGAAGAAAAAGGAAGGGCAAAACTTTCGGGGTTAACAGTAGGGAAGGAGGGATGGTCCTATTGTTACAGGAAAGCGTATTGGCAGAAGGAATGCATGGGCGTGGAAAGCCAGAATCCAGGATCCGAAGTATGTTGTGGCTTCGACTTCGGGTGTGTTTATGATTGAAAACAGTCTGTCAATTAACTCTACTTCCTAGGAACAAGTTACTGGATCAGGATCTCATATTTGTAATTCATTACAGGCTTTCAGAAACCGTAGAGTTATCAAGGCAGGCGATATGACTCTTAGGGATGCTAACGGATTGAGCGTGGATGCTGTATCCGTAGGGTTTATCATCTAGAATTGACAAGTGGGCAGACATTGATTCTACATAACTGTTTTTGTGTACCAAGTCTAGTTTGTAAGCGATGTGGTTCACATTCACCTAAATCAAAGTTTGATTAGGTCAAGTACACTAGAGGACAGTATATATTGAATCAAGCTCAGGTTTTCAAACGTCCAGAACACACTTAAAAGAAAGTCTCCAGAATTAAATAAAACTTTCTTATGGCATTGTGGACAGGGTCACATCAATGAAACACGGTTGTCGAAGTTACACAGAAAGGGATATTTTGATCTGTTCGAATATCAGTCTTATGCAACTTGTCAATCTTTTCTCATAAGAAAGATGACAAAGACTCCGTTCACTGGACACAGGGTAAGAGCGAGCGAGCTCTTGGGACTCATACACAGCGACGTGTGTAGTCCAATATTTACAGATGCACGAAGTGGTTATTCCTATTTCATTACTTTTAAGGATAATTTCTCTAGGTTAGGACATGTCTTCTTGTGAAAGCATAAATCCGAACCCTTTGAAAATTTCCAGGAATATAAGAATGAAGTAGGAAAACAAACAGAAAAAAGTATCAAGAGACTGAGATTTGATCGACGTGGTGAATACTTAAATTGCCGAGTTCCTGGATTACCTAAAAGGGAATAGAATTCTCTCTCAGATTACTCCTCTATACACACCACAACACAACGGTGTATAGGAAAGGCAGAACAGAACCCTATTGGATATTGTTTGTTCCATGATGAGTAACGCTGAGTTGCCGCGATCCTTCTGAAGTTATGCACTAGAATCAGCTGCATATCATTTGGAAAAGGTTCCTACCAAGACTGTGCCTACCACACCAAATCAGATGTGGAGTGGGAAGAAACCCAATCATCAGTATCTGAAGATATAAGGATGTCCAACTTTTGTTGAAAAGTAGTATGCAGACAAGATCGAGGCACGCTCAGTACTGTGTATGTTTATAAGATACCCAAAGAACTCCAGGGGGTATCTATCCTATTACGCAGAGGAACAAAAAGTTTGTGTTCCTCGTCATGCCCATTTTTTAGAAAATCAAGTTTTTGTTAAAGGAAATAGTGGGAGCGCAATAGAACTGGAAGAAATTCCAAAACCACAAACTATTACTGAAAGTACGGTAGAACCAGAGGTTTCAAAAGAACCGGACATCCCTAACCGCAGGACTAGTAGGCAGTCTCATCCGCCTGAGAGATACTACGGTTTTCTAATAGACGGGGATCGAGAGAATTGCATCATTAACAATGATGAGCCAACTAGCTTCTAGCAAGCCATTCAGAGTGGCGACTCGGTAAAATGGCTGGATGAAATACGGACCGAAATGGAGTCCATGTACACCAACAAAGTATGCACTTTGAAAATTGCTCCAGAAGGGGTAAAACCCGTAGGCTTCAAATGGATCTTCAAAAAGAAGATTGGTGTAGGTGGATAGGTTGAAACCTATAAAGCTAGACTTGTTGTAAAAGGTTTTCGTCAAAGACCTGGTTTGGACCATGATGAAACTTTTTCTCCAGTGTCTATGCTCAAATCCATTCGAATCCTTCTTGACATTGCTGCCTCCCAAGATTTTGAGATCCGGTAGATGGACACAGAGACGGCTTTTCTAAATGGTAATTTGGAAGAGTGCATACATATGGATCAGCCAGAGGGTTTCAATCAGAGTGGGAGCAGCGGGACAATGTGCAAGTTGCTTAAGTCCATTTATGGACTAAAGCAGGGATCGGGGAGTTGGAACATCTGTTTTTATTGAGACAATCAAAGAATTCGACTTTATCAAAAATCTATACGAACCATGCATTTATAGTAAGATTGTAGCAAGAACTGTGGAATTCCTCGTTGAGTACGTGGATGAAATTCTTTTGATAGGAAATGAAATTCCTATGCTACAATCAGTCAACGGATTCTTGTCACAGAGGTTCTTCATGAAAGACCAGGGTGATACCAACTACATTCTGGGGATCCAGATCTATCGTGATAGATCAAAGAGGATGGTGGGACTTTTACAGTCAAGGTACAACAGCTCCATACTGAAAAAATTTAGTATGGATGATTCTAAGTGCGGTAGTTGATCAGTCGAAAATATTGTATATTTTAGCCGGCAATTTCCTTAACATTTGCATACATTTAGAAGTGTTCGGCATTCATATTCTACATATTAGCAAATCTGTCACAAAATATGAGATTGCATGTATTAGACTTTTAAACCGACACTTTAAGGGAAATTAACCGCATTTCATGGCATCGCATCATTTCTGTATTTGCGCAACACTTGTTTCGAAGTCTGTGCAGGAAATTCCAGAAACCGAGCCAAATTGTCAAAAGTGCTGATCAAAATTACACCAAATCTAAGTCTGGTGATCTGGCAGTAAAATTCCAGAAATTTATTCAAGGCCAATGGGCGCTTCCCGCCGCGGATCCGTGGCATGATGACGTCAGCAGAGAAGCAGATTTTCCCCATGTGCTTATTTCTAACGGTAAAGCTTCCAGAACTCTCCAGAAACTCCACGTGGCTTCATCTAGAAGGCTCGGCCTAACAACCTAGTTCTAGAAGCCTCCCTCCAACTAACTTCTTCTAGAAGCCTCCTTATAACAACCTTCTTCTAGAAAGCTCTCTCCAACAACCTTCTTCTAGAAGCCTCCTTGTAACAACCTCATTCTAGAATATTCCTTCCAACAAACTTTTTCTAGAAGATTCTTTCTAACAACCTCATTTTGGAGGGAAAATTAAAATTCAAATGAGGTAGTTCATTTTGGAGGGAAAAGTTGTTCATTTTGGAGGGAAAATTCAAATTCAAATGAGGTAGTTCATTTTGGAGGGAAAAGTTGTCCATTTTGGAGGGAAATTTGAATTTCATTTAACAAACTTTTGGAGGGAAATTCAAATTTCATCTAACAAACTTTTGGAGGGAAACTAAAAATTCAAATCCTAGATCTAGGGTTTTGATGGCTATAAATAGGAACCTAGATCTAAGGGATGAGGTTGTTCATTCTACACCATTTTCTTCCACAAGTCTCGTGACAAGGCTTGTGCGAAACCATAACCCTAATTCCACTCCAAATCCAAGATCTTGAGTACCAAATCAAGTGAGAAGCCTTCAACCTTTTAGGAGCCGAGCCGATCTTCAATCGGGCAAGTGATCCAAGCCGATCCGCGATCCACGGAGACGAGCGAAGCCAAGTCGACGATCGAATTCTTCCTCTTGTAGTTCTTGAGCGAATGTAATGAAATTGTTGATATAAATAAAAGGTGAAATTCTTTAATCTTGCTTTCTTTTAATTCTTGCATCATGATTAGATCTCAATTTGTAATTGTTGTTCTTGTTGTGATGTTTGAGTAAAACTCCGCTCGTAAAGGAGTCGAGACGATTGTAGAATGATGATGTAACAAATCTTAATACTATTTTTAAGTCCTACGAGTTTTGTAAACCCTAGCAAGTTCAAGAATCGATGACCTAGTTTCGTAGCGATGCTTTCTTGATTGTGATCGCTCGAAATTAGGGATCTACGATCGTTTCTTGAATTTACTAGAGGCTAGAATATGAATGGTATCAATGAAAGAACAAGAGATAAGATGAAACCCTAGTTTCACAAGAAGTCTCTAATTCTCATCGATTATCATCGATCTAGTATCAATTCATCGAAGGATAAGAATACGTAATTGTAAGATTACATCATATCTATAGATCCGATCGATTCCTACGAGCCTCATTTCGATTCTTGATATTTGGTTTGGAAAAATCAACAAACGATCAATTCTTGATTCTATCTTTTAATGCTTTCTTAGATCTAGATTTTTCTCATTCTTGAACTTTAACTTTAAATCTTGAATTGTTTGTTTTCTTTTCCTTAAAGTTTCAATTCACCTAAATCGAAAGACGAACGATTACACTTTCCCTGTGGACGATCCGCACTCACTAACAATCTACATCCGACACCGTAGTTGATTGCGGTCAAATAATTTTTGATTGTGATTTCTTTACCATTTTATACTACACATCAAGAATTCGTTTCAATCAAATGGCGCCGTTGCCGGGGATCATTTGAATTGATACTTTTACATCCAATCAAGAAATTTATAACAATCAAATGGCGCCGTTGCCGGGGATAGTGCGCTAATTGTTCATATTTTGAAATTTGAGTTGAAAATTTTATTCCATCATAATTTTTAGATCTAAACTCGTACAAACCCTAATACGTGTGTTGTGATTTGTTGCGAGGAATTCTGGAATCATTGGAGCTTGGATAAAATTTTTATGAAAATTCCAGAGAGCTAAGCAGTTCAAGTGGAACAGTGACAGAAATTTTTGTGCAGTGATCTTTCCACCCATGCGCGGAAGCGCGGCACCAGAGCCTCATCCGCGGCGGATCAGCCGCAGGTTTAGCTCTTCTCTGCATCAGTTTTTCTCTGTAAGTCCCTCACTTTCTTATCTCTTACCTCATCTGCTCCAAATAACAATTTTGTGCAGGTTTCTTTGCAAATAAATCGCAGCGCCGCAAAGCAAAATAAAATTTGTGCGTGTTTTGATTCTTTTGGTTGTTTGCATATTAATACGGAATTTAAGGGGCACGACCAAATTCAAATTAGGTGGGGATTTCATTACCCTTCCTAGGCCCCGAAAATCGCAAAACTTGCATCCGCATTTACCATCATTAATTAAAAAATATCTAGAGATGACTCTAAGGACCGTCGCGCTCAATTAGGACAAGAGAAGGCCGTGGGTAATTCATTGCTTATCCGCGTTTTCTTGTGGTGCCTAAGGCGAGTGTGTCTAAGGCTAGTGGTTATTAATTAGGCCCACTGTAGTGGTGGTTCCTTCCCACTTACCTGGCACTTATCCGGCCACAGGGGGACAAAGAGGCAGTGGAGGATTTATCCTGCGACTTGTCTTTTGGCAGTTAGGAGCGGTCTAGAGCCAGACCTAGGTGACCATTAGATTCTAGGGTTTTGTGTGTTGCATTTGTTTTGTTGCATCATTTTTTTTCAAAAATCCGTATCAATTTTCAAAACAAACACCAATCACATTCATTCTTTTCCCTAATTATAAATTCACGCTGCCACTTGTACTAACCCTTTTTAGTGCAAGATAGGCTGGACAACAGGATTCTAGTGCCTGTTAGTCCGCGTCCCTCATCGACCCAAAGTCGGTATTTCTACATTTACCTTTTCTTTTACCCACCACCACACCCACATCGATGGATCCACATCCATCGAACTTCTTTTCCACTACCCTGCCGCCGTCCGTTGGTGCGCAGAATCCACCTCGCATTTCTCTCCAAGAGAGATGTTATCCTACACGAGGCCCACTTTCCACCTGTCTTTCCATACCACCAGCCAACGGGGAAAATTTTCAAATAAAACCCCAATACATCAACCTTCTACCAAAATTTCACGGTCTCGAGTCTGAAGACGCATACGTGTTTATCACGAAATTTGAAAATGTATGCGCAATGATGGGTACCTCACAGCTTTCTGTGGATGCTTTCCGTCTTCGTCTTCTCCCGTTTACCTTGTGCGATTTAGCCGAGAAGTGGCTATATAACACTACCGCACATTCCATTTCAAATTGGGACGAATTCGTCAAAGCATTCCTTAAGAAATTTTACCCACATCACAAAACAGCTCGAATCCGTAGCGAAATCTATCAATTCACCCAGCTTCCAAATGAAACATTTTCAAAATGTCTTGACCGTTTCAAGGATCTGTTAGTCCAATGTCCACATCACGGCATCCCGAGATGGGAATTGTGCCGAATCATTTATGAGGGCATTACTCCTTACACAAGACAGTCCCTTGAATCCATGTGTCAAGGCAACTTTATGACCAAAGATGATGGGGAAGCCTGGAATTTTCTAGAAGATTTCGCTGAAAAATCTTTACAGTGGGAGGGTGTGAGTCAATCGTCTAGGGATGGCAATGATATTTCCATAGGAGTTAGAGCTGACATTTCAGCTATGCAAAAGAAACTCGAGAATATGGAAAACAAATTTTTAGCCGCCCAAAGTCAAATATCACTCTCTAAAACTGTATGTGGATGCTGTTCTGATCCGTCTCACTTGACGGAAGAATGTCCATTTCAAGGTCATGAGCATACCAATGCCACATTTCAAAGACCTAGAAACAATCCATCTTCCTCCACATATGATCAGGGTTGGAGGAATCACCCTAACTTTGATTGGAACCAATCCCAATTTCAAAACACGGTTCCAACCCAAAACAATTTCCAAGGAGCCCCTACACCACAACAGCAGCCACCACTTCAATTGAGTCAGCACCCCTTCCAATCACAGAACTTCCAAAATCCGGCCAACACTTTTGCACCGTCTAGTCTTTTGCAATTGACCGGTACAGATAATACATCTGCACTAGCACAAATCTTGGATACTTTCATGAAACAATCCATCCAAGGGATGGCAAGTTTGCAATCTTCCGTCGAGAATGTGATGAAGATCATTATTTCTCAAAATGATAATATCAAATCGATGGAAGAACAAATTGCACAACTAAAAGCCGAAATGAGTGCACGAGAGAAAGGGAAACTTCCTGCTCAACCTTTACCCAATTCTAGCTATTCACATCATGTGGATGAGATCACGTTGAGATCTGGAAGAGTGCTTGACCATCACTTTGGGGAAGAGTTTGATGATACTGATAAATCAATCAATAGAACCCCGGCTGAGACCTTTCTTCACACACACACTTCTTACCCCAGTTCTTCTACCCCACCTTCTTCCGAGCCTATTCTTCGTTTCCCAAAAGGCTCGCCACTACAGCCCACCTCTTTTACCCCTCCACGGACGATTCCCACTTCTATTCCGGGATCGGTTCCACACCCACTTCCTTCTCCTATGATGGACCCAGCACTTATTGCCAAAGCACCTTATCCTAATCGGTTAAGGGCTAACACACCGAGTCCACATATGGAGAAGATTATGAACATTTTTAAGCAAGTAAACACCAACATCCCTCTCCTAGATGCTATCCAACAAGTTCCGTCCTATGCGAAAACTCTTAAGAACTTGTGCACTAGGAAGAGGAAGACTCATGTGCCCAAGAAGATATTCATAGAAAAAACAATAGACACGGCTTTCCCCCAACAATTACCGAGGAAACGTAAGGATCCAGGATATCCTACTATTTCTGTTTCTATTGGGGAAAAACACATCAACCGTGCTCTATTAGACCTTGGCGCTAGTGTTAACTTGCTTCCATACTCAGTCTATGAGCAATTAGGGATCGGAGAGTTGAAGCCAACCAATTGCACTCTCCAGATGGCTGACCGATCAATCACCAAACCTAGGGGTGAGCTGGAGGATGTGTTAATAAAAATCGGAGAATTTATATTCCCGGTAGATTTTATTGTAATTGATACACAGCCTGTAGCGAACCCACGGAATCAAATTCCGGTGATTTTAGGTCGCCCCTTTTTGGCCACTTCCAACGCAATAATCAACTGTCGTAATGGTTCTATGACCTTATCTTTTGGGAATAGGTCAATAGAGCTGAACATTTACAAGTTGGGAAGTGTACCCTCCGAACCTACTGCTCAGGTCTGTTCTGTCGACTTAATGGATGTCGACAGCAGCGAATTTGATGATCCTCCTGATATCGATCTTGACTCTTTTCATACGTTATTGTTTGACCCAACTATGTATCATACACATACGGACTCTTCCACCGAGTTGTCCGGGTCAACAATTAACACGGATTATGAACTGATTTTAGAGTCTGAAGATCACCCTGCACTTTGTGATGATATTATTCTTAGGGGTATTGATAGAACTTTTGAGGAAATCTTCGCTGATGAACTCGCATGTTTGAATGACACGGGTGTTGAGATGAATCATCTCCCAATCATTGAAATTGAACCTCCACCCCTTCTTCTGAACTGTAAAAAGAATGCGAGTAATCCATCACATACGCTGCATCGTCTCTCCAATATGAGACGCACACACACTCTCTTCCACCACTTACCTTTTCCCCACTTCTTCTTCCACCAACCCGAGCACTACATTGATAAAATTTTCGAATGGTTGGTGTTGACGTTCGGTCTTTGCAAAGCTTGGCATCGACCTATGATTTTCGAACCCCTCATATGATTTTCAAAGATAAACATTGCTTAAGTTTGGGGGGGGGGGAATAATCGGGCTCTTGAAAAGAAATTTTTACAAAATTTTGAGCCAAAAATAAGTTTGGGGGAGGGTCTTCACTTAAATATTTTGCCCCCACTAATAAATTCCTCCCAAGCTTACAGGTTTTTCGAGATTTAGCGGATGGCAACAGTGAGGACACTGTTGAAAACAAGTTTGGGGGAGGTTTGTGCTTATTTTCGCATCATTTGCATATCATTTGCATAAGCACAAAACATATTTTTTGAAAACCATAAAAATTTAAAAAAAAAATTCAAAATTATAAAAATATTTTTTGTACATAAATAAGATAATGAAAGTTTAGATAGTGAACAGTTACATCCATGAGATTAGAAAAATTTAAGAAAACTAAGAAAATTAGAAGTTTTCTTTTACAAACTAGTAATAAGTAGTTATGAGCCGTTGTCCCAAGGGTTAGTAAGATGAAGGACGTCACTAATCTGAGGATAAAAATAAGTCTGAAAAATAGTTTCTATTCTGGAAGCCAAACATTTTGAACGTTGATACCCTGCTATTCGCACTTACACACGTCTTGAAGCCTTTGATAGTAGAGGATACCTTGAAATGCTCTTGTCTTAAAGCCGATGTATAAAAAAAAAATGGTGAGCAAAATGGACACTGGTTTTGTTATCACCAAGGGAAATAAAAATATATATAGCAAGGGTGCCTTTTCATCTAGTGCCCTAAGGCCAACTGGTCTGGGAGTCACTGCTATACCTAAGGTGGTGCAAGATTAGGAAAATACACCAAATAAGCAAGCACATAAGTAATCGGTCGGTTAGTACCTCAAGAAGTATTAACGGTCGCATGAAAGTGTGTGAGCTCATCAAAAAAAAAAGTACTGAGGTTGATGGGCAAGAGTATGATAGCTTGAATTGAATTCTCCGGGTGTAGGGATGTCCTTTACACACACACAGGGTGATATGATCGATGTTTGGAAAACAGATAGGAATGAAGAATAAGACGATGTTTTATTGAGGGAGGACGTGATTTCTAACATCTTTTCATGACCATTAAGATAGGGCTCATGACAACCGAAAAGCTAGCTTAGTTGGAAACCCTAATTTTCAAGGCTTTTCTTTTACAATTCTTGTCTTTAAATGTAATATTCATGATCTTTCTTTTATTATTGGATTTTGTGGGTGCAATCCGCTGAAAATCCTCAGGAGACAACACTCCTCCTACTAGGGACACCTAGAGGTTTAAAGGCTTGTTGCACGTGCTCAGTGCAATCGTGTTGCCTACGAAAGTGTGCTAGTTAGTTTTTTCTCTTTCTTTATTTTCTCCTTCTCTTTTTAATAAAACATTCGCTTGAGACGATCGAAATTAAGTTTGGGGGTATTTGATCAGTCGAAAATATTGTATATTTTAGCCGGCAATTTCCTTAACATTTGCATACATTTAGAAGTGTTCAGCATTCATATTCTACATATTAGCAAATCTGTCACAAAATATGAGATTGCATGTATTGGACTTTTAAACCGACACTTTAAGGGAAATTAACCGCATTTCATGGCATCGCATCATTTCTGTATTTGCGCAACACTTGTTTCGAAGTCTGTGCAGGAAATTCCAGAAACCGAGCCAAATTGTCAAAAGTGCTGATCAAAATTACACCAAATCTAAGTCTGGTGATCTGGCAGTAAAATTCCAGAAATTTATTCAAGGCCAATGGGCGCTTCCCGCCGCGGATCCGTGGCATGATGACGTCAGCAGAGAAGCAGATTTTCCCCATGTGCTTATTTCTAACGGTAAAGCTTCCAGAACTCTCCAGAAACTCCACGTGGCTTCATCTAGAAGGCTCGGCCTAACAACCTAGTTCTAGAAGCCTCCCTCCAACTAACTTCTTCTAGAAGCCTCCTTATAACAACCTTCTTTTAGAAAGCTCTCTCCAACAACCTTCTTCTAGAAGCCTCCTTGTAACAACCTCATTCTAGAATATTCCTTCCAACAAACTTTTTCTAGAAGATTCTTTCTAACAACCTCATTTTGGAGGGAAAATTAAAATTCAAATGAGGTAGTTCATTTTGGAGGGAAAAGTTGTTCATTTTGGAGGGAAAATTCAAATTCAAATGAGGTAGTTCATTTTGGAGGGAAAAGTTGTTCATTTTGGAGGGAAAATTCAAATTCAAATGAGGTAGTTCATTTTGGAGGGAAAAGTTGTCCATTTTGGAAGGAAATTTGAATTTCATTTAACAAACTTTTGGAGGGAAATTCAAATTTCATCTAACAAACTTTTGGAGGGAAACTAAAAATTCAAATCCTAGATCTAGGGTTTTGATGGCTATAAATAGGAACCTAGATCTAAGGGATGAGGTTGTTCATTCTACACCATTTTCTTCCACAAGTCTCATGACAAGGCTTGTGCGAAACCCTAACCCTAATTCCACTCCAAATCCAAGATCTTGAGTACCAAATCAAGTGAGAAGCCTTCAACCTTTTAGGAGCCGAGCCGATCTTCAATCGGGCAAGTGATCCAAGCCGATCCGCGATCCACGGAGACGAGCGAAGCCAAGTCGACGATCGAATTCTTCCTCTTGTAGTTCTTGAGCGAATGTAATGAAATTGTTGATATAAATAAAAGGTGAAATTCTTTAATCTTGCTTTCTTTTAATTCTTGCATCATGATTAGATCTCAATTTGTAATTGTTGTTCTTGTTGTGATGTTTGAGTAAAACTCCGCTCGTAAAGGAGTCGAGACGATTGTAGAATGATGATGTAACAAATCTTAATACTATTTTTAAGTCCTACGAGTTTTGTAAACCCTAGCAAGTTCAAGAATCGATGACCTAGTTTCGTAGCGATGCTTTCTTGATTGTGATCGCTCGAAATTAGGGATCTACGATCGTTTCTTGAATTTACTAGAGGCTAGAATATGAATGGTATCAATGAAAGAACAAGAGATAAGATGAAACCCTAGTTTCACAAGAAGTCTCTAATTCTCATCGATTATCATCGATCTAGTATCAATTCATCGAAGGATAAGAATACGTAATTGTAAGATTACATCATATCTATAGATCCGATCGATTCCTACGAGCCTCATTTCGATTCTTGATATTTGGTTTGGAAAAATCAACAAACGATCAATTCTTGATTCTATCTTTTAATGCTTTCTTAGATCTAGATTTTTCTCATTCTTGAACTTCAACTTTAAATCTTGAATTGTTTGTTTTCTTTTCCTTAAAGTTTCAATTCACCTAAATCGAAAGACGAACGATTACACTTTCCCTGTGGACGATCCGCACTCACTAACAATCTACATCCGACACCGTAGTTGATTGCGGTCAAATAATTTTTGATTGTGATTTCTTTACCATTTTATACTACACATCAAGAATTCGTTTCAATCAGTAGTCTACTGGCTTGTCACGGAATCACCCTATCCAAAGAGATGTCTTCCAAGACTGATTTGGAAAGGGCTCGCATGTCGATTACCCTACGCTTCTGCGGTAGGCTCTATAATGTATGCGATGTTGTGCACCGGACCAGATGTAGCTTACGCACTGAGCGTGGTAAGCTGGTATCAGTCAAACCCAGGGGAGAAGCACTGGGAAGCAGTAATGAACATTCTCAAGTACCTGAGAAGGACTAAAGAGATGTTCTTGGTGTATGGAGGAAAAGGACATCCAGATCGAGGCCTTTGCTAACTCCAGCTTCCAAAGTGATAAGAATGACTCCAAGTCCATGTCAGGCTATGGCTTTACCCTCAATGCTGGGGCGGTCTGTTGGAAGAGCTACAAGCATGACATCGTTGCAGACTCAACGATGGAAACGGAGTAGTTCGATGCACGAGACGCCACAAAAGAGGTAGTCTTGATATGGAATTTCTTAACTGAACTTCGGGTGGTTCCTTCCATTGTTGGTCCGGTACTTTAGTATTGTGACAACAACGGTGCTATAGTTGTAGGGATGGAACCCAGGTCCTATCAGAGATCCAGACATATCTTGAGGCGGTACCACCTGATCAGGGGGATCGTTGATCCCTAGTAGATCGAGATGAGGAGAGTAGATACGGAGAACAACATAGCAGATCCACTCATAGAGGCCATTCCTCAGACAGTGTTCGAATGGCTATTCGAGATCTTCGGTCTGCGATATACCAGTATATGGCCCTAGTGCAAGTGGGAGATTGTTAGTGATATATGCCCTAGAGGCCATTATTGTATCATACTGGATTGTACATTACTTTACGGGAGCTTGGGATATACACGGATATAGTAACAGTTTTGCTCAAAATGGTAATATGTGCATGTGTTTCTTTTAGCATATCACTTATACATATTGGTAGAGCCCTTAAGATCTTTGCTCGATTACCAGCGTTGTGATGGCATTCACACTAGTAGGGGTTGGGTAGTCTATAAGCACATCCTATACAGGTCCCTAGTCATAGCATTATCAAGACGGGGCATCGATACTCCAGAGTAGACTAGTGTATATGCTTCTCATCCCAGCAGGGGAGATGGTCTGTCCCACAGCCATCAGTAAGTCGTGCTGGAGATAGTATGCAGGTGCTCATTAGGTTATGAGTACACTGGACAGAACTCGTCGGGAACTGTTGGTAGGTATTATACCTGTCGTCGGGTAGCTGTTCCCAAGTAACATGAGTACAGCTTAGTCCGTCGACTTGACACTGCTTCTTCGCCTCAAGTGTGTTCCCACTGTACTTTGATTACTATCCTACCATGACTCAAAGGAGTCATGCAAACAGGTAGTAGTTGGGTGCAGTCCCGAAGCACTTGGAGGTAGTGGCGGTTAGATAGGATTCGTCTCTCCCGGTATTGGGGGTTGATATCGTGCTGTGTTCGGAAGGCCATTACACAAAGTCCTTGGCCAAGGCAAGCGAGATTTACTGGTAGGTATTCCATTAGTTTCTCAGGGTGTATTGGGCTACTCTCTGACACGATTTATTGCGCTATTAGGGGTCTGACGATTACCGCCCTTAGGTCCGATATGCGATACTCTTAGACGAACAGACCGGACTGTACAGAGATTGTCATATTTAGGCTCAGTAGGAGTTCGGATGGGTTTCCTCGTCAACCTTCTTATCGACAGATACCTGAATAGCCGTTACGTGCAGCTAGTATCGCTTACGGCTTGTGGTTAAACCCATTGCCAGCATACTGTCGAGTCTTTAGAGTCCCACACAGAGAGTTTCCCTGCATCGGGCGAAAGATGTAGAGGCAGTATGGTTTAACAGCAGGGCTTTGATCACGTACGTGCACTTATGCGCGTATGATGTTCGGGCGGATAATACTAGTGGGCTTTGGTTTAAGCCGGATCCTAGTATTATATTGATGGATCAGTTTCGTCTCTTTGTATTCGTGTTTCTCGGAACACGGATGCCGGTATGTATATACGGATGAGAGGGGCATAGAAGGAGACACCTCTTTAGGGTTTTGACCATTGACTTGATTAAAACAATTATGAGGTGGAGGAAAGTATTTGTTATTTTTTTAAATGATAATTGAGGCATGGCTACTTGTTTTGACTACTTGACTTGTTTTGACCATTTTACTTGGTTTGACCACTTGACTTGGTTTGACTCTTTGACTAGATATTTCTTGTAAGATATTTTGTGGCACTCGATATTTTGAGTGAGATATTTTCTTGCCATGCGTGTAATCAAGTCAAGGGAGCCATATCATTTTATCATTATCATTATCAAAAACCATTTCTCTTTCCTCAAGCTAGCTCTCTTCTTCTTCCTCTCAACAGCAACAACCCTTAAGGTCTCATGAGTTGAGTAAACTAGGGTTTCAAGAGACAAATAAATCCATCTTCATTCTCTACATCAGCTAGGTCATCATGTTTAGCAAGCTTGTTGCCCTAGTTACCTCGGATTTGAAGTTGGAGCTCGGACTATAGACTCTTGGGTGGATTGTCTTTGACTCGAGGAAGCCAGCGAGGAATGTACGATCCGAATCGATCCTTGGAGCCTACGATGAAGAAGAGAACAACGGAGAAGACTCGAAGGACTTGTATCATGAGGTATAACATTCTTTCCGAGTAGTTAAATCTCATATTGTTTGCTATCTAGATTTTATGGACGATCCTTGGTTCTAGTCGGTGTTGCGAAGCCCGTAAAAATCATTTTTTTTACAATTTCTGCCTCCCCGCGAACATATGGGGTGCGCGACATCGACTTACATTTACGTTCTTCTGCCAAATTTCATAATCGTGGGAGGCAGCGATGGCAAGAAGGATCCGAATGGATTTGAGCATAACCACTGGAGAAAAGGTTTCATTATAGTCCAAACCAGGTCTATGATGAAAATCTTTTGCAACAAGTCTAGCCTTATAGGTTTCAACCTGTACATCTATACAAATATTCTTTCTGATGATCCATTTGCAGCCTACGAGTTTTATCCTTTCTGGAGCAATGTCCAAAGTCCATTCTTTGTTAGTGTACATGGACTTAATTTCGGTCCGCATTGCATCCAGCCATTTTACCGAGTCTCTGCTCTGAATAGCTTGCTGGAAGCTAGTTGGCATATCATCGTCGATGATGCAATCCTCTCTATCTCCGTTTATGAGAAAATCGTAGTATCTCTCAAATGGATGAGACTGCCTACTAGTCCTGCGGAGTGATGCGGGCATGTCCAGTTCACTTAAAACTTTTGTTTCCACCACACTTTCAGTAATAGCTTGCGGTTCTGGAATTTCTTCCAGTTCTATTGCGCTCCCACTTATCTCTTTTTCTAAAAATTAAATTTCCAAGAAGTGGGCATGACGAGAAACAAAAACCTTTTGTTCCTTTGCGTAATAGAAAAGATACCCCCTGGAGTTCTTTGGGTATCCCACAAACTTACACAGTACTGAGCGTGCCTCGAGCTTGTCCGCATGCTTCTTTTTTACAAATGCTGGACATCCTCATATCTTCAAATACTGAAGAAAGGGTTTCTTCCCACTCCACATCTGATATGGTGTGGTAGGCACAGTCTTGGTAGGAACCTTGTTCAATAGATATGCAGCTGATTCTAGTGCATAGCCCCAGAAGGATAACAGTAACTCAGCATTACTCATCATGGAACGTACCATATCTATTAAGGTTATGTTCCGTCTTTCCGATACACAGTTGTGTTGAGGTGTGTATGGAGAAGTAATCTGAGAGAGAGTTCCATTCTCTTTTAAGTGGTCCAGGAACTCAGCACTTAAGTATTCACCACCTCGATCAGATCTAAGTGTCTTGATAATTTTGCCGGTTTGTTTTTCCACTTAATTCTTATATTCCCGAAATTTTTCAAAGGCCTCGGATTTATGTTTCATCAAGAATACATGTCCATATCTTGAGAAATCATCCGTAAAAGTAATGAAATAGGAATAACCACTTCTTGCATGTGTAGACATTAGACCACACACATCGCAGTGTATAAGTCCCAAGAGCTCGCTCGCTCTTTCTCCGTATCTAGTGAATAAAGTCTTTGTCATCTTTCCTTTGAGACGTGATTGGCAAGTTGCATAGGACTGATATTCGAACTGATCCAAATTGTTAGTGATATAACCACTAGAGGCCATTATTGTATCATACTGGTTTGTATATTACATATTGGATGCTTGAGATATACACGGATCTAGAACAGTCTTGCTCGAAATAGTAGTATGTTAACTTGTTTATTTCTACCTCAATATGTGCATGTGTTTCTTTTAGCACATCGCTTATACATATTGGTAGAGCCCTTAAGATCTTTGCTTGATTACCAGCGTTATGATGGCAATCACACTAGTGGGAGCTGAGTAGTCTATAAGCACATCCTTATACATGTCCCTAGTCGTAGGATTATCGAAACGGGGCATCGATACTCCAGAGTAGACTAGTGTATACGCTTCTCATCTCAGCAGGGGAGATGGTCTGTCCAACAGCCATTAGTATGTCGTACTAGAAATAGTATGCAGGTGCTCATTGGGTTATGAGTACACTGGACAGGACTCGTGAGAGCTATTGTTGGGTATTATACCTATTGTCGGATAGCTGTTCCTAGGTGACATGAGCACAGCTTAGTCCGTAGACTTGATACTGCTACTTCGCCTCATGTGCATTCCTACTGTTCCTAGATCGCTGCCCTACCATGGCTCAAAGGAGTCATACAAACAAGTAGTAGTTGGGTGCAGTCCCGAAGCACTTGAAGGCAGTGGCGGTTAGATATGATTCGTCTCTCCCGGTATTGGGGGTTGATATCGCGTTGTGTTCGGAAAGCCATTACACAAAGTCCCTGGCTAGGGCATGCAAGACTTACTGGTAGGTACTCCAGTAGTTTCTCAGGGTGTTTTGGGCTACACTCTGACATGACTTATTGCACTATTAGGGGTCTGACGGCTGCTACCCCCTAGGCCCGATATGTGATACTCTTAGACGAGCAGACCGGACTGTACGGAGATTGTCACAGATAGGCTTAGTAAGAGTTCGGATGAGTTTTCTCATCGGCTTTCTTATCGACAGATACCTGGGTAGCCGTTACGTGCAGCTAGTACCGCTGACGTGCTTGTGGTTAAACCTACTACCAGCATAGTGTCGAGTATTCAGAGTCCCACACAGAGGGTTTCCCTGCATCGGGCAAAAGACGTAGAGGTCGTATGGTTTTATGACAGGGTTTGATCACGTACGTGTACTTATGCACGGATGATGATTCAGACAGATAATACAAGTGGGCATTGGTTTAAGCCGGATCCTAGTATTATATTGATGGATTATTTTCGTCTCTTTGTATTCGTATTTTTTGGAATACGGATACGGTCATGTATATACGGATGAGGGGCATTCTTGTAATTTGCTCAAGATTTCTTCTAGAAGAAGACACCTCATTTATTGGTTTTTCCATTTAGCTTAATGGATAATGAGGTGGAGGATGAAGTGTTATTTGACAAAAGAAGAGGCATGGCTACTTGGTGACTCATGGGGTGACTCACTTGAGGATTATTGAAGCATCCTAAATTCAATTATTATAGAATTATCATTTTCTTCAATATCTCTCAAGATTTAGCCATCCTTACTCATTCATCACTTGAACACTTTCTCTCCTCCAAAGCTCCTTCTTCTTCCTCTAAACCTACATTTCTCATGTGTTGAGAAACCTAGGGTATTTAGAGACAAACTAATCCATATTCACTCTCTACATCATCTAGGACATCTAGTTTAGCTAACTAGGAGCCTTAATTAGCTCGGATTTGAGGTTGGAGCTCGGACTATAGACTCTCGGGTGGACTGCCTTTGACTTGAGAGGATCGACGAGGAGGCCCAATCCGTGTACGATCAGAGAAGCCTATGATGATGAGGAGGACAGCAAGAAAACGCGTAGAACATGGTTCTGAGAGGTATAACTTTCTATCCGAGTAGTTAACCTCGTACAGTTTTGCTAGCAAGGGTTTATGGTCGATCCTGGGTTCAAGTCGATGTTGCGAAGCCCGTAAAAATAATTTTTTCCGTATTCCACCTCGCCGCGAACCTGCGGGGTGCGCGAAATCAACTTACAGTAGTATCAGAGCCTCTCCATAATCCTTAGATAGCTTGTAACGACGTTTAAAATCCGTCGTTTTTGTCGCGCACGGACTGCCGACAAAAACAGAACCGAAAAAGTTGTTTTAAGATGTTTCCACATCTCGCGGGCTCACGGTTTGAACTGAGAAGCCGTGGGGTAGACCATGGGCACCCCGGCGATACCTCCGGGGGGACCAATGGCCGGCCCCACCCCCCAAGGCCACCACAAGGTGGCCTTGGGGGTGGTGACCCAAGAACACCACAAAATGGTGCTCTCGGGTCTGCCTCCTCTTGGGGGCCACCTCGTGGTGGCCTCCGATGGTAGGTAGACCCTCGAGGCCCCCAGATCGACAGTTAATTTTTCCCCCTCACCTCCGCAAAGGTTCAGACGGGTTTCGAGTTCGTTTCTTCCCGGATTGGCTTAAAACGATTTTTTTGGTAACTTTAGTGGATAGTTTTTCATGGTTTTGAAAAATTAGTTTCGTTCACAAATTGTTCGCGGATTTTATAACATCGTGGGTTACTTTACAAGCTTTCTGATGGATATATGTGTTTGTAAACCTCCACTAATTGCTATACGTCGATTAGTTGGGGATTGCACATATCTGTATTGTGATGGTTTGTGGATATGAACATTATTGGATTGTCGTGATGGAATAGCGGGGGGATGTGAGAAGAGTGTTTTCTTTTCTTTCATTCGATGTAAAATTTGTAAAGTGATGTAATATTATTTTATGGGGCACATCCGGGTTGAGGTTGTAGCTACCGGTGTATTATTTCTTTTACTATTTTCTGCTCCTAGGATAGATCCAAGGTGGGGTGCACAAACTACCGGGTTCTTAAAGTGCCGAGTGGCCTACTCATTTTATTGAGGGAGGCTGCTTCACTTCGAGAATTTGGCGCGTAGTTTGCCACACCTGTAGGGATCTAGGGTGGGGTTTGGCTATTCATCACGACCGTGGAATCCATCTTTCGTTACAGGGTTAAACGAAATGCGGAATTCCTAGTATATCTAAATGTTCATCTGTGATCTGGAATACCTATTTTTGCGTGAGATGAATGGATATTATATATATGCTATATAGTATACGTTTCCTATGTTTTTCACCCGCGCTAGTCCAGCCCCCGCTCTGGCGTTAGTTAAGTAACCTAACACTGTTAGACGGGGCCCAGTGGCGAATGCGGATGTCATAAGCGTATGTGGTATTTTCGTTTCTTTCTACAATGGTAGGTGTAAATGATGGGACTGCATTATATGATTAATTCAAAGCAAACAAACCAAAGCTGAATCGTTGGAACAATTTTAAAACCACTTGGTTTTTTTCCTAAAAGAAAACTTTTAAATGCGGAGCTTAAACCACTCCTTTAAAAGCTATCAGGTTCGTTCGATTAAATCAAGTTCATTACGTTCACAGTTTCGCAAAAACCATTCATCGCCCTCCGTCATTTCAGATGGGTATTCAGTAGTATCCAAGCTATGTATTTCGACCTTCGCCAAGGCATAGTGATTGGTAGCTGCTGGGTATTCATCTGTAGTATAGATAGATGCGTTGGTTTGGGACAGTTATACTACTATTTTGGCCTTCATCAAGGGTATGTACGGGTGGGTTCAAATTAACCTGGACAATTACGGGTAGAACTTGACTTGCAACTTATGATATGTTGGTCTTCATCAAGGTCATAAGAGCTTGGGGAAAAAATCCACATCGGGAGTTTCTATGGAAACTGAAACTTGCTAGTGTTGCATACCATTTGGAGTGTGATAATTTTGGTATGATTCCTTCAAGATTATTGCACAATGATATTTTGATCCGGATCCTACTGTGAGTATTCGCTACTCTCGGGAGATTTTTTCACTAAACCAATCAATGCTATAAACCAAGTAGGTGTCTAAAACGGAGTTAGCGGGGCTACGCTTCCAGGGAAAAGAGGTTATGTAATTAAGGAACTTCTCGATATCGTTGGAAAACCTCCTTCGAAGTACCAACACCAGCATGGCCGAAAGGTTAAGCATGAATTGTAGGGTGAGATTAATCCTGACTAATTCTTCTTTTATGATTTGAGGAAGGATTTGAGATACAGTGGGAGCCATCCTGTTTAGATAAACTAATAACCAATCTAAACTTACAAGAAAATCATGCTAAGTGTTCTCTCTCTCTCTTAATTGCAGCGACCAGGTGACCAGACTTAGGTTATTGGCAAAGGTTTGTCCAGATGTCCATTACCTATGACAAGTTGGGCCACCTCCTTACTACTAAAGCCCCCGCCGTCCCAGGTCTAGTTTCTACCGTCACGGATGTTGATATCCGTAAGACAAGGGAAAAAGACTGTGCGGATGCCAAGTGCCTCGTGTTGGCCTCAATGGATAGTGAACACCAGAGGCAGCACGAGAAGATGGACTTAGCTTCTATCTTCCTCCAAAACAAAGATTTATATGGAGACCAATCTCGCATCACAAGATATGAGACCTAGAAGGAATTGCTTCAAGCGAGGTTGGCTGTCGTGTCATCTGTAGGGGACCACGCCCCTACAATGATCGGCTATATTAAAGAGCTCACGGACCGGGAGACCACGTTGGAGAACGAGTTATGTACTAACTTGATTCTACAGTCCCTACCTTCTACATACACCCTGAAGGAAACTAGGGAGACGCCCGCTATGCTTATTGGGGAATCTTCCTCTTCTAAATCTAAGGAGAAAGCCAAGGGGGAGAAGAAGAAGGCCTCCACCAAGCCGATAGGCGGTGTAAGTGAGGTAGAAGGAAAGGGCAGGGCAAAAGTTTCGGGGCTAACAGTAGGGAAGGAGGATTGTTCTTATTGTCATGAGAAAGGGAATTGGCAAAAGGAATGCAGGGCTAGGAAAGCCAGATTCCAGAATCCAAAGCACGTTGTGACTTCGGCTTCGGGTGTGTTTTTGATTGAAAACTGTCTGTCAATTAACTCTACTTCCTGGGTATTATATACTTGATCAGGATCATATATCTACAATTCATTTCAGGTTTTGAGACATCGTAGAGTTATCAGGGCAGGTGATATGATTCTCAGGGTTGCTAACGGAATAAGCATGGATGTTGTATCCGTAGGGGAATATCACCTTGGATTGACAAGTGGACAGATATTGATTTTACGTGACTATTTGTGTGTACCTAGTCTAGCTTGTAATATCATATCTGTATCTTTACTTTCTAAAGAAGGATATGATTTTACATTTGTAAGCGATGTGGTCCACATCCACCTAAATCAAGCTTTGATTGGGTCAGGTACACTAGATAACAGTATATACGTATTAAATCAAGCTCAGGTTTTCAACGTCCAGAACACACATAAAAGAAAGTCTCCAGAATTAAATAAGGCTTTCTTGTGGCATTGTATACTGAGTCACATCAATGAAACATAGTTGACAAAGTTACATAAAGAGGGATATTTGGATCCGTTCGAATATCAGTCTTATGCAACTTGTCAATTATGTGTCAATGCAAAGATGACAAAGACTCCGTTCAAATGGACACGGAGTAAGAGAGAGCGAGCTCTTAGGACTCATACATAGCGATGTGTGTGGTCCAATGTCTACACATGCAAGAAGAGGTTATTCCTATTTCATTACTTTTAAGGATGATTTCTCTAGGTATGGACATGTCTTCTTGATGAAACATAAATCAGAGGCCTTTGAGATATTCCGAGAATATAAGAATGAAGTAGAAAAACAAACATGCAAAAATATCAAGACACTGAGATCTAATCAAGGTGGTGAATACTTAAGTGCCGAGTTCCTAGATTACTTAAAAGAGAATGAAATTCTCTCCCAGCTTAGTCCTCCATACACACCTCAACACAACTGTGTATCGGAAATACGGAAGATAACCTTAATGGATATGGTACGTTCCATGATGAGTAATGTTGAGTTACCTCTATCCTTCTTGGGCTATACACTAGAATCAACTGCATATCTATTGAACAAGGTTCCTACCAAGACGGTGCCTACCACACCATATCATATATGGAGTGGGAAGAAACCCCCTCTTCAGTATTCGAAGATATGGGGATGTCCAGCATTTGTAAAAAAGAAGCATGCAGACAAGCTCGAGGCACGCTCAGTACTGTGTAAGTTTGTGGAATACCCAAAGAACTCCAGGGAGTATCTTTTCTATTACGCAGAGGAACAAAAGGTTTTTGTTTCTCGTCATGCCCACTTTTTAGAGAATCAAGCACAATAGAACTAGAAGAAATTCCAGAACCACAAGCTATTACTGAAAGCTTGGTAGAACCAGAAGTTTCGAAAGAACAGGACATCCCCGCGCCACTCCGAAGGAGCAGTAGGCAGTCTCATCTGCCCGAGAGATACAACGGTTTTCTCATAGACAGGGATAGAGAGGATTGCATCATTGACAATGATGAGCTAACGAGCTTCCAGAAAGCCATTCAGAGCAGTGACTCGGTAAAATGGCTGGATGCAATGCAGACCGAGATGGAGTCCATGTACACCAACAAAGTATGGACTTTAGACATTGCTCCAGAAGGGGAAAAACCCGTATGCTGCAAATGGATCTTCAGAAAGAAAATTGGTGTAGATGGACAGGTTGAAACCTAAAAGGCTAGACTTGTTGCAAAAGGTTTTCGTCAAAGACCTAGTTTGATCTATGATGAAACCTTTTCTCCAGTGGCTATGCTCAAATCCATTCGGATCCTTCTTGCCATTGCTGCCTTCCACGATTATGAAATTTGGAAAATGGACGTAAAGACCGCTTTTCTTAATGGACATTTAGATGAGTGCGCCTATATGGATTAGCCAGAGGGTTTCAATCAGAGTGGGAGTAGCGGGAAGGTGTGCAAGTTGCTTAAATCCATTTATGGATCAAAGCAGGCATCGCGGAGTTGGAACATATGTTTTGATGAGACGGTCAAAGAATTCGACTTTATCAAAAATCTAGATGAACCATGCATCTATAGTAAGATTGTAGCGAGAACTATGGTATTCCTCTTCTTGTACGTGGATGAAATTCTCTTGATAGGAAATGACATTCCTATGCTACAATCAGTCAAAAGATTCTTGTCACAGAGGTTCTCCATGAAAGACTGGGTGATGCCTTCTACATTCTGGGGATCAAGATCTATCGTGATAGATCTAAGAGGACGTTGGACTTTTCCAGTCCAGGTACATCGACGCCATACTAAAGAGATTTAGTATGGAAGATTCAAAGCACGGTAATCCACCGTCTTATCACGGAATCACCCTCTCCAAAGTGATGTCTCCCAAGACTGATTTGGATAGGGCTCGAATGTCGATATAACCTACGCTTCTACGGTAGGCTCTATAATGTATGTGATGTTGTGTACCAGACCAGATGTTGCTTACGCACTTAGCGTGGTAAGCCGGTATCAGTCAAACCCACGAAGAACCACTGGATAGCAGTAAAGAACATTCTCAAGTACCTGAGAAGATCTAAAGAGATGTTCTTGGTGTACAGTGGAAAAGACCTCTAGATTGAGTCCTTTGCTGACTCCAGCTTCCAGAGTGACAAGGATTACTCCAAGTCCATGTCGGGTTATGTCTTTACCCTTAATGGAGCGACGGTCTATTGGAAGAGCTCCAAGCAGGACACTATTGCTGACTCGACGATGGAAGCGAAGTATATCGCTGCTTAGGAGGCCGCGAAAGAAGCAGCCTGGATGAGGAAGTTCCTAACAGAACTTCAGGTGGTTCCATCCATTGTAGATCCAATACCTCTGTATTGTGACAACAACGGCGCTATAGCTTTAGCGAAGGAACCCAGGTCCCATCAGAAGTCCAGACATATCTTGAGGCGGTACCACCTGATCAGGGAGATCATTGATCGCCGGGAGATCGAGGTGTAAAGAGTAGAAACGAAGAACAACACTGCAGATCTACTCACAAAGGCCATCCCTCTGACACAGTTTGAGAGGCTATTCGAGATGAAAGGTCTGCGATATTCTAATACATGTCCTTAGTGCAAGTGAGAGATTGTTAGTGATATATACTCTAGAGGCCATTATTGTATCATTCTGGTTTGTATATTACATATTGGAAGCTTGGGATATACACGGATATAGTAACAATCTTGCTCAAAATAGTAGTATGATACCTGGTTTATTGCAACCTCAATATGTGCATGTGTTTCTTTTAGCATCTCGCTTAAACATATTAATAGAGCCTTTAGGATCTTTGCTTGATTACAAGCGTTGTGATGGCAGTCATGTTAGTTGTATGTATGCCCTAGAGGCCAGTATTGTACAGAAGATGTATATTATATTGGATGCTTGGACATATATAGAGATGACTTTCTTGCTCGATATGATAGTATGCTATCTGGTTACTCTTTATCTTAACATGTACACTTGTCTCTTTAAACTGTCTTATAGTTACATGTTGATAAAGCCCTTAGGATGTGTACTTGACTACCTGGACTATGATGCAGATCATACTAGTGGGGATATGGTAGTCCATAAGTACATCCTTCAAGGTCCCTAGTCGTGGGTGTATCGAGACGGGGCATCGATATACCAGTGTAGACTAGCGTATACGCTTCTCGACCCATGAGATGGGCGATGGATGATCCCATATCCATTGGTGTTTGACATCAGAGATGGTATACGGGTACTCAGTGGAGACTGGGTACACTGGACGGACTCGCCGAGAACTCCCAGATGGTATTATACCTCACGTCAGATGGCAGTTCTCAGGTGACACTTGTACAGGTTAGTCTATAGACCCGAGATCGTCATAGAGTCTTGTGTGATTCCTACTGTACTTTGATCTCCACCTTACCACGTCTATGAGGGCATGCAAAACGGTGGTCTTTGGGTACAGTCCCGAGTCACATGGAGGCAATGAGCGATAGGAGGGGTTTCGTCTCTCCCGGTATTGGGGGTTGATGTTGCGCTGTGCTTGATTGGCCGTAACAGGGAAGTCCCTGGCCAGGGCTGATCAGAGATTTGCTGGTAAGTGTTACCAGTAGTTTCTCGACCTATTATGAGCCTCACATCGGCACGACTTATCGGTTATTGGGGTCTGACGTATACCACCCCTAGACTTGATATGCGACATATCAGACGAACAGACCGGACTGTACGGTAAGTGTTACTGGTTGGATTCACAGGAGTATGAGCGGGGTAGCTCGTCGATCTTCTGATCGCTCAATACCCGGATGGCCGTTACGTTTAGCAGACCGCTTGCGGCTTGTAGGTGCTTGATATGATCATCATCTGCTACCGGCGTATTGACGAGTCATTAGAGTCCTACACAGAGGTTTCCTGGCTCAAGCAAAACGAAATAGGAGCGCATATGAGATATGTACAGGACCAAGAATAATGCGAGTATGTGATACCGTATTTCATTCTCGCGATGGATGTATCGATTGGTTATATTTGATATAACCTAGATATCGAATCAAGGATTGATTCGATAAGCCGATACATAGGATACTAGTCGGTTATATGCGATATGACCGGATCGTTAAATCAAGTGTTGATTTAATGATTTAAAGTATAATTATATATTTGATATATTACTTTTTATTAGCTAGTATTAGTTCATTTTAAATGGATTTTCTCACTTGATGTGCAAGAAGTATATGTGATATACTTTTGTGCACATATTTGTATCATGTTTGATGATACTTGATCATTTGGTTAAGTGTAAAGAATTAAACCATGGTTAAGAGATGATTAGGGTTTTGCTTTTTCATTTATTTATTTATTTATTTATTTGGAAAAGATAAAGATGAGAATGGTGGCTTTCTTTGTTTCTTATTGAAGCTTCATGAAGCTTTGACTTAGTCACCATTCTTGTCTCATGCTTAACCTTAACCATTTGAACTAACCCTAGTTCATTCTCTACACTTAACTATGGTTAAGATTATGATAAGTATTCATTTTCTTTTTCATTTTGAAAAGACTTATCATAATTCTAGCTTCATCTTCTTCTTCATCTTCAAAATGAAAACTTGATGCCATCAATGGCAACTTGAGTAAAAGTGAGAGAAATCCAATTCTAAAGTGAACCCACCTCCTATTTCTTCATCCTCTACCTCTTGCCAAGTGGTTTTGGGTGTTTTCTTCACAAGTTTCACAACTTGGTGCAGTCAGATCTTGAACTTGTGAAACCTCGACGTAGATCATCTTCGGCGCGAAACCGACGACCTTGCCCGCTCGTTTTTTTCCGATGAAGCCGACGATCGAGTCTAGGATTCGAGATGGACAGCGAGAGGACGCCTACGTGGAGCTAAGGAAGTGGAGAACCGGATCTACAAAGGTTGTAGCCTCTCTCCTTTAGTTAAGTTGTTAACTAGTTTAGTTTTTCGCCTAGATTTCTAGTCAACGATCCGTATTAGGGTTTCTCGGCACCCGTAAAATTTGAAATTGGCATGGTTGATGCCTTGTGAGACCTCTTGAGAGTGCCTAGGAACCCTACAGTGGTATCAGAGCCTAGCTAGAGCCTTAGGCGAAGTCTAGACGACGTTGGAAACCCGAACGAACCCGAAACCCTAAAACCCAAGTGCTCTCTGGACATTTTCTAAAAACTGGGATTTTTCAAGATTAAAAATGCTTAAAAAATTCAGCAGGGAATTCTAAGAATTACGGTGCAAATTTTTTCCAATGAACAGTATATTGTGCGGCGGAACCGCGGCAGAAGCATGGCTTCTGCGGCGGTTCCGCGGCCTACTGATGACGTCAGCCCTCCTCCTTTGCACAGTAATTCATCATTTCAGCAGCTGAGTTTTATGGGTATTTTTAATATTTATTCAAGAGTTGAATTTTCTGGGGTGTTTTAGAGCTTCGATGTTTCGATCGGATTATCAAATTTCGTCTTTGTGTATTTCCGGATGACTTTAGAATATGTTAAAAAGTTCGACCGGATATAAATACCCAACTTTTCCCCTGCCGGAAAATTTCCAAGTGTTGGATTTTTCTGTGGTTTAAGGACGTTCTGAGTAGTGCAAGTAACGCGATGGTCCCTCTAGAAGACAACAAACCTTAACTCGATTATGTGACCGTCTTGAACTGCCCTTTGAACCTTCGGGTTTGGGGCAGTACGGCGTGCCATATGTGAGGCGTTGGCTTGACCCTTCTATGGCTGGACCGTTGGTACTGAGGCATGAAGTGAATATCTTTGAACCTATTTCATGTGTTGAACGGTTTCCGGAAAACTTGGGTGTTCGAATGTTCGATCGGAAAGTTTAATATATTCTATTTATCCGGAATGGGATACAATAATTGGAATTCACAAACAGTTATGAGATAACTGAATGAATGTTATAAATCTAGCGGTTTAGTTTCACTTGATATTGAAAAGAGTTTTCGATAATGAGACTAAAATGCGGGGTTTATAACTGTTAGGCATGTGATGTCTAAGTATTTCATTTTGATTAGGCATGTGATGTCTAAAGAGGTTGCGGATTCTAACTGTTGTAGTTTTACACTTTCTTTTCTGTGACCGTAAGTGTAATATGTGATATCGCCGGTTTCGTTGCTATATGTCAACGACAATTGGGATGCGCATATTTACTTACGTTGATGACATGTGATGTTGTGTGTTGCTGGATATGTTATATTGGATTGTCGTGTTCGAATAGCCGGGGGTTTTTATGTGAGATGAGTGTTTTTCATTTTCATTCATGTAAAAACTTGTATGTAATATTCTTTTATTTGGGGCACTTCCAGGTTGCGGAAGTTGTCACCATTTGTATATTATTTACTTTTCCGCATTAGGATAGACCCAAGGAGGGGAGCACAAGTAACCGGGTTCTAGGGTCCAGTGGGAGACCATCTCGAGGAGTCGAGTCCGGGTCTCCTAACCCTAGAATTGGTAGGGTTGCTTGCAGCTCTCGTAGGGGTCTAGGGGTGTGGGATTGGCTATTCATCACGACCGTGGAATCCGTGTTTTATACTGGCTCGTATTGAAAACACGGACGTCCTAGTATATCCAATGTTTCATATGTTTCTTCTGCTGCGATATCTGTGATGTGATCATGTGATGTTCTCTGATAGATACAGTATATAGTATATATGATATATTATACAGACGTTACTTATGTTTTGCACCCGCACTAGCCCTGCCCTGCTCTGTCGTTAGTTACCTAACCTAACGGTGCACGAGGGGACATCGAGGCGAATGCGGATGGCATAAGTGTACGTCGTATTTATCTGTGATGTTTAGTTATTTAAATGATGGGACTTCATTAATGTGATTAATGAAATAAAAGAAACCAAAAGATGTTGTGGAATCAAATTTTAAATAAAACAGGTAGCTACAGTTCTTGCTTTGCATAGCGGTATATATGATATACCCTGCACCTTATTCGATGAGGAAAGGACCGAGATCCCTTCTCCGGGAGTGACTCCTTTAGCAATAACTGGAAGATGCTATACACTCGGTTTGTTTTTGATTGCTTCTATAGTTTCTGCTTTGCACAGCGATATATATGATATATCCCGCACCTCATTCGACGAGGAAAGGGCCGACGATCCCTTCACCGGGAGTGACCCCTTTAGCAAAACTGGAAAAGCCTCAAAATCACTCCATTTCAAAACTTCATTTGATTCTACAACGATATCAAGTTCATTACGCAATAGGTTTTCAGAAAAACTTGTCGTAGCCCTCCGTCATTTCAGATAAGTCCTGTTTAGTATTCGTGCTGCGTTTGTTGACCTTGTCAAGGCGCAGTGTGCGGTAGCTAACCAGTATTTATCTGCTTATGCATATAATGCAGATTGAGTTAGGGTAGTCGTACGGCCTTGTTGACCTTGTCAAGGGTCGTGCGGGCCGGTTTAATTCAATCAAGAAATGACGGGTTGAACTTGACTTACGGTCTATGGTTTGTTGACCTTGTCAAGGTCATAGATCGTTTGGGGCAAAAGCATTATCGGGAATTTCAAGTGTTGAAATTTGCAATGAGATTGCATACCTTCTATTAGATAGTTGGATCCCGATACCCACTGCGAGTAAGAGTTACTCCTGGGAGAGTTTTACACATTACAATTAGCCGATCAAGTAGGTGTCTAGAAAGGTGTCAACGGGGTTACGCCTCTGGGAAAACGAGGTTTACAGTAATTAGGTTCGTGCGAAAGCACGGGGGACCTCCCTCAAAGTACCGACACTGGCCTGGCTGAAATATTGGCGAACTTGTAGTGTGTAATTAATCCCGGCTAGTCTTTCCTTTTAGGGTTTGAAGGAAAATTTGATAAAAACAGTGGGAGCCATCCTGATTAGATAAGATAATAACCAATCTGATCTTGCACGAGCATACGCTAAAGTGTTTTCTTCTCTCTCTCTCCAGGTAGCGACCATTTCATGCCTTAATAAAGATAATAATATGGATGTATTGACCGAACCCGCATGTTATACTGCGCTGGGGAACGTTGGTTCCGTTCTTTCCTATAAGAGTTACAGGACTGAACAGGATATAGGGGAATACCAGGATTCCCATGCCACCCGAATGAAGAAAGTACATGTTGATGCATTTTCTTCGGGTGTGTTCATTACAGAGAACTGTTTCTCCATTTGCTCCACGTCCTGGGTATTAGATACCGGGTCAGGATCCCATATATGTAATCAGTTACATGGGCTTAAGAAAGGTAGAGAACTTGGAGAAGGTGATAAAGACATAAGAGTTGGAAATGGTGCAATTGTTGCAGCTAAGACTGTCGGGGAATATCACCTTGTATTACCAACTGGTAATACATTGGTTCTGAACGAATGTTATTACATGCCGAACCTGATATGCAACATTATATCGGTTTCTTTATTGAGTAAAGAGGGATATAATTTTGTATTAGAGGATAATGTTATGAACATTTTCCGTAACCAAAAGTTAGTTGGATCAGGCACGTTGTGCAATGGCATTTATGTTCTAAACCAATCAACAGTTCTGAGTATAACAAACACACACAAGAGGAAGAGTTCAGAACTGAACGAATCCTTCTTGTGGCATTGTAGACTGGGTCACATCAATGCGACACGACTGGCTAAGTTGCATAAGGATGGATATTTGAAACCATTCGAATTTTCATCTTATGACACTTGCCAGTCATGTCTCAAAGGCAAGATGACCAAAACTCCGTTTACGGAACACGGAGAAAGAGTTACCGAACTCTTGGGACTCATACATAGTGATGTATGCGGTCCCATGTCTACACATGCCAGGGATGGTTCTTCGTACTTCATTACATTCAATGACGATCTCTCTAGATTCGGATATGTGTTCCTGATGAAACACAAATCAGAAGCTTTTGAGAAATTTAGAGAATATAAACAAGAAGTCGAGAACCAAACCGGAAGAAGTATTAAAATGCTTCGATCTGATCGAGGAGGTGAATACTTGAGCAATGAATTCCTGGACTTCCTAAAAGAGAATGGGATTCTCTCTCAGCTGACTCCTCCATATACACCACAGCACAACGGTGTATCTGAACGGAGGAACCGCATCCTATTGGATATGGTGTGCTGTATGATGAGCACAGCTGAGTTACCTATTTCCTTTTGGGGATATGCACTGGAGACAGCAGCATACCTATTGAATCAAGTTCCATCTAAATCTATACCTACCACACCATATGAGATATGGAGTGGGAAAAGGCCATATCTTAAACGAGTTAAGATATGGGGTTGTCCAGCCTATGTCAAAAGACAAAATCCGGACAAGCTCGAGGCACGGTCAGTTCTTTGCAAGTTTGTGGGATATCCAAAGAACTCATATGGGTATTTTTTCTACCACAGTGAGGAACAAAAAGTGTTTGTTGCTCAACATGCCACCTTTTTAGAAAAGGAATTCCTTGAAAAAGAAATTAGTGGCAAAGTGGTAGAGCTGGAAGAAGTTCCAGATACACAAACCGTAACTGAAGATTTAGTGGAACCAGAAGATTCAGTAGCTCCCAATGAACCTCAGCCTCTCCGCCGATCTAGTAGGGTTCCTCGCCTGCCTGAAAGATACTACGGTTTTCTCATGGATGGAGGGAGCGAGGATTGCATCATGGAGGATGATGACCCAACTAGCTTCGAGCAAGCCATCAAGAGTAGGGACTCAGTGAAATGGCTGGATGCTATGCGGTCCGAGATGGAATCCATGTACACCAACAAAGTATGGACTTTGGAAGTTTCTCCTGAAGGGGTAAAACCCATTGGGAGCAAGTGGATCTTCAAGAAAAAACTTGGTGTAGATGGGAAAGTGGAGACTTTCAAAGCTAGACTTGTAGCAAAAGGTTTTCGTCAAAGACCAGGTGTGGACTATGACGAGACCTTTTCTCCAGTGGCTATGCTTAAATCCATCCGGATCATGCTTGCCATCGCTGCATATCATGATTACGAAATCTGGCAAATGGATGTTAAGACCGCCTTTCTAAATGGTGATTTAGAAGAGTGCGTGTACATGACTCAGCCAGAGGGCTTCGTAGACAGAGGGAGCAGCGGGAAGGTGTGCAAGCTGCTTAAATCCATTTATGGATTAAAGCAAGCATCGCGGAGTTGGAACATCTGCTTTGACGTCGTTATCAAAGAGTTTGATTTCGTCAAAAACCCAGATGAACCTTGTATTTACAAGAAGGTGGCAGAGAGTAAGGTTGTCTTCCTCGTATTGTACGTGGACGACATACTCTTGATAGGAAATGATATTCCTATGCTGTAATCGGTCAAACTCTTCTTATCACAAAGATTCTCAATGAAAGATCTTGGTGATGCCTCCTGCATATTGGGAATCAGGATCTATAGAGATAGATCCAAACGGATTTTGGGATTGTCCCAATCCAGGTACATTGACACCATACTAAAGAGGTTTAGTATGGAAGAATCCAAGCATGGGAACTTGCCCACGATCTCTGGAGTCACTCTCTCCAAAGAGATGTCTCCCAAGACTGATTTGGAGAGAGCTCGCATGCAAGGGATACCCTATGCTTTGGCTGTAGGCTCTATCATGTATGCGATGCTATGTACCAGACCCGATGTAGCATACTCACTAAGTGTAGTGAGCAGGTATCAAGCTGATCCTGGAGAGAGTCACTGGACAGCTGTGAAGAGCATTCTCAAGTACTTACGAAGGACTAAAGAGATGCTCTTGGTGTATGGTAACGGAGAACTCCAAGTGGAGTCCTTTACCGATTCGAGCTTCCAGAGTGATAAGGACGACTCTAAGTCGCAGTCGGGTTTTGTCTTTATCCTTTACGGAGGGGCGGTTAGCTGGAAGAGTTCCAAGCAGGAAACCGTGGCAGACTCGACGATGGAGGCTGAATACATCGCTGCCAACGATGCTGCTAAAGAGGCTGTCTGGATCAAGAAGTTCATTACTGAACTTGGAGTGGTTCCATCCATTGAGCATCCAATACCTTTGTATTGCGATAACAATGGAGCGGTGGCATTGGCCAAGGAACCCAGGTCCCATCAGCGATCCAGGCATATTCTGAGGCGGTATCACCTGATCCGGGAGATAGTTGATCGCCGAGAGATCGAGGTCAGGAGGGTTGACACGAAGAACAACACGGCGGATCCACTCACGAAGGCCATTCCCCAGATACAGTTTGAGAGACTCTTCGGGATGCTCGGTATGCGATACTACAGCAGCTGGCCCTAGTGCAAGTGGGAGATTGTTAGTTGTATGTATGCCCTGGAGGCCAGTATTGTACAGATGATGTATATTATATTGGATGCTAGGACATATATAGAGATGACTTTCTTGCTCGATATGATAGTATGCTATCTGGTTACTCTTTATCTTAATATGTACACTTGTCTCTTTAAACTGTCTTATAGTTACATGTTGATAAAGCCCTTAGGATGTGTACTTGACTACCTGGACTATGATGCAGATCATACTAGTGGGGACATGGTAGTCCATAAGTACATCCTTCAAGGTCCCTAGTCGTGGGTGTATCGAGACGGGGCATCGATATACCAGTGTAGACTAGCATATACGCTTCTCGACCCATGAGATGGGCGATGGATGATCCCATATCCATTGGTGTTTGACATCAGAGATGGTATACGGGTGCTCAGTGGAGACTGGGTACACTGGACGGACTCGCCGAGAACTCCCAGATGGTATTATACCTCACGTCAGATGGCAGTTCTCAGGTGACACTTGTACAGGTTAGTCTGTTGACCCGAGATCGTCATAGAGTCTTGTGTGATTCCCACTGTGCTTTGATCTCCACCTTACCACGTCCATGAGGGCGTGCAAAACGGTGGTCTTTGGGTACAGTCCCGAGTCACATGGAGGCAATGAGCGATAGGAGGGGTTTCGTCTCTCCCGGTATTGGGGGTTGATGTTGCGCTGTGCTTGATTGGCCGTAATAGGGAAGTCCCTGGCCAGGGCTGATCAGAGATTTGCTGGTAAGTGTTACCAGTAGTTTCTCGACCCGTTTTGAGCCTCACATCGGCACGACTTATCGGTTATTGGGGTCTGACGTATACCACCCCTAGACTTGATATGCGACATATCAGACGAACAGACCGGACTGTACGGTAAGTGTTACTGGTTGGATTCACAGGAGTATGAGCGAGCTAGCTCGTCGATCTTCTGATCGCTCAATACCCGGATGGCCGTTACGTTTAGCAGACCGCTTGCGGCTTGTAGGTGCTTGATATGATCATCATCTGCTACCGGCGTATTGACGAGTCTTTAGAGTCCTACACAGAGGTTTCCTGGCTCAAGCAAAATGAAATAGGAGCGCATATGAGATATGTGCAGGACCGAGAATAATGCGAGTATGTGATACCGTATTTCATTCTCGTGATGGATGTATCGATTGGTTATATTTGATATAACCTAGATATCGAATCAAGGATTGATTCGATAAGCCGATACATAGGATACTAGTCGGTTATATGCGATATGACCGGATCGTTAAATCAAGTGTTGATTTAATGATTTAATGTATAATTATATATTTGATATATTACTTTGCATTAGCTAGTATTAGTTCACTTTAAATGGATTTTCTCACTTGATGTGCAAGAAGTATATGTGATATACTTTTGTGCACATATTTGTATCATGTTTGATGATACTTGATCATTTGGTTAAGTGTAAAGAATTAAACCATGGTTAAGAGATGATTAGGGTTTTGCTTTTTCATTTATTTATTTATTTGTTCATTTATTTATTTGGAAAAGATAAAGATGAGAATGGTGGCTTTCTTTGTTTCTTATTGAAGCTTCATGAAGCTTTGACTTAGTCACCATTCTTGTCTCATGCTTAACCTTAACCATTTGAACTAACCCTAGTTCATTCTCTACACTTAACTATGGTTAAGATTATGATAAGTATTCATTTTCTTTTTCATTTTGAAAAGACTTATCATAATTCTAGCTTCATCTTCTTCTTCATCTTCAAGAATGAAAACTTGATGCCATTAATGGCAACTTGAGTAAAAGTGAGAGAAATCCAATTCTAAAGTGAACCCACCTCCTATTTCTTCATCCTCTACCTCTTGCCAAGTGGTTTTGGGTGTTTTCTTCACAAGTTTCACAACTTGGTGCAGTCGGAGCTTGAACTTGTGAAACCTCGATGTAGATCATCTTCGGCGCGAAGCCGACGACCTTGCCCGCTCGTTTTTCCGATGAAGCCGACGATCGAGTCTAGGATTCGAGATGGACAGCGAGAGGACGCCTACGTGGAGCTAAGGAAGTGGAGAACCGGATCTACAAAGGTTGTAGCCTCTCTCCTTTAGTTAAGTTGTTAACTAGTTTAGTTTTTCGCCTAGATTTCTAGTCAACGATCCGTATTAGGGTTTCTCGGCATCCGTAAAATTTGAAATTGGCATGGTTGATGCCTTGTGAGACCTCTTGAGAGTGCCTAGGAACCCTACAAGTCACACTAGTGGGAGGTGGGTAGTCTATAAGAACATCCTCATACAGGTCTCTTGTCGTAGGATTATCGAGACGGGGCATCGATACTCCAGAGTAGACAAGTGTATACACTTCTCATCCCAGTAGGGGAGATGGTCTGTCCCACAGCCATTCGTATGCAGTACTAGAGATAGTATGCAGGTGCTCATTGGGTTATGAGTACACTGGACATGACTCGTACAGAGCTGCTGGTAGGTATTATACCTATGGTCGGGTAGCAGTTCTCAGGTGACATGAGTACAGCTTAGTCCGTTTACTTGACACTGCTACTTCGCCTCGAGTGTGTTCCCACTGTTCTTAGATCACTAGCCTACCATGGCTCAAAGGAGTCATGCAAATAGGTAGTAGTTGGGTGCAGTCCCGAAGCACTTGGAGGCAATGGTAGTTAGATAGGATTCATCTCTCCCAGTATTGGGGGTTGATATCGCACTGTGTTTGGAAAGCCATTACACAAAGTCCCTAGCCAGGGCAAGTGAGATTTACTGGTAGGTACTCCAGTAGTTTCGCAGGGTATTTTGGGCTACACCCTAACACGACTTATTGCGCTATTAGGGGGTCTGACAGTTACCACCACCTAGGCCCGATATGCGATACTCATAGACGAACAGATTGGACTGTACGAAGATTGTAATAGACAAGCCCAGTAAGAGTTCGAATGAGTTTGCTCATCGGCCTTTTTATCAACAGATCCTGGGTAGCCATTACATGCAGCTAGTACCGCTGACGTGCTTGTGGTTAAACCTTCTGCCAGCGTAGTGTCGATTCTTTAGAGTTCCACACAGTGGGTTTCCCTGCATCGGGCAAAAGATGTAAAGGCCGTATGGTTTTACGACAGGGTTCGATCACGTTTGTGTACTTGTGCACAGATGATGATTCGGATAGATAATACTAGTGGGCTTTGGTTTAAGCCGGATCCTAGTATTATATTGATGGATTATTTTCTTCTTTTTGTATTCGTAGATTTCTTCTAGAAGAAGACACCTCTTTTGTTGGGTTTTTCCATTTAGCGTAATGGATAATGAGGTGGAGGATGAGGTGTTATTTGACAAAAGAAGAGGCGTGGCTACTTGGTGAGTCATGGGATGACTCACTTGAGGACTATTGAAGCATGCTTGATTCAATTATTATTGAATTATCATTTGCTTCAATATCTCTCAAGACTTAGCCATCCTCATTCATTCATCACTTGAACACTCTCTCTTCTCCAGAGCTCCTTTTTCTTCCTCTAACCCTACATGTCTCATGTGTCGAGAAACCTACGGTATTTAGAGACAAACTAATCCATCTTCACTCTCTACATCATCTAGGATATCTAGTTTAGCGAACTAGGTGCCTTAGTTACCTCGGTTTTGAAGTTGGAGCTCGAACAATAGACTCTCGGGTGGATTGTCTTTAACTTGAGAGGACCGACGAGGAGGCCCGATTCATGTACGATCTGAGGAGCCTATGACGAGGAGGAGGATAGCAAGAAAACCTGAAAGACATGGTTCTGCGAAGTATAACTTTCTATCCAAGTAGTTAATCTCATACAGTTTTGTTAGTTAGGGTTTATGGTCGATCCGGGGTTCAAGTCGGTGTTGCGAAGCCCGTAAAAATTTGTTTTTGCTTATTCCGCCTCCCTGCGGACCCACGAGGTGCACGATATCGACTTACACAAATATCTCTCTTTATGTAACTTCTTCAATCGTATTTCATTGATGTGACCCAGTCTACAATTCCATAAGAAAGCCTGATTTAATTATGGAGACTTTCTTTTAAGTGTGTTCTGGACGTTGAAAACCTGAGCTTGATTTAACACGTATATCCCATTATCTAGGATAGCTGACCCAATCAAAACTTGATTTAGGTGGATATTTACAACATCGCTTACAAATGTAAAATCATAACCTTCTTTAGAAAGTAAAGATACAGAGATGATATTACATGTCAGACTAGGTACACATAAACAGTTGCGTAAGGTCAATCCTAGGTGATATTCCCCTACGGATACAGCGTACACACTCATTCCGTTAGCAACCCTGAGAGTCATATCACCTGCCTTGATAACTCTATGGTTTCTCAGAGCCTGTAATGAATTACAGATATGAGATCCTGATCCGGTATCTTGTACCCAGGAAGTAGAGTTAATTGACATACAGTTTTCAATCATCAACACACCCGATTCCGAAGCCACAACTTGCTTCGAATCCTGGTTTCTGGATTTCCAACCCATGCAGTCCTTCTGACAGTGCACTTTCCCGTGACAACAGAAATATCCTTCCTTCCTTACTATTAGCCCTAAAATTTCTGCCCTGTCTTTTCTCTCTACCTCAGTGCTCCTCAATTTATTAAGGAGTCCTGAAAGTGTAACTTCCTTCCCTTGAATTTTTAAATTCAAGATAAACTGGGAGTAGATTGAGGGGAGCGACTGAAGAATCAAGTTAATACATAACTCGTTCTCCAACGTGGTCTCATGGTCTGTGAGCTGTTCAATATAGCTAATCATCGTAAGGACATTGTTCTCTACAGATGACCCGATTGCCAACCTCGCATGAACAATTATCTTCGAGGTCTCATATCTTGCGATACGAGATTGCTCACTATATAAAACTTTGGTATGGAGGAAGATGGAAGCTAAGTCCATCTTCTCGTTCTGCTTCTGATGTCTACTATCCATTGAGGCTAACACGAGGCACTTGGCTCTCGCACAATCCTTTTCCCATGTCTTACAGATATGAACATCCGCGGCGGTGGAATCTGGAACTGGGACGGAAGGGGCATTAGTAGTAAGGACGTAGTTCAGTTTGTCATTGGTGCGTGCCATATGGACATTCCTTAGACAATCATTATTGTTTGGCCCAGTCAATTTATTATCTAGTAACCTAAGTCTGGTCATAATGGTCGCTGCAATTTGGAGAGAGAGAAGAAACACTAAGCATGATAATCTAGCAAGTTTAAACTGGTTATTAGTTTATCTAAACAGGATGGCTCCCACTGTTTCCTCGAATCCTTCCTCAAACCATAAAAGAAGAATTAGTCAGGATTAATCCCACTCTTACAATTCTTGCTTAACTTTTTAGCCAGGCTGTTGTCGGTACTTCGAGGGGATTTTCCAATGCTTTCGCAAAGTTCCTTAATTACATAACCTCTTTGCCCTGGAAGCGTAGCCTCGCTAACACCATTCTAGACACCTACTTAGTTTATAGAATTGATTGTTTAGTGAAAAAATCTCCCGAGGAGTAATCCTACTCATCCGTGGGATCGAGATCCAACTATCATTGTGTGGTGACCTAGATGGAATCCACTTTAGTCACCACACTCCAGAAGGTATGCTCAAACTAGAAGTTTCCTTTTTATTTGAAACTGCCAATGTGGATTTTTTCCCCATGATCTTATAACCTTGACGAAAGCCAACATATCAAAAGTCACATGTCAACTTCTACCCGTCATTGTCCAGGTTAATTTGAACCCACCCGTACATACCCTTGACGAAAGTCAACATAGTAGTATGACTGTCCCAAAACAACTCATCTATCTATGCTACATATGAATACCCAACAGCTACCAATCACTATACGTTGGCGAAGGTCAAAATACATAGCTTGAATACTACTTAATACCCATATGAAATGACGGAGGGCTACGAATGGTTTAGGCGAAACCGTGAACGTAGTGAACTTGATATAGTCAAAGGAACCATGATTGCTTTTTAAAAAGAGTGGTTTAAGCTCCTTATTTAAAAATTGCTTTTTGAAGAAAACCGAGCGGTTTTGAAATTGTTCCAACGATTAAGATTTGGTTTGTTTTTCCTTGCATTAATCAATGCTAATGCGGTCTCATCATTTAATCCTACCATTGCAGAAAAGAAATGAAAATACAACGTACACTTATTCCATCCGCATTCACCACGGGGCCCGTCATGCACCGTTAGGTTACTTAATTACCGGCAGAGCGGGGGCTAGACTAGAACAGGTGCAAAACATAAGCAACGTCTACTATATATCATATATATATATATATATATCCTTTCGTCTCACGCAATAATAGGTATTCCAGATCACAGATGAAAATATTGGATATACTAGGAATTCCACGTTTCGTTTAAGCCTATAACAAAACATGGATTCCACGGTCATGATGATAGCCAAACCCTACGCTAGACCCATACGGGTGCGGAAAACTACCCGTCAAATTCTCGAAGTGAAGCAACCTCCTTCAGTAAAATGAGTAGGCCACTCTGCATTTCAAGAACCCGGTAGTTTGTGCACGCCACCTTGGGTCTATCCTAGGAGCAAAATCAGTAAAAGAAATAATACAACGGTGGATACAACCTCAACCCAGATGTGTCCCGCAAAATAATATTACATCACTTTTACAAATTACATGAATGAAAGAAAAGAAAACTCTTTTCATATCCCCCCGGCTATTCATCCACGACGATCCAATAATTCATATACACAAACCATCAACACAGATCACAGATATATGCAACCCCCAACTAATCGACGTATAGTAGTTAGCAGAGGTTTACGAACACATATATCCAAACACAGAAAACCCGATTAGCCAAGCAATCTTTGAATTTCGATCGAATAACTAAAACCGTGTCTACCCCATGCACAATCCAGCACACAAGTAATCTGGGTAGAAACCAAATTTTCCCAAAATCACAATTCAAAATGAGAAACCCATAGAAGAAACTTGGACCGAGTCGGCCTTGATTCGGCCACGGAACATCGGCCAAACACACTTTTTGGCTGCGTTTCCACGGCGGTTTTTAGGACTTAGGATCTCATTTTTCTTCTGTGTTCTAAGAAAACCCTGCTTGTATTTTTAAAACCTCTGAAAAGATTTTTGACCAGTTTTGAAAATCGACAGAAAGTTTGGTTTTCGAACGTGATTTTGGGATTTTTCCGACGATCGAATTTCTAACTACTTGCTAACTAGCTAGTTAAGGTTTTGTAGGCTCTGATACTACTGTAAGCCGATGTCGCGCACCCCGCGGGTTCGCAGGGAGGCGGAATTTTCAAAATACGATTTTAACATTCTTCGCAACACCGGCTAACTCCAGGATATATTCGAAAACCTTAACTAACTAAACTAATAGGAGGTTTAACTACTATGATAGTTGGTTATACCTCCGTGACTAAGTCCTTCAGGTCTTCTTTACCTCCTCTCCATTGCTCCTCGAAGAAAGGATCGAGCATGTGATGTCGGCCTCCTTGAGTCAAAGATGATCTATCCGAGAGTATGTGCTTCAAGCTCCAATCTCTAAATCGAGATAACTAGGGTAAATGGTTCGCTAATCCAGGTAGCCTAGGTGATGTAGAGAAGCTATTATATTGTTTTGTCTCACTAAACCCTATGGCTCACAACACATGTGAAGGTTAGGAATTAGCTAGAGGAAGAAGGGGATGAAATAAAGAGAGAGAAGGCGAAGAAGCAAATGAACTCAAGACTAGTGCTAAGTGTAGAGAATGGCTCATAATAATCCCTCACTTATTGAACCATAGATTAAAAACCAATAAAATATATCACCCATGCTTCAACAGTGAGTCAAGATAAATAAACAAATACATGATCCATTCCTCACACCATGCCACATATGTTTCTCTAAATCCACCTCATTAATCTATTTTGCAAAAATAGATAATCCAATAATGAGGTGTCCCCTTCTTGAACCATGCCTTGTAAAATTACAAGAATGCCCTCACCGTATATACAGACCCGTATTCGTATTCCGAAAAATACGAATACACTGAGACGATAACAATCCAATAATACAAGACTAGGATCCGGCTTAAACCAAAGCCCACTAGTATTGTGCGTCCGAACATCATCCGTGTACTAGTACACCTATGTGATCGTAGCCCTGCCATAAAACCATACAACCTCTAATCTTTTGCCCGAAGCAGGGAAACCCTCTGTGTGGGACTCTAAAGACTCAACAGTACGCTGGAAGTGGGTTTAACTATAAGCTCGTTAGTGGTACTAGCTGCATGTAATGGCTACCCAGGTACCTGTCGATAAGAAGGCCGGTGAGCAAACTCATACGAACTCCTACTGAGTCTGTCTGTGACAATCTCCATACAGTTCGGTCTGTTCTTCTGAGATACTCGCATATTGTGCCTAGGGGGATGATAAAATTCAGACCTCTAATAGCGGAATAAGTCGTGCCAGGATAGAGCCCAATACACCCTGAAAAACAACCGGAGTACCTACCAGTAAATCTCGCTTTCCCTGGCTAGGGACTTTGTGTAATGGCTTTCCGAACACAGCGCGATATCTACACCCAATACCGGGAGAGACGAATCCTATCTGACCGCTACTGTTTCCAAGTGCTTCGGGACTACACCCAAATACTACATGTTTGCACGACTCCTTTGAGCCATGTTAGGATAGTAATCTAAGTGCAGTGGGAACACACTCGAGACGAAGTAGCGATCGAAAGTCAACGGACTAACCTGTACTCATGTCACCTAGGAACTACTACCTGACGATGGGTATAATACCAACCAGCAGTTCCCGACGAGTCCAGTCCAGTGTAACTCATAACCTAATGAGCACCTGCATACTTTCTCATTACGACGTACTAATGGCTGTGGGACAGACTATCTCCCCTGCTGGGATGAGAAGCGTATACACCAGCCTACTCTGGAGTATCGATGCCCCGTCTCGATAATCCTACGACTAGGGACCTACATAAGGATGTGCTTATAGACTACCCAGCCCCCACTAGAGTGACTGCCATCACAATGCTGGTAGTCAAGCAAAGATCCTGTGGGCTCTACCAATATGTATAGGCGATATCCTAAAAGAAACACATGCACATATTGAGGTAGATACAAACCAAGTAGCATACTACTATATCGAGCAAGACTGTTATCATAACTATGAATATCCCAAGCTTCTAATATGTAATATACAATCTAGTATAATACATTAATGGCCTTTAGGGCATATATCACTAACACCTGTACCCCTTACGAATGCGTCAAATAGCCTACCAATTCTAGAGTGAGGCCCCCTCCATCTCAACGCCATGAGTTGCGGGCCCGTTGCCTTCTAGAATCCGGCTATTCGAGCACTCCACCATGGGGTAATCCTAGTATAGAAAATTAAAGTATATGTACAAGGCTGACATCGACCTCAACCCGGTCGTGGCCCAAAAAAATAATATACAAACTAGCAGAGACGGCAGTCCACATGTCGGACGCTCGCCCCGCAATATCAAATGTACAAATGAATCTCAAGTGTACTACTACCATTGCACCACTTGCTATCTACTATGACAATCCAACCACAACCTCAGCAAAACATAGAACATCAACATGAATGTCATGTTCGCAAACCCATCTAAAAGAACATATAGAAGTTAGACGAGTTATACCACTCTAATGACATTCAGGGTCGCAGATAGTAATGTATGTACTGAAAACTTATAAACAATGTTAAAATAGCCACTTCGAATTACTCTGTATTGCCCCCAAACCAAAGATAACATAATATGCAATCTGGGCAAAAACAAAAAATACCTAAAAACCAATATTCAAGAGTCCAGAATACACCAAAAAACCTAAGACCCAACTCCCATGGAAAACCGGCGCCGCCAATAATTTTCCCAATCTCGGCAGCCGTACTAAAGAATTTGGGGCTCGTTTTTGGATTGTGTTCTAGTTGTCACAAGAGTAGTCTTCTGCAATTGTTTAAAAAATTTTAGAAGACATATAAAAATTGACAGAAACATGAAAATTGTGCGTATTATTTCGGTTTCGTTACGTTAAACATCTTTAAAATTGCTAGTTTAGGGTTTATGGGTTGTCTATGATACCATATTGGGTTATTCCAGCGCTCTAACCATCTACCGTGACCATTTGCGGAACAAAATTTTTATAAACTGGCGCTAGAACAACCCGATAATCTGGATCTACCATAAACCTAAAACTAGCAAACTAAAGAGGAGTTTAGAATGGTTGTACCGAATGATTCGAGTCCTTCGGTCTTCTACCATCTACATAAGCTCCTTGAGGCATCATGGATCGAGTTTGGCCTCCGGTCTCCCTCCATCGAAGATTAACCACCTGAGGATTTGTAGTTCGAGCTCTAACCTTAAAGCCGAGGTAACTTTGGTACCTAGTTCGCTAAACTAGATAGCCTAGAGGATGCAAAGTCTAATGATGGATTAGTTTGTCTCATAACATTTTAGGTTTCTCAACACATGAGACTTTTAGGGTGGAGGAAGAAGAAGCTTGAGGACATGAGAGTGTTGTGAGCTTTTTTCCAACCCAAGAAAATGGCTAAGTGTTATGAACTCTAGAAAAATCAAGCCTCACATGAATATCTCACAACACAAATATCAAGCTTGCCACAATAGTAACTCATGAGTCACACCATGAGTCACCCCATGAGTCACCAAGTGTGCCATGCTTCAATAAAAGCAAGCAACACCTCATCCTCTACCTCATTTAACCATTTGAACAAAATGGTTATAAACGAAAATGAGGTGGCATCTTCTAGAAGCACCTTGTAATAAATTACAAGAATACCCCTCATCCGTATATACATACCCGTATCCGTATTCTGAAAAATACAAATACAAAGAGACAAAAATAATCCAATAATATAATAAGGATCCGGTTTAAACCAAAGTCCACTAGTATTATACGTCCGAATCATGATACGTGCACAAGTGCACGTATATGATCGAACCCTGCCGTAAAACCATAAGGCCTCTACATCATTTCACCCGAAGCAGGGAAACCCTCTGTGTGGGACTCTAAAGACTCGTCAATATGCTGGCAGTGGGTTTAACCACCAGCACGTCAGTCGCACTTGCTGTACGTAACGGCTACATAAGTAATGAGTGAAAGGAAAGACGACGAGCAAACTTATCTGAACCCCTACTGAGGCTGTCCGTGATAAGTTTCGTACAGTCCGGTCTGTTCGTTTAAGAGTATCGCATATCGAGTCTAGGGGGTGGATAAAGTCAGACCCATAATAATGTTATATTTCGTTTCGGTATGAAGCCATCACCAATCGAGAAACTACTGATCCAAATCAGTAATTCTCGACTACCTTGGTCAAGGATTTCTGGTGATGGCCACCCGTGCACCTCGCGACATCAATCCCCAATACCGAGAGAGATGAATCCCCGACGATCCGCTCACTGCCTCCATGTGGCTCTGGACTCTACCCAACTAAAACCTGTTTGCACGACTCCTTTGAGCAGTGGTAGGGTAGTAATCAAAGCACAGTGGGAACTCACACGAGACAAATGACAATCTCAGGTCGACATATTAACCTGTACACATTGTTGGCTATAGTTCCCTCAAGCTAATTATCATAGTCGTAGGCAGGTGATTATGATGACTGGGGGAGGACCTATACCGGTAGAACAGTCTTACTTGAGATGATAGTATGCTATCTGGTTTGTCTTATCATCATGTACAGTATTAGATGGCATTACAAATCACTATTACATGTTGATAGACCCTATAGGATTCTTGCTTGACAACCAGTATTATGATGTCGATCATATATGTGGGAGCTGGGTGGTCTATAGGCACATCCTTAAATGTCCCTAGTCGAGGGAGTTTCGAGACTTGGCATCGATACTCTACAGTAGACTAGTGTATATTGATCGAGACCCCGACGAGGGGCGGTGGCCGGTCTTACAAGCCATTAGTGTTAGTTTGTTCACCTAAGATAGTATACAGGGGCTCATTGGGTTATGAGTACACCGGACGGACTCGCCGGGAACGTACTAGTTGATATTATACTTATTGTCAGATAGCAACTCCAAGGTGACATTGTACATGTTAGTCTATCGACCTGAGATCGTCATTTTTCTTATTTGAGTTCCCACTGTGCTTCGATTACTACCCTACCACGGCTCAAAAGAGTCATGCAAACAAGTTTTAGTTGGGTACAGTCCCGAGCTACATAGAGGCAGTGAGCAGATCGTCAGGGGATTCGTCTCTCCCGGTATTGAATGTTGATGTCGCGTTGTGCATGGGTGGACATCACCAGAAATCCATGGCCAGGGTAGTCGAGAATTACTGATCTAGGATCGGTAGTTTCTCAGGTAGTGATGGGCTTCATACCAACACGAAATGTCACGTTATTAGGGGTCTGTCTTTATCCACCCCCTAGACACGATATATGATACTCATAAACGAACGGACCGGACTATACGAATATTGTCACTGTCAGGCTCAGTAGGGGTTTCAGGATGAGTTTGCTCGTCGGCCACCCTTTCGCTTAATATCTGGGTAGCCGTTACGTACAACTAGTGTCGCTGTCATGCTTGTGGTTAAACCCACTGCCAGCATATTGACTAGTCTTTAGAGTCCCACACAGAGGGTTTTCCTGCTTCGGGCGAAACGATGTAGAGGCCGTATGGTTTTACGGCTGGGTTCGATCACATACGTGTACTTGTGCACAGATGATGTTCGGACGGATAATACTAATGGGCTTTGGTTTAAGCCGGATCCTAGTATTATATTGTTAGATTATTTTCGTCTTATTGTATTCGTATTCTTCGGAATACGGATGCGGATATGTATATACGGATGATGGGTATTCTTGTAATTTCTTACAAGATTACTTTTAGAAGATTACACCTCATTATGGTTTAAACCTTTTTGGATTAAAAGGTTATTGAGATGGAGGATGAGGTGTTTATTGCATTTTTGTGGCATGGCTTAGTAGTGACCCATGGTTACTATTCTAGCATGCTTAATCTTTTGTTTGTTGTGAGATTTATATTGACTTAAAATATTTTTGGTTGACATAAGATATTTTTTGTTGAATTAAGATATTTTTTTAGAGACTTGAGATATTTATTTGTGTGGCTCCAATTTTTATATAACTCTCACAAAAGACTTAGCTATTCTTTCCTCACTTGAGTTGCACTCAAACTCTCATCCACATGGTATCTTCTTCTACCTCTACCCTACAAGTCACATATGTTGAGAAAGCTAGGGTATCTTGAGACAAATTAATCCTTCATCACTCTCTACATCCTCTAGGCTATCTAGTTTAGTGATCTAGGAACCCTAGTTACCTCGGCTATTGAGGTAGGAGCTCTGAATACAAATCCTAGGGTGGATCATCTTCGATGGAGGGAGACCAGATATCAAGCTTGATCATGGTGGCCTCTAGGAGCTTGGAAAAGTGGTTGAAGACCGAAGGGCACGGATCAATTCGGTATAACTTTCTAAACTCCTTTGTAGATTGCTAGTGTAGGGTTAATGGTCGATCCGTTGGATAGGATTGTGTTAGCGCCAGTTTATAAATTTTTTTCCGCATTTGGCCACGGCTTGATAGCCAGGGCACTAGCATTACCCAACATGGTATCAGAGCCAACCTATAAACCTTACTAGCTAATTTGCACAAGGTTAAAATCTCGATCAACAAATTTTTCCGAATCACAGTTCCATGTTCATATGCTTGCTGTCGAATTTCAAAGCTGTTCAAAAAAATTTTTTGGGTATCTTAAAAATATGTGCAGGAAAAACTAGAGGTACCAAAAAATTTAAACACCTAACTCCAAAATTCCGCCGTGGAGCCGGAGCAAAATGTCACATTTTGCGACAGAACCACAGTGCTTTTTAGGCTACAGTCTCCCAAATTTTTTCTGGGGCACTAGTTCATGAAAATATGATTTTTTGATATATGGTTTTGGCCTAGATTTGTTTGAGTGTTGGATTTGCATTTGGGACAATTTGAAAAAGTTTAGTCGATCGAAATTTTAAATGTGGGGTTTTCAGTACATGCATTACTATATGCAACCGTGAATGTCATTAGAGCGGTACGACTCGTCTAATTGCTATATTTCTTTTAGACGGGTTTGGGAACATGACATTCATGTTGATGTTCTGTGTTGCGATGTGGTTGTGGTTGGATCGTCGTGGTGGATAGCCAGTGGTGAAATGGTAGTACAGTTTAGATTCATTTGTACATTTGATATTGCAGGCCGAGCGTCCGACATATGGACTACCGTCACTGCCAGTTTGTATATTATTTGTTTGGGGCACGACCGGATTGAGATCGATGTCACCCTTGTACATATTTCTTTTATGTACTAGGATTACCCTGCGGTGGAGTGCACGAATAGTCGGGTTCTGGAGGGCAACGAGTCCGCATCTCATGGCGTTAAGACGGAAGGGACCTTACTCTAGAATTGGCGGGCTATTCGCCGCACTCGTAAGGGGTATAGGTTGACCCACGGAGGGGTACCCAACTTACTGGATTCCGTGAAGTGCTGGGTGGCCCATTCACGTTGTCGATTGGTGTTGCCTCGCTTCTAGGATTGGCGGATAACTTTCCGCACTCGTAGGGGTCTAGGTTTTCATTGCACAGGCTATCCACACAACAGGGAACGTAGGGTCTCATTTGCGGCTCAAACGAAACCCGAGGCTCCAGGATTATCCGCCACTCTGTGTTGCTTGGCTGAGATTCTGTGATGTTGCTTCATATTATGCCTGGGGCGATTGTTATATATATTTGTATATATACTAGTAGATGTTGTATATGTTCTGCACTTGCGCTAGTCCAGCCCCCGCTCTGTCGTTAGTTAAGTAACCTTACGGGTGATGACGGGGCCAGTGGCGAATGCGGATGGCACATACATACATTTTATTTTCGTTGCTTTTCTGTGGTGTGATATGGATTAGTTGATGGGACTGCGTTGATTCTTATCAATGCAAGGATAAAACAAACCTATTTGATATTGTTGGAACCAATTTTCAAAAACTGTTATTACAAGATGTTTCCTTTTGCTTTGCAAAGTGGTATTCAGTTCAGAATATCCAGCACCTCATTCGACGGGGCAAGAGCCGAGATCCCTTCATCGTTAGTGACTGTTGGTAATTCACCCGTGCGTGCAAACGCATATGTTCTGGAAATGGATATGATTTTATGGAAATGGAATGCGCACGCAAGATCGTTCTCGTTTTAAAATTTATAAACCGCAAGTGCACGGTGCGTTGTAGCAAGCCGGCAAGTACGGGTCGATCCGCAGGGAATTGTGTGTTAGGTCTTGTGATTTAAGGTTCAATAAATAATGAATGGTTGGTTTTGTCACAAAAAATAGAAAGAATACGAAAACAAAGAAAAGCAAGAAAAGCAAGTTAGGGAAGAAGTTGGTCGTGGCTTTGGCTCGGAAGGTCGAATCGCGACGATTCCTTCAACGCTCCGTTGATCAAGAGTTGTTCATCCTTACGTCGCTCCCGGCATGAAGCATGACTTGTCAACGTGGTTGTGAAGCACAAATCATCAAATTCCGATATTCGCCACAAACACGAAACTAGTCCGTTTTGTTCACTTACTATTGTATGTCCGAGCTTGTGGTAATAACACTAAGCACAAGGGATAGCAAGCTTACCACAACATCAAAAACACAATTAGTGAATGAGAGCAAATAGTTATTGTGTTAACTTAGCTAAGGGTTTGTGAGGGTATTGGTATAAGAAACCAAGAGATTTGTTAAGTCTGTTAATCACAAAATACCATATCCAAGCTTAGCAAACTTAACACCAAATTGATTCTAACCTTAGGATTGCAAGATGGGGTTTGTGGGGAGAATATGGTATGTGATGAGGTTACAAAGTAACCATGGAATCAACATACCATATCAACCCATCCAAGTTACAATACTAAGTTTATAATCAAAATTAAGCACATTAAACAATCACAAGAGGAGGAGGAGGAGGCAAAGCCTTCATCTCATTTCCTCACCATTACCACAACCAAATAGGATTAGTTAAGCATGTTAAAAAGAAAAGTAAAGCAAGTAAAGAAACAAGTATTAAAAGAAACAACAAGTTTATTAACACTTGAAGAAGAGGTACAAGATATTGGTAGCTTGTTCAACCTCCATAATGAAGCTCTCAAGAGAAAGCTTCAAGAGGGAAGAAGAAGAAGAAACCAAGTGATAGCCCACTCACTCTCAAGCCTAAACCATAAATAAAGAAACTAAAAAAAACTATGTGTTACATGGTCCCTTTGCTCAACTCTGTTCTGGTATTTATAGGCCTAACATCAGAATAAATAAACAATAGAAATAAGATGATGTGACCTATAGAAATGACCCGAAGAAAAATGAGGAGGTTTTTTGCTTGGGGGGCCGAGCTCGCCGGATTATGTGGGGATCCGCCGGTCAAAATCCGAGAACATGAGCTCGTATTGGCTTTATGGTTTTGTGTCTACTCCAACATCACTCTTATGCTGCTTGATTTATCTGTTTAAACCTGGTTTGCATGAAGAGAATTTGAGGGAAGCTTGATACAATGTATCACATCAAAACTTTATACATTTATTGCCTATCACAGCATATGTGCCCACTAGTTGCACAATCCATCATTTGTGTCTGCCAAGGTAGCCCCACCATGGTCCTAGTGCCAAAGAGCATGTGTATAGTTATATGTGTTGGACCAAAATTGTGTGCACACATTGATTTTGCAAAAGCTCTTTGGATATCGGTCGATTTTCTGTTCTGCTTGCAGTGTCGGCTCCCAAACGTTATATCTGTGATTTTGAATGTGTTTCCAGTATTTTATCACGAACACCTATAATCTGTAATGACTGAGCAGACACTGGTTAAAAGTACCGATAAATAACAAAATAGATCATGAATGAGGATATTAAAATGCAGTTTTCTATTATGAACAAATACCCCAAACTTATCCTTTGCTCGTCCCGAGCAAAACAAAAAATCCTACCCTCACTTTCGCAGGGAACGTGATTGCACTGAGCATGTGCAACAAGCCGTTAAACCTCTAGGTATCCTTAATAGGAGGAGTGTTGTCTCCTGAGGGTTTTCAGCGGATTATACCCACAAAATCCAGTCAAGTCGGCATCGTGGAGAAACTGTTGAGTTTGATCTTAAGTTAGAGATCAAAATTAGAAGTTCTATTACCCAATTCAGAAAAGTTAAACCCTATTTTTCACTCCTGATCTGTTTAACATAAGCTCATACGCGTCTTTACGTGATTGTGCGTGTAGTGTCCATAAGTTTTAAGAATATCGATTCGAGTCATCATGTCATAATTACAGACCAGGATGAACTTCTGAAGGATCACATAAGTTTGAAAGGAGTTAAGATTTTCTCAAGTTTTATTCTCCAGTTAGGTTTCAAGTCTTGATTTTAAATCATTTTTAAGAGAGAACTTAAGTCTTATTTTTCACTCCTGCCTTTCACCTGTTATTGTTCATAAACACCCTTCGTTATCATGCAAAACGTCTTAATAAATATACCTTCATATCTCCGCGAAAAAACTTTTTTATTAGAATACTTGTCTTCGCCTAGATAATTCTCCTACAAAGGACCATGAGGACTTTTAACTTGGAGAGAACACTTGCTTAGCTTGTTTTACTTGGCGTTTGGAAACTTACTGAGCTTTGGGTCAATGACTCCCAAACCAGATGGTTTTAGGGCATTAGGTGTGGAGACACCCCAAGGACTTAATTACCCAAGTTACCAAGGCGTCAAAACAAAAGACTCGTTTTATTTAAAATATTCAGAACTTAATGAAAATGGAGATATAACCAGCATTTCTTTTAAATCCAAAGACGTTACAAGTGGATAAGGTGTGTAATTACTTCAATAAGGTTCCAGATGGGTTATTTTTCAGACTTATAGCTTCTGTTAAAATCTCAATAATAACCTTCATATTCACTTACTTTATGAACTATTCATGATATTACTTAACTCAGAACAAACCTGTTTGATTCTAAAGATATTTATCAATTTTTAAAAGTTTTCAAACATATCAGACATTTATCAAATTCTCAAAACACATATGTAAAGTTTTATAAAAGACGTATATCAGCTATGGTTAAACACAAAGGAGGGTTATTTTTCGGGTTGTCGGTTTCATAAAAAGGATTTAGTTATTTCTAACTTATCAACCGAACCGTCAGACTTCGAATCTAAGTTCCCCCACTAGCTAACATGAAAAAGTTTTTATATTTTTAGGAAATTATTTCAATTTTTATAGGTTTTTTAATATGTATCCAATGCAGAATATACAATATACACATGATGCGGAATATACAATATACACATGATGCAGTATTGCTCACCCCCAAACCTGAGTTTTACGATGTCCTCATCGTTGCCACCGTCTCCGGTAGCTGGACTTAGAAATCAGGATGAGAATTTTATTCAAAAAAGAAAAAAAAACTAAGACTAATTACAACATTTACTTGTTAAAAGACTGGATTAGTCCAGAAATTAATACCAGCCATTTAAAGATTTTGTCGATATAGTGCAATGGCTGGGAAAAGAATATGTATATACAAAAGAAAAAGAAAAGTATATGTTAGATGTTAGAAAAGGGCATGGGCGTGTAAAAGTAGGGATCAGAAGACGCTGGAGATGATGATGAAGTTTTGAAGAGGTCAAAGAATTGTTTTTTGAATGAATTGAATGTTCAAGAAGCACGTGCTGAGTTTCGAAGTCAGGATCGTTTAAAAACCGGAGTTTATCCACAAAAAGTTTGGCAAAAGAAAGGTTCTTAGGATGCTTCTAAATGGATCCTGACTCAAACTCACCAAGAATATCAAGTTCATCCGCAAAAATTTCCTCAAAACTCGATATGAAAGAATATTCTTCAATGTTTTCTTCCTCTCTATGATTTTTCACAATCCTACTCCTATTGTTACAGCTCACAGACTCTCCCAATACAATTTCTCTTTCATCACATTCACACCTGGGTAGGATCATGTCATCTAAAAAGGTAGGTTCCCACACTAACGTTTCTTCCGAAACAATATCACTAGGTGATACAAAAATTATGGGTTCCTGATCATTGATTTCTTCAAACAATCTTTCCAAATCATACCCGACAAATTCACAAAGTCCCTCTTTTAAAATTAGAGTGCAAAAATCAGTCGGTTCAAGAATTTCCTCATCAAGTATAATATCGGTTAAATAAATCTCTAAATCACAAGTGATAAGAGATTCAGTGGATACCTGAAGGTTAGTGGTTTTTCCTCTGTGTCCTGGTAACACTAAGTCAATTCATTTAGATCATCATCTACGAAATCAACAAAACTCGTTTGATCGTTTATCTTACTCGGATGACTTCCTAGATGACAGATATTAACATTATTGGGTTCCGATTGACTGTGTTCACTCCCTAGAATCCTCATAGCTAAATGTTTCGTGTGTTCCTCTATTCTAGCCAATGATTGCTCTTGACCAAGAAATAATTGCTCAGATTGCTGTATGCACAGGGCTAGCGTAGAAGCTGATTGATTCTCGACCGCAGTCATTACTTCAATACCCTTCTCTAAAATGGTCAACCTAGCATCCATCTCACTATCATACCCTAATGATGTGTCAGTTGTTTCAGGTAAGGAGTGTTGGATATAGTGCCCTCAAAGTCAATTATTGGATCGCAGGCACGTGATTGCAATGATTGAGGAGGACCTATACCGGTAGGACAGTCTTACTCGAGATGATAGTATGCTATCTGGTTTGTCTTTATCATTGTGTACAGCTTTAGGTGACATTACAGATCACTATTACACGTTGATAGAGCCCTTATGATTCTTGCTTGACTACCAGCAGTATGATGGCGATCATATATGTGAGAGTTGGGTAGTCCATAAGCACATCCTTAAAAGTGGTCCATAGTCGTGGGAGTTTCGAGACTGGGCATCGATACTCCGGAGTTGACTAGTGTATATAGTCTAGACCCTGACGAGGGGCGGTGGACGGTCTTATAAGCCATTGGTGTCAGTTGGTTCACCTAAGATGTATATAGGTGCTCATTGGGTTATGAGTGCACCGGACAGGACTCGCCGGGAACCTGCTAGTTTGTATTATACCTAGCGTCAGATAGCAGTACCCTGGTGACATGTGCACAGGTTAGTTCATCGAACTGAGATCATCATTTGTCTCGTTTGAGTTCCCACTGTGCTTTAATTATTACCCTACCATGGCTCAAAGGAGTCGTGCAAAAAGGTTTTAGTTGGGTACAGTCCCGAGCCACATGGAGGCAGTGAGTGGATCGGCAGGGGTTTCGTCTCTCCCGGTATTGGGGTTGAGATCATGCTGTGTCTAGGAGATCCATTACACAAAGTCCTTGGCCGAGGCAGGAGATTTACTGGTAGGTACTCCAGTAGTATCTCAGGGTGTTCTGGGCTATACTCCGACATGACTTATACCGCTATTGGGGGTCTGACGTTACCAGCCCCCTAGGCCCGATATGCGATACTCATAGACGAATGGACCAGACTCTATGGATATTGCTACTGATAGGCTCAGTAGGGTTTCTGGATGAGTTTGCTCATCAGCCTCCTTTTTTCTCAATACATGGGCAGTCGTTATGTACAACTAGTACCACTGACGTGCTTGTGGTTAAACCCACTGCCAGAGTATTGACGAGTCTTTAGAGTCCCCCACAGATTGTTTCCCAAGTTCGGGCGAAACGTTATAGAGGCCGTATTATTTTATGGCAGGGTTCGAACATACACGTGCACTTATGCACGTGTCATGATTCGGACGGATAATACTAGTGGGCTTTGGTTTAAGCCGGATCGTGGTATTATATTGTGTTGGAATATTTTTGTCTCATTCCATTCGTAATCGGTCGGAATACAAATGCGGGTATGTATATACAGTTATGGGGTAATCCTGTAATTCGTTACGGAATTACTTTCGAAGTTGCCAATTTTTCTTCGCTTGATTAAACATTAGTTTTAATGTTTAATTAAAGGGTTATTGTTGATGTATCTTTTTCGGCCATTTCCTTGTTTATTGCTTCATGGCCGAAATCTAGTGGAAGTGGCCTTCATTTGGATATGATGATGAGTCATTTGGATTGCTCCTAGATGAGCATGGTTTCTTATATGAGGTGGCTTGAGCATTTATTGTTTTTGTTTAAGCTTAAATATTAAATGAGATATTTTTCCTTATGATCACTACTTCATCCTTGTGCTCACCCTCCTTTGGTTTTGGCCGAGCCCTTTTTGGGCTGTTTTTTTTTGTGAAAGTGGTCGGTCACACATTAGGGTATGTGTGTGCTTGATTTTCTCTTAGCACAACATTTCCAAAGTTCTTATCTCATTTTGGCAACTTCATTTACCTTCACCCAATTCATTGGGTGTCTCGAGACAAAGTATTCTACACTCTCTCTACTTCAATCTTGGACATGTCGGCTAAAAAACTTCATGTCCGAGTTGCCTCGGTATAGAGGCGGGAGCTCGTATAATGATTCGTTGATGTGGTGCCATTTCAATGAGGAGATCGGAGATCGGAGATCGAGCGAGATTGGAGATGCCGTGAAGAGCTAAGGATGATGGCTAAACACCGAAGGACACGGATCGATCGGTATAGCCATTCTATCATTTTGTAGTTTGCTAGTTTAGTGTTAATGGCATGATCCGGGTGAAAGTCTGCGTTAGCGATAGTTGTAAAAGTTTTATGTTCTGTGTTTGGCCTCAGATTGACGGCCGGGGCGCTACCGTAAACTTACATGGTATCAGAGTCACGCCATTAACACATACTAGCTTGTTCTAACATGTTTAAAATATCGATCGAATGAAATTTCCAAAACCGCAATTCCAAATTACAATTTTCTGCCGAATTTTTAAAATGGTCTAAAAATTAGTTTCGGTATGAAAGAAAATCATGCAGGCTTTTTTAAGACTACTGAAAAAATTTGGTCGACTGAACCCATAAGACTGCCACGGAACCGCCGCACAAGCCATGTGTTGGCCGCGGTTCCGCTGTCATTTTGGGGCAACAGAGTACCATTTTTCTTATGGGTGTCTTTCATATGGAATTATGGTTTCTGGAATATTTTGTTTGGGCTCAGATTTGTTAGAGTACTAGATTTGTGCTTGGGGCCCACTTTGGGAAGTTTTGTCGATCGAAATTTTAAATACGTTAGTTCACAGTGCTTACATTATATCTGCGGCCGTGAATATCATTCGAGCGGTAAATCTTGTCTAATTGCTATAGTCCTTTTAGACGGGTTTGCGAACGTGACATTCGCATTGATGTTCAGTGTTGTGCTGTGATGTTGTGGATTTGTCGTGGTGGATAACTTGCGTGCAATATTAGTGTAGATTGGGTTTATATGTACTTTTGATATCGCGGGGCTAGTGTCCGACATGTGGACTACCGTCACTGCCTGTTTGTATATTATTCTTTTGGGGCACGACCGGGTTGAGGTCGATGTACCCGTTGTACATATTTTCTTTTCTGTACTAGTATTACCCCACGGTGGAGTGCACGGATAGCCGGGTTCTGGAGGGCAACGGGCCCGTATCACATGGCTTTGAGATGGATGAAGCTTCACTTTAGAATTGGCGGGCTATTCACCGCACTCATAGGGGTACAGGTTGACCCAAGGTGGGGTGCTCAAGTTACCGGATTCCGTGAAGTGCTGGGTAATTCATTCACTTTGCTGAAGCGGGCTGCCTCGCTTCTGGTTTTCGCGGATAACTTGCCGCACTCGTAGGGGACTAGGTTTTCATTGCACAATCTATCCACACGACCAGGGGAACATCGGGTTTTACTTACGGCTCAATGAAACTCGGGGCTCCCAGATTATCTGTATTGTTTTGTGATACTTATTAATTTTCTGTGATGTTGTATTTATCATGCCTGGAGCGATTATTATATATTGATATATATACTAGTAGATGTTGTATATGTTTTACACCCGTGCTAGTCCAGTCCCCGCTCTGTCGTTAGTTAAGTAACCTAATGGGTGATGACGGGACCCAGTGGCGAATGCGGATGGCATATACGTACATTTTATTTTCGTTATTTTCTGGTGTGATTAATTGACGGGACTGCATTGATTCTGATCAACGCAAGGAAAACAAACCTATTGAATGTTGTTGGAACATTTTTCAAAAAGTTGTTATTACAAAGATGTTTTTTTTTGTTTTGCACAATGGTATTCGGTTAAGAATATCCAGCACCTTATTCGACGAGGCAAGGGCCGAGATCCCTTCATCGGGAGTGACCCCTTGGACAGAGGTTTGCTTCAAGGTAATAACTTCACTATAGTCGATTACGTTTTGCTTTGCATCGTGGTATTCTGTTTCGAATATCCTGCATCTCATTCCACGAGGAAAGAGCCGAGATCCCTTCACCGGGAGTGACTTCGTTAGCAAAGGTTTTCGCCACTATATTTTTGTAAAAAGTTATCAGGTTCCTTTAACGATATCAAATTCATCACGTTAAAGGTTTTTTGCCAAAAACCAGCCATAGCCCTCTTAGCACATAGTATTCATGTTATGTATGTTGGCCTACGTCAAGGCATAGTGTATGGTAGCTATTTGATACTTTTCTGTTGCATAGATAGATGCATTAGTTTGGGATAGTCGTACTACCATTTTGGCCTACGTCAAGGGTATGTACAGATGGGTTCAAATTAACCTGAACAATGATGGGTAGAACTTGACATGTGACTTATGATATGTTGGCCTACATCAAGGTCATAAGATAATGGGGTAAAAATCATATCAGGAGTTTCAAACATACAAGAAACTTTACAGGCATGCGCATACCTTCTGGAGTGTGATAACGTAAGTGGATTCCATCACGTTATCATGCGATGATAGTTGGATCCCAATTTCCACTGATGAGTTGGTTTACTCTTCGGGTGATCCCGACTAATTCTTCATTCATATTTGGAGGAGAATTTGATGTTACAGTGGGAGGTTTCCTGATTAGATAAAGTGATAACCATTCTGATCTAGGTTAGAGTGCACGCAGAGTGTTTCTTTTTTCTCTCTCTTTGGCAGCGACCATGGCCAACCCTAGACTGTGACTCAGTAACTAAGTTGACCGAACTTTCTTAAAACACTAGCTTTTAGATTGTCTGAGTTGCATACATCATTGCCACTCCTTCTTTTACCATTTGCATTTCTCTATAACACCCCTTATCACTATGAACATCGACTTCCATTGGATAAATCAATCGTATGGTTATATACGAACTTGGAGGAACTTATTCCAGATTCGAGGATGGATTCAGGTTCTAGAGAGATTGAATAGGACTATTCAGTTGTCTTTTCCTTTTACCTTCTCTCAGGTTATGAAGGCACCTAGGATTAGAAGACAGTACGCCTATTATGCTTATTGGACAGTCTTCTTCCAAACCATAGGCTGGTGCCGAATGGTGGGGAAGGAAGAAAACCATTAAGCCTAACGATGGTGTAGAGAAGGTAACGAGTAAAGATAAATAAAGTGATTAGAAAGTGGGCAAAGTAAATTGCGACTGCTATAATTCACGACCAAACCGCGTAATTCATCGCTAGTCCTACTTCACCTTTTCTTTTCTCCAGTTCAGGAGAAATAGAATAAGATTTATTCAGCTGTCTTTTATCATCACCTTCTTTCAGGTTGCGAGTCCTCCTAGGATTAGGAGAGTGCACTTATTACGCTTATTGGATAGTCTTCTTCCAAACTATAGGCTGGTGCCGAAAGGTAGGAAAGGAAGAAAACCATTAAGCCTAACAATAGTGTACAGAAGGTAATGAGTAAAGAAAAATAAAGGGATTTTGAGAAATGGCAACGAAATATACGGTTATAGTCATGAATCTGGATAATGGAAGAGGCATTACTAGGAATATCCGGATACCCGTTCGAAACATTTTCATGTTTCAGTTTCACTGTGCATTGTTAATTGTAAACTGATTTCCCAATTAGACCCATGCTCCAGGGTATGTATTTACCAGGTATGATTCTCACATTTGTATGGTTTTATAGATGTGGAGTGGGAGTAAGTTATTGGGAATTAGCGATCATCCTCATTATATCGGAATTCGTTATAATTGGTGATATTTGAGGAAATCACATGGGTACAGTTTTCAACCTACAACACACAGAGTTTGAGTTATTCAACTCAGAGGACTTATATAAAGTATTGTTTGTTGTCCAGTGTCCATTAGGACACAGGTGTTGGTCCCCTGTATTCTGTTTACTTGTTACTTCTCCAATTTTAGACATGCGTTTCGTAGAAATATAAGGTCTAAGTTTTGAGAAGTTATAGGTAAAAGAATAAAGTAGAAAACCTGGTTTTGCAAGTATCGGGATTCTTCAAGGTGATCGAAGATGTAGATACTTGTGTTTGGTATTAAGTTGATAATAATGGTTTTGAGAACTAGCTTCTCTTTCAGTTTACTCATAATTGGATGCACTCCTAAGTTGAGTAATGCCGATCGGCCTCTCTCCATTTAGTTGACATGCACTGGAGACAGCTGCTTAATTTGAATCTGATTCCAATTAAATCAGTGCCTCTGTTTCTATATTGGATATAGAAGGATTCATATCTTAACGATGTTAAGGTACAGGGAGTTGTCCGGCTTATGCTTAAAACAAGACTCTGGATAACTCAAGGCACATTTCTCTAATGGCGGTTTGTGGGTTAACCCGGGCTATGACGAGGGTTGACTTTCTACCATCTGGAAGATCAATAGTGATATTGTTCTTGACTCGCCACAGTTTTAGTAAAATGGATTTTTTTTCAGAAAACAGTAGTGGGAGTATAGTAGAACTGGAAGTGATTCCAGAACCACAAACGATTACTAAAAATTTAATAAGAACTTAAAGATTCAATAAGGTTTGATATTCCATTAGCCACTCCGCAGATATGGTGGGTAACCTCAGGCAACCAAGAGGTACTCCGGTATCCTCAAGGACGGTGACAGGGAGGTTCTTATTTACCCAGACTTGACACTACTGTTGTTCCAGGCTATGAGACCCGGCAGGAGGATGAGTATAGCGTCATTCTAAACTAGCTTTAGAAGTGCACGTATATATGACTCTGCAAGAGGGTTGTTGTAGTCAGTGGGAGCAGCGGAAGCATAGTGGACAAGTTGCTTGTGTCTATTTATAGACTAAAGGAGATATAGCGGAGATAGATCATCTATTTTTGATGTGACAGTCATGGGCTTTGACTTCATCAGAATAGGGAATGGATCTGTTAAGAAGGTAGTAGGGTGTGATGTCCTGGTTTTTGGATGACATGCACGATGTAGGAAGTAAAATTCCTATACTATGATCGGTTATACTGTGGTTGTCACACAGTTGTTTCTCCACATAGGATATATATATTATATTAGACATTCTGGTTACTAGATCCATGGTTTTAGATCTATATTTGGGTAGTTTCCTAATCTGGGTACTTAGACAGTATTCTAAAGGTATTTTAGAATGGACGACTCCTGGCATGGTGGTGTACCTGCAGGTGATGGAGTCACCATCTCTAAAGGTGTCTTACAGACTAAAGGGGAGAGGGATATGCATGATTGACATATCACTTGCTTGTGCAATTGAGTCAATCATGAGATGTCAAGTACCACATCAGATGTTGTTTTTGCACCAGCTGTAATAAGTTGATATTAATCCAATTTTGGAGAAAAGTTCGGAAGCAGTTTTAGAACATAAGTGGATGTTCTAGAGATATGATAACGACAGCCTCCTTCGGGAGGCGGTTATCATTCCAGGCTTCCAAGGTGACCTGGATGACGGAATGACTGTCAGAGTTATAGTTTTCCCTCTGACGAGGGGCATTAGTTTGGACAAGTAGTCCAAGCGGATACCGAGGGAGGCATGGAGCAGGATACTGATTAAGTTCAGTTGACGATACGGTCTAAGAAGTTTGGATTTGGAGTTCATTAGTGAACTGGGTCCCATCATATATCCAAACATATTCTAAGACAGGTATTGCTCAATTCGGGAGATGGCTTTTTCCGTGAACTTGAGATTAAGAGAGACATAGAAAGAAACTCAGGGAGGATCCACTCACTGAGGCTATTTCTCGAACACAATAGTTTTACAAACGAGCTTTGTGACACTGATTAGTTGAGGAATTAGGTTTTCGGTATCACACGGGCTGTGAGTATGCGACATTGCAATAATTAGCCTTAAGTGCAAGTAGGAGATTGTTGGATATAGTGCCCTCAAAGTCAATTATTGGATCGCAGGCACGTGATTACAATGATTGAGGAGGACCTATTCCGGTAGGACAGTCTTACTCGAGATGATAGTATAGTATATGATTTGTCTTTATCATCGTGTACAGCTTTAGGTGACATTACAGATCACTATTATACATTGATAGAGCCCTTAGGATTCTTGATTGACTACCAGCAGTATGATGGCGATCATATATGTGAGAGTTGGGTAGTCCATAAGCACATCCTTAAAAGTGGTCCCTACTCGTGGGAGTTTCGAGACTGGGCATCGATACTCCGGAGTAGACTAGTGTATACAGTCGATGAAAGGTTTGTTTAGCACCCTATGAAGAGTTTTGAAGCATCACATGACCCAAAGTTTAAATTTTTATAGTGCTAAACGAACATGCAAAGGAATCGATCCCAGAAAATTAGGGTTTTGAAATAAAAAGCGAACTAATCTAGGGTTTCGAGACTACAACCTTTGTAGCTCCCTTTCGCTGGACTCCTTGGTCTCTAGGGTGTTGAACGAAGGTCCTCTTGAAGTCCCTTTGTGTCCACGACGATCCACCACGGAGATCTCTGTCCAACCTCGCAACTTCGTCAAACCGAAGAGAACACTCTAAACAAAACGGCTAAGCTTGTGTAGAATGATGTTGTGGTTAGATTTCTCACTTCAAAAACCTATCTTTAAGTGTTATTTGCTCAGTAGAAAAAACTAGAGAGCAAAAGAGCAAGAGGAAGAAGATGGTGGCAATTTTTGACAAGAGGTAAAAAGATAACTCAAGTGAAGAAAAAGAAATATATCAATATATATTTTATTCCTTCATGCTATGAACCATGGTTAAAGTGATGGAGACATTATTTAACTTTAGTTTGGAATGATAAAGAGAAGGATAACCTTAGGTTAGTGGTAGTTGAGCATGGTTAGGTCAAAGGAAGAATGTAGAAGCAAGAATGATTATCCTTTCCTTTTTTATTTTCTTTTAAATCCAAAATTAAATAATAATCCATTATATAATCCATGGTGTGAGTCTTATATTGCCACCATTTCCATATGCTAACAACCATGATGGATGAGTGTATGTATGTGTGCATATATGCACATCCACATGTGCATAAAACTAGCATGAAAGAAAGAAAGAAAAGCACACATGCATGCACACATTTATCATCTAAGAAAAGGTTTTAAGTGAGAAAACTAATGGTTAAATGATAAATCAACACTTGATTTATCAATCCGGTCATATCTTATATGACCCCACCAAAAGCAGTTCACCCGATCAATGTTCGGTATCATATACGCACATTTCAATCGGGTGCATGCGCATATCGCATACGCGCACCACAACGTTTCGCCTGGACTGGGTAACTCCTTTGTGGGACTCTAAGACTCGTCAGTACGCCGGCAGAGGGTGATGATCATGTTAGTGTATATGCCCTAGAGGCCATTACTGTATCATACTAGCTTGTATATTACTTAATGGAAGCTTGGGATATTCACAGTTGTATATACAATCTTGCTCGAAATGGTAGTATGCTACTTGGTTTGTCTCTGCTTTAATATGTGCATGTGTTTCTTTTAGCATATTGCTGGTATACATATTAGTAGAGCCCTTAGGATCTTTGCTTGATTACCAGCGTTGTGAAGGCGCTCGCACTCATGGGAGCTGGGTAATCTATAAGCACATCCTTATACAGGTCCCTGGTCGTTGGACTATCGAGACAGGGCATCGATACTCCGGAGTAGACTAGCGTATGCGCTTCTCATCCCAGTGTGGGAGACGGTCTGTCCCACAGCCGTTAGTACGTCGTACTTGGGATAGTATGCGGGTGCTCGTTAGGTTACGAGTACACTGGACAGGACTCGTCGGGAACTGTTGGTTGGTAATATACCTATCGTCAGTTATCAGTTCCCAGGTGACATGAGTACAGCTTAGTCCGCTGACTTGACACTGTCACTTCGCCTCGAGTGTGTTCCCACTGCACTTTGATTACTACCCTACCACGGCTCAAAGGAGCTGTGCAAACAGGTAGTTTTTGGGTGCAGTCCCGAAGCACTTGGAGGCAGTGACGGTTAGACAGGATTCGTCTCTCCCGGTATTGGGGGTTGACATCGCGCTGTGTCTAGGAGAGCCATTACACGAGTAGTCCCTGGCCAGGGCAAGCGAGATATACTGGTAGGTTTCCAGTGTTATCTCAGGGTGTTCTGGGCTACACTCCGACACGACTTGTACCGCTATTAGGGGACTGACGTTCACCGCCCCCCTAGGCCCGCCATGCGATGTATCAGACGAACAGACCGGACTGTACGGAGACTGTCACATACAGGCTCAGGAGGAGTGCAGATGGGGTTCACCTCGTCAGTCTTCTTATCGACATCTACCTGGGGACCGTTACGTACAGCTAGTGCCGCTTGCGGTCTGTGGTTAAACCCACTGCCAGCGTAGTGTCGAGTCTTTAGAGTCCCACACAGAGAGCTATTCGCCTTTAGGCAAAACGAGTAGAGGTCGCATGGTTTTGCGACAGGGTTCGTTCGCATCCGCGCACTTGTGCACGTTTGCTGTCCGGACAGTTTATACTAGCGGGCTTTGGTTTAAGCCAGATCCTAGTATATGATTTGAGATTGGTTTTTCTCAGGGTATTCGTGTTCCTCGGATCACGAATGCGGGTGCGTATGCACAGTTGCTTGAGATTGGGGGAGAGGACGTTGTTTAGGGTTAATGGCTTTTGTCATTTTATTAACCCTATTGATTTTGTGTGGATTATTGTTAATTGATAATTAGCTTAATTATTGTGCATGGTTGTTGTTGACAATTTGACTTCATTGACTTGTTGACCATGTTGACAACTTGACCATAATCATTTCATTTGGAAGATGCTCTTTGATCTTTGCAAAAATGAAATGATAATGGTCAATTCATGATTTACATGACAATTTTCAAGCTAATTATCTAATTAAAATTATCCTCACATATTAGTGAGAATGGCTCACTATTTTCTCATTCTCTCATTTCATTTCTCTCTCTTGCTCATCCACTCCCTCAAGCTCTCTCCCTCTCATGTGTTGAGAAACAAAAAGCTTGAGAAAAACCCTCTCTTGATCTTCTCTTCTCACTTCTAGGGTTCAAGTCTTAGCATTTCTTGCACTCTAGTTACTCCTAGCTTGGAGTTGAAGCTAAAGGTGGTGGCTTTCAAGTGGATCTTTCTTTGACGGGAGAAGACAAGCAAGGTGAACTCTTTCTACCATACCTAGGAGCAAGGAGAGAAGGACTAAAGACCAAAGGTATAACCTTTCTTCACTTAGCTACTTTGTAGTTAGGGTTAGCTAGTTTATGTTTAGCAAAGATCCTCACAAGCATAGTCCATGTTGCCTAAGTCATTAAAAATCCGATTTTTATTATGTTTTCCGCCTCCCCGTAAGCACCGGGGTGGGCAACACGGACTAACAGTGGTATCAGAGCCTAACTAAACCTAAACTAGTTAAGTAGTTAAGTGTAACGAAGTTCGGAACCGGAAAAATCACAAAACCAAACTTTTACAAAATCCAAGTTTCTGTTAAAATTTTTCCTGCTCTAAATGAAAAACTTTATACATGTAAAATCGTCTCAGGGTTTTGTGAATACACCCAAGAAAAACGATACTCTAATTCCCTCAAGTCGCCGCCCTTCCGCCGCATGAAGTAGGTATATGCGGCGGAACCGCCGCGGATTGTCGTGATCGGCGCATCGTTTTTCGTGCAGAGTGTGTTGTTGTTGGTTTTGGGATTTTTAGGATATATTATATGTACCCAGATTTTACAGAAAAGAAATTTCCTTTTGGGGTCCTATAATTCCGTATTTTTCCGAACTTCACTGCACTTTAACTATATCGGTTATATCTGTAATGCTTGCATGTATTGAACGTCGGCTAATCGCTATAAGACGATTAGTCGGGGTTATACATGATCTGTGATTGTTATTGGTTTGTGGATATGAATGGATTGGATTGTCGCGGGTGAATAGCCGGGTTGGATGTGAGATGAGCGTTTTTTTTCTTTCATTCATTTGTAACATGTAAATTGATGTAATAATATTCTTTGTATGGCCGCACAACCGGGTCGGGGTTGTAGCCGTCATTGTATAATTCTTTTTACTGTTTTTGCTCCTAGGATAGACCCATGGAGGGGGTGCACAAACTACCGGGTATCTCGAAGTGCCGAGTGGCCTACTCACGGTGGTGAGGGAGGTTGCTTCGCTTCGGGTGCTTGGCGGGTAGTTTGCCGCACCCGTAGGGGTCTTGGGTGGGGTATTGGCTATTCACCGCGACCGTGTAATCCGCTTTGCGTTGCAGGCTCGAACGCATTGCGGATTCCTAGTATATCCAATGTATTCATCTGTGATCTGTAATGTCTATCATTGCTATATATTTATATATAATAACTATTTAGGCGTTGCTTATGTTTTACAGCCGCGCTAGCCCAGCCCCCGCTCTGTCGTTAGTTAAGTAACCTAACGGGTGATGACGGGGCCCCGTGGCGAATGCGAATGGCATAAGCATACGTCATATTTTGGTTGTTTTCTGCAATGGTAGGATTAAATGATGGGACGCATTAAAAGAACTAATGCAAGAAATAAACCAAGTAAAAGTCGATTGGAACACTTTGAAAACCACTCGGTTCTTTTCAAAACTAAAACTTTTAAACGCGGAGCTTGAACCACTCCTTTTAAAAGCTATCTCGTTCCATCGATTATATCAAGTTCACTACGTTCACGGTTTCGCCAAAACCATCCGTAGCCCTCCGTCATTCCACATGAATGGTCAAAAGTATTCAAGCTATGTATTTTGGCCAAAGTCAAGGCATAGTGATTGGTAGCGTTTGGGTATTCATGTGCAGCATAGATAGATTCGTTGGTTTGGGACAGTCGTGCTGCCATTTTGGCCAAAGCCAAGGGTAGGTACGGGTGGGTCCAAATTAACCAGGAGAATGACGGGTAGAACTTGACATGTGACTTATGATATTTTGGCCAAAGTCAAGGTCATAAGAGCATGGGGCAAAAATCCACATCGGGAGTTTCATAAGTACTGAAACTTGCTAGCGTTGCATACCATTTGGAGTGTGATGATTCTGGTAGGATTCCTTCGGTTTTATCACGCGATGATATTTGGATCCCGATCCTACTGTGAGTATATGCTACTCCTCGGGAAAACTCTCACTTAACGATCAATGCTATAAACCTAGTAGGTGCCTAGAAAGGTGTTAGCGGGGCTACGCCCACAGGGAAAAGAGGTTACTTAATTAAGGAACTTCGCGAAAGCGTTGGAAAACCTCCCTCGAAGTACCGACACTGGCCTGGCTGAACGGTTAAGCAAGTATTATACGGTGAGATTGATCCCGGCTAATCCTTTTCTTTATGGTTTGAGAAGGGATTCGAGAGACAGTGGGAGCCATCCAGTTTAGACAAACTAAAAACCACTCTAAACTTGCAAGAGCATCATGCTAAAGTGTTTCTTTTCTCTCTCCTAATTGCAGCGACCATTCAAGATGACCGGACTTAAGTTACTATTAGATAAAAACATATTGACAGGGCCAAACTACAAAGATTGGCTCAGGAATGTCAAGATGGCTATCACTTATGACAAGCTGGGGTATATACTTACCACCAAAGCTCCCCCCGTCCCAGGTCCCACCTCCAGCGTCGCGGATGTAGAAATCCGTAAGACATGGGAGATAGATTGCGCGAGGGCCAAATGCCTCGTACTAGCCTCGATGGACAATGACCATCAGAGGAGGCACGAGAATATGGACCTAGAGTCCATATTTCTCCATACAAAAGAACTGTATGGAGAGCAGTCTCGTATCGCAAGATACGAAGTGTCGAAGAAGCTCTTTTCGGCAAGGTTGGCCGTCGGATCATCGGTAGCGGACCACGTGCTTAAGATGATCGGCTACATAGAGGAGCTCGCGGACCTTGGGACCACGTTGGAGAATGAACTCTATACTGATCTGATTCTCCAGTCCCTTCCTTCCACTTACGCCCAGTTCATTCTTAACTTCAACATGCAAGGAAAGGAGGTTGAACTTGCCGAGCTTCTGAACATGTTGAGGACTGCTGAGGGCACCCTACAGAAGGGTAGGGAGACATCCACTTTGTTTGTAGGAGGATCTTCCTCTTCTAGGTCCAGGGCGAAAGCCAAGGGCAAGAAGAAGAAAGCCCCCGCCAAACCAAGAGGCGGTGTCGGTAAAGTGGATACGAAGGGAAAGGGTAAAGCAACAAAGGTAGCGGGGAAGCTGGTGGGGGAGGAAGAATGCTTCTATTGTCACAAAAGTGGCCACTGGAAACAAGATTGCAAGGCTTGGAAAGCCAGAACACAGGATTTGAAGCGAGTTGCAGCTTCAGCTTCAGGTGTGTATGTTATTGAAAACTGTCTATCAATAAACTCTACATCCTGGGTATTGGATACCGGATCAGGATCTCATATCTGTAATTCTTTGCAGGCGTTGAGAAAGCGTAGAGTTTTGAAGACAGGTGACATGACCCTCAGAGTTGCGAACGGTGCTAGCATGGATGCAGAGGCCGTGGGGGACTATCACCTGGGATTATCAGATGGACACTTTTTGGTTTTGCGTAGTTGTTATTATGTACCAAATGCAACCTGTAATATCATTTCTGTATCTTTATTATCTAAAGAAGGTTATGAATTTGCATTTGTAAGTAATGTAGTGAACATTCACCTTAATCAAGTGTTGATTGGGTCAGGTACATTAAACAACGGTATTTACGTTTTAAACCAACCACAGGTTTTCAATATCCAGAATACACATAAAAGAAAGTCTCCAGAAATTAATAAAACTTTCTTATGGCATTGTAGACTGGGTCACATCAACGAGAGAAGATTGACTAAGTTACATACTGAAGGATATTTAGATTCGTTCGAATATCAATCATATGCAACTTGTCAATCCTGTCTCAAAGGAAAGATGACAAAGGCTCCGTTTTCTGGACACGGAGAAAGAGCGAGCGAGCTCTTGGGACTCGTACACAGCGACGTGTGCGGTCCAATGTCTACACATGCGCGAAGCGGTTTTTCTTACTTCATAACTTTTACGGATGATTTTTCAAGGTACGGTTATGTCTTCTTAATGAAACATAAATCCGAGGCTTTTAAAAAATTCCAGGAATATAAGAGTGAAGTAGAAAAACAGACCGGCAAAAGTATCAAGATCCTAAGATCGGATCGAGGAGGAGAATACTTAAGTGCCGAATTCCTGAATTACTTAAAAGAGAATGGAATTCTCTCTCAGCTTACTCCTCCATACACTCCGCAACATAACGGTGTATCGGAGAGACGGAACCGAACCCTATTGGATATGGTACGGTCCATGATGAGTAACGCTGAGTTACCGCGATCGTTCTGGGGGTATGCGCTAGAAACAGCTGCATATCTTTTGAACCGTGTTCCCACTAAGACTGTGCCTACCACACCATATGAGTTATGGAGTGGGAAGAAACCCTATCTTAATCACATTAAGACATGGGGATGTCCAGCTTTTGTAAAAAAGCAGCATGCGGACAAGCTCGAGGCACGCTCAGTACAGTGCAAGTTTGTGGGATATCCAAAGAACTCCAAGTGATATTACTTCTATTACGAAGAGGAACAAAAAGTCCTTGTTTCTCGCCATGCCCACTTTCTAGAACATCAGTTCATAGAAAAAGAATTAAGTGGGAGCGCAATAGAACTGGAAGAAATTCCAGAACCACAAACTATTACTGAAAGTTTAGTGGAACCAGAAGGTTCAAAAGAACAGGACATTCCTACGCCGCTCCGCAGGAGTAGTAGGCAGTCTCATCCGCCCGAGAGGTACTACGGTTTCCTCATTGACGGGGATAGAGAGGACTGCATCCTAGATTGTGATGAGCCTACTAGCTTCCAGCAAGCCATTCAGAGCGTCGACTCGGTAAAATGGCTGGATGCAATGCGGACCGAGATGGAGTCCATGTACACCAACAAAGTATGGACGTTGGACATTGCTCCAGACGGGGTAAAACCCGTAGGATGCAAGTGGATCTTCAAAAGGAAGATTGGTGTAGATGGACAGGTTGAGACCTATAAAGCTAGACTGGTAGCAAAGGGTTTTCGTCAGCGACCTGGTTTGGACTATGACGAAACCTTTTCTCCAGTAGCTATGCTGAAATCCATTCGGATCCTTCTTGCCATCGCTGCTTTCCACGATTATGAGATTTGGCAGATGGACGTAAAGACAGCTTTTCTAAATGGTCATTTAGAGGAGTGTGTCTATATGGACCAGCCAGAGGGTTTCATTCAGGGTGGGAGCAGCGGAAAGGTGTGCAAGTTGCTCAAGTCCATTTATGGACTCAAGCAGGCATCGCGGAGTTGGAACATCTGTTTTGATGAGACGGTCAAAGAATTTGGCTTTATCAAAAATCCAGATGAACCATGCATCTATTGTAGATTTGTAGCGAGAACTGTAGTATTCCTCGTTTTATACGTGGATGACATTCTCTTAATAGGAAATGACATTCCTATGCTACAATCTGTCAAGGGGTTCTTGTCACACAGGTTCTCCATGAAAGACCTGGGTGATGCCTCCTACATTCTGGGTATCCGGATCTACCGTGACAGATCCAAGAGGATATTAGGACTCTCACAGTCCAGGTACATCGACACCATACTGAAGAGATTCAGTATGGAAGATTCCAAGCGCGGTAATCTACCGGCTTGTCATGGGATCACCCTCTCCAAAGAGATGTCTCCCAAGACTGATTTGGAGAGGGATCGCATGTCTATTATACCCTACGCTTCTGCGGTAGGCTCTATAATGTATGCGATGTTGTGTACCAGACCGGATGTGGCTTATGCACTGAGTGTGGTAAGCAGGTATCAGTCAAACCCTGAGGAGAAACATTGGATAGCAGTAAAGAACATTCTCAAGTACCTGAGAAGGACTAAGGAGATGTTCTTGGTGTATGGCGGAAAAGACCTGCAGATTGAGGCCTTTGCTGACTCCAGCTTCCAGAGTGACAAGGATGATTCCAAGTCCATGTCGGGTTTTGTCTTTACCCTCAATGGAGGGGCGGTGTGTTGGAAGAGCTCCAAACAGGAAACCGTTGCTGACTCGACTATGGAAGCGGAATACATCGCTGCATCTGATGCCGCAAAAGAAGCTGTCTGGATGAGGAAGTTCTTGAAAGAACTTCAGGTGGTTCCGTCCATTGTTGACCCAATACCTCTGTATTGCGACAACAACGGGGCTATAGCTTTAGCGAAGGAACCCAGGTCCCATCAGAAATCCAGACACATCTTAAGGCGGTATCACCTGATCAGGGAGATCGTGGATCGCCAGGAGATCGAGGTCCGGAGAGTTGCATCAGAGGATAACACAGCAGATCCATTCACCAAGGCCTTGCCCCAGACTCAGTTCGAGCGGCTGATCGAGATGATAGGTCTTCGATACGCCAGTACATGGCCTTAGTGCAAGTGGGAGATTGTTAGTGTATATGCCCTAGAGGCCATTACTGTATCATACTAGCTTGTATATTACTTAATGGAAGCTTGGGATATTCACAGTTGTATATACAATCTTGCTCGAAATGGTAGTATGCTACTTGGTTTGTCTCTGCTTTAATATGTGCATGTGTTTCTTTTAGCATATTGCTGGTATACATATTAGTAGAGCCCTTAGGATCTTTGCTTGATTACCAGCGTTGTGATGGCGCTCGCACTCGTGGGAGCTGGGTAATCTATAAGCACATCCTTATACAGGTCCCTGGTCGTTGGACTATCGAGACAGGGCATCGATACTCCGGAGTAGACTAGCGTATGCGCTTCTCATCCCAGTGTGGGAGACGGTCTGTCCCACAGCCGTTAGTACGTCGTACTTGGGATAGTATGCGGGTGCTCGTTAGGTTACGAGTACACTGGACAGGACTCGTCGGGAACTGTTGGTTGGTAATATACCTATCGTCAGTTATCAGTTCCCAGGTGACATGAGTACAGCTTAGTCCGCTGACTTGACACTGTCACTTCGCCTCGAGTGTGTTCCCACTGCACTTTGATTACTACCCTACCACGGCTCAAAGGAGCTGTGGTGGGTGCAGTCCCGAAGCACTTGGAGGCAGTGACGGTTAGACAGGATTCGTCTCTCCCGGTATTGGGGGTTGACATCGCGCTGTGTCTAGGAGAGCCATTACACGAGTAGTCCCTGGCCAGGGCAAGCGAGATATACTGGTAGGTTTCCAGTGTTATCTCAGGGTGTTCTGGGCTACACTCCGACACGACTTGTACCGCTATTAGGGGACTGACGTTCACCGCCCCCCTAGGCCCGCCATGCGATGTATCAGACGAACAGACCGGACTGTACGGAGACTGTCACATACAGGCTCAGGAGGAGTGCAGATGGGGTTCACCTCGTCAGTCTTCTTATCGACATCTACCTGGGGACCGTTACGTACAGCTAGTGCCGCTTGCGGTCTGTGGTTAAACCCACTGCCAGCGTAGTATCGAGTCTTTAGAGTCCCACACAGAGAGCTATTCGCCTTTAGGCAAAACGAGTAGAGGTCGCATGGTTTTGCGACAGGGTTCGTTCGCATCCGCGCACTTGTGCACGTTTGCTGTCCGGACAGTTTATACTAGCGGGCTTTGGTTTAAGCCGGATCCTAGTATATGATTTGAGATTGGTTTTTCTCAGGGTATTCGTGTTCCTCGGATCACGAATGCGGGTGCGTATGCACAGTTGCTTGAGATTGGGGGAGAGGACCTTGTTTAGGGTTAATGGCTTTTGTCATTTTATTAACCCTATTGATTTTGTGTGGATTATTGTTAATTGATAATTAGCTTAATTATTGTGCATGGTTGTTGTTGACAATTTGACTTCATTGACTTATTGACCATGTTGACAACTTGACCATAATCATTTCATTTGGAAGATGCTCTTTGATCTTTGCAAAAATGAAATGATAATGGTCAATTCATGATTTACATGACGATTTTCAAGCTAATTATCTAATTAAAATTATCCTCACATATTAGTGAGAATGGCTCACTATTTTCTCATTCTCTCATTTCATTTCTCTCTCTTGCTCATCCTCTCCCTCAAGCTCTCTCCCTCTCATGTGTTGAGAAACAAAAAGCTTGAGAAAAACCCTCTCTTGATCTTCTCTTCTCACTTCTAGGGTTCAAGTCTTAGCATTTCTTGCACTCTAGTTACTCCTAGCTTGGAGTTGAAGCTAAAGGTGGTGGCTTTCAAGTGGATCTTTCTTTGACGGGAGAAGACAAGCAAGGTGAACTCTTTCTACCATACCTAGGAGCAAGGAGAGAAGGACTAAAGACCAAAGGTATAACCTTTCTTCACTTAGCTACTTTGTAGTTAGGGTTAGCTAGTTTATGTTTAGCAAAGATCCTCACAAGCATAGTCCATGTTGCCTAAGTCATTAAAAATCCGATTTTTATTATGTTTTCCGCCTCCCCGTAAGCACCGGGGTGGGCAACACGGACTAACAGATCATATCAGGTACCCTCAAGCCGCAAGCGGTCAGCTAAACGTAACGGCCACCCGGGTATTGAGCGATCAGAAGACAACAAGCGAACCTGCTACAACTCCCGTCGAGCCATCCGGCAACACTACCGTACAGTCCGGTCTCTTCGTCAGATATGCTGCATATCGAGCCAAGGGATGGTCACGTCGACCCCAATAACTCAATAAGTCATGCCGATGAATGGTCTATAACAGATCGAGAAACTACTGATAACACTTATCAGCAAATCTCAGCAGCCCTGGCCAGGGACTTGCTGTTATAACCAGTCGGGCACAGCACAGCATCAACTCCTAATACCGGGAGAGACGAAACCCCTCCTATCGCTCATCTTCTTCGTGTGTCTCGGGACTGTACCCAACAGCCACCTGTTTGCACGACTCAGTAGAGCCGTGGTAGGGTGGCAATCAAAGTACAGTGGGAGAACACACAAGACTCCATGACGATCTCGGGTCTACAGACTAACCTGTACCAGTGTCACCTGAGAACTGCTATCCGACGATAGATATAATTCCATATAGGAGTTCTCGGTGAGTCCGTCCAGTGTACCCAGTCACCACTGAGCACCCGTATATGATCTTGATGTCAAACATCGATGAATGTGGGAACATCCATCGCCCATCGTATGGGTCTAGTATCATATACGCTAGTCTACTCTGGTATATCGATGCCCCGTCTCGATATACCTACGACTAGGGACGTTCCTGGATATGCTTATAGACTACAGATGTCCCACTAGTATGATCTCCATCATAATCAGAGTAGTCAAGCCGATATCCTCAGGGCTTTATCAGCATGTATGAATGAATGAAAGCATGATCAAATCAACATGTCAGATAAAGAAGAACCAGATAGCATACTATCATGTCGAGCAAGAATGCAAACTGAATATATATACATGTATAGATACATCCACTATCACATAATGGCCTCTAGGGCATACATATATCCAACAATCTCCCACTTGCACTAAGGCCAGTTATTGGCGTATCTCATACCCAACATCTCAAAAAGTCGCTCATGCTGTGGCTGAGGGAGGGCCTTGGTGAGTGGATCCGCGGCGTTGTTCTTTGTGTCTACTCTCTTAATCTCGATCTCGCGGCGATTTACAATCTCCCGGATCAAATGAAAGCGCCTCAGGATATGTCTGGACCGCTGATGGGATCTGGGCTCCTTGGCTAATGACATCGCCCCATTATTGTCACAATACAAAGGTATTGGATCAATAATGGTTGGAACTACTCCTAGCTCCGAGACGAACTTCTTCATCCAGACGGCTTCCTTGGCGGCATCATTTGCAGCAATGTACTCAGCTTCCATCGTAGAGTCTGCAACGGTATCTTGTTTGGAACTCTTCCAACTTACCGCCCCTCCATTGAGGGTAAAACAAACCCTGAGATAGATTTGCTGTCATCCTTATCGCTCTGGAAGCTCGAATCGGTAAAGGCCTCCATTTGGAGATCTTTATTACCATACACCAAGAACAATTCTTTAGTCCTTCGTAAGTACTTAAGAATGTTCTTCACAGCTGTCCAGTGGTTCTCCCCTGGGTTGGATTGATACCTGCTTACAACACTAAGTGCATAAGCTACATCTGGGCGTGTACATAACATCGCATACATTATAGATCCTACTGCCGAAGCATAAGGTATAATGCTCATGCGAGCTCTCTCTTCATCGGTCTTTGGACAAGAATCCTTGGAGAGAGTGACTCCATGGCAAGCGGGTAAGGCACCCCGCTTGGAGTCTTCCATACTAAACCTCTTTAGGATGGTATTGATGTACCTGGTTTGGGACAATCCCAATAACTTTTTGGATCTATCCCTATAGATCCTTATGCCCCGGATGTATGTGGCATCACCCAGGTCCTTCATGGAGAACCTCAGTGATAAGAATGATTTGACCGACTGTAGCATAGGAATATCATTTCCTATCAGAAGAATATCATCCACGTACAATACGAGGAATGTGACAGCTCTTCCTACAGCCTTCTTATAAACACAAGGTTCATCTGGATTTTTGATGAAATCAAACTCTTTGATAACATCATCGAAACAGATGTTCCAACTCCGAGATGCCTGCTTTAACCCATATATGGATTTAAGCAATCTACATGCTTTCTCGCTGCTCCCACTGTCAATGAAGCCCTCTGGCTGATCCATATAAACGCATTCTTCTAAATCTCCATTTAGAAATACTGTTTTAACGTCCATCTGCCAGATTTCATAGTCGTAGTGAGCAGCAATAGCAAGTAGGATCCGAATGGATTTAGGCATGGCTACGGGCGAAAAAGTTTCTTCATAGTCTAAACCTGGTCTTTGACGAAAACCTTTCGCCACAAGTCTTGCCTTATAGGTCTCTACCTGCCCATCCACACCAATCTTTCTTTTAAAGATCCATTTGCACCCTACAGGTTTTACCCCAGGGGGTACAACGTCCAAAGTCCATACTTTGTTGGTGTACATAGACTCCATTTCGGATCTCATGGCATCCAGCCACTTCACAGAGTCACCACTCGTGATTGCTTGCTGAAAACTGGTAGGATCATCATCATCCATGATGCAATCTTCTCTGTCACCATTAATGAGGAAACCGTAGTACCTCTTCGGTGGGCGAGAAGTCCTACCAGACCTACGGAGTGGCCGAGGTTCTTCAGTTTCTGCTGCAACAGCCGGTTCAACCAAATCGTCATTTATAGTTTGTGTCTCTAGAACCTCTTCTAGATCTACCACCTTGCCATCATCTTTGTCTGTGAAAAACTCTTTTTCTAAGAATGTGGCATGTTGAGAAACGAACACTTTTTGTTCCTCTTTGTGGTAGAATAGATATCCATAAGAATTCTTTGAATATCCCACAAAGTTACACATGACCGACCGTGTCTCGAGTTTGTCCGGATTCTGCTTTTTAACATAGGCCGGGCAACCCCAAATCTTAATTCTCTTAAGAGATGGTCTCTTCCCATTCCATATCTCATATGGCATGGTAGACACGGCTTTGGTTGGAACCCTGTTTAGCAGATACGCTGCAGTCTTCAATGCATGCCCCCAAAACGAGACTGGTAACTCAGCGTCACTCATCATGGATCGGACCATATCTAATAGGGTCCTATTCCGTCGTTCTGACACACCGTTGTGCTGTGGTGTGTAAGGAGGAGTGAGCTGAGAGAGAATCCCATTCTCTTTTAGGAAGTTTGCAAATTCTGTACTGAGATACTTTCAACCTCGATCTGATCGAAGCATCTTAATACTTAAGCCGGTTTGTTTTTCTACTTCTTGTTTATATTCAATGAATTTCTCGAAAGCGTCGGACTTGTGCTTTAATAAAAATACATGACCGAATCTTGGGAAATCGTCGGTGAATGTAATGAAGTATGAAAAACCGCCTGTAGCCTGTGTAGACATTGGCCCACATACATCACTATGTATGAGGCCAAGGAGCTGAGTAGCTCTTTCTCCGTGTCCGGTAAACGGAGTTTTCGTCATTTTACCCTTGATACAAGACTGGCAAGTCGCATAAGATTTATATTCAAAAGAGTTTAAATATCCATCTTTGTGTAACCTGTTTAGTCTTGTTTCGTTAATATGACCAAGTCTACAATGCCAAAGAAAAGCTTCATTTAATTCTGAAAGTTTTCTTTTATTAGTGTGTTGTATACTGAAAACTGTGTGTTGATTTAGGACATATATTCCGTTAATAAGCGTACCATACCCAACCAACATTTGATTTAGGTGAATGTTCATAATATTGTTCTGCAACACAAAATTATATCCTTCATTGTCCAACAAAGAAACAGATATTATATTACATAGCATACTTGGTACAAAATAACATGGATTCAAAATCAAAATACATCCAGATGGCAACCCCAAGTGATACTCTCCCACTGCGACTGTATGTACATTGGAACCATTTCCAACGTGGAGAGTATGGTCACCTGTCTTCAAAACCTTGCTATTTCTCAGCCCCTGCATAGAATTGCAAATGTGAGAACCTGAACCGGTATCCAATACCCAGGAAGCAGAGTTTATAGAAAAACAGTTTTCAGTCACAAACGCACCTGAAGCAGAAGCATCACCATGCTTCTTCTTAAGACTTAAGTACTCCGTGCAATTGCGCTTCCAGTGTCCTGTCTTGTGGCAATGGAAACATTCGCCCTTCCCTGAGTCTCCAGCCTTGGACTTTCCCTTTCCCTTCACCTTTTTAACTCCCCCTTTAGGATTAGTGGGTTTCTTCTTTTTCTTTCCCTTGGCCTTGGCTTTCGGGCGAGAAGAGGAAGACTGTCCAATAGTCATAACGGGAGTTTTTGCTAACTTCATAGTGCTCTCTGCACTCCTTAACATATTAAGGAGTTCAGGGAGATCCTTCTCCATGCCATGCATGTTGAAGTTCACTATGAACTGAGCAAAGGTGGAGGGGAGGGACTGCAGAATAATATCTATATATTGTTCATTGTCCATTGTCCATCCAAGGTCCTCAAGCTCTTCTATAAGAGCTATCATCTTCAGAACATGGTCTCCTACTGGTGTAGCGTCTTGAAAAGTCGTTTTGGTGTTTTCCTGAAATTTGATAAAAATTCGGTATTTTTCCGAAAACCGTCTTTCTTGTTATTTTGCAGTTTAGGGCTAATTATACCTAAAATGGATAGGTAATTGCTTGTTTTTAGTAGCTAATGAGTTAATTATGAATTTCTGGTCGTTTAAAAATTTTCCCTAATTTTTCAATTTTTTTATATTATTTTAAGCCGGTAAGAAAATACATTAAATAAGCGATAAATACAAATTTTTCCGGGCTAATTTTAATCTCTAAAATTATGATAATTAAAATCTAGTGGTAACATAAATTTTTAGTAATTTATTTTGTTTTTTAACAAATTTTTATGATATGAAACGAATTTATTGAATTTTGAGCTAAAACTTGCAATTTTTGAGTTGTAGGAGGCCTTTTTGCATAAAATTTCTTTTGTAAAACCCCTCTCTCTTTTCCCTCAGCCCTAGGACAGCCCCACCTTGTGCAAGTCCAGAAATTTCTGGCCTCATTTTTGGGTTGCTTTCTTGAGTTGAATTTGATAGTTTATGGATTTATTTTAAATATAATGGATAAAGTATGGTGCATTTGACTTTGGAGACTTGACCATTGACTTTCCCCACTTGCCCACACCCCTCCCCATGCCCTCCTCTGGCCAAAACCTGAACCTCCTCTTCTTCATCTCTTCTCTTTTCATTTTTCTTCAATTTCTTCAAGAAAACACATCAAAATCCACACTTTATTCAAAAATCCAAACAAAATCCTTATGCTATCATTATCCTTAGCCATTCTTGCTTGAATCTTGGTGCTTGAGGCCATCACTTGGAGCAAATTTGTTCTTGCTAGATCCCAAATTGAGGTATAATTCTCATCAAGTTACTTTCTTTTGCAAAAATTCCTTTAATTGTATGGTTTAGTGTTAAAAGTTAACTAATTTCTAATCTAGTTTAAAAAAAAAGAGAGTAGTTTGTTTAAACTAGGGTTTTGAAGCCATGATAATTAATTAAGTTGTTTTATAGTTAATCTAGTTGTTAATGAACTAATCTATATGGTTACCTTGTTATGTAGTCTTCAATTTTGCTAATTTAGGTAATTTTAGAAGTTTGATTTTAGTTGTAAATTGTTGTTTTAGGATTTTCAAGAGAGGGTTATGTATGGAAATGGTTTGTGAAACATGATAATGAGTTGATTAGGGTTAGAAAACATTATTTAGTTGATTTAAACCCAATTTGTTATCTAGTATTTTGCTAACCTAATCTATGAGATTAATCTTCTTATGTGGGCTTTTGTTGTGTTAATTTAAGTTTGCAAGTGTGGAAATTGATTTGGAATTTGGTAGGTTATAAATTCAAGAAATGGTTGTTTAGGGAAAATAGGATTGGAATCATTGTTATTGTGTTGTAATTAGTGTTTGTAGATTGCTTGTAGTGTGGTTGGGTGATTGTGCTAGATTGTAGTCGTTTTGTCGCTAATCGGCGATTTTTTTGCACCGATTTTGGAACGCAAATGCTTACTAGTTTTGTTATAAAATTGTGGTGATGATTGTAATGGCTTGTCCTACGACTTTTAGGATGCGTGAGTGCGGATTTTTGGGTAGTCGGGTTTTAGTTTTGCCGGGCGATCAAATCGGCGTTTTTTGGCAGTTTTTGCGATTTTCGCGTGTGTTCCGCGCACTTTGTGCACGTTGTACCTAGCTAGCGAACTTTAGTAGTTTCGTTGGAGTTTTGCGTCGTTCTTGATATGTAACCTCATGTTTGGTATTGATGTAAATTCCAGGTTCGGTCGCGGAGACGTCAGACGCGGCGCGAAAGGGAAAGGCGGTGATTGGACACAGCTAGCCAGGGATTCCGGTGAGTAGATGTAATATCTACGGGGGACTATCGTTGGATGGCGCAAGCCGCCCGATAGTTTTAGTAACTTACAAGATCCTTAGTAATGTTAGTAATTAGGGGTGAAATGCTTAATTGACTATTTGCTGCATCCATGCATTATATTGACATACCTATACGGAACCATTTCATAGGACACCTGCACCATTACCAGGGTTTTTATATGCAGCACGAGCACTATTCATACTTACACACACACCCTGGTAATTGCCATGCCACCACACTAGATAACCTTTAAATTTAACCCTTTTACCAATTGATACTTAAACTTGTGCTATTGCTTTTAATTCCTTAAAATGAAACCGTAGAATTGCTATTCATGTGCATGTACTTCATCATATTAATTGTTCATGCTTAATCCATTAATCACACATCGCAACTTGATTATTGATACTATATGCATTCATTATCACTGATATATGCACTTATGAGGATTTCTTGAGATTTTATGATATTGCTGGATTTCGGGGGAAAGCCGCAAAATTTCTAAACTTATTATATTTTTTAAAATATGTAAATTGCGGTTTTCTAGTGATGTAAGTGTCGTCCACCATGAGTTTGCTGTGGTTTTTGGAGACCCATTTCGAGGAGTTGGATGAACCGTTTCGGGTACATGGTGGGCCCGGTAGGGTACCCCGGGGCAAGAAGCTCGTGGTGTTGAGATGAGCCTGGCAGGGGACGGATTACCTACCGGTGACTTCATTGGGCACGGCGGATATCCAGAGGATACCGACCGGGGCCGCGAGAGGATGATATATTGATACTGAGATGGGTCAGCCGGATGGCTGAGGCCAGAGACACTATGACATGGATTTATGAGATTTGAGACAGCTTTTGGGTGTCGTTGCTGGACACCGATTTTCGTCGATTCATTGACATTATGCTGGCATCCTAAAAGAGTTTCAAAAACAAAAGGAGATAAAATATTTCTTATATATACCTATCGAGACCTCAGATTTCCATGTTGCATACATATTAGCACACTGATGTTGTATACACACCTGCTAGTGCATCCAGTCATACCTGTATTTTAGATGCTAGGATGCTTGTGTGCATGCATACGATAGCCTTTGTAGATGTTATTTATTACTCATGAGTTGGCAACTCACCCCCGTTGTGCCACAGTCTTTTGCAGGTCCGCTCCGTCAGTTCAGTAGCGGCGGGCGCACTTGTTCTTTTGCCTCTTTTGCCCGAGCTCGAGATTTGCTCATAGGTGGGTTATGTTATCATTTTTGTACCACCTTGTATATTCTTTGTATCTAGTGTACTCCATCTACTGTTTCTACCAGATTTATTGTATATTGACCTAGAGATGAGACTGTGAGGGTTGTGAATTTTATGCTGTATTTTGGGGTCGAACTCACTTGAGTCGACGTGATGTTTTCTTATGCTTCATTATGATTATTTGCTTGTTGTCATTTTATATTGCGTGGGATTTGTGACCGCCTTGTGGCGAAGAGCTAGCTCCCGCTTGGGGATGCCCTATTTTGTTGGATTCACATATATTCTGTTGTACCCATTTTTGGGGGCCAGTATTTACAAAGGAGACTCTGCCGAAATTTTCGAAAAAATTGGTATTGTTTTTAAAAAAGGGTTTTACATGACTTATTTGATAAACTTGCTTTCAAATGATTGGGTTTTCTTCACTCTTTTGCTTCATTGGTTTTGTTTTCTGGGCTTTGGCTTACTTATTTTACGGACGCCTTTAGACGTTTCGTAAACTTAAGTGCCAGTCACGTTCCGTACCCTGCGGGTCGTGACAAAGTTGGTATCAGAGCGATAGGTTTTACCTTTGTGAGTGTAGGATGACCCTTGGTAGATGGAGTAAGTGACTTAAGCAGGGTAACGTAGCGTGCGTATGTCCGCGGCATACTTACGATACGGTACTCCGCCTAAGTGATTTTAGGATACTTGCTTGGAAATTTCCTTCTTCAATTCCGTGTATCCTATGATCCTATTGCACTGTTCTTACTATCCGTTTTCCTGTAACAGCCACTATGCCGCCGAAGGCTACGAGGGCCCAGAGGGCTGCCGCCGGAGACGAGATTCGAGCTGGCTCGTCCGAGACTAGGACTGAGCAGGGTGGTATGCCTACGCCGCAGGGACAGACCGATCCACCTTCCCCAGGCCGTATGGATAGGCTCGAGACCGGTATGGAGGAGTTGCGACAGATGATGGGAGGCATGCAGGAGCTACGTCAGATGGTAGGATCCCTAGTTGCAGCCAGTCGTACACCGAGGCCGGATGACGTACCTACTACATCACAGACGACCATGATACCTGCTCCTACTACTACCACCGTGGCCATTCCGGTTTCACTACAGGATTTCATGAGGCTGAGACCTCCAGTATTCACCGGCACCGAGGCAGCGGAGGACCCACAGACGTTCCTTGACAGTTTAGCCAGGATCTGCCGTTCGCTGAGATGTTCGGATAATCGATGGGTAGAGCTTGCGAGTTTCCGATTAGAGGGTCTTGCGCAGACATGGTGGGAGTCAGTCTTGAGAGGTCGAGCTGCAGGTCTGCCGCCTATGACTTGGGCCGAGTTTACAGCGGTCTTTCTAGCCCGTTTCCTTCCAGAGAGCGTTCGTGACGCCAGAGCTCGTAGCTTCGAGGCCTTAGTCAAGACACCTGGGATGACGGTGTCTGAGTATGACATCCAGTTTACACAGTTATCCCGATATGCTCAGTATTTGGTGGATACCGAGGAGAAGATGGTGAAGAGGTTCGTACAGGGACTTGATGCCCAGCTATATCTTGCCATTGGCGCCCAGCACTACGACACTTATTCAGCTGCTAGGGATACGGCATTGCGGATGGAGGCACGCATATCACAGACTTCGGCCGTTTCTGGGCCGAAGAGGATGCGCACCGATGTACCGTCTCAGAGGCAGCGCGCCAGATTCTTTCCGAGAGATAGGCCTGGCAGAGGATTTGGGCGGGGACAGTTATATGGTTCTTATCCCCAGGGGCAGCAGTCGTCGCCAGGATGTTTTGGGTGCGGGAGTCTGCACCATCTTGTCAGAGACTGTCCACTGAGACGACAGGGAGCAGCGACAGTTCCGCATGTGACCCTACCACCATCACCACCCCCTCCTCAGAGAGCCTTACTTCCTACCCCAGGCGATGCTCCACGCCAGTTAGGTGCACCGAGAGGCCGTGGACGCGGCGGTCCTGTTCAGAGAGGACGAGGAGGCAGAGGCCGAGGTCGAGGTCAGCCCGCTATCGGTGGAGGACAGGCCCGAGTTTTTGCTTTGACACCGCAGGATGCGCAGGCATCCAATGCCGTTGTGACAGGTACCTTGCCAGTTTGTTCTTTCGACGCACGGGTATTATTCGACCCAGGTTCCACACATTCGTACGTCTCTACACACTTTGCACCAATGTTGGGCCGTGAGTCGTCGTCGTTAGATCAGCCGCTTGTTGTTGTTACTCCGGTAGGCGAGTCGTTTGTCGCTCGTTTTGTATTTCGTTTGTGTTCCGTTCGTATCGGGGAGAGGGATTCATCAGTTGATTTGATACTCCTCGATATGTTGGACTTTGATGTGCTTCTGGGCATGGATTGGCTAGCCACTTGTTATGCTTCGGTGGACTGCCGTGAGAAGGCAGTCAGATTTAGCTTTCCGGGAGAGCCAGTCCTTGTTATTCGGGGAGACCGCAGTGTCACCCTTCCCAGCTTAATTTCGTCTCTTCGCGCTGGTCAGCTCTTGCGGAAGGGATGTCAGGGATTCTTAGCGTCTATTTGTGATACTCGAGCTGCAGAGGTTCCGTTAGACCGGGTCCCGGTAGTTTGTGAGTTCCCTGATGTTTTCCCTGATGAGCTACCTGGGCTACCGCCTGAGCGCGATGTTGAGTTCTGTATTGATTTGATTCCCGGTTCGGGGCCTATTTCTATACCGCCTTATCGGATGGCCCCGGCAGAGCTTCGAGAGCTGAAGGATCAGTTGCAGGATTTGTTAGATAAGGGGCTTATTCGACCGAGTGTTTCTCCGTGGGGTGCTCCGGTCCTGTTTGTCAAGAAGAAGGATGGAAGTTTGCGCTTATGTATCGACTACCGCCAGCTGAACAAAGTTACCGTTCGGAACAGATATCCGTTGCCGCGCATTGATGATTTGTTCGACCAGCTTTAGGGTGCGGGGTATTTTTCGAGGATCGACTTGCGATCAGGATACCATCAGCTGCGAGTTCGATAGGAGGATATACCGAGGACAGCTTTCCGTACGCGCTACGGCCACTACGAGTTTTTGGTGATGTCGTTCGGACTCACCAACGCCCCAGCAGCATTTATGGATTTGATGAACCGTACATTCAGGCCGTATCTTGACTTGTTCATCATCGTGTTTATCGACGATATCTTGGTGTACTCCCGGAGCAGAGAGGAGCACGAGCAGCACTTGCGGATTACGTTACAGACTCTGAGGGAGCACCAGCTGTTCGCGAAGTTCTCCAAGTGTGCTTTCTGGCTGGACAGCGTCGGATTCTTGGGTCACGTGGTTATGAGAGACGGCATTTGTGTGGACCCGAAGAAGATTGAGGCTGTTCAGCAGTGGCCCCGACCTACATCGGTTACTGAGATCCGTAGTTTTCTAGGCCTGGCGGGCTACTACAGGCGTTTTGTTCAGGACTTCTCCCGTATAGCTGCACCGTTGACCGGTTTGACCCGGAAAGGAGTTCCTTTCGTCTGGACAGAGGAGTGCGAGCGCAGTTTTCAGCAGCTACGGACTTGTTTGACTACGGCGCCGGTCTTATCTTTGCCTTCGGGATCAGGCGGATTTGTTGTCTACTGTGATGCTTCGCGAGTGGGATTAGGATGCGTATTGATGCAACATGGCCGGGTGATCGCTTACGCTTCTCGGCAGTTGAAGAAGCATGAACAGAACTACCCCACTCATGATTTGGAGATGGCTGCAGTGGTCTTTGCACTGAAGATTTGGCGACATTACCTTTACGGCGAGTCATGTCAGATATTCACCGATCACAAGAGCTTAAAGTACATATTTCAGCAGCGAGACCTGAACCTCAGACAGCGTCGTTGGATGGAGTTGGTGAAAGACTACGACTGCGAGATTTTATATCACCCCGGCAAGGCGAATGTGGTGGCAGATGCGTTGAGTAGGAGGCCAGGGGGTAGTCTATCCTTTTTGCGCACAGTGCAGAGGCAGTCGTCAGTAGATTGGCAGATGTTATGTGACAGCCGAGTGGAGTTCGGGTTCACTCAGACAGGGGGACAGCTCGCGCATGTTCGTGCACGCCCACAGTTGCTTGACCGTATATATGAGGCACAGCGCAGTGACGACCGTTGCTCAGAGATCGTGGCACAGATGGGACAGGGCAGATTTTCTGAGTTCGTGGTTGACGATCAGGGGATTTTACGATATGGATCTAGACTGTGCGTACCAGATGCTGATGGTTTACGGCGCGACATTCTCGAGGAGGCACACCGATCAGTGTATAGTGTCCACCCCGGTTCCACCAAGATGTACCATGATATGAGAGAGACCTACTGGTGGGACGGGATGAAGAGGGACATTGCGGAGTTCGTTTCGAGATGCCTGACTTGTCAGCAAGTCAAGGCCGACCACCAAAGGCCCGCAGGAGAGCTACAGCCGTTACCCATTCCAGAGTGGAAATGGGAGCAGATTTCGATGGATTTCGTTGTGGGTCTACCCAGGACCAGTCGAGGGTACGACTCCATCTGGGTGATCATGGATAGATTGACGAAAGCGGCTCACTTCCTTCCAGTGAAGACGACTTTCAGCTTCACTCAGTATGCTTAGCTCTATATTGACGAGATCGTGCGACTACATGGCGTACCGACTTGTATCTTGTCAGATCGAGGCACTCAGTTCACCAGCCAACTTTGGCAGAGACTTCAGGAGGCTTTGGGCACTCGTTTGAGCTTCAGCACAGCGTTTCATCCACAGACAGACGGACAGTCAGAGCGGACCATTCAGACTCTCGAGGACATGCTCAGAGCGTGCGTTTTAGACTTTGGTGGTAGCTGGGATCGTCATTTGCCTCTAGTGGAGTTCTCCTACAACAACAGCTTTCAGGATACTATTCAGATGGCACCTTTCGAGGCATTGTATGGGAGGAGATGCAGATCGCCCGTTTGTTGGACAGAGCTCAGCGAGAGCAGCATTTTGGGGCCGCAGCTTGTTGAGGAGACGACAGCGAAGATACAGTTGATCCGAGACCGGATGAGAGCGGCTCAGAGCAGACAGAAATCCTATGCAGACAGGCGCCATCGCAGATTAGAGTTCGCAGTTGGCGACCATGTTTTTCTGAAAGTCTCTCCGATGAAGGGCGTGATGCGTTTTGGGCGAAAGGGGAAGCTTAGCCCTAGATTCGTAGGTCCTTTCGAGATCCTCGAGCTGGTTGGCGCTGTTGCATATCGTTTGGCTCTTCCTCCCAGCTTTCCCGATGTTCACCCCGTCTTCCATGTTTCGATGCTCCGCAAGTACCTTCATGACCCTTCGCATGCGATTCAGCACCTGACAGTCCAGCTAGCGCGCGACCTTTCTTTTGCAGAGCAGCCGGTGGCCATCCTGGATCGGCAGGTGAAGAAGTTGAGGTCGAAAATTATACCAACCGTCAAGGTCCTTTGGCGTAGCCCGAGCAGCGAGGAGGTTACCTGGGAGACCGAGGGCGAGATGAGGAAGAAATATCCCCATCTCTTTGAAGGTACGCGTAGCTATATTTTTAAATTCGGGGACCGAATTTCTTTAAGAGGGGAAGATTGTAGCGTCTTGAAAAGTCGTTTTGGTGTTTTCCTGAAATTCGGTGAAAATTCGGTATTTTTCCGAAAACCGTCTTTCTTGTTATTTTGCAGTTTAGGGCTAATTATACCTAAAATGGATAGGTAATTGCTTGTTTTTAGTAGCTAATGAGTTAATTATGAATTTCTGGTCGTTTAAAAATTTTCCCTAATTTTTCAATTTTTTTATATTATTTTAAGCCGGTAAGAAAATACATTAAATAAGCGATAAATACAAATTTTTCCGGGCTAATTTTAATCTCTAAAATTATGATAATTAAAATCTAGTGGTAACATAAATTTTTAGTAATTTATTTTGTTTTTTAACAAATTTTTATGATATGAAACGAATTTATTGAATTTTGAGCTAAAACTTGCAATTTTTGAGTTGTAGGGGGCCTTTTTGCATAAAATTTCTTTTGTAAAACCCCTCTCTCTTTTCCCTCAGCCCTAGGACAGCCCCACCTTGTGCAAGTCCAGAAATTTCTGGCCTCATTTCTTGGGTTGCTTTCTTGAGTTGAATTTGATAGTTTATGGATTTATTTTAAATATAATGGATAAAGTATGGTGCATTTGACTTTGGAGACTTGACCATTGACTTTCCCCACTTGCCCACACCCCTCCCCATGCCCTCCTCTGGCCGAAACCTGAACATCCTCTTCTTCATCTCTTTTCTTTTCATTTTTCTTCAATTTCTTCAAGAAAACACATCAAAATCCACACTTTATTCAAAAATCCAAACAAAATCCTTATGCTATCATTATCCTTAGCCATTCTTGCTTGAATCTTGGTGCTTGAGGCCATCACTTGGAGCAAATTTGTTCTTGCTAGATCCCAAATTGAGGTATAATTCTCATCAAGTTACTTTCTTGTGCAAAAATTCCTTTAATTGTATGGTTTAGTGTTAAAAGTTAACTAATTTCTAATCTAGTTTAAAAAAAAAGAGAGTAGTTTGTTTAAACTAGGGTTTTGAAGCCATGATAATTAATTAAGTTGTTTTATAGTTAATCTAGTTGTTAATGAACTAATCTATATGGTTACCTTATTATGTAGTCTTCAATTTTGCTAATTTAGGTAATTTTAGAAGTTTGATTTTAGTTGTAAATTGTTGTTTTAGGATTTTCAAGAGAGGGTTATGTATGGAAATGGTTTGTGAAACATGATAATGAGTTGATTAGGGTTAGAAAACATTATTTATTTGATTTAAACCCAATTTGTTATCTAGTATTTTGCTAACCTAATCTATGAGATTAATCTTCTTATGTGGGCTTTTGTTGTGTTAATTTAAGTTTGCAAGTGTGGAAATTGATTTGGAATTTGGTAGGTTATAAATTCAAGAAATGGTTGTTTAGGGAAAATAGGATTGGAATCATTGTTATTGTGTTGTAATTAGTGTTTGTAGATTGCTTGTAGTGTGGTTGGGTGATTGTGCTAGATTGTAGTCGTTTTGTCGCTAATCGGCGATTTTTTTTGCACCGATTTTGGAACGCAAATGCTTACTAGTTTTGTTATAAAATTTTGTGGTGAATTATTTTTGATATCTTGATGATTGTAATGGCTTGTCCTACGACTTTTAGGATGCGTGAGTGCGGATTTTTGGGTAGTCGGGTTTTAGTTTTGCCGGGCGATCAAATCGGCGTTTTTTGGCAGTTTTTGCGATTTTCGCGTGTGTTCCGCGCACTTTGTGCACGTTGTACCTAGCTAGCGAACTTTAGTAGTTTCGTTGGAGTTTTGCGTCGTTCTAGATATGTAACCTCATGTTTGGTATTGATGTAAATTCCAGGTTCGGTCGCGGAGACGTCAGACGCGGCGCGAAAGGGAAAGGCGGTGATTGGACACAGTTAGCCAGGGATTCCGGTGAGTAGATGTAACATCTACGGGGGACTATCGTTGGATGGCGCAAGCCGCCCGATAGTTTTAGTAACTTACAAGATCCTTAGTAATGTTAGTAATTAGGGGTGAAATGCTTAATTGACTATTTGCTGCATCCATGCATTATATTGACATACCTATACGGAACCATTTCATAGGACACCTGCACCATTACCAGGGTTTTTATATGCAGCACGAGCACTATTCATGCTTACACACACACCCTGGTAATTGCCATGCCACCACACTAGATAACCTTTAAATTTAACCCTTTTACCAATTGATACTTAAACTTGTGCTATTGCTTTTAATTCCTTAAAATGAAACCGTAGAATTGCTATTCATGTGCATGTACTTCATCATATTAATTGTTCATGCTTAATCCATTAATCACACATCGCAACTTGATTATTGATACTATATGCATTCATTATCACTGATATATGCACTTATGAGGATTTCTTGAGATTTTATGATATTGCTGGATTTCGGGGGAAAGCCGCAAAATTTCTAAACTTATTATATTTTTTAAAATATGTAAATTGCGGTTTTCTAGTGATGTAAGTGTCGTCCACCATGAGTTTGCTGTGGTTTTTGGAGACCCGTTTCGAGGAGTTGGATGAACCGTTTCGGGTACATGGTGGGCCCGGTAGGGTACCCCGGGGCAAGAAGCTCGTGGTGTTGACGATGGGCCTGGCAGGGGACGGATTACCTACCGGTGACTTCATTGGGCACGGCGGATAACCAGAGGATACCGACCGGGGCCGCGAGAGGATGATATATTGATACTGAGATGGGTCAGCCGGATGGCTGAGGCCAGAGACACTATGACATGGATTTATGAGATTTGAGACAGCTTTTGGGTGTCGTTGCTGGACACCGATTTTCGTCGATTCATTGACATTATGCTGGCATTCTAAAAGAGTTTCAAAAACAAAAGGAGATAAAATATTTCTTATATATACCTATCGAGACCTCAGATTTCCATGTTGCATACATATTAGCACACTGATGTTGTATACACACCTGCTAGTGCATCCAGTCATACCTGTATTTTAGATGCTAGGATACTTGTGTGCATGCATACGATAGCCTTTGTAGATGTTATTTATTACTCACGAGTTGGCAACTCACCCCCGTTGTGCCACAGTCTTTTGCAGGTCCGCTCCGTCAGTTCAGTAGCGGCGGGCGCACTTGTTCTTTTGCCTCTTTTGCCTGAGCTCGAGATTTGCTCATAGGTGGGTTATGTTATCATTTTTGTACCACCTTGTATATTCTTTGTATCTAGTGTACTCCATCTACTGTTTCTACCAGATTTATTGTATATTGACCTAGAGATGAGACTGTGAGGGTTGTGAATTTTATGCTGTATTTTGGGGTCGAACTCACTTGAGTCGACGTGATGTTTTCTTATGCTTCATTATGATTATTTGCTTGTTGTCATTTTATATTGCGTGGGATTTGTGACCGCCTTGTGGCGAAGAGCTAGCTCCCGCTTGGGGATGCCCTATTTTGTTGGATTCACATATATTCTGTTTTACCCATTTTTGGGGGCCAGTATTTACAAAGGAGACTCTGCCGAAATTTTCGGAAAAATTGGTATTGTTTTTAAAAAAGGGTTTTACATGGCTTATTTGATAAACTTGCTTTCAAATGATTGGGTTTTCTTCACTCTTTTGCTTCATTGGTTTTGTTTTCTGGGCTTTGGCTTACTTATTTTACGGACGCCTTTAGACGTTTCGTAAACTTAAGTGCCAGTCACGTTCCGTACCCTGCAGGTCGTGACAACTGGTGTGCCAGGGGCCATTCACATCAGAAACAATTTCTTTGATGCTTCGTATCGTAATACGCGGGATTGCTCCCCATACAACTCCTTTGTATGGAGCAATATACCGTGAATGTCCATGTCCTCGTGCTGCTTTTGATGTGTGTTATCCATCGATGCAAGCGTGAGGCATGTGGCCGTGGCACAGTCAGCGTCCCATGTCTTGCGGACTTCAATGTCCGCAACTGAGGATTTTGGACCAGGGACGGGCGGGGCTGAAGCCGTGAGGACATATGATACTTTATCATAAGTCAAGGCGATCTTCAGATTCCTCAGCCAGTCTTTATAGTTGGTCCCATTCAGTTTGTTTTTATCTAGTAAAAGCTTAAGTCCAGTCATTGGTATCTGCCATTAAGAGAGAGAAAAGAATACACTCAGCGAAAGCTCTTGCATAGATTAGATTGGTTTATTATCTTGTCTAATTGATGTTTCCCACTGCTTTTATCGAGTTTTTCTTTCAAACCTTAAAAAGAAAAACTAGCCAGGATTAATTACAGTCTAGAACTTTGCTAACCGTTCAGCCAGGCCAGTGTCGGTACTTGAGGGAGGTTCCCCGTGCTTTCGCACGGACCTAATTAGAGTAAACCTCGTTTTCCCAGAGGCGGAGCCCCGTTAACACCTTTCTAGACACCTAATGAGTTAGCTAATTGTAAACTGTAAAACTCTCCTAGGAGCAACTATTGCCCACAGTGGGATCGGGATCCAACCATCATATGGAAGGTATGCAATCTCATTGCAAATTTCAACTATTGAAATTCCCGATGTGGTTTTTATCCCTAATACCCGTGACCTTGGCTAAGGTCAACAAATCACGAGCGCTAGTCAAGCTCAACCCGTCATTTCTTGATTAATTTAGACCCGTTCACATGACCCTTGGCTAAGGTCAACAAAGTCATATGCCCGTCCTAATTAATCTGCATCATATGCGTTTGTAGGAAGACATCACTTAGCTACCGTACACTACGCCTTGGTTAAGATCAACAAACGTAGCACGAATACTAAGTACTTTACTTCCTAAAATGACGGAGGGTTGCGAATGATTTTTAAGAAAATCTTTAACGCTTTGAACTTGATATCGTTGTAGAATCAAACAGTTTTCAAAAGGAGTGGCTTAAGCTCCGCAGTTTTGAAATGTAGCTTTTTCATAAATAGCCGAGTAGTTTTTAAATCCGATTCTACAACATCTTTTTAGGTTTATTTTCTTTACATTAATCACATTAATGTAATCCCATCATTAAAGTCCTTAAGCCAATCACAGAAAAGAAACGAAAATAACACGTACGCTTATGCCATCCGCATTCGCCGCAATGTTCCGTTATGCACCGTTAGGTTACTTAACTAACGGCATACCGGGACGGGACTAGCGCGGGTGTAAAACATAAGCAACGTCTACTATATATCATATATATAATAATATGTCATTCGTCTCAGATATCACAGAACACAGGCAGCAGAAACATAGATATAACGTGGGATATCCTAGGACGTCCGTATTTAGTATTTAGCCAGAATAGAAAATACGGATTCCATAGTCGCGATGAATAGCCAAGCCCACACCCTAGACCCCTATGAGAGCGGCAAGTGACCCTACCAATCCTGGAGTTTAGGATACCCGGTCTTGACTCCTCGAGATGGCCTCCCACTGAACCCCAGAACCCGGTCACCTGTGCTCCCCTCCTTGGGTCCATCCTAATGCGGAAAAGTAAATAATATACAACACTGGTGACACAACCGCAACGTGGAAGTGCCCCAAATAAAAGAATATTACATTACATTTGAATTTACATGAATGAAAATATAAAACTCTCATCTCACAAAACCCCCCGGCTATTCGATCGCGACAATCCTACACATCATATCTCAGCAACACATAATATCACATATCATCAACGTAAGTAAGTATGCGTACCCCGATTGTCGTTGATGTATAGCAACGAAACCGGCGATATCTAACATATTACACTTACGGTCACAGAAAAGAAAGTGTAAAACTACAATATTTGGAATCCACATTCTCTTTAGACATCATAAATGCGAAATATCACATATTTCGTATTTCATGCCTAAACTATATGAATTCCAAATATTGTATCACATTCCAGACAAACAGACAGTATTAAAGTTTTCGAACGAACGATCAAGCACCCAAGATTCACTAAAGCTCAACACTTGAGCAGGGTTCAAAAATCCGGAGTGTGACATAGTAGTAGTGGTCCAGCCGTAGAAGGGTCAAGCCAACGCCTCACATGTGGCACGCCGTACTGCCCCAAACCCTAAGGTTCAAAGGGCAGTTCGAGACGGTCACATAATCGAGTTAAGGTTTGTTGTCTTCTAGAGGGACCACCGCAAAAAGACTTGCACGTATCTCCAAAGTATTTAAACCCCGTGAATAGTGAGTAAATGATACTCGTTCAAACACTTCAATACTTTCTAATTTACCCGGAAAAGCTACGAAATGAAAGTCCCGATCGAATTGACGAGTCCAACACCATCTCCAGAATTTTTCAAAACCAAATACAGATTAAAAATATCCAAAATTTTATACAAGCAGATTCATGAATTACTGTACAAAACGTATCCATCAATTCATATATACGGCCGCGGAACCGCGGCCTAAGCAAGCTTAGGCCGCGTTTCCGCTGCGAGAATCACTGTTCACTGGAAAAATTTTGTACCGTAATCCTTATTTTTTCATGCTGTATTTTTTACATATTTTTAATTCTGCAAATTATCAAATTTTAGAAAATTTCCAGAGAGCACCCAAAAATACCGTATTTTTGTCCGATCGGAGTTTTCACTTCGTAAAAACGTCGCCTAATGTTCTAGGTCGGCTCTGATACCAATGAAAGGTTTGTTTAGCACCCTATGAAGAGTTTTGAAGCATCACATGACCCAAAGTTTAAATTTTTATAATGCTAAACGAACATGCAAAGGAATCGATCCTAGAAAATTAGGGTTTCGAAATAAAAAGCGAACTAATCTAGGGTTTCGAGACTACAACCTTTGTAGCTCCCTTTCGCTGGACTCCTTGGTCTCTAGGGTGTTGAACGAAGGTCCTCTTGAAGTCCCCTTGTGTCCACGACGATCCACCACGGAGATCTCCGTCCAAGCTCGCAACTTCGTCAAACCGAAGAGAACACTCTAAACAAAACGGCTAAGCTTGTGTAGAATGATGTTGTGGTTAGATTTCTCACTTCAAAAACCTATCTTAAAGTGGTATTTGCTCACTAGAAAAAACTAGAGAGCAAAAGAGCAAGAGGAAGAAGATGGTGGCAATTTTTGACAAGAGGTAAAAAGATAACTCAAGTGAAGAAAAAGAAATATATCAATATATATTTTATTCCTTCATGCTATGAACCATGGTTAAAGTGATGGAGACATTATTTAACTTTAGTTTGGAATGATAAAGAGAAGGATAACCTTAGGTTAGTGGTAGTTGAGCATGGTTAGGTCAAAGGAAGAATGTAGAAGCAAGAATGATTTTCCTTTCCTTTTTCATTTTCTTTTAAATCCAAAATTAAATAATAATCCATTATATAATCCATGGTGTGAGTCTTATATTGCCACCATTTCCATATGCTAACAACCATGATGGATGAGTGTATGTATGTGTGCATGTATGCACATCCACATGTGCATAAAACTAGCATGAAAGAAAGAAAGAAAAGCACACATGCATGCACACATTTATCATCTAAGAAAAGGTTTTAAGTGAGAAAACTAATGGTTAAATGATAAATCAACACTTGATTTATCAATCCGGTCATATCTCATATGACCCCACCAAAAGCAGTTCACCCGATCAATGTTCGGTATCATATACGCACATTTCAATCGGGTGCATGCGCATATCGCATACGCGCACCACAACGTTTCGCCTGGACTGGGTAACTCCTTTGTGGGACTCTAAGACTCGTCAATACACCGGCAGAGGGTGATGATCATATCAGGTACCCTCAAGCCGCAAGCGGTCAGCTAAACGTAACGGCCACCCGGGTATTGAGCGATCAGAAGACAACAAGCGAACCTGCTACAACTCCACCGTACAGTCCGGTCTCTTCGTCAGATATGCTGCATATCGAGCCTAGAGATGGTCACGTCGACCCTAATAACTCAATAAGTCATGCCGATGAATGGTCTATAACAGATCGAGAAACTACTGATAACACTTATCAGCAAATCTCAGCAGCCCTGGCCAGGGACTTGCTGTTATAACCAGTCGGGCACAGCACAGCATCAACTCCCAATACCGGGAGAGACGAAACCCCTCCAATCGCTCATCGTCTTCGTGTGTCTCGGGACTGTACCCAACGGCCACCTGTTTGCACGACTCAGTAGAGCCGTGGTAGGGTGGCAATCAAAGTACAGTGGGAGAACACACAAGACTCCATGACGATCTCGGGTCTACAGACTAACCTGTACCAGTGTCACCTGAGAACTGCTATCCGACGATAGATATAATTCCATATAGGAGTTCTCGGTGAGTCCGTCCAGTGTACCCAGTCACCACTGAGCACCCGTATATGATCTTGATGTCAAACATCGATGCATGTGGGAACATCCATCGCCCATCGTATGGGTCTAGTATCATATACGCTAGTCTACTCTGGTATATCGATACCCCGTCTCGATATACCTACGACTAGGGACGTTCCAGGATATGCTTATAGACTATAGATGTCCCACTAGTATGATCTCCATCATAATCAGAGTAGTCAAGCCGATATCCTCAGGGCTTTATCAGCATGTATGAATGAATAAAAGCATGATCAAATCAACATGTCAGATAAAGAAGAACCAGATAGCATACTATCATGTCGAGCAAGAATGCAAACTGAATATATATACATGTATAGATACATCCACTATCACATAATGGCCTCTAGGGAATACATATATCCAACAGTCGAGACCCCGACGAGGGGCGGTGGCCGGTCTCACAAGCCATTGGTGTCATTTGGTCCACCTAAGATGTATACAGGTGTGTTCCCTCGTAAAATGCAAGGAAAAACCCCAATGGGGCATCACGTGCCCACACATGATAGGGGTCACGTGCCGACACGTGATGGCTTCTTGAGGACTCTGAAATAATAAGAATTCAATCTTAATCAAATGGGGTCACGTGTCCACATGTGATAGGCCTTTAAACCCACTGAAAGGTATTAAAAGGTATAATAAAACAGCAAGAAAAAACCCCAATGGGGCGTCACATGCCCACACGTGACCATGGGTCATGTGCCGACATGTGATGAGTTCCCGAGTTCTTTAAAATAATAAAATTAAATTCTGGTTAAATGCTTAATCAGTGAGTCACGTGCCAACACGTGATAGGGTCTTAAAACTCTCTGAGTTAATGGAAAGAAAACCCTAAATGGGGCATCACGTGCCCACACGTGACAGGGGGTCACGTGCCAACACTTGATGGGTTCCTAAGACCTTCTGAACTAATACAATTAAATTCTAATTAAGGGAAATCAAAAACCCTAATATTTCCCTAGATCTTTCCAAACAAAAAGATTGCGCTCTGTAAAGTGGAGCACAGTTGGATTAAAATCCAATGGTGATTTAAAAATAACCAATTTATAGAAAGATTCTATACAAGAAAATATTTTCCTAAAATCTGCCGGGAACAACAAATAAAATATCTTTTGGATTAAAAATCCAATGGTGAATAAAATTCGCCGAGTGATCTAAAAGATCATGTTGGTTACAAAATCAATCAAAATCTTTCAATGAAAGATTGACTGAACAAACTGATTCTTTTCTTTCTCTTATAAATAGGAGCCAAGAAGGAAAAAAGAGAGGCAATGACAAGAACAAGAAAAAAAAAAAAGAGAATTTAATTCTCCAAAAAAGAAGAAAGTCTCTTCAGGAAAAGAAACCCTAGGTAAGAGAGGGAAAGAGATCATCTTATAAGCTCCCACAAAATAAAAAGAGAATTTAATTCTCAAACTAAGAGTTTAACTCTTCTGAATAAGAACTTAGTTCTTCCTTTGGTTGATGGTCTGCAGAAGCAGATCTCCCCATAAGTTAAGAATTCAATTCTCATCGGGGAGATTCTGCCATGCGGATCTAAAACCTAAGAGAAGAACTAAGTTCAGAGAATTATATTCTCCAACAAAGAATATAGGAATTTAATTCTTCCAACAAAAATAGGGTTTAACCCTTAATATAAGAAGTTAGTTCATCCTATGGTTGAAGATCTGCAGAAACAGATCTCCCCATAAGTTGAGAATTTAATTCTCATCGGGGAGATTCTGCCATGCAGATCCAAAACTTATAGAAAGAATTGGGTTTAAAGAATTTAATTCTTCCAAATACATAGGAATTTAATTCTTCTAAATAAAATTAGGGTTTGACCTTATAAAAGAATTTAATTCTTAAATAAGAGACTTAGACTTTTCATGCACGTAAAAAGATCAAGTACCCAACATGATCACGTGGCAACACGTGACCTTACCCTCCTATGGTCCAAAAAAAATGAGTGAGATGGGGTCACGTGCTCCCACGTGACCCTTGGATAAATCCCTCAAAATAAAGAGAACAAAGCCAAGTTAGAACAGATTTTAGGCGCCCTCACGTGTCCCCACGTGACCCCTAGCAAATCCGTTCAATATCCAGTGCATTGGTACCCATCACGTGCCGATACGTGATTGCCATAAAGATTATGTGTTTAACACTTATTCGAATATTCTGAGAATAAAATAAAGGAAGCCTGGCCCAATCCTCAGGTGCCTTACGTGACCCCACGTGAGCGCATCACTTTTAGTGTTTAACACTGTTTTGAGTGCATCACGTGGGAACACGTGATCGCCAAATATATGCTAGTGTTTAACACTATATTCGAACCAGTCTTCCAGAGGCAATCCCTTTGACTGAACCTCAAATACACCCTTATCTTCCAAAATTGATCATCCCATATGGCATACGAGTGTTCAGTACTCAATTGTAGGGTTACTAAGCACTCTAACAAGTTTCTACAATGCATCTGTTGAATATAGGGCCCTCAGAGTCAATTATTGGATCACAGGCACATGATTGCAATGATTGAGAGAGGACCTATGCCGGTAGGACAGTCTTACTCGAGATGATAGTATGCTATCTGGTTTATCTTTTTCATCGTGTACAGCTTTAGGTGACCTTACAGGTCACTATTGCACGTTGATAGAGCCCTAAGGATTCTTGCTTGACGGCCAGCAGTGTGATGGCGATCATATACGTGTGAGCTGGGGTCTATAAGCACATCCTTAAAAGGTCCCTAGTCATGAGAGTTTTTGAGACAGGGCATCGATACTCCAGAGTAGACTAGTGTATACATTCGAGACCCCGACGAGGGGCGGTGGCCGGTCTCACAAGCCACTGGTGTCAGTTGGTTCACCTAAGATGTATACAGGTGCTCGTTGGGTTATGAGTACACCGGACAGGACTCGCCAGGAACATGCTAGTTGGTATTATACCTAGCGTCAGATAGCAGTTCCCTGGTGACATGTATACAGGTTAGTTCATCGACCTGAGATCGTCATTTGTCTCGTGTGAGTTCCCACTGTACTTTGATTACTACCCTACCACGGCTTAAAGGAGTCGTGCAAACAGGTTTTAGTTGGGTACAGTCCCGAGCCACATGGAGGCAATGAGCGGATCGGCAGGGGTTCATCTCTCCCGGTATTGGGGGTGACGTCGCACTGTGTCTGGGAGAGCCATTACATGAAGTCCTTGGCCAAGGCAGGAGATTTATTGGGAGGTATTCCAGTAGTATCTCAAGGTGTTCTGGGCTACACTCCGACACGACTTGTACCGCTTTTGGGGGTCTGACTTTTACCAACCCATAGGCCCGCCATGCGATGCTCATAGTCGAACGGACCGGACTGTACAGATATTGTTACTGACAGGCTCAGTAAGGTGTCAGGATGAGTTCGCTCATCGACGTCCCTTTTGGTCAATACCTGGTAGCCCGTTACGTATGGCTAATAACTCTGACGTGCTAGTGGTTAAATCCACAGCCAAAGTATTGACGAGTCTTTAGAGTCCCCCACAGATAGTTTCTCAAGTTTCGGGAGAAACGCTGTAGAGGCCGTATGGAGATATGGCAGGGTTGGATCAGATACGTGCGGTATTGCACGGATCATGATCGGACGGAAAATACTAGCGAGCTTTCGTTTAAGCCGGATCCTAGTATTGTACAGTGTAGATTTTGTCTCATTGTATTTGTATTCGGTCAGAATAAAAATGCGGGTATGTATATACAGTCGCGGTGTTTTCCTGTAATTTATTACGGGATCAGTTTTTTGGAGTTGCCAGTTTTCTTTCCGTTTCGGCCATTTTCCTTTGTTTCTTTCTTTGGCTGGAAATTGGTGGAGAGGGTTTTTTTTGCAAGCATGCAAATTTGATTAGTGGAGGGTGTTATTTGCAAGTTGTAGTGTCATGATGGTTCCACCATCCCTTGACTTCCATTTCTTCATCATTGCTTGACTTTTGGTGACATGATGGTTGATGGATATGGGTATGATTATTGTGGTGACTTTCTTCATGATTATTATCATTCCTCTCCCTTGCATTATGGCTCTCCTCCCCCTTGACTTCTCTCTTCCCTTGAAAAAGAGTTTGGCCGGCCATTCATTAGAGGGGGCTGTCCCATTTTTGCAAGGAGATTTTTTGGCTCTCATTTGGCTTGAAAAATGTTCTCTAGTTCATCACAAAATTCCACATCTCATTCCTTCACAAAAATGACAACTTCTTATAAACCCCATAAGACATATAGTTCTACACTATCCTACAGCATTTCTTGGATACGTCGACTCGCCAACTTCGTGCCCGAGTTGCCTCGGTCCAGAGGTGCGAGCCCGTAAAAGAACCCGGCGATGTGGTGCCTTTCTGACGAGGAGATGAAGACCGAAGATTCCACGAGGAGATCGGAGTCGAGGCCGAAGACCGAAGGACACGGATCGCTCAGCATATCTCTCTACCCGTTCTGTAGTTTGCTAGGAGTAGGTTAATGGCCCGATCTGGGTTTTAAAGTGTGCGGTAGTGCTGGTTTACAAGTTTTGTAAAAGTTTTGTTTCCGCATTCCGGCCTCGTTCAGACGGCCGGGGCGTTGCCGTGCACTTACATTGGTATCAGAGCCACGCCATTAACCTAGTCTAGCTTGCTCTAAAGTGTTTACAAGTTCGATCGAACGGATTTTCCAAAAACCGAATTTTCAAGCACAGTTTCTGTCGAATTTTTCTAGTGCTCTAAAAATTATTTGGTACATTGGAAAAATACGAGCAGGGTTTTCTAAGCATTCTGCAAAACTTTTGTTAGGTGTTGCTACAGTATGACCATGGAAACACGGCCAAAACGCTGTTCTGGTTGCGGTTCCGCGGTGTAAAAAGGTCAACACCGTACAGAATTTTTCCAGTGGGCTTCTGACTTAGAAATATGGTTTTTGGTATGTTCTGTTTGGGCCCAGATTTATTTTGAGTACTGGGTATTGTGCTTAGGGCCCACTTCGGGATTTTAGTCGATCGAAAATTTTAAATATGTTTGTTCACAGTATTTACATTATATCTGCGACCGTGAATATCATTTGATCGGTAAATCTTGTCTAACTGCTATAGCCCTTTTAGACGGATTTACGAACGTGACATTCACGTTGATTTTCTGTGTTGTGTTGTGATGTTGCGAATTGTCGTGGGGGATAGCCTGGATGCAATGGTGGTACAGTTTTGGTATTATTATGTACATTTGATATTGCGGGGAGAGCGTCCGACATGTGGACTGCCGTCACTGCCTTTTTGTATATTATTCTTTTGGGGCACGACCGGGCTGAGGTCGATGTACCCGTTGTATGTATATTTTATTTTCTGTACTAGGATTGCCCCGCGGAGGGGTGCACGGATAGCCGGGTTCTAGAGGGCAACGGGCCCGCATCTCATGGTGTTGAGACGGAAGGGGCTTCACTCTAGAATTGGCGGGCTATTCGCCGCACTCGTAGGGGGTACAGGTTGATCCGGGAGGGGTGCCCAAGTTACCGGATTCCGTGAAGTGCTGGGTGATCCATTCACGTTGTTGAAGGGGGCTGCCTCGCTCCAGGTTTTGGCGGGTAACTAGGGATCTAGGATTTCATTGCACAGGCTATCCACATGACCAGGGTAATGTCGGATATCAGTAGCGGCTCTATGAAACCCGGGGATCCCAGATATCTGTATTGTTCTGTGATGCTTATTACATTTCTGTGATGTTGCATTTTATCACATCTTGTGCGAATATTATATATTGATATATATACTAGTAGATGTTGTATATGTTTTACACCCGCGATAGTCCAGTCCCCGCTCTGTCGTTAGTTAAGTAACCTAACGGGTGATGACGGGACCCAGTGGCGAATGCGGATGGCATATACGTACATCATTATTTTCGTTCTTTATTGGTGTGATCAATTGATAGGACTGCGTTGATTCGGATCAATGCAAGCTAAACAAACCTATTCTGATGTTGTTGGAACATTTTTCAAAAAAAACTGTTATTTCAAGGACGTTCTCTTTTGTTTTGCACAGTGGTATTCGGTTATGAATATCCAACACCTCGGTCGACGAGGCAAGGGCCGAGATCCCTTCACCGGGAGTGACCCCTTAGACAGAAGTTTGCGTCAAGGTAATAACTTCACTATAGCCGATTACTTTTGCTTTGCATCGTGGTATTCAGTTAGAATATCCTGCACCTCATTCTACGGGAAAGAGCCGAGATCCCTTCACCGGGAGTGACCTCTTTAGCAAAGGTTTTCGCCACTATATTTTTATAAAAAGCTATCTGGTTCCTTCAACGAAATCAAGTTCATTACGTTAAAGGTTTTTCGCCAAAAACCATTCGTAGCCCTCCGTCATTTCAGACGGGTAGCACTTAGTATTCATGCTATGTTTGTTGGCCTTAGTCAAGGCATAGTGTATGGTAGCTATTTGTTACCTTTCTGCAGTATAGATAGATGTGTTGGTTTGGGACAGTAGTACAGCCTTGTTGGCCCTAGTCAAGGGCTTGTATGGATGGGTTCAAATTAGCCTGGACAATAACGGGTAGAACTTGACATGTGACTTATGATTTTTTGGCCTTAGTCAAGGTCATAAGAGCATGGGGTAAAAATCACATCGGGAGTTTCTAAAGAAACTGAAACTTCCCAGATATGCGCATACCTTCTGGAGTGTGATAACGTGAGTGGATTCCATCACGTTATCATGCGATGATAGTTGGATCCCGATTCCCACTGATGAGTTAGTTTACTCCTCGGGTGATCCCGACTAATTTTTCTTTCAGGTTTGGAGGAGAATTTGAGGTTACAGTGGGAGGTTTCCTGATTAGATAAAGTGATAACCATTCTGATCTAGGTTAGAGTGCACGCTGGGTGTTTCTTTTCTCTCTCTCTTTGGCAGCGACCATGGCCCGACCCTTGACTATAACTCAGTGACCAAGATTAACCGAACCTTCTTAAAACACTGGCTTTTGGATTGTCAGAGTTGCATACCTCATTGCCATTCCTACTTCTACCCTTTTCTCTAGAACACCCCGTATTACTACGAACGTCCACTTCCATTAGATAAAACCATCGTATGGTTATATACGAACTCGAAGGAACTTGTTCCAGATTCGAGGATGGTTTCCGATTCTGGAGAAAACGAATAGGACTATTCAGTTTTCTTTTCCTTTTACCTTCTCTCAGGTTGCGAGTGCTCCTTGGATTAGGGGATAGTACACCCGTTACGCTTATTGGATAGTCTTATTCCAAACCTTAGGCTGGTGCCGAACGGTAGGGAATGAAGAAAACCGATTAGCCTAAGTGTGGTGTACAGAAGGTATTAAGTAAAGACAAATAAAGGGATTAGAAGGACGACAAAGTAAATTGCGACTGCTATTCACGACCAAACCAAGTATTTCATCGCCAATCCTACATCACCTTTGTATTTCTCCAGAACACTCCGTATCACTACGATGATCCACAGTTATTTGGATACTCCATCGTATGGTTATATACGAACTCGAAAGGAACTTGTTCCAGTTCGGGGATGGATTCTGGTTCAGGAGACATAGGAATAAGGTTTATTCAGTTGTCTTTTATCTTTACCTTCTCTCGGGTTGCGAGTGCTCCTAGGATTGGGACAGTACACCCATTATGCTTATTGGATAGTCTTCTTCCAAACCATAGGCTGGTGCCGAACGGTAGGGAAGGAAGAAAACCATTTAGCCTAAAGAGATGTACATAAGGTAACGACTAAAGACAAATAAAGGGATTTGGAGAGATGGCAAAGAAATATATGGTTACAGTTGTGAATCTGGATAATAGAAGAGGAATTAGTAGGAATACCCGGATACCCCTACGAAACATTTCAATGTTTCAGTTTCACTGTGTACTGTTAAAAGAAAACTGATTTCCCAATTAGTCCTTGCTCCAGGGTATGTATTTACCAGGTTTGATTCTCACATCTGTATGGTTTTACAGATGATGAGTGGGAGTAAGTTATTGGGAATTGGGTGATCATCCTCATTATATCGGGATTCGTTGTAATTGGTGATATATGAGGAAATCGCCTGGGTTGTTTGCCAGACGGCAAATATTTAGTTTTGAATATCCGTTGTTATGCACCAATTTCAAATTGATATATCTGTATGTCTATTTTTATAGAGTGAGATATACCTTTTTGAAATTATGTCTATGACATTTACCTATATCAGTTGATGGTTAGGTAAGGAGCATTAAACAGCGGTGTAATTCTTCTTAACCATAAATACAGTTTTCAACCTACGGCACACAGGGAATGCGTTATTAGACTAAGGGGACTTATACAGAGTATTGTATGTTGTCCAGTGTTCATGAGGACAGAGGGGTTGATCCTCGTACTATATTCGGTTTACTTATGACTTCTCTAGTTTGTAGACAAGTGTTTCGTAGAAACACAAGGTCTAAGTTTTTAAGAAGTTATAGGTATAAGAGTAAAGTAGAGAATCAGGTATTACATGTATCAGGATTGTTCAAGGTGATCGAAGATGTAGATACTTGTATATGGTATTCAGTTAATAGTAATGATTAAGAGAACTTGCTTCTCCTTCAGGTTACTCATAATTGGAAGCACTCCTAATATGAGTAATGCAGATCGACCTCTTTCCATTTAGTTAACATGCACTGGAGACAGCTACATGATTTGAATCTGGTTCAATTAAATCAGTGCCTCTGTTTCTATATTGGATATAGAACAGTTCATATCTTATCGATGTTAAGGTACGGGGAGTTGTCCGGCTTATGCTTAAAACCAGACTCTGGATAACTCAAAGCACGTTTCTGTAATGGCAGTTTGTGGGTTGACCCGGGCTATGACGAGGGTTGACTTTCTACCATCTGGAAGATCAATAGTGATATTGTTCTTGACTCGCCACAGTTTTAATAAAAATGGATTTTTTCAGAAAACAGAAGTGGGAGTATGGTAGAACTAGAGGTGATTCCAGAACCACAAACGATTACTGAAAATTTGATAAGATCCTAAAGATTCAATCTGGCTTGACATTCCATTGGCCACTCCGCAAATATGGTGGGTAACCTCTGGCGCCCGAGAGGTACTCCGGTAGCCTCAAGGACGGTGACAGGGAGGTTCTTGTTTACCCAGACTTAACACTACTGTTGTTCCAGGCTATGAGACCCGGCAGGAGGATGAGTATAGCGTCGTTCTAAACAAGCTTTAGAAGTGCACGTGTATATGATTCTGCTAGAGGGTTGTCGTAGTCAGTGGGAGCAGCGGAAGCATAGTGAACAAGTGGCTTATGTCTATTTATAGACTAAAGCAGATATAGCAGAGATAGATCATCTATTTCTGATATGACAGTCATAGGTTTGACTTCATCAGAATAGGGGATGGATCTGTTAAGAAGGTAGTAGGGTGTGATGTCCTGGTATTTGGATCACATACATAGAGTAGGAAGTGAAATTCCTATACTACGATCGATTATACTTTGGTTGTCACATAGTGGTTTCTCCACATAGGACTTGGATTATATATCAGATATTCTGGTTACTAGATCTATGGTTTTAGATCTAGATTTGGGTAGTTTCCCAATCTGGGTACTTAAACAGCATTCTAAAGGTGTTTTAGAATGGACGACTCCTCATACGGTAGTGTACCTGCAGGTGATGGAGTCACCCTTTCTAAAGGTGTCTTACAGACTAAAGGGGAGAGGGATGTGCATGATTGGCAGATCACTTGCTTAGGCAATTGAGTCAATCATGATATGTCATGGACCACACCAGATGTTGTTTTTGCACTAGATGCAATAAGTCGATATTAATCCAATCCTGGAGAAACGTTCGGAAGCAGTTTTAGGATATAAGTTGATGTTCTGGGGATATGATAATGACAGCCTCCTTCGGGAGACGGTTATCATTCCAGGCTTCCAAAGTGACCTGACTGACAGAGTGACTGTCAGAGTTATAGTTTTCCCTCTGACGAGGGACGGTATTTTGGACAGGTTGTCCAAGCGGATACTGAGGGAGGCATGGCGTATGATACTGATTAAGTTCAGTTAACGATACAGTCTAAGAAGTTTAGATTTGGAGTTCATTAATGAACTAGGTCCCATCAGATATCCAGACATATTCTACGACATGTATTGCTCATTTCGGGAGATGGGTTTCTCCGCGAACTTGAGATTAAGAGAGACATAGAAAGGAACATCAGGGAGGATCCACTCACTGAGGCTATTCCTCGAACGCAATAGTTTCGCAAACGGGCTTTGTGAGACTGATTAGTAGAGGAATTGGGTGTTCGGTATCACACGGGTTGTGGGTATGCGACGTCGCAATAATTAGCCTTGAATGCAAGTGGGAGATTGTTGGATACAGTGCCCTCAGAGTCAATTATTGGATCACAGGCACGTGATTGCAATGATTGAGGGAGGACCTATGCCGGTAGGACAGTCTTACTCGAGATTATAGTATGCTATCTGGTTTATCTTTATCATCGTGTACAGCTTTAGGTGACCTTACAGGTCACTATTGCACGTTGATAGAGCCCTTAGGATTCTTGCTTGACGGCCAGCAGTGTGATGGCGATCATATACGTGGGAGCTGGGGTCTATAAGCACATCCTTAAAAGGTCCCTAGTCGTGGGAGTTTTCGATACAGGGCATCGATACTCCAGAGTAGACTAGTGTATACAGTCAAGACCCCGACGAGGAACGGTGGCCGATCTCACAAGCCACTGGTGTCAGTTGGTTCACCTAAGATGTATACAGGTGCTCATTGGATTATGAGTACACCGGACAGGACTCGCCGGGAACATGCTAGTTGGTATTATACCTAGCGTCAGATAGCAGTTCCCTGGTGACATGTGTACAAGTTAGTTCATCGACCTGAGATCGTCATTTGTCTCGTGTGAGTTCCCACTGTACTTTGATTACTACCCTACCACGGCTCAAAGGAGCCGTGCAAACAGGTTTTAGTTGGGTACAGTCCCGAGCCACATGGAGGCAGCGAGCGGATCGGCAGGGGTTCGTCTCTCCCGGTATTGGGGGTGAGGTCGCGCTGTGTCTAGGAGAGCCATTACACGAAGTTCTTGGCCAAGGCAGGAGATTTACTGGGAGGTATCCAGTAGTATCTCAGGGTGTTCTGGGCTACACTCCGACACGACTTGTACCGCTTTTAGGGGTCTGATTTTTACCAACCCCCTACGCCTGCCATGCGATGCTCATAGACGAACGGACCGGACTGTATGGATATTGTCACTGACAAGCTCAGTAGGGTGTCAAGATGAGTTCGCTTATCGACATCCCTTTTGGTCAATACCTGGTAGCCCGTTACGTATGGCTAATATCTCTGACATGCTAGTGGTTAAATTCACAGCCAATGTACTGACGAGTCTTTAGAGTCCCACACAGACAGTTTCTCAAGTTTCGGGCGAAACGCTGTAGAGGCCATATGGAGATATGGCAGGGTTCGATCAGATACGTGAGGTATTACACGGATCATGATCGGACGGAAAATACTAGCGGGCTTTGGTTTAAGCCGGATCCTAGTATTGTAAAGTGTAGATTTTGTCTCATTGCATTTGTATTCGGTCAGAATACAAATGCGGGTATGTATATACAGTCGCGGGGTTTTCCTTTAATTTATTACGGGATCAGTTTTTTGGAGTTACCAGTTTGCTTTCCGTTTCGGCCATTTTCCTTTGTTTCGTTCTTTGGTTGGAAATTGGTGGAGAGGGTTTTTTTTGCAAGCATGCAAATTTGATTAGTGAAGGGTGTTATTTGCAAGTTGTAGTGTCATGATGGTTCCACCATCCTTTGACTTCTATTTCTTCATCATTGCTTGACTTTTGGTGACATGATGGTTGATGGATATGGGTATGATTATTGAGTTGACTTTCTTCATGATTATTTTCATTCCTCTCCCTTGCATTATGGCTCCCCTCCCCCTTGACTTCTCTCTCTTCCCTTGAAAAAGAGTTTGGCCGGCCATTCATTAGAGGGGGCTGCCCCATTTTTGCAAGGAATTTTTTTGGCTCTCATTTGTCTTGAAAAATGTTCTCTAGTTCATCACAAAATTCCACATCTCATTCCTCCACAAAAATGGCAACTTCATATAAAACCCATGAGACATATAGTTCTACACTATCCTACAGCATTTCTTAGACACGTCGACTTGCCAACTTTGTGCCCGAGTTGCCTCGGTCCAGAGGTGGGAGCCCGTAAAAGAACCCGGCGATGTGGTGCCTTTCTGATGAGGAGATGAAGACCGGAGATTCCGCGAGGAGATCGGAGTGGAGGCCGAAGACCGAAGGACACGGATCGCTCGGTATATCTCTCTACCCCTTCTCTAGTTTGCTAGGAGTAGGTTAATGGCCCGATCCGGGTTTTAAAGTGCGCGGTAGTGCCGGTTTACAAGTTTTGTAAAATATTCATTTCCACATTCCGGCCTCGTTCAGACGGCCGGGACGCTGCCGTGCACTTACAGCATCAACAATGCCCGATTAAAATTTTAGCCGTGCCGAACAACCCTAAACAAGATCTTTGCTAGATTATTAGGGTTACACATGCTAGTAAATAACATTTACAACTAAGTGAATATGAAATAAAACCTTTGTAGATCGGTCCTTCACTTCTAAAGCTCCTTGTCGTAGTCCCTTCGCTGCGATCATTGTTCTCCCGGGCTCTTGCATGGCTTCACGAGGCGAAAGAAGCGTCCTTACTTGAAGTCTTCGAGGCCGAAGATGATCTACGTCGAGAGAGTACCAACTCAAGCTACTACTTCACTAACTAGAGAATTAGTGAAGCAAACACCCTAAACTAAAGTGCTAGTCTAGTAGAGGATGGAGAAATAGGAAGTGGGTTCACTTTAGAATTTATTTTCTCACAATGTTTCTTACTTTGGATCAAACCCTAGAGAGTTTTTATTTCAAGGAACAAGATGAAGAAATAAAGAGAGAAAGATAATGATCAAGTCAAGTGAGCTAACCATGGGTGAGTGAGTATCATATACTAACTCATGTAAAGACATAACCATGGCTAATCCAAAATGGTTAGGTTAATAAAAATCCGAAGTAAAACAAAGTTAGTGGACTTTGTCAAAGCATCCACAAGCTTCTACAAGCTTCATGCTTGTGACAAAAGTTCCACTAATTCGTAATTACCTTAAATAATTATAAAGCACCATTTAAAATAGAATAGTGTATGTATTGCTCACCCATGAATGATGTATCAACAACCATGATACAAAAAGAAAACACATTTTAATATATATCACATATATATTAAAGTTTTGCACATGTGAGAAAAAACCTTAAGTGAACAAATGTTAGTTAATGTAAATTAGTATATCATATATACAATTATACACTAAATTATTAAATCAACACTTGACTTAATAATCCGGTTATATCTTATATAACCGACTAACTTCCAATGTATCGACTTATCGAATCAACACTTGATTCGATAACCCGGCTATATCACATATAACCGACCGATACAAAAAGTCACGAGAATAGAATACGGTATCACATACATGCATTATTCTCGGTCCCGCACATATCAAATATGCGCTCCTATTTCGTTTTGCCTGAGCCAGTAAAAGCTCTATGTAGGACTCTAAAGACTCGTCAATACGCCGGCAGTAGGTGATGATCACATCAAGCACCCACAAGCCGTCAGTGGTACTAGCTTGACGTAACGGCTACCCGGGTATTGAGCGATCAGAAGATCAGCAAGCAAGCCTGCTCCAACTCCTGTAAAAGCCTAATTGTAACACTTCCCGTACAGTCCGGTCTCCTCGTCTGATATGTCGCATATCAAGTCTAGGGGCGGTAAACGTCAGACCCCAATAACTGATAAGTCGAGCCGATATAAGGCGCATAACGGGTCGAGAAACTACGGGTAACACTTACCAGTAAATCTCTAAACCAGCCCTGGCCAGGGACTTCCCTGTTATGGCCAATCGAGCACAGCACAACATCAACCCCCAATACCGGGAGTGACGAAACGCCTCCTATCGCTCATTGCCTCCATGTGACTCGGGACTGTACCCAAAAACCACCGTTTTGCACGCCCTCTTGGACGTGGTAAGGTGGAAATCAAAGCACAGTGGAATCACACAAGACTCTATGGCGATCTCGAGTCTACAGACTAACCTATACCAGTGTCACCAGAGAACTGCCATCTGACGTGAGGTATAATAGCATCTGGGAGTTCTCGGCGAGTCCGTCCAGTGTACCCAGTCTCCACTAAGCACCCGAATATCATCTCTGATGTCAAACACCAATGGATATGGGATCATCCATCGCCCATCTATATGGGTCGAGAAGCTATACGCTAGTCTACTCTGGTATATCGTTGCCCCGTCTCGATACACCCATGACTAGGGACCTTGAAGGATGTACTTATGGACTACCATGTCCCCACTAGTATGATCCGCATCATAGTCCAGGTAGTCAAGTACACATCCTAAGGGCTTTACCAACATATAGCAGAAAGACAATCAGTGTACACGTTAAGGTAAAGAGTAACCAGATAGCATACTATCATGTCGCGCAAGAAAGTCCTCCCTATATATGTCCAAGCATCCTCTACAATATACATCTCATGTATAGTAATGGCCTCTAGGGCATACATATAACTAACATCAATAAAAGACAAAAATATTGTCAGAACCCAGACCCATACTTAACACTGCTAAGTAAAGGAGGGGCTGAGCCCATACAAATGTTCAGTAGCCCAAACAAATGTCCAACATTCTAAACCTAATTGGACTTAGCCCAAGTTGGCTTTAAGTCCTCAATTCAGATTTAACTGAGCCCATGTGCTCATAATCTAATTAATTGATCTTAGTCCCGAATTGGACTACAGATCTCCCAACCCACATCGGTTCAAGGGTACATCTCTTCATTCCTCTGATATGTGTCGTTGTAATTCTTCAACGTCTTCAGAGAGGTGACGGGTCCCGACAACCAACAAATCTTACAGACTATGATGTCTCTAAAATGGACTGTGAGGTCCTTAAACTCATGAACTATGATGTCTTTAACCTTATGGACCGTGATGTCCCTAAACTAAAACTTACAGACTATGATGCCTCTAAACTGGACTGTGAGGTCCTTAAGCTCAAAGACTATGATGTCCAACCTTTACAGACCATGATGTCTTTAAACTAGACCGAGATGTCCTTGAACTAATGTTGGACCGTAATGTCTTTAAACTAACAATGGACCGCAACGTTCCTAAACTAAAACAATAGAGTCCAAATGCTCTTTTGTTGGATCTAAACGATCCCGTTAAGTTGATCTTGGTCTAAAATTAGACTAACGTATCCTTAACAAATGTTTAAGTTGATCTTAGTCTCAAATGAGACTAACGCATCCTTAAACCCAACCCCAAACCCAAATCTAAGAAAATACGGATTTGGACTAATCCACGCCCTAGGGGCGACAATATAAATTAGTCTCCGTATACAATCCACGGGCAACCGAAAAACAAAACAAACACCCACGACACGAAGTGACCATCCGAAGAAGGAGAAAGTGGTTACCGCGATACGGTATCCTAATTAACTGCAGGGGCTTGTGCCTGCACGGAAGAGCGTTCCCACAATAAAAAAAACCCTCAACGAGGGGGAATCTGACGAAGTCTGCTACATCGGCCGCATCTGTCTAAACCTTCGATACACAATGTCATAAATCAACTTAGCATCTTCGGAGAGGTGGACGGATTGCACAAAATAGCATCTGCCTTCGAAATTCAGGCAAGACGAACCTATGCGGTCTCGTCTCTGTGTTTGGCGGAGAACAGATTCTGGCACGCCCGGTGGGACCTTTTCCTCTTTCCACTCCACACTTCGTGTGTCGTGTTCGCGAACGAATTGCGGTTTGATATGGTTGCCCGTGGGTTCGAGGTACTAAGATTTGGTTTTGCTCCTATGCAGAAAAAGAACATCAATGGTCTTTAACTGCTCTAACTGCAACTGTAACTGTAACTCCCATACCGCCTCATCTGGAGGAGTAACTTACGGACCCCAAGTGGCCTCCCTCTTCACAATGCCGGTGGAACAAGTAACCCAAGCCACCACTGGGCTATTCTTCGGGACCATGATCCCGCCAACAATCTTCAGCGCTCCTGTACCATCACAAGGAGCTCCGAAGAGGTCGGCCTTTAATCGGCTCACCACTACCACGGTCTCTTTCAACGGTTCGTCCAATTCTAAGCCTACAGCATCAGTATTCGAAAGGCTGAGCCTGAACTCTAATGGGCCCATGAGAAGCCCGTGATATCTGAAGCAGCCATCCCAAAGCGGATAACCATTCAGGCTCAAGCAGACGAAATCATCAGAGGGGCTTCTGCCAAGGGGTCAGTCTTCTCAAGACTGGCCGTTTCAGCTCCCACTCCAGGAGAAGTCATCAAAACTTCTTCCCCTGCTCAGAGGTCTGTTTTTGACAGATTAGACGTTTCCTCTAGGCGAACGTCAGTCTTCGAAAGGCTAGCACCAATAACAACACCTGACCAGAACAGGAGGCACGATCGAGCCACCCCTATAGCTGAGCCAATACCGTCGGCTCGACACACTCGACGTCGCCACTGGTGCCGAGTAAGGAAGGATAGGGGCAATTCCCCTTATGGATTGACTCCGCCGGTTCCGACGGTGGAAATTGATGCTGTTGTTCCAACTGGGAACAGCTTTGAAGTACTTAGGAGGGTACGCAAAAACTCTCCGACTGCTGTATTAAAAAGGTCTCCTCCACCAATGGAGAGCACTACAAAGGCGAAGCTAGAACAACCCCCTCAGCGGCTATCCTCTAAAATTTATAAAGTTTGGCGACAGGTCCAGGACTCCGTGAAAGATCAAGACTATCCCCGCCGACAGAAAAAGATGAAGGTTCAGTAAGAAGAGGACCACCCTGTCAAGCCACAGAAGGCGACAGCTACTTGGGTGCCCACTGCAATGGCCCACTCAACTTCGACCGCCCATAAGAGGAGAAGGCCGGAAAAAATCCCCGAGTCTGCGACGAATCGCAAGACCACTGAACCCAAACGCCCCAAGTCTGGGTGCATGGTGGTACATACTATCTACATGGCACACGGGAAAGAGGATAGCCATATCTCTACGGGCCATCGACCACTCACTAGATCCATAACAAAGGCCCATGAGCAACAACAGAAGATTCAAGAAATGTTAACGCGGATGGCCGTACTCACTGGGCTAAAAGAAAGCCCGGAAACGTCGTCGGAACAACGTCAAGAACAGGAAACCGATGCTGACTTCATCCGCAGAATCCTCGAAAAGAAAGATAGAGAAGCAGCGGAACATGCTGCTAATATAAAACGAATGGCGCTTCTCTTCCAAGACATGGTCGGGATGATGGTACAGCCGGATCCTCCGGCTGAAGACCCTCCGATTGTCCTTGAAGATGACAGAGGGGAGACATCGAACCCTCTTTCGGCTTGTTTAGCAGCCAAAGAGGAGACCATCTCCAAAGATGCCCTGGATGATTACATCGCTCAACAGATATGAGCTTACCAGGTGAATGAAACGGCCGGTCAGATTGTTAAGACTGGACGACCCTATCCGGGTTGGTATGACCAAATAAAGTACCCGCCGGGATATACGATCCCTAAATTCCATGTATATAAGGGGATGGGGAACCCGCACCAACACGTGGCTCAATTTAGGGCTCTATGCAGCAACACCGGAGGTGACGATAAGCTACTGCTCTGCCAATTTGTCGGAAGCTTGTCGGTGACAGCATTCGAGTGGTATTCGGAACTCCGGAATGACTCTATAAAGACATTTTAGACATTTGCAAAGATGGAGCTGCTATTCACCCAACGTTTTATGAGCGCTAGCGAACGTACCCCATTCACGGCGCTGATCAATGACAGGGTGAAGCCGAGAGAAACTTTGGTGCAGTACACGATACGGTGGCGGAATCTATGGTCGAAGTGCGAACAATGCATCGAAGAGGCTCCTACAGTGGGCATGTTTGTGGGAACCCTCGATCCGTAGGCGACCATATCCCAATTCATGATGTTCTTCAAGCCGACCACCTTCCAGACCTTGATTGATAAGATGGCCCAAATGGACTAGATTGGTCATAAGCCTTCCTTTTCAAAGACAGAGCCGCGGAATGAAAAGGGCAAAGTGAAAGCGACCTTTGTCGCCAGTACTCAACAACAGCCAAGCAACTTAAAATCGGTTGTTCGCCAAAGCAAAATGCGTCCACACCAATCCTTCAAGGAGACACTGGGACGTCCCTACTCGTTTCTGCGGGAGAAAACAAAGTGACTGTTCAAGCTGGTAGTACGCAACAGGCTCATCAATTTACCAGATTCAAGACGTCCGCTGCAGCCTGGTGATGCTCACAATCCCAATTATTGCCCTTACTACCGAGCATTAAGCCATCCAATTGAATATTGCTTCGTCTTTAAAGGATGGATTGAAGACCAATAACAACTGGGCAAATTCGCACTGTCCGAGAACTGGAAAGTAAACCCGTCTCAACCGCACGCTCTTAAAAGGAGGACACGCCGGGGGCATCATGCTCTTTAATTGAAGAAGCTCCATGGGAGGTCGCTCTTTCAGCCAAGACGAAAAGGATGCTGAAAGATCTTCAAACGTGCACGGCGATCGTCAGTGAGTTGTTGTCTGAAGAAAAGGTGGCTACGCTCAAAGACACGCTCATGCAGTATAAAGACTGCTTCGCATGGAACTACTCTGAAATGCCAGGATTAGATCCAGAGGTAGCTGTGCATAAATTGGCGATATCTCCGGACATCAAGCCAATCAAACAAGCACCAAGAAGGATGCGGCTCGAACTTGAAATGAGCATTAACACCGAGGTCAAGAAGCTAATCAACTCCGGCTTCATCCAAGTGGTTCAGTACCACGATTGGATTGCCAACATTGTCCCAGTCATGAAGAAGAATAGGACGGTGCACATCTGCATTGACTTTCGGGATCTCAACAAAACCTGTCCTAAGGATGACTTTCCCGTACCAGTCACCGAGCAGATGATAGACAACACGTCCACTCACGAGATCTTCTCCTTCATGGACGGCTCATCAGGGTATAATCAAATAAAAATGCATCCCGAAGACCAGAAGCATACCGCTTTTCGTACTCCGCTAAGCTTATCTTGCTACAAAGTGATGCCTTTCAGTGTGAAGAACGCCGACGCCACCTATCATAGGGCCATGACGAAGATCTTTGATGACCTTATACACGAGATTGTCAAATGTTATATCGACGACCTCGTGGTAAAAAGCAAATCGCACGAAGAGCATTGGGAGCATCTAAAAATAGTGTTCCAACGTCTTCGAAAATACAACTTGAAGATGAACCCTCTGAAATCCACGTTCGGAGTTTCCTCCAGAAAATTCCTAGGATTCATCGTACGACATCGAGGCATCGAAATCGACCCATCAAAGATCAAGGCAGTTATGGAAATGCCCTCCCCACGAACTCTGAAACAATTGCGGTCTCTCCAAGGAAAGCTCGCATATATTCGACGGTTCATAGCTGACCTCTCCGGAAAGTGTTGCCTCTACAGTCACTTGATGAAGAAGGGAACCCCGTTCGTCTGGGATCGCAAATGCCAAAGCGCACTGGATGAAATCAAGCAATACTTACAGAATCCTCCGGTGCTGACCGCTCCAGTTAAGGGAAAGCCCCTCATTCTGTATACAACTGCTCTTGAAGGTTTCTTAGGCGCGCTATGGGCAGAAGAAGGGAAGGAGAGAGCCCTCTACTATTTGAGTCGTGTTCTCTTTGGGTCAGAAAAAAAAATACTCCTCCATTGAAAAACACTGCCTGGCGTTGATCTTCGCGATAACGAAGCTCAGACACTATGCTTTGACTCATGATGTCCACCTCATATCAAAGGTGAATCCTCTCAAATATTTGATGTCAAGAGCCATACTAACAGGGCGGCTCACTAAATGGGCCCTCCTCTTGATGGAGTTCTCAATAATATATCGTCCTCTGAAGGCAGTGAAAGGCCAGGCCATCGCCGACTTCCTTGCCGAGCACCCTATACCTGCCGATTCACGCCTAAATTGCGAATTTCCAGAAGAGCATGCATTTGAAACAATCGACAGGAAGAATGAAGGGAGTGATACCCGATGGGAACTTTACTTCGATGGAGCGTCTTCCATGAAGAAGCGAAAGCACAGCTCCCCCATAATCAAATCTGGGGTAGGTCTCATCTTCGTGACTCCACAAAGAGGGATAATGCGCTTTGACTTCTCCTTAACAGAGCCGAGGACAAACAATGAAGTCGAATATGAAGCTTTGATAGTAGGTCTTGAGATCGCTATCGACATGGGAATTGAATACCTCCTCATATACGGAGATTCCCAGCTGGTCGTTAGTCAAGTAAATGGCGACTATTAAACATGCAAACCCGAGTTGGTAAAGTACGGTGAGAGAGTGCAGCAACTGCTGACCCAAATCCCTTCCTACGCCTTAGAAACCATACTGCGAGCGAAAAATAGCAAGGCGGATGCGTTAGCCAAACTCGCTAAAGAACTGGCTGACGAAAACCTCGTTGATGTGAGGATCATTGTGCAAAGCCGTCGGGTTCTTGCACCGGCAGAAATATCTCCGAAGAGAAAGAAGCGACCGAAGTGACAGCCCTATAAATAAAAGACCAGGAAAAGGCTGAGAATTGGAGAGAAGTCTTTATAGACTACTTCAAATCATGTCGAACACCTGAAGATGCATCCTCAAGACATCAGCTCATGAAACGAGCTCTATCTTTCGCTTTCGTCAATGATATTCTATATAAGAGATCATTCGACTCTCTATGGCTAAGATTCATAGGATCGGAAGAAGCAAGGAGAGTTGTTCAAGAAACTCAAGATGGACTCTGCGGTTCTTATCAAGCCGGGCTAAAGATGAAGCTGAAGATCAAAAGGATAGGCTACTATTGGCCTACGATGATCCAGGACTGCCTTGAATACGCGAAGCAGTGCCACCCGTGCCAAATTCACTGGGACTTTATCCACCGGCATCCAAATCCGCTACATCCAATAGTAGCTAGCTGGTCGTTAGAAATGTAGGGAATTGACATAATCGGGCCCATCGAACCAGTATCGTCCAGAGGACATCGATTCATTTTGGCGACAACTGATTACTTCTCCAAATGGGTAGAAGCAGTACCGTTGAGGGAAGTAAAGACGGAGAATAACCTCTATTTCTTTAAGACACACGTCATTTATCGGTTCGGCACTCCGCGACGGATTATCTCCGATAACGGGCCAGCCTACAGAAGCCATAAGATCAGCCGTTTCGCACAACAACATAATATAGACTGGAGATACTCTTCGGTCTATAATCCCCGAGCTAACGGTCTAGCTGAGGCTTTCAACAAGACCTTGATGAAGATCGTGAAAAAGAAAGTGTCCAAAAATAAGGACTGGCATGAAACACTGTATGAAACTCTCTGGGCGTATCGAACTACGTTCAAAACGGCCACAAACACAATGCCGTATGCATTGGTATTCGGTACGGAAGCGGTACCCCCCTCGAGATAGAGTTACCCTCTCTACGAGTGGCGATTCACTATGAGCTTACCGATGAAGAAAATGCTCACCTTCGGTTTGAGGAGCTCGATGCCCTTGATGAAACCTGGCTCATGGCGCAACAAAACATGGAGGCTTATAAAGCAAAGATGACGCGCTCATACGAGAGATTGACTAGGCTGAGAACATTCCGCCAAGGCAAACTCCTGCTACTGGTCAAGAGACCTAGGATCCCCAATCATGCCAAACGAGGGATGTTCGAGCCAAACTACGAAGGCCCATACATCATAGACAAAGTCTATCAAGGTGGGGCTTACTTGCTCATTGATATGCATGGCGAAAGACCCTTCAGACCGATAAACGGTCGGTTCCTAAAGAAATACTACGCCTGACGAGTTATGGCATGGGTTAATGATACATGACGACGCCTATGTCTGCTCTCTATCTTCCCAAACCGAAACTCTATAAGTCGTAGCCACCGAAATCGTTGCAACGACGGACCAAAACGTCCCTAAACTAACGATGGACCAAAACGTCCCTAAACTAATGATGGACCGAAACGTCCCTAAACTACCAAATGACCGAGACGTCGATAAATTACTATAGACTGCGGCATCCCAAGGCTGACACAAAAAAAATACGTCCATAAGCAAGATGGGCACAGATGAAAATCCGAAAGGGCTCCGTAAGTAAAAACAGCAGGACTACCGGCGAGTTGGTAAAAACCCGAAAGGGCGCAATCTCGTTAAAAGACACTTGCAAGGTCCTCTCGACCATGTAAAGAGAAAATACCTATGTGAGATCCTTACGACTCACAAAGGAGCAACATACTTAGGAATCCCCACGATTCTTAAGGAGAAAGCACACTTACGAGATCCTCACGACTCGTAAGGAGAATTTCCTTTGAGACCTTCACGGCTCATAGGATTCAAAAGCCTTAAGCTACAGAGATCAGAACTTGTTCTTAAGCCAACATCACACTCCCCATATTGCCCTACAAGCGCTTCAATATTGACTCTTGTAAACAATCCACGGGCACGAATAAACATTTCCCTAACAGAGTCCCACCAGCAACTAAGGATATGCTCACACGGTGGACAGCCCTTGTAAGTCCTCTCGACTTATAAAGAGAAAATACTCTTGTAACATCCTTACAACTTATAAGAGAACACACACTTAGGAATCCTCATGATTCCTAAGGAGAAGACGCACCTACGAGATCCTCACGACTCGTAGGGAGAAATACCTTTATGAGACCCTTATGGCTCATGAAGTCAAAAGCCTTAGTCGATAGGATCCTAACCTTTTTTGCTAAGCCATCTTTGTTTAAATCGAAAACGACAAATGATGATTCGCTCCTGGAAATATCCTAGTTGTAGCGATGTTGATGCCTACATCGGTATCAAATTTTAAGCCCTTTCACGGCAAATGATGATTCGCTCCTGGTAATATCCTAGTTATAGTGATGCTGGTGCCTACATCGGTATCAAATTCTAAGTCCTTTCACGGTAAATGATGATTCGCTCCTGGTAATATTCCAGTCGTAGCGATGCTGATGCTGAGATTGGAATCAGATTCCAAACTCAAATTAGCGAGCCAAAAATGCATAAGAAATAGCCGAAATGATGGGGCAACTTGTAACAAAGTCAGCAAGTAAAAATATATATGCATATAAAAATAGCCAAAATGATTGGGTACCATGAAAAAATAGCTGAAATGATTGGATAATCGTGACTTTCGCGATATAAAAAGCTGAAATGATAGAGCATCGCGGAAAGAAAAAAAATGAAATGAAACGAAACTTTTGCCCTACAGATGAGATCATATCGATCTCTATATACAATCCAGGGGCACAAACAAAAAGAGGATCATATCATCCCACCAGGCTTCATCGGAAAGAGAGCCAAGTCTCGATGGCAACATCTACTGCCTGGAGACTCACAACGGCGTTCCTCCTCATTCCAGCAAGACTCGAACGCGACAATCAACCTCGAAGCCATCGCGAAGTCCCTAGTTCCAGATCTCGATGGTTCACCACAACCTTGAAACCACCTCGACATTCGTCTCGTTACAGCAGACGCAGTGTCAACATCGACGTTTCTTCTCAACTCCAGCAGGATGCAGACGCAACGTCAACAATCGACCCCAAGGTCAAAACCACGAAACACCGGTGAAGTCCCTAGTTCCAAGCCTCGACGGTTCATCAGCAATCTAGAAACCACCTCGATATTCGTCTCGACACAACAGAAGAGATGTCATCACAGCGTTATTCCTCCAATAGGATTCGGACGCGCCAAAGCAAACGAAGCAAATGCAATATTCCTACCTTCAGGGTCTTGACGGCAACTCATATAAAACCTAAAAGACTATCGGCGATCATCCCACTCAAGCGCGGAGTGATCACCACCACAAAATTCGTCTCGATACAGTAGACGCAATGCCAGCAAACGAAACAAAAGGCAATATTCCCAGCTTTAGGGTCTTGACGGCAACTCATATAAAACCTGAAAGACTACGCGGAGTGATCACCACCACGACATTCGTCTCGATACAGCAGACGCAATGCCAGCAAACGAAGCGAAGGCAATATTCCTAGCTTCAGGGTCTTGACGGCGACTCATATAAAACCTGAAAGACTGTCGTAGATCATCCCACACCCGCGCGGAGTAATCACCACCACGACATTCGTCTCGATACAGCAGACGCAATGCCAGCAAACGAAGCGAAGGAAATATTCCTAGCTTCAGGGTCTTGACGGCAACTCATATAAAACCTGAAAGACTATGGGAGATCATCCCACACCAGCGCGGAGTGATCACCACCACGACATTCGTCTCGATACAGCAAACGCAATGCCAGCAAATGAAGCGAAGGCAATATCCCTAGCTTCAGGGTCTTAACGGCAACTCATATAAAAGCTGAAAGACTATCAGAGATCATCCCACACCAGTGCGGAGTGATCACCACCGTTGCATCCATCTCGATATAGCAGACGCAATGCCAGTAAACGAAGCAAAGGCAATATTCTTAGCTTCAGGGTCTTGACGGCAACTCATATAAAACCTGAAAGACTACCGGAGATCATCCTACACCAGTGCGGAGAGATCACCACCACGACATTCGTCTCGATACAGCAGACGTAATGCCAACAAACGAAGCGAAGGCAATATTCCTAGCTTCAGGGTCTTGACGGCAACTCATATAAAACCTGAAAGACTATCGGAAATCATCCCACACCAGCATGGAGTGATCACCATGACACATTCGTCTCGACGCAGCAGACGCAATGCCAGCAAACGAAGCGAAGGCAATATTCCTATCTTCAGGGTCTTGACGGCAACTCATATAAAACCTGAAATACTATCGGAGATCATCCCACACCAGCGTGGAGTGATCACCACCATTGCATTCGTTTCGATACAGTAGTCACAATGCCAGCGAATGAAGCAAAGGCAATATTCCTAGCTTCAGGGTATTTACGGCAACTCTTATAAAACCTGAATGACTGTCGGAGATCATCCCATACCAGCGCGGAGTGATCACCACTACGAAATTCGTCTCGATACAGCAGATGCAATGCTAGCAAACGAAGCGAAGGCAATATTCCTAGCTTCACGGCCTTGACGACAACTCATATAAAACCTGAAATACTATCGGAGATCATTCCATACCGGCGCGGAGTGGTCACTACCTCGACGCTCATTTCAATATAGCAGACGAGATGTCACCGCAGCGTTCTTCCTCCAGCAGGATTCAAACGCGAAAGTCAAACAACGGAGCCACGACAAAGTCCCTACTTCCAAACCTCGACAGTTCACTAACAACCGAAAGACAACCGCGACATTCGTCTCGATACAGCAGACGCAATGCCAGCAAACGAAGCGAAGGCAATATTCTTAGCTTCAGGGTCTTGACGGCAACTCATATAAAACCTAAAAGACTATCGGAGATCATCCCACACCAGCGCGGAGTGGTCATGACTCATCGGGGCTCCCAAACTGAGCCTAACCTCAAGTAAAACCGATATGGAATATCCCTAAATCTTGTTCTTTCGACAGTAATACTACCTGGAAGATTGCTTGAAGACATCTTGTCCAGCACCTGAAGGGATCAGAGACACGACAGTCGCAAGACTAATCAAATAACAAAATTGCCTAACGAGGAATACATCAGCCAACAAGACGGTAGGACGGACACAACCCTAGTACCACTGACCCTAACGGACTATTGTCGTATAGAGTAGAGGTTAACCGTGAAGTTAAGACATCCTTGCGAGAACTTCTTGATTCTTCTCGACTCATAAGGCAAAGCCTTAGGCAGTGGGGATTAAAAAAAACCTGTCTCCTAAGCATTGGGGCCCTGCAAGTCGGTCCAAGAAGGACTCTTGCATACTATTCACGGGTCACACTCTCCGAAGTCGAATATCGACAAAGAGGGAAACAACCACTTACGAGTCCTCTCGACTTGTAGGCGGGAAAATTCTCTTGTAAGATCCTTACGACTCTCAAGAGAAAATGCACTTAGGAATCCTCACGATTCCTAAGGAGAAAATACACCTACGAGATCCTCTCGACTCGTAGGGAGAAAAATCTTTTTGAGATCCTTACGAATCATAAATTTGGAAAGTCTTAAGCAGCAGACCTGAACCTGCTTCCTAAGCCATCAATACCCTACAAGAAGGCTAGGACAAAATATTCTCTACGCTTGCCAGAGTAACATAGCGACAATACAGCAAAGAGGAAAAATGATGGAGGGAGACAAGAAAAATATGTCTTTTATTCATGAATCAAAATGAATACAAATTAGAATAAAAAAAATACTCTCATTCAGGAGTATGTACAAAAGAAGAATAAAAAGAAAAATATACAATTTTTAAAGCTGGCGGACGATTTAACAGATTTGTCAGTTCATCCTTTTTCCGCTGGGCCTCAGCTTCATAATTTGTTATCGCTACGAGACGGGCCTCCGCTTAAGACTGTTGAGCCTGGTACGAGGCAAGCCGACTTTCAAGCTCCTGTTCAGTGACTTTGTAGGCTTCAACCATCTCGCGGGTAAAAATGACGGCTTTATCAATAACTACCACCTACCTGATAGCTTCTTGAAGCACCCGCCAGAGTTCATACGCACAAGTGGTCTTGGCCGTAAGTTCGGCTTGAAATTCCCCCAACGCATTTGAAGCCAGCTTCTTCTCTGAAAATTTTCGGCTGAGCCTCTTCTCGCATGACAGCATATTTGCGGTGCACCATTCAATCAGCACCGGCAAGCTCACCTTTGCATCCACAACATCTGAAGGAAGGAGCGTACATTTAAGACAATGCAAGCAAGCCTCCACCCAACGATAAAACTCAAAACAGACTTGCTCAAATGTTTCACTATGGTAAGCAGCAAGAAAGGGGAGAGAACAGTTGGCTTCGGCGGCAAATTCTTCATCCGTGATCAAGCTACCAGCACGAAGGTCTTCAATCAGAGCTGACAAACAGTGAAGGCTTAGCTTTGCCATCCGTTCAGAGGCACATAGACTATAGGGGCCGGGTGGCATGATGATGCGAGATTCCAGCATAGTAAGACCTGGCAAAGCTGTTAAGATTTATAAACAATCAGCGAGACTTGCAAGCAAAGAGCAGATGGAACAACGTCGAAACTTTACTTACCCACGGTCATGCAAGGAGGACTAGACGAATCTCCAGGCTCGTCAAGGATCTCAACTTCATCGTCAGCTTCCAGAACTACAGAAGACATCGGTATCATTATACGAAATAATAATAATGCCATCAAGAGGACAAATAACACTAACTCTCCCTGGAAGAGAGGACGATGCATTGAGGGGATATTGCCTGCGGAGCAGCCATCTCTAGCAAACGCTGAAAGGATTTTCGAGGATACAGATCAGCGATAGACGCCGCCAACCCACATAATTCTGAAAAGACAGAAAAGTTCAGAAGATGGAGAGATTATTAAAATAAAATATACAAGGCTACCTTAGATGCTCCTCCCACTTTGAACAGGAGCGATAGCCGCTTCGGCAGCTTCCTCCGTACCTTCAGGTGCATCATCGGGGACACGGGCCGGTATAACAGTTTCCAATTGAGGAGCAGCAGCCAATGCTGCAGGCTCCAATGAAAGGACGGTGGTCTCGACTACCTGTCCCACAGTCTCCGGGCCGTCACAAGAAAAATCCATTGAATCTGCGGCCAATGATGATGGCTCTTCCGGGAGAGCAAGCACCGGGAGAACGGAAGCCACCAATGGAAGCTCTGCAGCAGGAATAGCAACTGTGGCGTCCCCCTCCACACCAACTGGTGTCTCATCGGGGATATTTAAAGAGTCCACAGTCAAGCCGCTACTCGAGCCCAGATTCTCTGCCATTGCCGAAGTCCCTGCAAAGTTTTCATGAAGATAAATATATATATATATATATATATATATATAAGAAGTGCAAACTACTACAAAAAGATGTATAAGTATACCAATGCACCAAGGAGCTTTTAGTATGGCTTTTTCAAGCCGACGTTCCTTCTCAAGAATTTGTGCTCGCCGGGGTTCGAGGGTAGAGTCGTAGCCACCAGTCCACAACGATAGCTTATTTTCGGCATCGGCCGAGATAGGCTACTTAAGGGCTATCTCGCCTCCCTCTTCCAAAGGACCTATAAATGTCCGCCATACCGATGGAGGATCTTCGTAGAAGATGACGGCAAGATAAGGCCTCTTTGGGACCCTCACATTTTCAGTCTCATCCTGGGAGCGTCTTATAGCCTCATCCAATTATGCGGCTTCCTCGGCAGATGAACCTGGAAAAAGAAGACCACCATCCGGCTCTTGCATAGCTATTGGTTCATCTTGAAAAATAGGCTTGGTTTCCACTAAAAAGTCGAGCAGATTGGTGATTGTCTTTTTTCGCTTCTTTGACCCAGAGCTAACACCAGAAGATGATCGCTTCTTTTCCCTCGGTGCTTCGGTGCGATGTTGACCCACTTCGCCTTCAGTATCCTCTCTCGGTGGTGCTACCGATGATGGCACTGCCATCACTGACGTTGCAGCCGATGAAACTGTTACCGACGCCTTATCAGAAGCCCTCGCTTGAGCTCTAGTGTGCGTTAGCATCCTAATAGTAGGAGGAGTCGGGCCTGCATCCACCGCCTCAGGAATAAGTAAGGCACCAGTCCCCATCAAGGGAGGGCGAACCATTACCCACAGTCGCGGCGGGATTGCCGTAGCTTGGAGCGGGGCGGGAGACCTAAGCCCAAAAAGTATCCTCCTCTCCTCAGTAATGATTGGACTAACCCGGTGGTGATACCAACCCGTGAAATCCCCCACGCACCTCGGAATGTAGTCGGCCTCTGGGATCATGAAATGAGAACTGGTGTTCAGCCTCATGAAATGGTGGGTGGCGCCACGAACAGCTTCCAAAGAAGAGCTAGGCTCCACCATGAATTCTTCAAAAGGAACACCCTGGTCATAACCCAATTTCCGGCGAAGCGGTGCGGATTATACCGCATAAAAAGAACCGCATCATTTCGGCGGAACACCAGATAACACGGCCTGATCGAGTACAAGTGCATGGCTTCCTTGGGCTTCAAGGATCGTGCTCTCTCTTTTGATAAATCAAACAACTGTTGTACAGGTCTGTAGGGAGCAGAGAGGATTCGATCATTAAATACCATTCCGCCTTCATTGGCATACGGATTGAGTAGCACACGAAGAGCCCCTAATTGAGTTGGGTCAGGAGCAGAAGCGTCCACCAACCTCATGAGCCGTGGAAAGGTATAAGCATCATAAAAGCTGGGTCTCAGGTGCGCAGGAAATGCCCCTAGCACGTGCATCTCAATCCATGACGTAAAATAATGAAGAGAGAAACTCACTACATTCACGCCTGGGGTTAAGGTATTGGCTGCAGTGCTTAGCCCATGGTACAGATGCGATAGCCCTGCAAAGCCTACAGCTAGTCGCGTCCCGTCGGCAATGCGATGAGCAGGGTAAATGACCGAGGCTCTCATGAATCGACGGTGCGTTGGAACGACAAACCAACTGAGCCAAACGCTGATAAAACCGATGAAGAAAGTTTCTTCATCCATGCCAGGAGGTGCGATCAACTCGAAAGATACAGCCGACAAGATTGAAATGTAGAACTGTGGCAAATCCTCTTCTCTAGTCGGTAGCTTATTTAAACAAAACCCGAAAGGGTCATTAATATTCGCGAATTTCGGAGCCGCCTTTGATAGAACGTCTCCGTGAAGGAAGAGGGCGATAAAGTTTTTAAAAGTGACGCCCTGTTCCTCTGACTCTGTGAACAGCTTCTCAAAAATACCCAGGGTCTTGATTAGACTCAGGTACTTGTGGCGGACGGCATTTTCATATTGGCTATAATGCGCTCAAGGCAATTATCATAGTCAGATAAGTGATCATGCTGATTGAGGGAGGACCTATACTGATAAAACAGTCTTACTCGAGATGATAGTATGCTATCTGGTTTGTCTTTATCATCATGTATATGTTGATAAAGCCCTTAGGATCATGCTTGACTACCAGCATTGTGATGGCGATCACATACGTGGGAGCTGGGGGTCTATAAGCACATCCTTAAATGTCCCTAGTCATGGGAGTATCGAGACTGGGCATCGATACTCCAGTGTAGACTGGTGTATACTTATCTAGACCGTGATAAGGGGCGGTGGCCGGTCTCACAAGCCATTGGTGTTAGTTGTTCACCTAAGATAGTATACAGGTGCTCATTGGTTTATGAGTACACTGGACGGACTCGCCGGGAACATGCTAGTTGGTATTATACCTATAGTCAGATAGCAGTTTCCTGGTGACATATATACAGGTTAGTCTGTCGACCTGATATCGTCATTTGTCTCGTGTGAGTTCCCACTGTGCTTTGATTACTACCCCACCACGGCTCAAAAGAGTTGTCCAAACAGGTTTTAGTTGGGTACAGTCCCAAGCCATTTGGAGGCAGTGAGCGGATCGTCAGGGATTCGTCTCTCCCGGTATTGGGGATTGATGTTGCGCAGTACATGGGTGGCCATCACTAGAAATCCTCGGCCGGGGTATGTGAGAATTACCGATCCAGGATCGATAGCTTCTCAGGTAGTGATTGGTTTCATACCGATATGAATTATCGCGTTGTTAGGGGTCTGACTTTATCCACCCTCTAGACCCGATATGCGATACTCATAGACGAACAGACCGGACTGTACGGATATTTTCACTGACAAGCTCAGTAGGGGTTTGGATGAGTTTGCTCGTAGGCCTTCCTTTCGCTCAATACCTGGGTAGCCATTACGTACAGCTAGTGCCGCTGACGTGCTTGTGGTTAAAACCACTGCCAGCGTATTGACGAGTGTTTAGAGTTCCACACAGAGGGTTTCCCTGGTTCTGGCGAAATGGTGTAGTAGCCGTATTTGATACGTGCAGGGTTCCGATCGATTGATGTACATAGTACACGGACTTTCGATCGGACAGCTGATAATACTAGCCGGCTCGGGTTTGAGCCGGATTATTAAATCAGGTATTGATTTAATAATTTACATATATGTATTTCGATACGCTCATTTTAGTATTATATTCTTTGTGTTATTCTATCTCTTTGATATTCGTATTTCGGTACGGATACAGATATGTATATACAGTAGAATGTAATCCGTATTTTTGGCCGGATAACATTCTAGAAGGTGCCACCTCATTTTGGATTTTACAATTTTTATTAAATTGGATAATGAGGTCGAAAATGGCATGAAGAGGAATGGTGACAACCATGCTTGGAATAGTGCTGACAAATGAATTATTAATTCATTTGGGTGCACTATTCAAGCATGGTAGGATTATTAAAATGGAAAATTGGTTTTTACAAAACCTAGGATGCTTCATTTTCTCTCTCCTTGGTCTTCATTTTTTGCTGAAGCATGCTAGTTTTTCTTCTCTTGAGCTTGAGCTCCACCCTCAGCATTTTTGTTCTTCACCTCTTCTATCTATCATGCTTGCTTCCACCTTCTTCATGATATGAGATAGCAAGCACCAAGAATACGTACACACTACATCCTAGGCTCTCTAGGGTAGCATCCTAGAGACCCTAGTTTCTCCACTAGCATCTTGGCGTGGAACTAGAGCCGGAAGTACATCCCTCGGGTGGATCATCGGAGATGGAGGAAGACCGGCAACCAAAGTTGATCCGCAACATCACTAGAAGCTTAGAGATGGTTGAAGACCCGAAGGACTTGGTTCATAAGGTATAACCATTCTTATCTCTTTTCTTAGATTGCTAGTTTTAGGTTTAATGGTTTCGATCTTGTTAATCGGGTAATGGTAGCGCCGGGTTTCAAGAAATTCTTGTTCCGCTTTTGGCCACGGTTCGATGGTCGGGGCGCTCCCATAACCAAACATGGTATCCGAGCCCCCCATTAAACCCTACTAGCTAGTTTGCATAAGCTTAAAATCTCGATCAATCAAAATTTCCAAATCAATTTTCCATTCTGCCAAGTTTCTGTCGATTTTAAAACTTGCTCCAAAAATGTTTCAGTATAGCTTAAAAATCCGTGCAGGTAAAACTAAAACTACATAAAAAATTTGGTGACCTAACTCCAAAATTCCACCGCCGAACCGCCGCGAAATGTCACATTTGGCGTCGCTTCCGCGTCCCTTTTTGAGAAACAGTGACCAAAACTTTTTCTGGAGCTCTAGTTGGTGGAAAATGATTTTTGTGATATATAGTTTTGGCCCAGATTCATTTGAGTACTGGTTTAGCACTTGTGGCCATTTTGGGAAAGTTTAGTCGATCGAAATTTTAATTATGTGTTTTCAGTACATTACATTTCTATCTGCAACCGTGAATGTCATTTGATCGGTAAATATTGTCTAATCGCTATAGTCCTTTTAGACGGGTTTGCGAACGTGACATTCACGTTGATGTTATGTGTTGTGCTGTGATGTTGCGGATTTGTCATGGTGTATAGCTTGCGTGCAATGGTAGTGCAGTTTGGATTTATTTGTACATTTGATATTGCGGGGCGAGCGTCCGACATGTGGACTGCCGTCGCTGCCTGTTTGTATATTATTCTTTTGGGGCACGACCGGGCTGAGGTCGATGTCACCATTGTATATTATTTTCTTTTCTGTACTAGGATTACCCCGCGGAGGAGTGCACGGATAACCAGGTTCTAGAGGGCAACAGATCTGCATCTCATGGCGTTGAGACGGAGGGGACCTTACTCTAGAATTGGCGGGCAATTCGCCGCACTCGTAAGGGGTATAGGTTGACCCAAGGAGGGGTGCTTAAGTTACTGAATTCCGTGAAGTTCTGGGTGGTCCATTCACTTTGATGAATGGGGCTACCTCGCTTCTAGTTTTGGCGGGTAACTTTCCGCGCTCATAGGGGTCTAGGAGTTCATTGCACAGGCTATCCACACGACCATGGGAATGTCGGGTTTTCAGTTGTTGCTCGATGGAAACCCAGGGCTTCTAGATTATCGGTATTGTTCTATGATGCTTATTACTTTTCTGTGATGTTGCATTTATCATACCTAAAACGATTGTTATATATATATATATATATATACATATATACTAGTAGATATTGTATATGTTTTGCACCCACGCTAGCTCAGTCCCCGCTCTGTCGTTAGTTAAGTAACCTAACGGGTGATGACGGGACCCAGTGGCGAATGTGAATGGCATATACGTACATTATATTTTCGTTATTTTCTGGTGTAATTAATTGATGGGACTGCATTGATTCTTATCAATGCAAGGATAAAACAAACCTATATATGATGTTGTTGGAACCAAGATTTTAAAAAATGACATTACATACGTGCGCTTTTGCTTTGCACAGTGGTATTCGATTGGGAATATCCTGCACCTCATTCGACGAGGCAAGGGCCGAGATCCCTTCGTCGGGGGTGACCCCTTGAGTAAAAGTTTGCGTCAACGTAATAACTTCAATATAATTGATTACTTTTTGCTTTGCATCGTGGTATTCATTTTGGAATATCCTGCACCTCATTCGACAAGGAAAGAGCCGAGATCCCTGAAAGGTTCCTAGGCACCCAATAGAGGTCTCACAAGGCATCGAACATGCCAAATTAAAAAAATATGGTGCCGAGAAACCCTAGTTAACGGATCGTTGCTAGATGTCTAGGCGAAATACAAAACTAGTTAACAAATTAACTATAGGTTAGATGCTACAACCTTTGTAGATCCGGTAATCCTCTTCCTTGGCTCCACGTAGGCATCCTCTCACTGTCCTTTTCGAATCCTAGACTCGTTCATCGGCTTCACCGGGAAAACGAGCGGAATAGGTCGTCGGCTTCGTGTTAAAGACGATCTATGTCGAGGTTGCACAAGCTCAAGCTCCGACTTCAACAAGTGGTGAAACTTGTGAAGAAAACACCCAAAACAACTTGGCAAGAGGTAGAGGGTGAAGAAATAGGAGGTGGGTTCACTTTAGATTTGGATTTCTCTCACTAGATCTCAAGTTGCCGTTAAAGTAGCAAGCTTGAAGAAGAAGAAGATGAAGATGGTTATGATAAGTTCTATTAGAAAGAAAATAGAAAATCAATACTTATCATAACTTAAACTAGGGTTAAGTGTAGAGAATAAACCATGGTGAATTAAGTGGGTTAGGGTTAAGCAAGAAGACAAGAATGGTTAAAGAAGTCAAAGCTTCATGAAGCTCCAACTAATGACAAAAGAAAGCCACCATTCTCTTTAAACTTATCCAAATAAATGAATAAACAAAATAAATGAATAAATAAATATGCAAAACCCTAATTATCATAATTACCATGGTTTAATTCTATTCACTTAACCATATGATCAAGTATCATCAAACATGATACAAAAAGTGCACAAAAGTATATCACATATACAATGTGCAAACCAAGTGAGAAAAATCCGTTTATAGTGAACCAATACTAGTTAATGCAAAGTAATATATCAAATATATAGTTATACATTAAATCATTAAATCAACACTTGATTCAATGATCCGGTCATGTCGCACATGACCGACTAGTATCAAATGTATCGGCTTATCGAATCGATCTTCGATTCGATAACTAGGTTATATCGAATATAACCATTCGATACATATATCGCGAGAATGGAATACGGTATCACATACACGCATTATTCTCGGTCCTGCACATATCTCATATGCGCTCCTATTTCGTTTCGCTTGAGCAAGGAAATCTCTGTGTAGGACTCTAAAGACTCGTTAATACGCCGGTAGCAGATGATGATCATATCAAACACCCACAAGCCGCAAGCGGTCTGCTAAACGTAACGGCCACCCGGGTATTGAGCGATCAGAAGATCGATGAGCTAGCCCGCTCACACTCCTGCGAATCCGACCAGTAACACTTACCGTACAGTCCGGTCTCTTCGTCTGATATGTCGCATATCAAGTCTAGGGGTGGTAAACGTCAGACCCCAATAACCCGATAAGTCGTGCCGATGTGAGGCTCATAACGGGTCGAGAAACTACTGGTAACACTTACCAGCAAATCTCTGATCAGCCCTGGCCAGGGACTTCCCTGCTACGGCCAATCGAGCACTGCGCAACATCAACCCCCAATACCGGGAGAGACGAAACCCCTCCTATCGCTCATTGCCTCCATGTGACTCGGGACTGTGCCCAAAGACCACCGTTTTGCACGCCCTCATGGACGTGGTAAGGTGGAGATCAAAGCACAGTGGGAATCACACAAGACTCTATGACGATCTCGGGTCTACAGACTAACCTGTACAAGTGTCACCTGAGAACTGCCATCTGACGTGAGGTATAATACCATCTAGGAGTTCTCGGCGAGTCCGTCCAGTGTACCCAGTCTCCACTGAGCACCCGTACACCATCTCTGATGTCAAACACCAATGGATATGGGATCATCCATCGCCCATCTCATGGGTCGAGAAGCGTATACGCTAGTCTACTATGGTATATCGATGCCCCGTCTCGATACACCCACGACTAGGGACCTTGAAGGATGTACTTATGGACTACCATGTCCCCACTAGTATGATCTGCATCACAGTCCAGGTAGTCAAGTACATATCCTAAGGGCTTTACCAACATGTAACTATAAGACAGTATAAAGAGACTAGTGTACATGTTAAGATAAAGAGTAACCAGATAGCATACTATCATATCGAGCAAGAAAGTCATCTCTATATATATGTCCAAGCATCCAATATAATATACATCATCTGTACAATACTGGCCTCTAGGGCATACATACAACTAACAATCTCCCACTTGCACTAGGGCCAGCTGCTGTAGTTGTTAGTTATATGTATGCCCTAGAGGCCATTACTGTACATACGATGTATATTGTAATGGATGCTTGGACATATATAGGGAGGACTTTCTTGCTCGACATGATAGTATGCTATCTGGTTGTACTTTGTCTTAACATGTACTCTGATTGTCTCTATATTACATGTTGATAAAGCCCTTAGGATATGTACTCGACTACTGGGACTATGATGAGATCATACTAGTGGGGCCACGGTAGTCGACGAGTACATCCTATAACTGTTCCTAGTCGAGGGTGTATCGAGACAGGGCATCGATACACCAGAGTAGACTAGCGTATACGCATCTTGACCCATATGATGGGCGATGGATGATCCCATATCCATCGGTGTTTGACATCAAGGATGGTGTACGGGTGCTCAGTGGAGACTGGGTACACTGGACGGACTTGCCGAGAACTCCCAGATGGTATTATACCATACGTCAGATGGCAGTTCTCCGGTGACACTGGTACAGAGTAGTCTGTTAACCCGATATCGTCATAGAGTCTTGTGTGATTCCCACTGTGCTTTGATTTCCATCATACCACGTCCAAGAGGGCGTGCAAAAAGGTGGCTTTTGGGTACAGTCCCGAATCACATGGAGGCAATGAGCGATATGAGGGGATTCGTCTCTCCCGGTATAGGGAGTTAATGTTGTGCTGTGTTCGATTGGCTATAACCGGAAATCCCTGGCCAGGGTTGCTGAGATTTACTGGCAAGTGTTATCAGTAGTTTCTCGAACTGTTATAGACCTAAAATCGACACGACTTATCAAGCTACTGGGGTCTGACGTTTACCACCCCTAGGCGAGATATGCAACATATCAGACGACGAGACCGGACTGTACGGGAGTGTTGCTGTCTGGATTCACAGGAGAAGTTACAAGCTTGCTTGTTGATCTTCTGAGCGCTCAATACCTGGGTAGCTGTTACGTTTAGCTGACCGCTTGCAGCTTGTGGGTGTTTGATATGATCATCACCTACTGCCGGCGTATTGACGATTCTTTAGAGTCCTACACAAAGGTTTCTTGGCTCAGGCAAAACGGAGTAGGAGCACATATGTGATATGTGCGGGACCGAGAATAATACGATATGTGATACCGTATTATATTCTTACGATATTTGATATCAGCCGGGTCATCGGATCAAGTGTTGATTCGATGAATTGGTACGAATAAATATTAGTCGGTTATATGCGATATAGCCGGATTGTCGGATCAAATGTTGATTCGATAATTTAATGTATAATAATATATATGATATATTAAATGACATTAACTAATATTAGCTCACTAAAAGATTCTTTTTCTCACTCGGATAATACATTGATATATATGCGATATATGTTAATTGTATTATTTTATTTGGTTACAATAAATATTATATATGTGATATATAATATTGTAACATGATATGATAAATAATGCAACATGTTTAGTAGAGATTAAACAAGATTATGGTTTGATTTGGGTTAATCCTTTCTGGATGATTCTAGAAGGTTTAGTTTTGTTTTGTGAAAGATATTTTGTTATGACTCATTCTTAACTCAACCCAAACCCTAACCCTTGGTCAATTCTCTACAATGGTTAAGTCAACCATGGTTGCATAATTCATCATTAACTCTTTTGCATTATTCATCACAAAAGGAATTCTATTCATTGTTCATCTTCTTCCTTCTTCTTTCTTGATTGAAAAAGCTTACTAGTTTTCTTCAAGTGATGGAAAAATATGAGAAAAAGATAAATAAAGAGAGCAAAAATCCTACTTCATCATCCTCATCTTCCCTTGCCATTTAGATGAGGGTGTTCACATCATTTCATGAGTGTTAGCTTGTGTTAACGGAACTTCAAGGTAGATCATCTCAGTATCGAAGATTGGAAGCAAAGGTCGCATCTTTCTCTTCGTGGAACCTCTCGAGAGTCCGGAACCCGATGATCGCAGCAAAGGGACCACAACACGGAGCATATGAAGTGAAGGACCGGATCTACAAAGGTTGTAATCCCTCTCACTTAGTGTTAAAGTTGTTAACATGTCAGTTTTCGCCTAATCTCTTGTTTAAAGATCCGTATTCGGGTTGTTCGGCACGGCTAATTTTTTAATCGGGCATGGTTGATGCCTCGTAGACCCTTGTGCGCGTGCATAGCTACCCTACAGTGGTATCAGAGCCAAGCTAGAGCTTTAGGCGAAGTCTAGACGAAGTTTAAACTCCGATCGAACGCCGAAACCCCGACACGGAACCCTCTCTGTACATTTTTCAAAAATGAGGTTTTTTCTGAATTAAAAATTCTCATAAAATTAAGCAGGAAAACCTAAGAATTACTGTGAAGTACGGACCTCTAACTCGAAAATTTGACCGCGGAACCGCGGCGAAACCATGGGTTTTGCGGCGCTTCCGCGGCCAAAATTTGGAATTAGTCCCTGAAATTTCATGTAATTATTTTTAGGCCCTTTCTTGTTAATTTTATCTGGGAATATTTTAATTCCACTCAAGTGTTGAGTTTTCAAGGGTTGTATTGGGGAATCGTTGATTCGATCCTATAATTTAACTTTGTTTAGTTTGTCCGGATAATTTTTAGAAACTGTTAAAAAGTTCGAACGGATATCAATAACTCACTTTTTCCCCTGTCGGAAAATTTTTCAAAAGTTGGATTTTTCCTCGTGTTTAAGAACGTTCTAAATCGTGCAAGTAACGCGGTGGACCCTCTAGAAGACAACAAACCTTAACTCGATTATGTGACCGTCTTGAACTGCCTTTTGAACCTTAGGGTTTGGGGCAGTACGGCGTGCCACATGTGAGGCGTTGGCTTGACCCTTCTACGGCTGGACCATTGGTACTGTGGCATGTGATGGATGTTTTTTAAACTGATTTCAAGTGTTGAGATATATTGGGAAAATCTTGGGTGTTTGATTGTTCGATCGGAAAGTTTAACATTTTCTGTTTTATCTGGATTGCGATACAATATTTGGAATCCACAAAAAGTTATGAAATAACTAATTTGAATATTATAAACATAGCAGTTTAGTCTCAAATGATCGGTTGCCAAGGAATTTTGATGTGATCAAAAGTCCGTCGCAATCACATAGCGTACGCGGATACTCGCCGGATAAACTTAATAGACAGCTACACCGCTTAGCCCCAACCAAGTGACTGTAGGAGAACCCCGTCGCCGAAAGCATCCGTTCGAGTGCTCGCGGCAGCGGCGTTCCACCTTAGTGCACTTCGTCGACGGCATCTGGGGGTGCGGCCGTCTACTAAAGTTTGCGACGAGCATTCGATCAGTTTTTCGGGAATCTTGTTGAATTGCCCGACTTGATATTGAAAAGAGTTTTCGATAATGAGACTAAAATGCGGGGTTTATAATTGTTAGGCATGCGATGTCTAAGGAATTCATTTGGTTAAGCATGCGATGTCTAAAAAGGTTGCGGATTCCAACTGTTGTAGTTTTACACTTTCTTTTCTGTGACCGTAAGCGTAGTATGTGGTGTATCGCCGGCTTCGTTGCTATACATCAACGACAATCGGGATACACATACTTGTTTACGTTGATGATATGAGATATTATGTGTTGCTGTGATATGTTGTATTGGATCGTCGCGTTTGAATGGCCGGGGGTTTTATGTGAGATGAGAGTTTTTTCTTTTTCATTCATGTAAAATTCATTTGTATGTAATATTCTTTTATTGGGGCACTTCCAGGTAGCGGAAGCTGTCACCGTTGTATATTATTTACTTTTCCGCATTAGGTAGACCCAAGGCGGGGAGCACAAGTAACCGGGTTCTAAGGTCCAGTGGGAGACCATCTCGAGGAGTCGAGACCGGGTCTCCTAGCCCTAGAATTGGCAGTGTTACTTGCCGCTCTCGTAGGGGTCTAGGGATGTGGGTTTGGCTATTCATCGCGACCGTGGAATCCGTGTTTTATACAGGCTCGTATTGAAAACACGGACGTCCTAGTATATCCAATATTTCATATATGTTTCTTCTGCTGCAATGTTCTGTGATGAGATCATATTACTGCCTGAGACGAATGTTTATATTATATATATGAGATATATGTTATATTGCAGATTTCGGTTTCAAAAGAGATGCTTGTGAAGCATAATAAAATGGGACTTCATTAATGTGATTAATGAAATAAAAGAAACCTAAGATGTTGTAGAAACTTGTTTAAATTAAAAACTGGTAGCTCTAGTTCTTGCTTTGCATCGCGGTGTTCCTTGTAGAACATCCTGCACCTTATTCGATAAGGAAAGGACCGAGATCCCTTCACCGGGAGTGACTCCTTTAGCAATAACTGGCAGATGCTACACACTCGGTTTGTCTTTTGATTGCTTCTATAGTTCTTGCTTTGCATAGTGGTATATATGATATATCCTGCACCTTATTCGATGAGGAAAGGGCCGACGATCCCTTCACCGGGAGTGACCCCTTTAGCAAAACTAGAAAAGCCTCAAAAACACTCCATTTAAAATCACTCGATTCTACAACGATATCAAGTTCATTACGCAAAGAGTTTTCTTAAAAACCTGTCGTAGCCCTCCGTCATTTCAGATAAGGACTGTTTAGTATTCGTGCTGCGTTTGTTGGCCTTTGTCAAGGCGTAGTGTGCGGTAGCTGAATAGTACTTATCTGCTTATGCATATGATGCAGATTGGATTAGGGTAGTTGTGCGACCTTGTTGGCCTTTGTCAAGGGCCGTGCGGGTGGGTTTAATTCAATCAAGAAATGATGGGTTGAACTTGACTAGCAGCCTATAGTTTGTTGGCCTTTGTCAAGGTCATAGGACGCTAGGGGTAAAATATTATTGGGAATTTCAAATGTTGAAATTTGCAATGAGATTACATACCTTCTATGAGATAGTTGGATCCCGATACCCGCTGCGAGTAAGAGTTACTCCTGGGAGAGTTTTACACATTACAATTAGCCGATCAAGTAGGTGTCTAGAAAGGTGTTAACGGGGTTACGCCTCTGGGAAAATGAGGTTTACATTAATTAGGTTCGTGCGAAAGCACGGGGGACCTCCCTCAAAGTACCGACACTGGCCTGGCTGAAAGATTGGCGAACTTGTAGCTTGTAATTAATCCCGGCTAGTCTTTCCTTTTAGGGTTTGAAGGAAGATTTGATTAAAACAGTGGGAGACATCCTGATTAGATATATTATATAACCAATCTAATCTTGCAAGAGCATACGCTGAGTGTTTTTCTTCTCTCTCTCTCCAGGTAGCGACCATATCACGCCTTAATCAAGATAATAAAACGGATATATTGACCAAACCCGCTTGTTATACTGAGCTGGGGAACGTTGGTCCCGCTCCAACTTATAATTGTTATAGGACAGAGCAGGAAATTGGGGATTACCAGAATTCCCGTGCCGCCCAAACGAAGAAAGTGCATACTGATGCATCATCTTCGGGTGTGTTCTTTACAGAGAACTATTTCTCAGTATCCTTTACGTCCTGGGTATGTGATACCGGATCAGGATCCCGCATATGTAATCTGTTACATGGGCTACAGATAGGTAGAGAACTGAGAACGGGTAATAAGTTTCATGAGACAGAAAACGGTGCAAGTGTTGCAGCCAAGTTTGTTGGTCACTATCACCCTGTATTACCTGAATACATTGATTCTGAACAAATGCTATTAGATACCGAACCTGATATACAAAATCATATCAGTCTCTTCATTAGTAAAGAAAAGATATAATTTTGTATTGTTGGATAATGTTTTGAACATTTCTTATATCAATAGTTGATCGGTTCAGGCACGTTATCTAAAAGCATAAACGTTCTAAATCAAACTACAGTTCTTAGTATACAGAACACACACAAGAGGAAGAGTTCAGAAATGAATGAATCCTTCTTGAGGTATTGTAGACTAGGTCATATCAATGCGACCCGACTGGCTGAAGTTACATATAGATGCATATTTAAATAAGTTTGAATTTACATCTTGTGAAACTTGTCGGTCATGTCACATAGATAAGATGACCATAGCTCTGTTTATTGGAAACAGAGAAAGAGTTAGTGAACTCTTGGGATTGATACATGCTGATGTATGAAGGTCCCCTGTCTACACATGCCAAGACCGGTCCTTTGTACTTCATTGCGTTCTCTGATGTTCTCTCAAGATTCAGACATATGTTCCTGTTGAAACACAAGTCCGAATCTTTTGAGATATTCACAGAATATAAGTTAGAAGTAGAGAACCAAAATACGGGTATAAGTATTATGTCCTTTGATGAGATCAAGGAGGAGAATACTTGAGCACAGAATTCCTGGACTATTCTAAAGGAGAATGAGATTCTCTCTCAGCATTACTCCTTCGTATACACCACAGCACGTTGGTGTATCGGGGCGGAGCAATCACACCCTATATGATATGGTGTGCTCTATGATAAGTACTGCTGAGTTTCCTATTTCCTTTTGGGAGTTATGCACTTGAGAAGCTGCATACCTACTGAATAGGGTTCAAATCAAATCAGTTGCCTACCACTTCATATGTGATATGGAAAGGGAAGAGCCCATATCTTAAGTTGGTTAAGATTTGGGTTGTCCGGCCTATGTCTAAAAGCAAAATCCGGACAAGCTCGAGGCAAGGTCTGTTATGTAGAACTGAAAATGTTCCAGCTATACAAACTGCAGCTGATGATTTGGTAGAACCAAGGGATTCAATAGTTTCCAACGAACCTCAGCCTCTCCACCGATCTAGTAGGGTTCCTCACCCACCTGAGAGATACTTCGGTTTCTCAATGACAGTGGGAGCGAGGATTGCATCATGAGATGATGACCCAACTAGTTTCGAGCTGGCCATCAGGAGTGGGACTCTGTAAGAATGGCTGGATGCTTATCGATCTGAGATGGAATCCTTATACACCAACAAAGTATGGACTTTAGTTGCTTTATCTGAAGGGTTAAATCCCCATCAGGAGCAAGTATATCTTGAGAAGATTACTTGGTGTACATGGAAAAGTTGAGACTTTCAAAGCTAGACTTGTTAAAGGTTTGCATCCTAGACCAGGTATGGATTATGTTGAAACCTTTTCTAAGGATCTATGCTTAAGTCCATCCAGATCCTACTTGCCAAGGCTACATACCATAACTACGATATCTGATGGTTGGGTGTCATGACTGCTTTTCTAAATGCTGATTTAGAAGATAGCGTCTATAAGTACACAGCCAGAGGGCTTCATAGACAGTGGGAGCAGCGGAAACGTGTGCAAGATGTTTTATATGATAAAACAGGCATCGCGGAATTGGAACATCTGTTTTGATGTGGTAGTCAAAGAGTTTGACTTCATCAAAATGGTAGATGAACCTTGTATATACAAAAAGGTAGTAGGGAGTATGGTGGTGATCTTCGTAGAGTACGTGGATGACATACTCTTGATAGGGAAGGAGTTTCCTATGCTACGCTCGGTCAATCTCCGCTTATCACAAGGATTCTCCATATAGGATCAAAGTGATACCTCCTAAATCCTTGGTTTTGGATCTATGAGATAGATCAAATTGGATGTTAGGACACTCACTAGTTGTAGTGAGATGGTATCAATCGATCCTGGGGAGAATCACTGGAAAGGTTCCAGGCTGATAAGGACAACTGAATGTCAGTCGCAGGCATTGTCTTTACCCTCAGTGGAGGGACGGTATGTTGGAAGAGTTCCAAGCTAGATACCGTGACTTACTAGACGATTAAAGGCAAGATACATCGTTACCAAGGATGCTACCAAAGAGGCAGTCTGGATATATATAAGTTCATAAGATGAACTTCGTTCCTACCATTGTGTGACAATGGAGTTGTGGCTTTAGCCAAGGAACTACCGTCCCATCTGAAATCCAGATATGATTCTTAGGCAGTATCACCTGATCATGGAGATGGATGATCTCCAGAGAAATCAAGGTTAGGAGAGTAGACACAGAGGACGACAGCGCGGATCCACTCACAAAGGCCTTTTTCCCAGTAGAGACTTTTATGGGATAGTTGAGTATGAGATACTTCAACCGCAGCTAATTGTTGGGTATGCGATACCATAACAGATGGCCCTAGTGCAAGTGGGAGATTGTTAGTTATATGTATGCCCTAGAGGCCATTACTGTACATACGATGTATATTGTAATGGATGCTTGGACATATATAGGGAGGACTTTCTTGCTCGACATGATAGTATGCTATCTGGTTGTACTTTGTCTTAACATGTACTCTGATTGTTTCTATATTACATGTTGATAAAGCCCTTAGGATATGTACTCGACTACTGGGACTATGATGAGATCATACTAGTGGGGCCACGGTAGTCGACGAGTACATCCTATAACTGTTCCTAGTCGAGGGTGTATCGAGACAGGGCATCGATACACCAGAGTAGACTAGCGTATACGCATCTTGACCCATATGATGGGCGATGGATGATCCCATATCCATCGGTGTTTGACATCAAGGATGGTGTACGGGTGCTCAGTGGAGACTGGGTACACTGGACGGACTCGCCGAGAACTCCCAGATGGTATTATACCATACGTCAGATGGCAGTTCTCCGGTGACACTGGTACAGAGTAGTCTGTTGACCCAAGATCGTCATAGAGTCATGTGTGATTCCCACTGTGCTTTGATTTCCATCATACCACGTCTAAGAGGGCGTGCAAAAAGGTGGCTTTTGGGTACAGTCCCGAATCACATGGAGGCAATGAGCGATAGGAGGGGATTCGTCTCTCCCGGTATTGGGAGTTGATGTTGTGCTGTGTTCGATTGGCTATAACCGGAAATCCCTGGCCAGGGTTGCTGAGATTTACTGGCAAGTGTTATCAGTAGTTTCTCGAACTGTTATAGACCTAAAATCGACACGACTTATCAAGCTACTGGGGTCTGACGTTTACCACCCCTAGGCGAGATATGCAACATATCAGACGACGAGACCGGACTGTACGGGACTGTTACTGTTTGGATTCACAGGAGAAGTTACAGGCTTGCTTGTTGATCTTCTGAGCGCTCAATACCTGGGTAGCTGTTACGTTTAGCTGACCGCTTGCAGCTTGTGGGTGTTTGATATGATCATCACCTACTGCCGGCGTATTGACGATTCTTTAGAGTCCTACACAGAGGTTTCTTGGCTCTGGCAAAACAGAGTACGAGCACATATGTGATATGTGCGGGACCGAGAATAATACGATATGTGATACCGTATTATATTCTCGCGATATTTGATATCAGCCGGGTCATCGGATCAAGTGTTGATTCGATGAATTGGTACGGATAAATATTAGTCGGTTATATGCGATATAGCCGGATTGTCGGATCAAATGTTGATTCGATAATTTAATGTATAATAATATATATGATATATTAAATGACATTAACTAATATTAGCTCACTAAAAGATTCTTTTTATCACTCGGTTAAGACATTGATATATATGCGATATATGTTAATTGTATTATTTTATTTGGTTACAATAAATATTATATATGTGATATATAATATTGTAACATGATATGATAAATAATGCAACATGTTTAGTATAGATTAAACAAGATTAGGGTTTGATTTGGGTTAATCATTTCTAGATGATTCTAGAAGGTTTAGTTTTGTTTTGTGAAAGATATTTTGTTATGACTCATTCTTAACTCAACCCAAACCCTAACCCTTGGTCAATTCTCTACAATGGTTAAGTCAACCATGGTTGCATAATTCATCATTATCTCTTTTGCATTATTCATCACAAAAGGAATTCTATTCATTGTTCATCTTCTTCCTTCTTCTTTCTTGATAGAAAAAGCTTACTAGTTTTCTTCAAGTGATGGAAAAATATGAGGAAAAGATAAATAAAGAGAGCAAAAATCCTACTTCATCATCCTCATCTTCCCTTGCCATTTAGATGAGGGTGTTCACATCATTTCATGAGTGTTAGCTTGTGTTAACGGAACTTCAAGGTAGATCATCTCAGTATCGAAGATCGGAAGCAAAGGTCACATCTTTCTCTTCGTGGAACCTCTCGAGAGTCCGGAACCCGATGATCGCAGCAAAGGGACCACAACACGGAGCATATGAAGTGAAGGACCGGATCTACAAAGGTTGTAATCCCTCTCACTTAGTGTTAAAGTTGTTAACATGTCAGTTTTCGCCTAATCTCTAGTTTAAAGATCCGTATTCGGGTTGTTCGGCACGGCTAATTTTTTAATCGGGCATGGTTGATGCCTCGTAGACCCTTGTGCGCGTGCATAGCAACCCTACAGTAGTATCGCATCCCGAAGAGTCTCTCAAACTGTATCTGGGGAATGGCCTTCGTGAGTGGATCCGCGGTGTTGTTCTTCGTGTCAACCCACCTGACCTCGATCTCCCGGCGATCAACTATCTCCTGGATCAGGTGATACCGTCTCAGAATATGCCTGGATCGCTGATGGGACCTGGGTTCCTTAGCCAAAGCCACCGCTCCATTGTTATCGCAATACAAAGGTATTGGATGCTCAATGGATGGAACCACACCAAGTTCAGTAATGAACTTCTTGATCCAGACAGCCTCTTTGGCAGCATCGTTGGCAGCGATGTATTCAGCCTCCATCGTCGAGTCTGCCACGGTTTCCTGCTTGGAACTCTTCCAGCTAACCGCCCCTTCGTAAAGGGTAAAGACAAAGCCCGACTGCGACTTAGAGTCGTCCTTATCACTCTGGAAGCTCGAATCGGTAAAGGACTCCACTTGGAGTTCTCCGTTACCATACACCAAGAACATATCTCTAGTCCTTCGTAAGTACTTGAGAATGCTCTTCACAGCTGTCCAGTGACTCTCTCCAGGATCAGCTTGATACCTGCTCACTACACTTAGTGAGTATGCTACATCGGGTCTGGTACATAGCATCGCATACATGATAGAGCCTACTGCCGAAGCATAGGGTATCCCTTGCATGCGAGCTCTCTCCAAATCAGTCTTGGGAGACATCTCTTTGGAGAGTGACTCCAGAGATCGTGGGCAAGTTCCCACGCTTGAACTCTTCCATACTAAACCTCTTTAGTATGGTGTCAATGTACCTGGATTGGGACAATCCCAAAATTCGTTTGGATCTATCTCTATAGATCCTAATTCCCAATATGCAGGAGGCATCACCAAGATCTTTCATCGAGAATCTTTGTGATAAGAAGAGCTTGACCGATTGCAACATAGGAATATCATTTCCTATCAAGAGTATGTCGTCCACGTACAATACGAGGAAGACAACCTTACTCTCTGCCACCTTCTTGTAGATATAAGGTTCATCTGGATTTTTGACGAAATCAAACTCTTTGATAACGACATCAAAGCAGATGTTCCAACTCCGCGATGCTTGCTTTAATCCATAAATGGATTTAAGCAGCTTGCACACCTTCCCGCTGCTCCCACTGTCTATGAAGCCCTTTGGCTGAGTCATGTACACGCACTCTTCTAAATCACCGTTTAGAAAGGCGGTCTTAACATCCATTTGCCAGATTTCGTAATCATGATATGCAGCGATGGCAAGAATGATCCGGATGGATTTAAGCTTAGCCACTGGAGAAAAGGTCTCGTCATAGTCCACACCTGGTCTTTGACGAAAACCCTTTGTTACAAGTCTAGCTTTGAAAGTCTCCACTTTCCCATCTACACCAAGTTTCTTCTTGAAGATCCACTTGCTCCCAATGGGTTTTACCCCTTCAGGAGCAACGTCCAAAGTCCATACTTTGTTGGTGTACATGGATTCCATCTCGTACCGCATAGCATCCAGCCATTTCACTGAGTCCCTACTCGTGATGGCCTGCTCGAAGCTAGTTGGGTCATCATCCTCCATGATGCAATCCTCGCTCCCACCATCCATGAGAAAACCGTAGTATCTCTCAGGTGGGTGAGGAACCCTACTAGATCGGCGGAGAGGCTGGGGTTCATCGGGAACTACGGAATCCTCTGGTTCAACCAAATCTTCTGTTGTAGTCTGTATTGCTGGAACCTCTTCCAGTTCTACCTCAATGCCACTTATCTGTTTCATAAGAAAACTTTTTTCTAAGAAAGTGGCATGTCGAGAAACAAACACTTTTTGTTCCTCGGAGTGGTAGAAGATATACCCTCGCGAATGTTTGGGATATCCAACAAACTTACATAGAACAGACCTTGTCTCGAGCTTGTCCGGATTTTGTGTTTTAACATAGGCCGGACAACCCCATATCTGAATAAAATTATGACATGGTCTCTTGCCATTCCATATCTCATATGGAGTGGTAGGCACTGATTTAGTCGGAACTCTATTCAGTAGGTATGCAGCAGTCTCCAGTGCATAACCCCAGAAGGAAATAGGTAACTCAGCTGTACTCATCATAGAGCGCACCATATCTAATAGGGTGCGATTTCTCCGCTCCGATACACCGTTGTGCTGTGGTGTATATGGAGGAGTCAGCTGAGAGAGAATCCCATTCTCTTTTAGGAAGTCCCGGAATTCATTGCTCAAGTATTCACCTCCTCGATCAGATCGTAGGATTTTAATACTTTTTCCGGTTTGGTTCTCAACTTCTTGTTTATATTCCCTAAATTTCTCAAAAGCTTCTGATTTGTGTTTCATCAGGAACACATATCCGAATCTAGAGAGATCGTCAGTGAATGTAATGAAGTACGAAGAACCATCCCTGGCATGTGTAGACATGGGACCGCATACATCACTATTTATTAGTCCCAAGAGTTCGATAACTCTTTCTCCGTGTCCCGTAAACGGAGTTTTGGTCATCTTGCTTTTGAGACATGACTGGCAAGTGTCATAAGATGAAAATTCGAATGGTTTCAAATACCCATCCTTATGCAACTTAGCTAGTCGTGTCGCATTGATGTGGCCCAGTCTACAATGCCACAAGAAGGATTCGTTGAGTTCAGAACTCTTCCTCTTGTGTGCGTTTGTTATGCTCAGAACTGTTGATTGATTTAGAACATAAATGCCATTGCATAACGTGCCTGATCCAACCAACTTTTGGTTACGGAAAATGTTCATAACATTGTCCTGTAATACAAAATTATATCCCTCTTTAGTTAATAAAGAAACCGATATAATGTTGCATATCAGGTTCGGCATGTAATAGCATTCGTTCAGAACCAATGTATTACCAGTTGGTAATACAAGGTGATAATCCCCGACAGTCTTAGCTGCAACAATTGCACCATTTCCAACTCTAATGTCTTTATCACCTTCTCCAAGTTCTCTACCTTTCCTAAGCCCATGTAACTGATTACATATATGGGATCCTGACCCGGTATCTAATACCCAGGACGTGGAGCAAATGGAGAAACAGTTCTCTGTAACGAACACACCCGAAGAAAATGCATCAACATGTACTTTCTTCATTCGGGTGGCATGGGAATCCTGGTATTCCCCTATTTCCTGTTCATTCCTATAACTCTTATAAGAAGGAACGGAACCAACGTTCCCCAGCACAGTATAACATGCGGGTTCGGTCAATACATCCATATTATTATCTTTATTAGGGCATGAAATGGTCGCTACCTGGAGAGAGAGAGAAGAAAACACTTTAGCGTATGCTCGTGCAAGATCAGATTGGTTATTATCTTATCTAATCAGGATGGCTCCCACTGCTTTTTATCAAATCTTCCTCCAAACCCTAAAAGGAAAGACTAGCCGGGATTAATTACACACTACAAGTTCGCCAATCTTTCAGCCAGGCCAGTGTCGGTACTTTGAGGGAGGTCCCCCGTGCTTTCGCACGAACCTAATTAATGTAAACCTCGTTTTCCCAGAGGCGTAACCTCGTTAACACCTTTCTAGACACCTACTTGATCAGCTAATTGCAATGTGTAAAACTCTCCCAGGAGTAACTCTTACTCGCAGTGGGTATCGGGATCCAACTATCTCATAGAAGGTATGCAATCTCATTGCAAATTTCAACACTTGAAATTCCCGATAATGTTTTGCCCCTAGCGTCCTATGACCTTGACGGAGGCCAAACAACCCATAGTCCGCTAGTCAAGTTCAACCCGTCATTTCCTGATTGAATTAAAGCCACCCGCACGACCCTTGACGGAGGCCAAACAACGCCGTACGAATACCCTAATCCAATCGCATCATATGCAAGCAGATAAGCACTAGTTAGCTACCGTACACTGCGCCTTGACGGAGGCCAAACAACCGCAGCACGAATACTAACTAATACTTATCTGAAATGACGGAGGGCTACGCAGGTTTTTCATAAAAACCATGAGCGTAATGAACTTGATATCGTTGTAGAATCAAATGAAGTTTTGAAATGGAGTGATTTTGAGGCTTTTCTAGTTTTGCTAAAGGGGTCACTCCCGATGAAGGGATCGTCGGCCCTTTCCTCGTCGAATGAGGTGCGGGATATATCATATATATCGCTGTGCAAAGCAAAAACCCAAAAGCAGTCAAAAGCAAATCGAGTGTGTAGCATCTGCCAGTTATTGCTAAAGGAGTCACTCCCGGTGAAGGGATCTCGGTCCTTTCCTCATCGAATAAGGTGCAGGGTATATCATATATACCGCTGTGCAAAGCAAGAACTGTAGCTACCTGTTTTATTTTAAAATTCGATTCCACAACATCTTAGGTTTCTTATCTTTCATTAATCACATTAATGAAGTCCCATCATTTAAATACCTAAACATCACAGATAGATATGACGTACACTTATGCCATCCGCATTCGCCTCGATGTCCCCTCGTGCACCGTTAGGTTAGGTAACTAACGACAGAGCAGGGCAGGGCTAGCGCTGGTGTAAAACATAAGTAACGTCTATATAATATATCATATATACTATATACTATATCCATCACAGAATCACAACACAGATATCGCAGCAGAATAAACATATGAAATATTGGATATACTAGGACGTCCGTGTTTTCAATACGAGCCAGTATAAAACACGGATTCCACGGTCGTGATGAATAGCCAATCCCACACCCATAGACCCCTACGAGAGCGGCAAGCAACCCTGCCAATTCTAGGGTTAGGAGACCCGGACTCGACTCCTCGAGTTGGTCTCCCACTGGACCCCAGAACCCGGTTACTTGTGCTCCCCTCCTTAGGTCTATCCTAATGCGGAAAAGTAAATAATATACAAAGGGTGACAACTTCCGCTACCTGGAAGTGCCCTAAATAAAAGAATATTACATACAAGTTTTTACATGAATGAAAATGAAAAACACTCATCTCACATAAAAACCCCCGGCTATTCGAACACGACGATCCAATATAACATATCCAGCAACACATAACATCACATGTCATCAACGTAAGTAAATATGCGCATCCCAATTGTCGTTGACATATAGCAACGAAACCGGCGATATCACATATTACACTTACGGTCAGAGAAAAGAAAGTGTAAAACTACAACAATTGGAATCCGCAACTTCTTTAGACATCACATGGCTAATCAAATGAAATACTTAGACATCACATGCCTAACGGTTATAAATCCCGCATTTTAGTCTCATTATCGAAAACACTTTTCAATATAAAGTGAAACTAAACCGCTAGATTTATAACATTCATTCAGTTATCACATAACTGTTTGTGAATTCCAACTATTGTATCACATTCCAGATAAACAGAAAATGTTAAACTTTCCGATCGAACAGTCGAATACCCAAGTTTTCCCGATACAGCTCAACACATGAAATAAGTCTAACAACATTCAGTTCGTGCCTCAGTACCGACGGTCCAGCCGTAGAAGGGTCAAGCCAACGCCTCACATGTGGCACGCCGTACTGCCCCAAACCCGAAGGTTCAAAGGGTAGTTCAAGACGGTCACATAATCGAGTTAAGGTTTGTTGTCTTCTAGAGGGTCCATCGTGTTACTTGCACTACTTAGAACGTCGTTAAATTACAGAAAAATCCAACACTTGGAAATTTCCCGACAGGGGAAAAATTGGGTATTTATATCCGGTCGAACTTTTTAACATATTCTATAAATTATCCGGAAATACACAAAAGACGAAATTTGATAATCCGGTCGAAACACTGATTCCCAATAGTACCCCAGAATACTCTTCTGTAGAGTCACAATAAAAATGGCCCAGAAAATATAGCATTATATTTTATGAGTTACTGTGCAGAAATTATCAGCCAAAGGAATAGTACGGCCGCGGAACCGCCGCAGAATGCATAGCACGTGCCGCGGTTCCGCGGTGGAAAAGTCGATTCAGGCCCTCGTATTTCACAGTAATTCACGTAACACCCTGCTTGATTTTCTGCATATTTTTAATTGACAAAAATCCTAAATTTTAGAAAAAGTCCAGAGAGCATTTTAGGGTTTTGGGTTTCGGTTCGATCGGGTTTCAAACGTCGTCGGGACTTCGCCTAAGGCTCTAGCTAGGCTCTGATACCACTGAAAGGTTCTTAGGCACCCTATAGAGGTCTCACAAGGCATCGAACATGCCAAATTTAAAAAATATGGTGCCGAGAAACCCTAGTTAACGGATCGTTGCTAGATGTCTAGGCGAAATACAAAACTAGTTAACAAATTAACTATAGGTTAGATGCTACAACCTTTGTAGATCCGGTAATCCTCTTCCTTGGCTCCACGTAGGCATCCTCTCGCGGTCCTTTTCGAATCCTAGACTCGTTCATCGGCTTCATCGGGAAAACGAGCGGAATAGGTCGTCGGCTTCGTGTCAAAGACGATCTACGTCGAGGTTGCACAAGCTCAAGCTCCGACTTCAACAAGTGGTGAAACTTGTGAAGAAAACACCCAAAACAACTTGGCAAGAGGTAGAGGGTGAAGAAATAGGAGGTGGGTTCACTTTAGATTTGGATTTCTCTCACTAGATCTCAAGTTGCCATTAAAGTAGCAAGCTTGAAGAAGAAAAAGATGAAGATGGTTATGATAAGTTCTATCAAAAAGAAAATAGAAAATCAATACTTATCATAACTTAAACTAGGGTTAAGTGTAGAGAATAAACCATGGTGAATTAAGTGGGTTAGGGTTAAGCAAGAAGACAAGAATGGTTAATGAAGTCAAAGCTTCATGAAGCTTCAACTAATGACAAAAGAAAGCCACCATTCTCTTTAAATTATCCAAATAAATGAATAAAAAAAATAAATGAATAAATAAATATGCAAAACCCTAATTATCATAATTACCATGGTTTAATTCTATTCACTTAACCATATGATCAAGTATCATCAAACATGATACAAAAAAGTGCACAAAAGTATATCACATATACAATGTGCAAACCAAGTGAGAAAAATCCGTTTAAAGTGAACCAATACTAGTTAATGCAAAGTAATATATCAAATATATAGTTATACATTAAATCATTAAATCAACACTTGATTCAATGATCCGGTCATGTCGCACATGACCGACTAGTATCAAATGTATCGGCTTATCGAATCGATCTTCGATTCGATAACTAGGTTATATCGAATATAACCTTTCGATACATATATCGCGAGAATGGAATACGGTATCACATACACGCATTATTCTTGGTCCTGCACATATCTCATATGCGCTCCTATTTCGTTTCGCTTGAGCCAGGAAACCTCTGTGTAGGACTCTAAAGACTCGTCAATACGCCGGTAGCAGATGATGATCATATCAAATACCCACAAGCCGCAAGCGGTCTGCTAAACGTAACGGCCACCCGGGTATTGAGCGATCAGAAGATCGACGAGCTAGCCCGCTCACACTCCTGCGAATCCGACCAGTAACACTTACCGTACAGTCCGGTCTCTTCGTCTGATATGTCGCATATCAAGTCTAGGGGTGGTAAACGTCAGACCCCAATAACCCGATAAGTCGTGCCGATGTGAGGCTCATAACGGGTCGAGAAACTACTAGTAACACTTACCAGCAAATCTCTGATCAGCCCTGGCCAGGGACTTCCCTGCTACGGCCAATCGAGCACTGCGCAACATCAACCCCCAATACCGGGAGAGACGAAACCCCTCCTATCGCTCATTGCCTCCATGTAACTCGGGACTGTGCCCAAAGACCACCGTTTTGCACGCCCTCATGGACGTGGTAAGGTGGAGATCAAAGCACAGTGGGAATCACACAAGACTCTATGACGATCTCGGGTCTACAGACTAACCTGTACAAGTGTCACCTGAGAACTGCCATCTGACGTGAGGTATAATACTATCTGGGAGTTCTCGGCGAGTCCGTCCAGTGTACCCAGTATCCACTGAGCACCCATACACCATCTCTGATGTCAAACACCAATGGATATGGGATCATCCATCGCCCATCTCATAGGTCGAGAAGCGTATACGCTAGTCTACTCTGGTATATCGATGCCCCGTCTCGATTCACCCACGACTAGGGACCTTGAAGGATGTACTTATGGACTACCATGTCCCCACTAGTATGATCTGCATCATAGTCCAGGTAGTCAAGTACATATCCTAAGGGCTTTACCAACATGTAACTATAAGATAGTATAAAGAGACTACTGTACATGTTAAGATAAAGAGTAACCAGATAGCATACTATCATATCGAGCAAGAAAGTCATCTCTATATATATGTCCAAGCATCCAATATAATATACATCATCTGTACAATACTGGCCTCTAGGGCATACATACAACTAACAATCCCTTCACCGGGAGTGACCTCTTTAGCAAAAGTATTCACCACTATATATTTATAAAACCACTTGGATTCCTTCAACGATATCAAGTTCAATACGTTAAAGGTTTTTCGCCAAAAACCAGTCATAGCCCTCCGTCATTTCTTACAGGTATTGCTTAGTATTCATGCTGTGTATGTTGACCTCTGTCAAGGCACGGTGCTTGGTAGCTGGGTAATGCTTGTTTGTTTCATAGATATGCGATTATTTAGGACAGTCGCACGGTCATTTTGACCTCTTTCAAGGGCACATGTGGGTGGGTCTAAGTTAATCCAGGACAATGACGGGTTGAACTTCACTTGCGATTTATGATATGTTGACCTCTGTCAAGGTCATAAGCCGCTTGGGGTAAAAATCATATCGGGAGTTTCAAACATACAGGAAACAGGAAACTTGCCAGGCTTGCGCATACCTTCTGGAGTGTGGTAACTTGAGTGGCTTCCATCAAGTTATCATGCGATGATAGTTGGATCCCGATTCCCACTGATGAGTACGATTACTCCTCGGATGATTCCGACTAATTCTCCTTTTATGTTTGGAGGAGAATTTGAGGAAACAGTGGGAGCCATCCAGATTAGATAAAATGATTATCCATTCTGATCTAGGTTAGAGTGCACGCTGAGTGTTTCTTTTCTCTCTCTCTTTGGCATCGACCATGACCCGACCCTAGACTATAACTCAGTGACCAAGTTAATCGAAATTTCTTTAAAACACTGGCTTCTGGATTGTCCAAGTTGCATACATCATTGCCACTCCTTTTACCCTTTGTATTTCTCCAGAACACCCCGTATCACTACGAATATCCACTTCTATTGGATAAAACCATCGTATGGTTATATACGAACTCGAAGGAACTTATTCGAGGATGGTTTCCGGTTCTGGAGAAAATGAATAGGATTATTCAGTTGTCTTTTCTTTTTACCTTCTCTCAGGTTGTGAGGGCTCCTAGGATTAGGAGACGGTACACCTATTATGCTTATTGGATAGTCTTCTTCCAAACCATAGGAAGGTGCCGAAAGGTAGGGAATGAAGAAAACCAATTAGCCTAAGTGTGGTGTGCAGAAGGTAATGAGTAAAGACAAATAAAAGGATTAGAAAGAGGGCAAAGTAAATTGCGACTGCTATTCACGACCAAACCAAGTCTTTCATCGCCACTCCTACTTCACCTTTGTATTTCTCCAGAACACCCCGTATCACTACGAATATCCAATTCCATTGGATAAATCCATCGTATGGTTATATACGAACTCGAAGGAACATTTTCGAGGATGGATTCTGGTTCAGGAGAAATAAGAATAAGGATTATTCAGTTGTCTTTTATCATCACCTTCTCTCAGGTTGCGAGTACTCCTAAGATTAGGAGAGTACACCTATTATTCTTATTGGATAGTCTTCTTCCAAAGCATAGGCTGGTGCCGAACGGTAGGGAAGAAAGAAAACCACTTAGCTTAACGATGGTCTACAGAAGGTAATGACTAAAGAAAAATAAAGGGATTTGGAGAGATGGCAACGAAATATATGGCTGCGGTCATGAATCTGGATAATGGAAGAGGCATTACTAGGAATACAAGGATACCCATTCGAAACATTTTCATGTTTCAGTTTCACTATGCGTTGTTAATAGAAAACTAATTTCCCAATTAGATACTTACTCCAGGGTATGTATTTACCAGGTTTGATTCTCACATCTGTATGGTTTTACAGATGATGAGTGGGAGTAAGTTATTGGGAATTAGGTGATCATCCTCATTATATCGGAATTCGTTGTAATTAGTGATATTTGAGGAAATCGCCTGGGTACCGTATTCAACCTACGACGGACAGGGTTTGAGTTATTCAACTCAAAGGGCTTTATACAAAGTATTGTATGTTGTCCAGTGTCTATTAGGACAAAGGGGCTGGTACTCGTACTATATTCTATTTACTTGTGACTTCTCCAGTTTTAGACATGTGTTTCGTAGAAATACAAAGTCTAAGTTTTGAGAAGTTATAGGTGCAATAATAAAGTAGAGAACCAGGTGTCGCAAGTATTGGGATTCTTCAAGGTGATCGAAGATGTAGATACTTATGTTATCGTATTCAGTTAATAGTGATGGTTTTGAGAAACTTGTTTCTCTTTCAGGCTACTCATAATTGGATGCACTCCTAAGTTGAGTAATGTTGATCGGCCTTTCTCCATTTAGTTGAAATGCACTGGAAACAGCTGCATGATTTGAATCCGGTTCCAATTAAATTAGTGCCCTATTTTCTATATTAGATATATATATAGAATCAATTTATATCTTAAACGATGTTAAGGTATAGGGAGTCGTCCGGCTGATGCTTAAAACCAGAATCCGGATAAACTCAAGGCATGTTTCAGTAATGGTTGTTCGTGGGTTATCCCGGGCTTTGATGAGGGTTAACTTTCTACCATCAGGGAGATCAATATTGATATTGTTCTTGACTCGCCACAGTTTTAGTAAAATGGATTTTTTCAGAAAAACAGTAGTGGGAGTATGGTAGAACTAGAAGTGATTCCAGAACCGCAAACGATTACTGAAAATTTAATAGGACCTAAAGATTCAATCAGGTTTGACATTCCATTATCTACTCCGCAGATATGGTGGGTAACCTCAGCCACCCGAGAGGTACTCCGGTAGCCTCAAGGACGGTGATAGGGAGGTTCTTATTTACCCAGACTTGACACTATTATTGTTCCAGACTATGAGACCCGGCAGGAGGATGAGTATAGCGTCATTCTAAACTAGATTTAGAACTGTACGTGTATATGACTCTGCTAGAGGGTTGTCGTAGTCAATGGGAGTAGCGGAAGCATAGTGGACAAGTAGCTTGTGTCTATTTATAGACTAAAGCGGATATAGCGGAGATAGATCATCTATTTTTGATGTGACAGTCATAGGTTTTTGACATCATCAGAATAGGAGATAGATCTGTTAAGAAAGTAGAAGGGTGTAATGTCCTAGTATTTGGATGACATGCACATAGGAGGAAGTGAAATTCCTTTACTACGATCGGTTATACTTTGGTTGTCATACAGTGTTTTCTCCACATAGGTTATGGATATAATATCAGGCATTCTAGTTACTAGATCTATAGTTTTAGATCTAGATTTGGGTAGTTTCCCAATTTGGATACTTAGAGAGTATTCTAAAGATATTTAGAATGGATGACTCCTGGCATGGTGGTGTACCTGCAGCTGATGGAGTCACCCTCTCTAAAGGTTTCTTACAGACTAAAGGGGAGGGGTGTGTGCATGATTGGCGTACCACTTGCGTAGGCAATTGAGTCAATCATGACATGTCAAGTACCACACCAGATATTGTTTTTGCACTAGATGCAATAATTTGATATATTAATCCAATCCTGGAGAAAAACGAATGGAAGCAGTTTATGAACATATGTGGATGTTCTAGGGTTTTGATAACGGCGGCCTCCTTTAGGAGACGGTTATCATTCCAGGCTTCCAAAGTAACCTAGATGATAGAGTGACCGTCAGAGTTTTAGTTTTCCCTCTGACGAGGGGCAGTAGTTTGGACAGGTGGTCCAAGAGGATACTGAGGAAGGCATGGCGCAGCATACTGATTAAGTTCAGTAGACGATACAGTCTAAGAAGTTTGCTGGATTTGGAGTTCATTTGTGAACTGGGTCCCATCAGATACCCAGAAATATTCTAAGACGGGTATTGCTCATTTCGGGAGATAGTTTTCTTCGCGAAGTTGAGATAAAAAGAGACTTAGAAACTAACACTGGAGCGGATCCATTCACCGAGACTATTTCTCGAACGCAATAGTTTTATAAACGAAGTTTGTGAAACTGATTAGTAGAGGAGTTGGGTGTTCGGTATCACATGGGATGTGAGTATGCGACATCACAATAATTAGCCTTAAGTGCAAGTGAGAGATTGTTGGCTACAGTGCCCTCAAGGAAATTATCATAGTCGTAGACAGGTGATCATGATGATTGAAGGAGGACCTGTACCGATAAAACAGTCTTACTCGAGATGATAGTATGCTATCTGGTTTGTCTTTATCATCATGTATATGTTGATAAAGCCCTTAAGATCTTGCATGAATAGCAGCATTGTGATGGCGATCACATACGTGGGAGCTGGGGGTCTATAAGCATATCCTTAAATGTCCCTAGTCGTGGGAGTATCGAAACTGCGCATCGATACTCCAGTGTAGACTGGTGTATACTTATCTAGACCCTGACGAGGGACGGTGGCCGGTCTCACAAGCCATTGGTGTTAGTTGTTCACCTAAGATAGTATACAGGTGCTCATTGGAATATGAGTACACTGGACGGACTCGCCGGGAACAAGCTAGTTGGTATTATACTTATAGTCAGATAGAAGTTCCCTGGTGACATGTGTACATGTTAGTCTGTCGACCTGATATTGTCATTTGTCTCGTGTAAGTTCCCACTGTGCTTTGATTACTACTCTACCACGGCTCAAAGGAGTCGTGCAAACAGGTTTTAGTTGGGTACAGTCCCGAGCCACATGGAGGCAGTGAGCGGATCATCAGGGATTCGTCTCTCACGGTATTGGGGGTTGATGTCGCCCAGTGCATGGGTGGCCATCACTAGAAATCCTCGGCCGGGGTATGTGAGAATAACCGATCCAGGATCGATAGCTTCTCAGGTAGTGATGGGGTTTATACCGACACAAATTATCGCGTTGTTAGGGGTCTGACTTTATCCACCCCCATAGAACCGATATGCGATACTCATAGACGAACAGATCGGACTGTACGGATATTGTCACTGATAAGCTCGGTAGGGGTTTGGATGAGTTTGCTCGTCGGCCTTCCTTTCGCTCAATACCTGGGTAGCCGTTACGTACAGCTAGTGCCGCTGACGTTCTTGTGGTTAAACCCACTGCCAGCATATTGACGAGTCTTTAGAGTCCCACACAGAGGGTTTTCCTGGTTCTGGCGAAATGGTGTAGTAGCCGTATTTGATACGTGCAGGGTTCTGATCGATTGATGTACATAGTACTCGGACTTTCGATCGGACAGCTGATAATACTAGCCTGCTCGGGTTTGAGCCGGATTATTAAATCAGGTATTGATTTAATAATTTACAAATATGTATTTCGATACGTATATTCTAGTATTATATTCTTTGTGTTATTCTACCTCTTTGATATTCGTATTTCGGTACGGATATAGATATGTATATACAGCAGAATGTAATCCGTATTTTTGGCCGGATAACATTCTAGAAGGTACCACCTCATTTTGGATTTGACCATTTTTATTAAATTGGATAATGAGGTGGAAAATGGCATGAAGAGGAATGGTGACAACCATGCTTGGAATAGTGCTCACAAATGACTTGTTAATTCATTTGGGTGCACTATTCAAGCATGGTAGGATTATTAAAATGGAAAATTGGTTTTTACAAAACCTAGGATGCTTCATTTTCTCTCTCCTTAGCCTTCATTTTTTGTTGAAGCATGCTAGGTTTTCCTCTCTTGAGCTTGAGCTCCACCCTCAGCATTTTTGTTCTTCACCTCTTCTAGCTATCATGCTTGCTTCCACCTTCTTCATGATATGAGATAGCAAGCACTAAGAATACATACACACTATATGCTAGGCTCTTTAGGGTTGCATCCTAGAGACCCTAGTTGCTCCACTACCATCTTGGCGTGGAACTAGAGCCGGAAGTACATCTCTCGGGTGGATCATCGGAGATGGAGGAAGTCCGGCGACCAAAGTCGATCCGCAACATCACTAGGAGCTTGGAGAATGTTGAAGACCCGAAGGACTTGGTTCATTAGGTATAACCATTCCTATCTATTTTCTTAGATTTCTAGTTTTAGGTTTAATGGTTTCGATCTTGTTAATCGGGTAATGGTAGCGCCGGGCTTTAAGAAGTTTTTGTTCCGCATTTGGCCACGGTTCGATGGCCGGGACGCTCCCATAACCCAACATTTCAGTCGACAAGCCATCAAGCATAGCGGGCGCGGTCTCGAAGACATACTCTTCAGAGGGCAACAATACTTCGTAAGGAGCTCCCTGATCGGTAAACCCGAGATCTCGCGAAACTCTTCCAAAGAGATTGAAATTTCACGGTCTCCTAACAAGAAAGTGTTGGTGGGAAGATTCCATTGATTAAGGAAGGCTTTAACCCACCATACATGAGGAGATCAATAATGGAAGAAAGATGCATACACCGCCTGGTAAAGCCCGACCTTCTGCAGTCACGCACGATGGGCGGACAGGATGTAACGAGCCCAGAGAAGATAGCCCGTGGGATGGCGAGCGGTATACCCTATCTTGTAGACTTGTCCCCAGGGCTGGGCTTTGCCTTGGAAAATACGATGCCCAAGATATCTATGGCCGGCACAGGTTGGTTTGGTATCCCAACTGTCGACGGCTTGAGCCGGCCTGTAGGAGTCCAATCCACCACCTCTACAGCAAAAGCAGTCTGCGGATGGTCCATTGGCAAGAACGGGCGGAGAGGTTCTGTTGGCACCTCGCAAAGAAAGCTTCGGCGACCGCGGATGATATTCCCGTACCAGGTTCTCCATAAAAGTAAGTTTGTGCAATCCGGGACATGAGCCCTGATCAATTCTTTCGCTTCTTCGTTCGACGGTGATTGAGGAAAAGCCACCTTCGAGCGACTAAAGGGGATGTATGGAAGAGAAACCGTTGTTCCTGAAATAAAGGAAGGAGAAACTGTTAGTAAAGCCCACACGTGTATAAATATATATAAGTATATATATAAGAAGACAATGGAAGAAAACGACAAACAACTTATTTCATGGGACTATGGGGTACAAAACACATGGGCCCCACAAAATCAATATGGCGGCTCACTAATAATGAGGCTGAGCAATCATCATGAGAACAAAAGGAAGATTCTCAATAAATTCAAGCAACTCTACACATTCCCCCAAGGAGAAAACCAATTGTAGAAACTCTGTGCTAATCGAGAAGGATCTCTCCTAAACTATTTTTGCAAAAACAACTCAGGATAAAAAAAATCCCAAGAAGTCTTCTTTTAAGAACTAAGTTTTCTAGAGGAATTAAATTCCATTTGAACAGAGGAATTAAATTCCAAGAAAATTTTCAGAGCTAAGCTCTTTGAAATGGAATTAAATTCCAGAGGGAAAACAAGTACAATCGTCAAAACCCTAATATCCGGAAAATGGACAACATTTAGGGTTTGCCACCTAAAGATCGAGCATTCTTAGGACATCAGAAAGATGAGTATTTTTTATATAAGGAGAAACCCTTGGTGTGGATTTAAAATCCAAAGAGAATTGTTATAAAAGTTCTTTGATCGTTCAAACCCATTACCTGAAGAAAAGATTCTTTCTTGGACAAAGTTAAACTCTGGAATTTTTGGAACAGAAAACTGAGCTCTGAGGAAGAGAATTAAATTCTTAAAGAAAAATGAACAAGGATGAAGATGAAAGAGTAGAGGCACTTCTGAAGAGACCCTTGCATTTATAGGATGTGATGGGAAACGGTTCATCTGCCCCCTTCCCTAGGCAAATCCAACGGCCACAAAGATGACAGCGTTGCACTCACGTGCAAACACGTGAGAACAAGACTGTGGGGGCATTTGTTCCCTCGTAAAATGTAAGGAAAAAGCCAAATGGGGCATCATGTGCCCACACATGATCGGGGGTCATGTGCCGACACGTGATGGCTTCCTGAGGACTCTGAAATAATAAGAATTGAATCTTAATCAAATGGGGTCACGTGTACACACATGATGGGCCTTTAAACCCACTGAAATGAATTAAAAGGTATAATAAAACAGCAAGAAAAAACCCCAATGGGGCGTCACGTGCCCACAGGTGACCATGGTGTAGGGTTCCTAGGCACCCTAATGAGGTCACACAAGGCATCGAACATGCCATATTAAAATTTTAACGGTGCCGAGAGACCCGACTACGGATCGTTTGCTAGATGTTTAGGCGAAAAACTAACTAGTTAACAGTTAAATACTGGGATACGGAAATTACAACCTTTGTAGATCCGGATATCCACCTCCACGGCTCCGCAAGGGCGTCCTCTCGCTGTCCATCTTGAAGCTTGAACTCTCATGACGGCTTCATCGGAGAAACGTGCGGAATAGGTCGTCGGCTTCGTGTCAAAGACGATCTACGTCGAGGTTGCACAAACTCAAGCTCCGACTTCACAAACTTGTGAAACTTGTGAAGTAAACACCCAAAACAACTTGGCAAGAGGTAGAGGGTGAAGAAATAGGAGGTGGGTTCACTTTAGAATTTGATTTATCTCACTAGATCTCAAGTTGCCATTGTTGTAGCAAGCTTGAAGAAGAAGAAGAAGATGAAGATGAAGCAAGAATGATAAGTCTTCACCATTTTAAAAAATAAAACTAATATGAATACTTATCATATCTTGACCATGGTCAAGTGTAGAGATTAAACCAAGGTTAGTAAGTGTGGTTAGGGTTAAGGATGAGATAAGGATGGTGGACTTTGTCAAAGCTTCATGAAGCTTCAACATAGCTCCAAAATAAGCCACCATTCTTAACTTAATCCTTTCAAATAAATAAACAAATAAATAAATGAAAAACCAAAACCCTAATCATCACTTAACCATGGTTTAACCCTTTACACTTAATCACATTATCAAGTATCATCAAACATGATACAAAGAAGTGCACTAAAGCATATCACATATAGAATGTGCATCAAGTGAGAAAAATCCGTTTAAAGTGAACCAATACTAGTTAATGCAATGCAATATATCAAATATATAATTATGCATTAAATCATTAAATCAACATTTGATTCAATGATCCGGTCATGTCGCACATAACCGACTAGAATCTAATGTATCGATTTATCGAATCAATGATTCGATAACTAGGTCATATCGAATATAACCAATCGAAACATATATCGCGAGAATGAAATGCGGTATCACATACACGCATTATTCTCGGTCCTGCACATATCTCATATGCGCTCCTATTTCGTTTCGCTTGAGCCAGGAAACCTCTGTGTAGGACTCTAAAGACTCGTCAATACGCCGGTAGCAGATGATGATCATATCAAGCACCCACAAGCCGCAAGCGGTCTGCTAAACGTAACGGCCACCCGGGTATTGAGCGATCAGAAGATCGACGAGCTAGCCCGCTCACACTCCTGCGAATCCGACCAGTAACACTTACCGTACAGTCCGGTCTCTTCGTCTGATACGTCGCATATCAAGTCTAGGGGTGGTATACGTCAGACCCCAATAACCCGATAAGTCGTGCCGATGTGAGGCTCGTAACGGGTCGAGAAACTACTGGTAACACTTACCAGCAAATCTCTGATCAGCCCTGGCCAGGGACTTCCCTGTTACGGCCAATCGAGCACAGCGCAACATCAACCCCCAATACCGGGAGAGACGAAACCCCTCCTATCGCTCATTGCCTCCATGTGACTTGGGACTGTGCCCAAAGACCACCATTTTGCACGCCCTCATGGACGTGGTAAGGTGGAGATCAAAGCACAGTGGGAATCACACAAGACTCTATAACGATCTCGGGTCTACAGACTAACCTGTATAAGTGTCACCTGAGAACTGCCATCTGACGTGAGGTATAATACCATCTGGGAGTTCTCGGCGAGTCCGTCCAGTGTACTCAGTCTCCACTGAGCACCCGTATACCATCTCTGATGTCAAACACCAATGGATATGGGATCATCCATCGCCCATCACATGGGTCGAGAAGCGTATACGCTAGTCTACTCTGGTATATCGATGCCCCGTCTCGATACACCCACGACTAGGGACCTTGAAGGATGTACTTATGGACTACCATGTCCCCACTAGTATGATCTGCATCATAGTCCAGGTAGTCAAGTACAAATCCTAAGGGCTTTACCAACATGTAACTATAAGACAGTATAAAGAGACTAGTGTACATGTTATGATAAATAGCAACCAGATAGCATACTATCATGTCGAGCAAGAAAGTCATCTCTATATATGTCTAAGCATCCAATATAATATACATAATCTGTACAATACTGGCCTCTAGGGCATACATACAACTAACAATCTCCCACTTGCACTAGGGCCAGCTGCTGTAGTATCTTATACCGAGCATCCCGAAGAGTCTCTCAAACTGTATCTAGGGAATGGCCTTCGTGAGTGGATCCGCCGTGTTGTTCTTCGTGTCAACCCTCCTGACCTCGATCTCCCGGCGATCAACTATCTCCCGGATCTGGTGATACCGCCTCAGAATATGCCTGGACCGCTGATGGGACCTGGGTTCCTTGGCCAAAGCCACCGCTCCATTGTTATCGCAATACAAAGGTATTGGACGCTCAATGGATGGAACCACTCCAAGTTCAGTAATGAACTTCTTGATCCAGACAGCTTCTTTAGCAGCATCGTTGGCAGCGATGTATTCAGCCTCCATCGTCGAGTCTGCCACGGTTTCCTGCTTGGAACTCTTCCAGCTAACCGCCCCTCCGTAAAAGGTAAAGACAAAGCCCGACTGCGACTTTGAGTCGTCCTTATCACTCTGGAAGCTGGAATCGGTAAAGGACTCCACTTGGAGTTCTCCGTTACCATACACCAAGAACATATCTCTAGTCCTTCGCAAGTACTTGAGAATGCTCTTCACAGCTGTCCAGTGACTCTCTCCAGGATCAGCTTGATACCTACTCACTACACTTAGTGAGTATGCTACATCGGGTCTGGTACATAGCATCGCATACATGATAGAGCCTACTGCCGAAGCATAGGGTATCCCTTGCATGCGAGCTCTCTCCAAATCAGTCTTGGGAGACATCTCTTTGGAGAGAGTGACTCCAGAGATCGTGGGCAAGTTCCCACGCTTGGACTCTTCCATACTAAACCTCTTTAGTATGGTGTCAATGTACCTGGATTGGGACAATCCCAAAATCCGTTTGGATCTATCTCTATAGATCCTGATTCCCAATATGCAGGAGGCATCACCAAGATCTTTCATTGAGAATCTTTGTGATAAGAAGAGCTTGACCGATTGCAGCATAGGAATATCATTTCCTATCAAGAGTATGTCGTCCACGTACAATACGAGGAAGACAACCTTACTCTCTGCCACCTTCTTGTAGATACAAGGTTCATCTGGATTTTTGACGAAATCAAACTCTTTGATAACGACGTCAAAGCAGATGTTCCAACTCCGCGATGCTTGCTTTAATCCATAAATGGATTTAAGCAACTTGCACACCTTCCCGCTGCTCCCACTGTCTACGAAGCCCTCTGGCTGAGTCATGTACACGCACTCTTCTAAATCACCATTTAGAAAGGCGGTCTTAACATCCATTTGCCAGATTTCGTAGTCATGAAAGGCAGCAATGGCAAGCATGATTCGGATGGATTTAAGCATAGCCACTGGAGAAAAGGTCTTGTCATAGTCCACACCTGGTCTTTGACGAAAACCCTTTGCTACAAGTCTAGCTTTGAAAGTCTCCACTTTCCCATCTACACCAAGTTTCTTCTTGAAGATCCACTTGCTCCCAATGGGTTTTACCCCTTCAGGAGCAACTTCCAAAGTCCATACTTTGTTGGTGTACATGGAATCCATCTCGGACCGCATAGCATCCAGCCATTTCACTGAGTCCCCACTCGTGATGGCCTGCTCGAAGCTAGTTGGGTCATCATCCTCCATGATGCAATCCTCACTACCACCATCAATGAGAAAACCATAGTATCTCTCAGGTGGACGAGAAACCCTACTAGATCGGCGGAGAGGCTGGGGTTCGTCGGGAACTACGGAATCCTCTGGTTCCACCAGATCTTCTGTTGTAGCTTCTGCAGCTGGAACCTCTTCCAGTTCTACCTCATGACCACTAATCTCTTTTTCAAGAAATTCCTTTTCTAAAAAGGTGGCATGCCGAGAAACAAACACTCTTTGTTCCTCAGGGTGGTAGAAGATATACCCTTGAGAATTCTTGGGATATCCTACAAATTTGCATAGAACAGACCGTGCCTCGAGTTTGTCCGGATTTTGTCATTTGACATAGGCTGGACAACCCCATATCTTAACATAGTTAAGACTTGGTCTCTTCCCTTTCCATATCTCATATGGAGTGGTAGGCACAGATTTGGTGGGGACCATATTCAATAGATGTATGGCTGTCTCAAGCGCATACCCCCAGAAGGAAATAGGTAACTCAGCTGTGCTCATCATAGAGCGCACCATATCTAATAAGGTGCAGTTCCTCCGTTCTGATACACCGTTGTGCTGTGGTGTATATAGAGGAGTCAGCTGAGAGAGAATCCCATTCTCTTTTAGGAAGTCCAGGAATTCATTGCTCAAGTATTCACCTCCTCGATCAGATCGAAGGATTTTAATACTCTTTCCGGTTTGGTTTTCGACTTCTTGTTTATATTCTCTAAATTTCTCAAAAGCTTCAGACTTGTGTCTTATTAAGTACACATGTCCGTATCTTGAGAGATCGTCAGTGAATGTAATGAAGTACGAAGAACCATCCCTGGCATGTGTAGACATGGGACCACATACATCACTATGTATCAGTCCTAAGAGTTCGGTAACTCTTTCTCCGTGTCCCGTAAACGGAGTCTTGGTCATCTTGCCTTTGAGACATGACTGGCAAGTGTCATAAGATGAAAATTCGAAAGGTTTCAAATATCCATCTTTATGCAACTTAGCCAGTCGTGTCACATTGATGTGACCTAGTCTACAATGCCACAAGAAGGATTCGTTGAGTTCAGAACTCTTCCTCTTGTGTGTGTTTGTTATGCTCAGAACTGTTGATTGATTTAGAACATAAATGCCATTGCACAACGTGCCTGATCCAACCAACTTTTGGTCACGGAAAATGTTCATAACATTGTCCTGTAATACAAAATTATATCCCTCTTTACTTAATAAAGAAACCGATATAATGTTGCATATCAGGTTCGGCATGTAATAGCATTCGTTCAGAACCAATGTATTACCAGTTGGTAATACAAGGTGATATTCCCCGACAGTCTTAGCTGCAACAATTGCACCATTTCCAACTCTAATGTCTTTATCACCTTCTCCAAGTTCTCTACCTTTCCTTAGCCCATGTAACTGATTACATATATGGGATCCCGACCCGGTATCCAATACCCATGACGTAGAGCAAATGGAGAAACAGTTCTCAGTAACGAACACACCCGAAGAAAATGCATCAACATGTACTTTCTTCATTCGGGTGGCATGGGAATCCTGGTATTCCCCTATATCCTGTTCATTCCTATAACTCTTATAAGAAAGAACGGAACCAACGTTCCCCAGCACAGTATAACATGCGGGTTCGGTCAATACATCCATATTATTATCTTTATTAAGGCATGAAATGGTCGCTACCTGGAGAGAGAGAGAAGAAAACACTTTAGCGTATGCTCGTGCAAGATCAGATTGGTTATTATCTTATCTAATCAGGATGGCTCCTACTGCTTTTTATCAAATCTTCCTCCAAACCCTAAAAGGAAAGACTAGCCGGGATTAATTACACACTACAAGTTCGCCAATCTTTCAGCCAGGCCAGTGTCGGTACTTTGAGGGAGGACCCCCGTGCTTTCGCACGAACCTAATTAATGTAAACCTCGTTTTCCCAGAGGCGTAACCTCGTTAACACCTTTCTAGACACCTACTTGATCAGCTAATTGCAATGTGTAAAACTCTCCCAGGAGTAACTCTTACTCACAGTGGGTATCGGGATCCAACTATCTCATAGAAGGTATGCAATCTCATTGCAAATTTCAACACTTGAAATTCCCGATATGCTTTTGCCCCTAGCGTGCTATGACCTTGACGAAAGCCAACAAACCACAGCCCGCTAGTCAAGTTCAACCCGTACATTTCTTGACTGAATTAAACCCACCCGCACGACCCTTGACGAAAGCCAACAAAGCCGTACGACTACCCTAATCCAGTCGCATCATATGCAGCAGATAAACAGCACATAGCTACCGCACACTACACCTTGACGAAAGCCAACAAATGTAGCACGAATACTATATGTAATTTATCTGAAATGACGGAGGGCTACGCAGGTTTTTCATAAAAACCATGAGCGTAATGAACTTGATATCGTTGTAGAATCAAATGAAGTTTTAAAATGGAGTGATTTTGAGGCTTTTCTGGTTTTGCTAAAGGAGTCACTCCCGGTGAAGGGATCTCGGTCCTTTCCTCGTCGAATGAGGTGCGGGATATATCATATATATCGCTGTGCAAAGCAAAAACTCAAAAGCAATCTAAAGCAAACCGAATGTGTAGCATCTGCCAGTTATTGCTAAAGGAGTCACTCCCGGTGAAGGGATCTCGGTCCTTTCCTCATCGAATAAGGTGCAGGGCATATCACATATACCGCTATGCAAAGCAAGAACTGTAGTTACCTGTTTTATTTTAAAATTTTATTCCACAACATCTTAGGTTTCTTATCTTTCATTAATTACATTAATGAAGTCCCATCATTTAAATACCTAAACATCACAGATAGATATGACGTACACTTATGCCATCCGCATTCGCCTCGATGTCCCCTCGTGCACCGTTAGGTTAGGTAACTAACGACAGAGCAGGGCAGGGCTAGCGCGGGTGTAAAACATAAGTAACATCTATATAATATATCATATATACTATATACTATATCCATCACAGAAACATCACATGATCTCATCACAGATATCGCAGCAGAATAAACATATGAAATATTGGATATACTAGGACGTCCGTGTTTTCAATACGAGCCAGTATAAAACAAGGATTCCACGGTCGTGATGAATAGCCAATCCCACACCCCTAGACCCCTACGAGAGCAGCAAGCAACCCTGCCAATTCTAAGGTTAGGAGACCCGGACTCGACTCCTCGAGTTGGTCTCCCACTGGACCCCAGAACCCGGTTACTTGTGCTCCCCTCCTTGGGTCTATCCTAATGCGGAAAAGTAAATAATATACAAAGGGTGACAACTTCCGCTACCTGGAAGCGCCCCAAATGAAAGAATATTACATACAAGTTTTTACATGAATGAAAATGAAAAACACTCATCTCACATAAAAAAACCCCGGCTATTCAAACACGACGATCCAATATAACATATCCAGCAACACATAACATCACATGTCATCAACGTAAGTAAGTATGCATACCCCAATTGTCGTTGACGTATAGCAACGAAACCGGCGATATGAACATACTACACTTACGGTCACAGAAAAGAAAGTGTAAAACTACAACAATTGGAATCCGCAACTACTTTAGACATCACATGCCTAACAGTTATAAATCCCGCATTTTAGTTTCATTATCGAAAACTCTTTTCAATATCGTATGGGACTAAACTGCTAGATTTATAACATTCATCCAGTTATCTCATAACTGTTTGTGAATTCCAATTATTGTATCCAATTCCAGATAAATAGAATATATCAAACTTTCCGATCGAACATTCGAACACCCAAGTTTTCCCGACACCGATCAACACATGAAATAGGTTCAAAGACATTCACTTCATACCTCAATACCAACGGTCCAGCCATAGAAGGGTCAAGCCAACGCCTCACATGTGGCACGCCGTACTGCCCCAAACCCGAAGGTTCAAAGGGCAGTTCAAGACGGTCACATAATCGAGTTAAGGTTTGTTGTCTTCTAGAGGGACCATCGCGTTACTTGCACTACTTCGAACGTCTTTTAACCACAGAAAAATCCAACACTTGGAATTTTTCGGCAGGGGAAAAGTTGGGTATTTGTATCCGGTCAAACTTTTTAACAAATTCTACAGTTATCTGGAAAAACACTTGGACAAAGTTTGATATTCCGATCGAATCGTCGATTCCCAATATAACCACAGAGCACTCAACCCTTAAATCATTTTAAAAATACCCAGAAAACTCACCAGAATTTATCAGGAATTACTGTGGAATTAAATAGGGCTGACGTCACCTTCTGAGCGCGGAACCGCCGCAGAAGCCATACTTCTGCCGCGGTTCCGCGGCTAAAGGAACTGTTCATCTGAAAATTTTTATATCGTAATTCTTGTATTTCCTTGGTGAATTTTTTAGGCATTTTTAATATGAAAAAATCCCAGATTTATGAAAATGTCCAGAAAGCTCTAAAGTATTTGGGTTTCGGGTTCGTTCGGACTTCAAACTCCGTCTAGACTTCGCCTAAGGCTCTAGCTAGGCTCTGATACCACTGTAGGGTTCCTAGGCACCCTAATGAGGTCACACAAGGCATCAAACATGCCATATTAAAATTTTAACGGTGCCGAGAGACCCGACTACGGATCGTTTGCTAGATGTTTAGGCGAAAAACTAACTAGTTAACAGTTAACTACTGGGATACGGAAATTACAACCTTTGTAGATCCGGATATCCACCTCCACGGCTCCGCAAGGGTGTCCTCTCGCTGTCCATCTTGAAGCTTGAACTCTCGTGACGGCTTCATCGGAGAAACGTGCGGAATAGGTCGTCGGCTTCGTGTCAAAGACGATCTACGTCGAGGTTGCACAAACTCAAGCTCCGACTTCACAAACTTGTGAAACTTGTGAAGTAAACACCCAAAACAACTTGGCAAGAGGTAGAGGGTGAAGAAATAGGAGGTGGGTTCACTTTAGAATTTGATTTATCTCACTAGATCTCAAGTTGCCATTGTTGTAGCAAGCTTGAAGAAGAAGAAGAAGATGAAGATGAAGCAAGAATGATAAGTCTTCACCATTTTAAAAAATAAAACTAATATGAATACTTATCATATCTTGACCATGGTCAAGTGTAGAGATTAAACCAAGGTTAGTAAGTGTGGTTAGGGTTAAGGATGAGATAAGGATGGTGGACTTTGTCAAAGCTTCATGAAGCTTCAACATAGCTCCAAAATAAGCCACCATTCTTAACTTAATCCTTTCAAATAAATAAACAAATAAATAAATGAAAAACCAAAACCCTAATCATCACTTAACCATCGTTTAACCCTTTACACTTAATCACATTATCAAGTATCATCAAACATGATACAAAGAAGTGCACTAAAGCATATCACATATACAATGTGCATCAAGTGAGAAAAATCCGTTTAAAGTGAACCAATACTAGTTAATGCAATGCAATATATCAAATATATAATTATGCATTAAATCATTAAATCAACATTTGATTCAATGATCCGGTCATGTCGCACATAACCGACTAGAATCTAATGTATCGATTTATCGAATCAATGATTCGATAACTAGGTCATATCGAATATAACCAATCAAAACATATATCGCGAGAATGAAATGCGGTATCACATACACGCATTATTCTCGGTCCTGCACATATCTCATATGCGCTCCTATTTCGTTTCGCTTGAGCCAGGAAACCTCTGTGTAGGACTCTAAAGACTCGTCAATACGCCGGTAGCAGATGATGATCATATCAAGCACCCACAAGCCGCAAGCGGTCTGCTAAACGTAACGGCCACCCGGGTATTGAGCGATCAGAAGATCGACGAGCTAGCCCGCTCACACTCCTGCGAATCCGACCAGTAACACTTACCGTACAGTCCGGTCTCTTCGTCTGATACGTCGCATATCAAGTCTAGGGGTGGTATACGTCAGACCCCAATAACCCGATAAGTCGTGCCGATGTGAGGCTCGTAACGGGTCGAGAAACTACTGGTAACACTTACCAGCAAATCTCTGATCAGCCCTGGCCAGGGACTTCCCTGTTACGGCCAATCGAGCACAGCGCAACATCAACCCCCAATACCGGGAGAGACGAAACCCCTCCTATCGCTCATTGCCTCCATGTGACTCGGGACTGTGCCCAAAGACCACCGTTTTGCATGCCCTCATGGACGTGGTAAGGTGGAGATCAAAGCACAGTGGGAATCACACAAGACTCTATGACGATCTCGGGTCTACAGACTAACCTGTACAAGTGTCACCTGAGAACTGCCATCTGACGTGAGGTATAATACCATCTGGGAGTTCTCGGCGAGTCCGTCCAGTGTACTCAGTCTCCACTGAGCACCCGTATACCATCTCTGATGTCAAACACCAATGGATATGGGATCATCCATCGCCCATCACATGGGTCGAGAAGCGTATACGCTAGTCTACTCTGGTATATCGATGCCCCGTCTCGATACACCCACGACTAGGGACCTTGAAGGATGTACTTATGGACTACCATGTCCCCACTAGTATGATCTGCATCATAGTCCAGGTAGTCAAGTACAAATCCTAAAGGCTTTACCAACATGTAACTATAAGACAGTATAAAGAGACTAGTGTACATGTTAAGATAAATAGCAACCAGATAGCATACTATCATGTCGAGCAAGAAAGTCATCTCTATATATGTCCAAGCATCCAATATAATATACATAATCTGTACAGTACTGGCCTCTAGGGCATACATACAACTAACACATGGGTCACGTGCCGACACGTGATGAGTTCCCGAGTTCCTTCAAATAATAAAATTAAATTCTGGTTAAATGCTTAATCAGTGAGTCACGTGCCAACACGTGATAGGGTCTTAAAACACTCTGAGTTAATGGAAAGAAAACCCTAAATGGGGCATCACGTGCCCACACGTGACAGGGGGTCACGTGCCAACACGTGATGGGTTCCTAAGATCTTCTGAACTAAAACAATTAAATTCTAATTAAGGGAAATCAAAAACCCTAATATTTCCCTAGATCTTTCCAAACAAAAAGATTGCGCTCTGTAAAGTGGAGCACCGTTGGATTAAAATACAATGGTGATTTAAAAATCACCAATTTATAGAAAGATTCTATACAAGAAAATATTTTCCTAAAATCTGCCGGGAACAACAAATAAAATATCTTTTGGATTAAAAATCCAATGGTGAATAAAATTCACCGAGTGATCTATAAGATCATGTTGGTTACAAAATCAATCAAAATCTTTCAATGAATGATTGACTAAACAAACTGATTCTTTTCTTTCTCCTATAAATAGGAGCCAAGAAGGAAAAAAGGGAGACAACGACAAGAACAAGAAAAGAAAGAAGAGAATTTAATTCTCTAAAAAAGAAGAAGGTCTCTTCAGGAAAAGAAACCCTAGGTAAGAGAGGGAAAGAGATCATCTTATAAGCTCCCACAAAATAAAAAGAGAATTTAATTCTCAAACTAAGAGTTTAACTCTTCTGAATAAGAACTTAGTTCTTCCTTTGATTGAAAGTCTGCAGAAGCAGATCTCCCAATAAGTTAAAAATTTAATTCTCATCAGGGAGATTCTGCCATGCAGATCTAAAACCTAAGAGAAGAACTAAATTCAGAGAATTATATTCTCCAACAAAGCATATAGGAATTTAATTCCTTCAACAAAAATAGGGTTTAACCCTTAATATAAGAAGTCAGTTCTTCTTATGGTTGAAGATCTGCAGAAGCAGATCTTCCCATAAGTTGAGAATTTAATTCTAATCGGGGAGATTCTGACATGCAGATCCAAAACTTAGAGAGAGAATTGGGTTTAAAGAATTTAATTCTTCCAAATACATAGGAATTTAATTCTTCTAAATAAAATTAAGGTTTAACCCTATAAAAGAATTTAATTCTTAAACAAGATACTTAGACTTTTCATACATGTAAAAAGATCAAGTACTCAACATGATCACGTGGCAACACGTGACCTTACCCTCCCGTGGTAAAAAAAATGAATGAGATGGGGTCACGTGCTCCCATGTGACCCTTGGATAAATCCCTCAAAATAAAGAGAACAAAGCCAAGTCAGAACAGATTTTGGGCGCCCTCACGTGTCCCTACGTGACCCCTAGCAAATCCTTTCAATATCCAGTGCAAGGGTACCCATCACGTGCCCACACGTGATTTCTATAAAGATTAAGTGTTTAAACTTATTCGAATAATCTGGGAATAAAAAAAGGAAGCCTGGCCTAATCCTCAAGTGCCTCACGTGACCCCACGTGAGCGCTTCACTTTTAGCATTTAATACTGTTTTGAGTGCATCACGTGGGAACACATGATTGCCAAATATATGCTAGTGTTTAACACTATATTCGAACCGGTCTTCCAGAGGCAAGACTTCCCTTTGACTGAACCTCAAATACACCCTTGTCTTCCAAAATTGATCATCTCATATGGCATACGGGTGCTCAGTACTCAATAAAAGACAAAAATATTATCAGAACCCAGACCCATGCTTAACATTGCTAAGTAAGGGGGGATGAGCCCAGACAAATGTTCAACAACCCAAACAAATGTCCAACATTTTAAACCTAATCGGATTTAGCCCAAGTTGGCCATAAGTTCTCAATTCAGATTTAACGGAACCCATGTGCTCATAATCTAATTAATTGATTTTAGTCTCAAATTGGACTACAGATCTTCCAACCCACATCGGTTCAAGGGTACTCTCTTCATTCCTCTGATATGTGTCGTTGTAATTCTTCAACGTCTTCAGAGAGGTGACGGGTCCCAACAACCAACAAATCTTACAAACTATGATGTCTCTAAACTGGATTGTAAGGTCCTTAAACTCATGGACTATGATGTCCTTAACCTTATGGATTGTGATGTCCCTAAACTAAAACCTACAGACTATGATATCTCTAAACTGGACTGTGAGGTCTTTAAGCTCATGGACTATGATGTCCTTAACCTTTACAGACTATGATGTCTTTAAAATGGACCGAGATGACCTTAAACTAACATTGGACCATAATGTCCTTAAACTAACAATGGACCACAACGTCCCTAAACTAAAACAATAGAGTCCAAATGCTCTTTTGTTGGATCTAAATGATCCCGTTAAGTTGATCTTGGTCTAAAATTAGACTAACGTATTCTTAACAAACGCTTAAGTTGATCTTAGTTTCAACTGAGACTAACGCATCCTTAAACCCAACCCCAAACCCAAATCTAAGAAAATACGGATTTGAACTAATCCACGCCCTACGGGCGACAACATAAATTAGTCTCCGTATACAATCCACGGGCAACCAAAAAACAAAACAAACACCCACGATACGAAGTGACCTTCTGGAGAAGGAGAAAGTGGTTACCGCGATGCGGTAGCGTAATTAACTGCAGGGGTTTGCGCCTGTAAGGAAGAGCGTCCCCACAATCAAAAAACCCTCAACAAGGGGGAATCTGACTAAGTCTGCTACATCGGCCGCATCTGTCTAAACCTTCGATACAAGGGGTTATAAATCAACTTGGCATCTTCGGAGTGGTGGACGGATAGAACGAAATAGCATCTGCCCTCGAAATTCAAGCAAAACGAACTTACGCAGTCTCGTCTCTGTGTTCGGTGGAGAACAAGGTGCTCATTGGGTTATGAGTGCACTGGACAGGACTTGCCGGGAACCTGCTTGTTGGTATTATACCTAGCATTAGATAGTACTTCCCTGGTGACATGTGTATAAGTTAGTTCATCGACCTGAGATCGTCATTTGTCTCATGTGAGTTTCCACTATGCTTTGATTATTACCCTACCACGGCTCAATGGAGTCGTGCAAATAGGTTTTAGTTTAGTATAGTCCCGAGCCACATGGAGGCAGTGAGCGGATCGGCAAGGGGTTTCTTCTCTCCCGGTATTGGGGGTGAGATCGTGCTGTGTCTAGGAGAGCCATTACACAAAGTCCTTGGCCGAGGCAGGAGATTTACTGGTAGGTACTCCGGTAGTATCTCAGGGTGTTCCGGGCTACACTCCGACACAAATTATACCGCTATTGGGGGTCTGACGTTACCAGCCCCCTAGGCCCGATATGCAATACTCATAGACGAACGGACCGGACTGTATGGATATTGTCACTGATAGGCTCAGTAGGGTTTCTAGATGAGTTCGCTCATCAGCCTCCCTTTTTCTCAATACATGGGCAACCGTTATGTACAGCTAGTACCACTGATGTGCTTGTGGTTAAACCCACTGCCAGAGTATTGACGAGTATTTAGAGTCCCCCACAGATTGTTTCCCAAGTTCGGGCGAAACGTTGTAGAGGCCGTATGGTTTTATGGCAGGGTTTGAATATACACGTCAAGTGCACGTGTCATGATTCGGATGGATAATACTAGTGGGCTTTGGTTTAAGCCGGATCGCAGTATTATATTGTGTTGGAATATTTTTGTCTCATTATATTCGTATTCGGTCGGAATACAAATGCGGGTATGTATATACAATTGTAGGGTAATCCTGTAATTCGTTACGGGATTACTTTTGAAGTTGCAAATTTTTCTTCTCTTGATTAAATATTAGTTTTAATGTTTAATTAAAGGTTATTGTTGATGTATCCTTTTTGGCCATTTCCTTGTTTATTGGTTCATAGCTGAAATCTAGTGGAAGTGGCCTTCATTTGGATATGATGATGAGTCATTTGGATTGCTTCTAGATGAGCATGGTTTCTTATATGAGGCGGCTTGAGAATTTATTGTTTTTGTATAAGCTTAAGATATTAGATAAGATATTTTTCCTTATGATCACCACTTCATCCTTGTGCACACCCCCCTTTGGTTTTGGCCGAGCCTTTTTTGGGCTGTTTTTTTTGTGAGAGTGGCCGGCCACACATTAGGGTGTGTGTGTTCTTGATTTTTTCTTAGCACAAAATTTCCAAAGTTCTCATTTCATCACATCTCATTTTGGCAACTTCATTTACCTTCACCCAATTCATTGGGTTTCTTGAGAAAAAATATTCTAAACTCTCTCTACTTCAATCTTGGACATGTCGGCTAGCAAATTTCATGTCCGAGTCACCTCAGTATAGAGGCGAGAGCCCGTATAAAGATTCGTTGACGTGGAGCCACTTCGACGGGGAGACCGGAGATCGAGCGAGATTGGAGATGCCGCGAGGAGCTAAGGATGATGGCTAAAGACCGAAGGACACGGATCGATCGGTATAGCCATTCTATCATTTTGTACTTTGCTAGTTTAGTGTTAATGGCACGATCCCGGTGAAATTCTGCGTTAGCGCCAGTTGTAAAAGTTTTATATTCCTCGTTTGGCCTCGGATTGACGGCCAGGGCGTCACCGTAGACTTACGGGAGGGTTGTGATGGTGGTGATGCTAAAGCAGTTAATCTGTCGACCTCTTCCTCTAAATTTTCAATCATACGGTCTCTAATTGAAGTGGGACTGGGTTCAAGTGTGTTAGGTGGGTGACCGTTATCAAAACTTTCGGACGGTTGGTCACCCCCTAAGAAAGGAGAGTTGTCATGAATGTGGGAAGAATTGTGGCAATTTGAACAAATGAATTGGGACTGAGTATAAACAAAAGATTAAGAATCCTGAAAAATTGAATTAAATCGTGTATCACCCATATTAATAAGAATTCACAAATATCACAGAAACAAAGAATATCACACCCTTAGCAGTTTATGTTATGCTAGTCAACTAGACTTGCTCAAGAACCAGATTGTTGAAGTAAAACTGTATCGAGAAACGGGCTCAAGATATACGGATCACGAAACCAGGTAAGTGCAAGAGATAAGAGGAGGTTTTCCAACACTTTCGCGAAGTTCCTTAATTAGATAACCCTTTTCCTTGAATACTTTCCTAGACACCCCATGAACGATATACCGTTAAGCTATATTCTAAACACAGTTAACTTCTCCTAATGAGCGCGAAGTCCTTAGAGTCAAAGTTCTAGTTGATTTTAAATTACCGTGGGCATGCAAGAATGTAGATTTATGATTTATGGGCTACGGAAAAAGGTGATAAAATCCTTTACCGTGTCTTGTTTGGTCGTGCCCTTAAATCCGTATGAAGATGCAAATGCCCTATCAATAAAAGAATTCCAGAAATCAAGCAATTCAAGCAATTCTTTTTCATTTCAATTTAAGCGCTGCAGAAAATACGGTTAGTTATCTGTGCAATTGGTGGTAAAATTGTGCGAAGACTCCTATAGAAGATAAAAGTATCTGAATGCGTCGGATTCGAGAAGAATGTGTTAGGAAATACGTGCCGATGAGATTTGGTTTAGAAAAACCCTTTGAAGTGATTACGGGTATTTGAATGTTCGCTTGCGCAGGTCAAACTAGTGTACACTGTTAGTTGTATGTATGCCCTAGAGGTCAGTATTGTACAGATGATGTATATTATATTGGATGCTTGGACATATATAGAGATGACTTTCTTGCTCGATATGATAGTATGCTATCTGGTTGCTCTTTATCTTAAAATGTACACTAGTCTCTTTAAACTGTCTTATAGTTACATGTTGATAAAGCCCTTAGGATGTGTACTTGACTACCTGGACTATGATGCAGATCATACTAGTGGGGACATGGTAGTCCATAGGTACATCCTTCAAGGTCCCTAGTCGTGGGTGTATCGAGACGGGGCATCGATATACTAGTGTAGACTAGCGTGTACGCTTCTCGACCCATGAGATGGGCGATGGATGATCCCTTATCCATTGGTGTTTGACATCAGAGATAGTATACGGGTGCTCAGTGGAGACTGGGTACACTGGACGGACTCGCCGAGAACTCCCAGATGGTATTATACCTCACGTCAGATGGCAGTTCTCAGATGACACTTGTGCAGGTTAGTCTATAGACCCGATCGTCATAGAGTCTTGTGTGATTCCCACTGTGCTTTGATCTCCACCTTACCACGTCCATGAGGGCGTGTAAAACGGTGGTTTTTGGGCACAGTCCCGAGTCACATGGAGGCAATGAGCGATAGGAGGGGTTTCGTCTCTCCCGGTATTGGGGGTTGATGTTGCGCTGTGCTCGATTGGCCGTAACAGGAAAGTCCCTGGCCAGGGCTGTTCAGAGATTTGCTGGTAAGTGTTACCAGTAGTTTCTCGACCCGTTATGAGCCTCACATCGGCACGACTTATCGGTTATTGGGGTCTGACGTTTACCACCCCTAGACTTGATATGCGACATATCAGACGAACAGACCGGACTGTACGGTAAGTGTTACTGGTTGGATTCACAGGAGTGTGAGCGGACTTGCTCGTCGATCTTCTGATCGCTCAATACCCGGGTGGCCGTTACGTTTAGCAGACCGCTTGCGGCTTGTGTGTGCTTGATATGATCATCATCTGCTACCGGCGTATTGACGAGTCTTTAGAGTCCTACACAGAGGTTTCCTGGCTCAAGCGAAACGAAATAGGAGCGCATATGAGATATGTGCGGGACCGAGAATAATGCATGCATGTGATACAGTATTTCATTATCGCGATGAATGTTTCGAATGGTTGTATGCGATATAACCTAGTTATCGAATCAAAGATTGATTCGATAAGTCGATACATAGGATACTAGTCGGTTATGTGCGACATGACCGGATCATTGAATCAAGTGTTGATTTAATGATTTAATGTATAATTATATATTTGATATATTACTTTGCATTAACTAGTATTGGTTCATTTTAAAAGGATTTTCTCACTTGATGTGCACATTGTATATGTGATATATTTTGTGTGCACTTGATTGTATCATGTTTGATGATACATACTCACTTGGGTTTGTGCAAAGAATTAAACCATGGTTAAGTTAATGATTAGGGTTTTGTTTATTTTCTTATTTATTTATTTATTTATTTTTCCATTATGGAAAAGATAAATATGATATGGTGGCTTTCTTTGGATGCTTGTTGAAGCTTCATGAAGCTTTGAACAAGTCCACCATTCTTGTCTCATGCTTAACCCTAACCACTAAAAGTAACCATGGTCTATTCTCTACACCTAACCAAGGTTAGGATATGATAAGTATTCATATTGTTTTTCTTTTTAAATAGACTTATCATATTCTATCTTCCTTCTTCTTCCTCTTGAAAAAGAAGAAAAGCTTACTAGCTTTAATGGCACCTTGAGTAAATTAGTGAGAAATCCAATTCTAAAGTGAACCCACCTCCTATTTCTTCATCCTCTACCTCTTGCCAAGAAGTATAGGGTATTTTCTTCACAAGTTTTATGACTTGGTGAAGTTGGAGCTTGATCTTGTGTAGCCTCGACGTAGATCATCTTCGGCATCGCAGCCGACGACTAGTCCGCTCATTTCTCCGATGAAGCCGATGCAAGAGTCCGAGATCCGACATGGACAGCGAGGGGATGTCTACGTGGAGCTAAAGAAGTGGAGAACTGGATCTACAAAGGTTGTAGCCTCTTTCTTTTAGTTAAAAAGTTAACTACTTTCACTTTTCGCCTAAACTCTAGTCAACGAATCCGTATTAGGGTTTCTTGGCACTTGTAAAATTTGAAATTGGCATGGTTGATGCCTTGTGAGACTTCATTAGCGTGCCTAGGAACCCTACATACACTTGTATGTGTTGGACTAAAATTGTGCGCACACATTTATTTTGCAAAAGCTCTTTGGATATTGATCGGTTTCCTGTTCTGTTTACAGTGTTGTCTCCCAAACGTTATATCCGTGATTTTGAATGTGTTTCCAGTATTTTATCACGAACACCTGTAATTTGTAATTTCTGAGGACACTGGTTAAAAGTACCCATAAATAACAAAATAGATCATGAATGAGGGTATTAAAATGCAGTTTTCTGTGATGAACAGTGACCTTTTGAGCGAAAGTTTGCATCATTGTAATAACTTCACTATAGTCGATTCTTTTGCTTTGCATTGTGGTATTCAGTTTGGAATATCCTGCACCTTATTCGATGAGGAAAAGGCCAAGATCCCTTCACAGGGAGTGACCTCTTTAACAAAAGTTTGCGCCACTATATATTTGTAAAAACCACTCAGTTCCTTCAACGATATCAAGTTCATTACGTTAAAGGTTTTTCACCAAAAACCAGCCGCAGGCCTCCGTCATTTCATATTAGTATTTCTTAGTATTCATGCTGTGTTTGTTGACTGTGTCAAGGCGTTGTGTGCGGTAGCTAAGTGGTACTTGTTTGTAGCATGCAATGCGATTGGTTCGGACAGCCGTGCGACCTTGTTGACTGTGTCAAGGGCTCATACGGGTAGGTTCAATGCAATCAAGATAATGACAGGTTGAACTTGACTATGACTCATTAATTTGTTGACTGTGTCAAGGTCACTTAAGTCCTAGGGGTTAAAACCACATCGGGAGTTTCAAATATACAGGAAACTTGCCAAGCATGTGCATACCTTCTGGAGTGTGGTGACTTGAGTGACTTCCATCAAGTTAATATGCGATGATAGTTGGATCCCGATTCCTACTGATGAGTAGGTGCTACTCCTCGGGTGATTTTAGATGATCCTGACTAATTGTCCTTTTAGGTTTAGAGAAGAATTCGAGGAAACAGTGGGAGACATCCTGATTAGATAAAGTGATTAACCATTCTGATTTAGGTTAGAGTGCACGCTGAGTGTTTCTTTTCTCTCTCTCTCTTTGGCAGTGACTATGGCCCGACCCTAGACTAAAACTCATGAACCAAGTTAACCGAACCTTCTTAAAACACTTTGGCTTTTGGATTATCACTTAGTTTCATATATCATTGCCACTTTTATATCACCTTTGCGTTTCTCCATAACACTCTGTATCACTACGAAGATCCATATTTATTTGATATGCTATCGTATAGTTACATACGAACTCGAAGGAACTCGTTCTAGTTCGAGGATGGATTCTGGTTCAGGAGAAATTGAATAGGATTATTCGGTTGTCTTTTCCCTTTACCTTCTATCAGGTTGCAAGAGCTCCTTGTATTAGGAAAGTACACCTATTACGCTTATTGGATAGTCTTCTTCCAAATCTTAGGCTTGTGCCGAAAGGTAGGGAAGGAAGAAAACCAATTAGCCTAAGTGTGGTGTACAAAAGGTAATAAGTAAAGACATATAAAGGGATTAGATTGATGGCAAAGAAAATTGCGACTACTATCATTCACGACGAAACCGTGTATACCATCGCCACTCCTACTTTCATCTTTGAATTTCTCCAGAATATTCCGTATCACTACGAAGATCCACATATTGCTTGGATATTTCCATCTTATATTTACATACGAACTCAAAGGAACATGTTCCAGTTCGAGGATGGTTTCTGGTTCTGGAGAAATTGAATAAGGATTATTCGGTTGCATTTTCTCTTTACCTTCTCTAAGGTTGTGAAGGCTCCTGGTATTAGGATAGTACACCTATTACGCTTATTGGATAGTCTTCTTTCAAACCTTAGGTAGGTGCTGAAAGGTAGGGAAGGAAGAAAACCAATTAGCCTAAGTGTGGTGTACAGAAGGTAATAAGTAAATATATATAAAGGGATTGGAGTAAAGGCAAGGTAGTATACGGTTACTGTCATGAATCTGGATAGTGGAAGAGGCATTACTAGGAATACCTAGATACCCCTTCGAAACATTTTCATGTTTCAGTTTTACTGTGCAATGTTAATTAAAAACTGTTTCCCAGTTGGATTCTGATTCCAGGGTATGTATTTACCAGATTTGATTCTCACATCTGTATGGCGTTACAGATGCTGAGTAGGAGTAACATATTAGGAATTAATTGATTATATCCTCAACATATCGAAATTCTTTGTAATTGGTGATATTTGAGGAAATCACCTAAGTTTTTTCTGATGGCAAATATTTAGTTTTGAATATCCGTTGTTATGCACCAATTTCAAGCCGGTATATCTGTACGTTTATTATAAAGTGAAATATAACCTTTTGAAATTATGTCTATGACATTTACCTATATGAGTTGATGGTTAGGTAAGGAGCATTAAACAACGGTGTAATTCTTCTTAACCATAGTATAGTTTTCAACCTACGACGAACAGGGTTTGAGTTATTAAACTCAGTGGACTTATACAGAGTATTGTATGTTTTTTGGTGTCCATTAGGACAAAGAGGTAGGTACTCATATTATATTCTGTTTACACATGACTTCTCTAGTTTTAAACAAGTATTTCGTTGAAATAAAAGGTCCAGACTATGAGAAGATATAGGTATAAGAATAAAATAGAGAACCATATGTTGCAAGTATGAGGATTCTTCAAGGTAATCGAAGATGTAGATAGTTTGTTAGGTATTCTGTTGTAAGTAATAGTTTTTTAGAACTAGCTTCTCTTTCAGGTTACTCATACGTATGTGCATTCCTAGATGAGTAATATTGTTTGGCCTCATTCCACTTAGTTAACATGCACTGAAGACAGCTACATGATTTGAATCTGGTTCCAATTAAATTAGTGCCTCTGTTTTTAGATTGTGTATAGAATGGTTCATATCTTAGCGATGTTAAGGTATATGGAGTTGTCCGGCATATGCTTAAAACCAGACTCTGGAAAAACTCAAGGCATGTTTCAGTAATGGAAGTTTGAGGGTTATCCCGGGTTATGACGAGGGTTAACTTTCTACCATCTCGAAAATCAATAGATATATTGTTCTTGACGCGCCACAGTTTTAGTAAAATGGATTCTTTTCAGAAAACATTAGTGGGAGTATGGTAGAACTGGAAGAGATTCAAGAACCACAAACGATTATTGAAAATTTAATAGAACCTAAACATTCAATTGGTTTTGACATTCCATTAGGCACTCCACTGATATGGTGGGTAACCTCAGGCAACAGAGAGGTACTTCGGTCTTCTTAGAAACGGTGACAGGGAGGTTCTTGTTTACCTAGACTTGCCATTACTGCTGTTCTAGACTATGAGACCCGGCAGGAGAATGAGTACAACGTCGTTCTAAACTAGCTTTAGAAATGCGTGTATATATGACTCTCCCAGAGGGGGGTTGTAGTCAGTGGGAGCAGCGGAAGAATAGTGGGCTAGTAGCTTATGTCTATTTATAGACTAAAGCAGATATAGCAGAGATAGATCATCTATTTTTGATGTGACAGTCATAGGCTTTGACTTCATCAGAATAGGAGATGGATCTGGTAAGAAGGTAGCAAGGTGTGCTCTCCTGGTATTTGGATGATATGCACTTTATACGAAGTGAAATTCCTATACGACGATCGGTTATACTGTGGTTGTCACAAAGTTGTTCCTCTACATAGGATATGGATATAATATCAGAGTTTCTGGTTACTAAATCTATGGTTTTAGATCTAGATTTGGGAAGTTTCCCAATTTGGAAATTTTGACACTATTCTAAATGTATATCAGAATGGACGACTCCGGCATGGTGGTGTACCCGCAGGTGATGGAGTCGCCCTCTCTGAAGGATATCATACGGACTAAAAGGTGAGAGGGATTTGCATAATTGGCATATCACTTGCTTAGGCAATTGAGTCAATCATGAGATGTCAAATACCACTCCAGATACTGTTTTGCACAAGCTGCAATAAGTTTATATATTAATCCAATCTTGGAAAAACTTTGGGAAGCGGTTAAGAACATAAGTGGATGTTCTTGAGATATGGTGATGGCAGCATCTTTTTGGAGACGGTTATCATTTCAGGCTACCAAGATGACCTGGATGACAGAGCGACTGTCAGAGTTATAGTTTTCCCTCTTTTGAAGGACAATATGTTGGACAGGTGGTCCAAGCAGATACTGAGGAAGGCATGGCGCAGGATACTGATTAAATTTAGTGGACGATACAGTCTAAGAGGTTTGCTCGATTTGGAGTTCATTTATGAACTGGGTCCCATCAGATATCCAGACATATTCTAAGACGGGTATTGCTCATTTAGGGAGATAGCTTTCTCCGCGAAGTTGAGATATAGAGAGATACTGAAAGAAACATTGGAGCGGACCCACTCACTGAGGCTATTTCTTAAACGCAATAGTTTTGTAAACAAGCTTTGCGAGACTGATTAATAGAGGAGTTGGGTGTTCGGTATCACACGGGCTGTGAGTATGCGACATCGCAATAATTAGCCTTAAGTGCAAGTGGTAAATTGTTGGCTATAGTGCCCTCAAGGCTATTATCATAGTCGCAGGCAGGTGATTACGATGATTGAGGGAGGACCTATACCGGTAGAACAGTCTTACTCGAGATGATAGTATACTATCTGGTTTGTTTTTATTATCATGTACAGCATTAGTTGGCATTATAGATCACTATTACATGTTTATAGAGCCTATAGGATTCTTGCTTGACTACCAGCATTATGATGGCGATCATATACGTGGGAGTTGGATGGTCTATAGGCACATCCTTTAATGTCCCTAGTCAAGGGAGTTTCGAGATTGGGCATCGATACTCCAGAGTAGACTAGTGTATACTGATCGAGACCCCGACGAGGGGCCGTGGCCGGTCTCACAAGCTATTGGTATCAGTTTGTTCACCTAAGATAGTATACATGTAGTCATTGGGTTATGAGCACAACGGACGGACTCACCGGGAACATGCTAGTTGGTATTATACATATTGTCAGATAGCAGTTCCTAGGTAACATGTGCATAGGTTAGTCTATCAACCTGAGATCGTCATTTGTCTCATGTAAGTTCCCACTGTGCTTTGATTACTATCCTACCAGGGCTCGAAGGAGTCGTACAAACAGGTTTTAGTTGGGTACAGTCTCGAGCCACATGGAGGCAGTGAGCAGATCGTCTGGGGCTTCGTCTCTCTCGGTATTGGGGGTTAATGTCCCATTGTGCACGGGTGGCCATAACCAGAAATCCTTGGCCAAGGTAGTTGAGAATTACTGATCTAGGATCGGTAGTTTCTCAGGTAGTGATGGGCTTCATACCGACATGAAATGTCTCATTATTAGTGGTCTGACTTTATTCACCTCCTAGACACGATATGCGATACTCATAGACAAACGGACTGAACTATACGGATATTGTTACTGTCAGGCTCAGTAGCGGTTTCAGGATGAGTTTGCTCATCGGCCACTCTTTCGCTCAGTACCTGGGTAGCCATCACGTACAGCTAGTGCCGCTGACGTGCTTGTGTTTAACTACTGCCAGTGTATTGACAAGTCTTTAGAGTCCCACACAAAGGTTTTCCTTTTTTCGGGCGAAACGATGTAGAGGCCGTATGGTTTTATGGCATGGTTCGATTACATATGTGTACTTGTACACGGATGATGTTCGGACGGATAATACTAATGGGCTTTGGTTTAAGCCGGATCCTAGTATTATATTGTTGGATTATTTTCGTCTCATTGATTTCATATTCTTTGGAATATGGATGCGGGTATGTATATACAGATGATGGGTATTCTTGTAATTTCTTACAAGATTACTTTTAGAAGATTACACCTCATTATGGTTTAAACCTTTTTGGATTAAAAGGTTATTGAGGTGGAGGATGAGATGTTTATTGCATTTTTGTGGCATGGCTTAGTAGTGACCCATGGTTACTATTCTAGCATGCTTAATCTTTTGTTTGTTATGAGATTTATATCGACTTAAGATATTTTTGGTTAGCTTTAGATATTTTTTGTTGACTTAAGATATTTTTTTGGAGACTTGAGATATTTATTTGGGTGGCTCCAATTTTTATATAACTCTCACAACACAACAAAAGACTTAGCTATTCTTTCCTCACTTGAGTTGCTCTCAAACTTTCATCCTCATGGCATCTTCTTCTACCTCCACCCTACAAGTCTCATGTGTTGTGAAACCTAGGGTTTCTTGATACAAATTAATCCTTCCTCAATCTCTACATCCTCTAGGCTATCTAGTTTAGCGATCTAGGTACCGCAGTTACCTCGGCTATTGAGGTAGGAGCTTGGAATACAAATCCTCAGGTGGATAATCTTCCATAGAGGGAGACCGGAGATCAAGCTTGATCATGGAGGCCTCTAGGAGCCTAGAAAAGTGGTTGAAGACCGTAGGACACGGATCAATTCGGTATAACTTTCTAAAATCCTTTGTAGATTGCTAGTGTAGGGTTAATGGTCGATCCATAGGATAAGGTTGTGTTAGCGCCAGTTTATAAATTTTTGTTCCGTATTTAGCCACAGATTGATGGCCGGGGCGCTAGCATAACCCAATACACATGTCACCTGGGAACTGCTATCTGACAATAGGTATAATACCAACTAGCATGTACCCGGCGAGTCCGTCCAGTGTACACATAACCCAATGAGCACCTGTATACTATCTTAGGTCACAAACAAACACCAACGGCTTGTGAGACCGGCCACCGCCTCTCGTCGGGGTCTCGATAAGTATACACTAGTTTACTCTGGAGTATCGATGCCCAGTCTCGATACTTTCTCGACTAGGGACATTTAAGGATGTGCTCATAGACCATCCAGCTCCCACGTATATGATCGCCATCATAATGCCAGTAGTCAAGCAAGAATCCTATGGGCTCTATCAATATGTAATAGTAATCAGTAATACCATATAATGCATGTACATGATGATAAAGACAAACCAGATAGTATACTATAAATTTGAGTAAGACTGTTCTATCTGTATAGGTCCTTCCTCAATCATCATAATCACCTGCCTGCGATTACAATAATTACCTTGAGGGCACTATAGCCAACAGAATTACGTTACACCTTTAGACGTTGCATGATTTAAGTGTCGGTCGCGTTCCTAAATTGGGTCGTGACAATGGAATATAGCACCCCCGCAACCATAGTACTAGGAGGTTAGAGATGTAGTATGTATACAGATACATACGCTTATATACATACGGATATAACCATAAAGATAATTATGAGATGATATGATGAGATGAGAATGTGATGGAATAAAATGACACGAGTCGATAGGTTTGATATGATGATGCGAGGCGATATATATATATATATATATATATTTATACATACATACATACATATGCTAAGATATGAATGAGATGATATATATATATATATATATACACACATGAGAATATGAGATAATATGATTTACGTGACGATAGATCACTACTTTGATTTGATGATACCGTACGATGGATTATACCGTAAGCGATATTATGTACAGGACGATAGATCTTTACTCTGATTCGATGATACCGTATGATGGATTATACTGTACGCGATATTATGTTCAGGACGATAAATCCTTACCCTGATTTGATGACACCGTACGATGGATTATACCGTACGTGATATGATGAGCATAAATCGCCGACGCATATATATCGACTCGAGGAATCTTGATTAAGATCACCTAAGTAAATATTAGGATATATGTATATATTCGGAACCAGACCTATTTTCAAAACTAACGAATCGTATGCACTTTTAAATGACAACCTCAAGGGACGCTATGGATTTTCAAATGGTATCTTTTTCTCAAGAACAACGTAGCCCCCATTTTCAAAACCAACGATTTGTATCACTTAAGCTGTAACTATATGGTTCATATGCAGTTATGTATTTTATACTGTTCGCGTTACGTTTCCATGTGTTTATCTTTATATGACTTCGTCTGTTAGGACACATGCACCATTACCGATGACGCGCATGTTGCACGTACATATACTCGCTGGCTCATACACTCATTATCGGTAATTTCCATGCCACTTACACATTGGAAACTGCTATATCGCTGTATTGTTTCTTAAGTTGTAGAATTATAGTTATTGTTCAGTACTTATTACCGCACATGCTAGTTTAGATATTGCACTTCCATACCCTGTTATACGACATGCTTATATCGAAACACCAGTTATACCTCACAGTACTGTTCCGTGCTTGCATTTACTGCTTCATTATGGTTATATGATTATGAGATTTGGTTTTCATGAAATTATTGGATTTAAGAAATGCAGATATATTTTTAAATTCTTATAATTGTTTTAGAAACGTGGTTTCTCTTGATATGATATTTCGACGTCCACCATGAGTTTTCTTGGTTCTGAGTTGTGTGTATACCTGATTCGAGGAGAGAGGAGGCACCGTCTGCGCTTACATGGTGGAAACGGTATGGTACCCCTCAGCAAGAAGATCGTATAAAGAAATGTTGAGCCTAGCAAGGGAATACTACCTACCGGTGATGGTATTGGACTCGGTGGATATCCGTAGGATACCGACCGGAGCAATTGAGACTGATGGATATGAGGGCCGATCCGATGAGACGACGCCTGTGATATGAGGATTTACGTGTTGATGCTAAACACGGGCTTTATGATATTTCGAGTGTCGATGCTGGACACTCAGGTTTTATGATGATTTGATGTGTCGTTGATGGGCACACGTTGGATGATACATATATAAACATACATATAATTCAGATGACATGGTACCATAGTATGACACAGGCACGATAATCTTCGATTATAATACTTATGTTTACAGGTTTACCCTTGTTATCACCCGGTATTATATGATTATTTTACTTTATGACCTAGGAGATTGTCATACATTCGATTTCTATCTTGTAATGTCTTCTACCCACGAGTTGGCAACTCACCCCCTGTTGTGTCACAGTTTTTCTTGCAGGATTATCCGCTCGGATCCAGTAGAGGCTTGCTGGCACACAGCTTTCTACTGAGTGATTTGCATTGGTAGGTGTGGTACACTTTGGATCGTGACCACATTTTGTATATATTATTTTCAGTTGTAATCTAGTTAAAAGCTCCATCAACCATACCATGTATATTTGGTAGACCTAGACACCAGATTTTTATATTCTTTGAGACTTAGAGCAAGATGGGTGTATTGTTCTTTATTTTAAGCTTGTTGATGTCTTGGTCTTGTTTATTTTCTTTCTGTGATTGATCTTCGTCTTGGGCGTCATATATCTTTATTGCGTGGTTATGGTTCCGCCAATTGGCAAAGAGCTAGCTCCCTCTTAGGGATGCCTATATTATTGCTGTGGTGTATTGATTTTGGATCCAAATTTACAAGGGAGGTGCTGCCCAAATTTCAAATGACGAAAATGTTTTCAAAGATAGTATACAACCCACTTGTATTTCCATATATCATTACTTATGCTTTTAAAGAAAGAACTTGATCACGTTACACCTTTATTTCAAAATTTTACCTCCATTATTTTCCTAAAAAGATTTAGATTTATGGGCTTTCGGCTTACTTGGATTACGGTGGGGTCACATAGACTTCACGTGATTCAAGTGCCGGTCACGTGCCAATTCCATGTCGTGTCAGTAAAAGTGTTTTACCTGAGATAAAAATCTGTGATTTTCTTGAATTAACCATTCGCTGGGTAGAAAACCTGTTGCTAAATAATTCACAATATCAACGAACCAAGGTTAGCAAGATAGGTCCAAGAGATGTTCGTCCGAAAAAGTGTCTTTTATTGGCAAGGTCAACATTGGTGAAGAAGGAAGTCGTGAAACTGGTCGGTTACGATATTTTCACATCCATTTTTGTCTCTTATGACAAGCTCAAATTCTTGCAATAAGAGAATCCAACGTATTAGCCTGGATTTAGCATCCTTCTTTGATAAAAGATGTCTTAAGGCAGAATGATCGATGTAAACTACCACCAGAGAGCCAATTAGGTAGGGCCTGAATTTTCCTAATGCAAAGACAACTGCCAAGAGTTCTTTCTCGGTGGTTGTATATTTCATTTGGGCATCGTTCACGGTCCTACTCGCATAATAAATGACATGTGGTATCTTATCGATATGTTGTCCTAAGACTGCACCAATAGCAAAGTGGGATGCATCACACATAAACTCGAAAGGGTGATTCCAGTCTAAAGATGATAGAACGGGGGCAGAAGTGAGGGAATGTTCCAGAAATTCACAAGCAGGCAAGCAATCCGAGTCAAAATGAAATGTTATATCCTTAGCCAAGAGAAGAGTTAAGGGTCTAGCAATCATTCTAAAGTTCTTAATGAATCGTCAATAAAAATCGACATGACCAAGAAAGGATCGTATATTTTTGACGCATTATGGAGGAGGAAGGTTGGAAATGACATCTATATTAGCTTTGTCTACCTCAATTCTATTTCGTGAGATGATATGCCCTAAGACAATACCTTCTTGAACCATGAAATAACATTTTTCCCAATTCAAAGTTAGATTCTTGTCCTTACGGCGGGTAAAAACAGCGTCAAGATAACGTAAGCATTCCTCAAAAGAATCCCCAAATATGGAGAAACCGTCTTTGAATATTTCCAGAAAATTCTCGACCATGTCAGAGAATATCCCCATCATACACCGCTGAAATATAGCAGGAGTATTGCATAACCCAAAGGGTATGCGTCTATAAGCGAAAGTGCCGAAAGGATAAGTAAAAGTTTTCTTACCTTAATCCTTTTCAGCGATGGGAATCTGGTTGTAGCCTGAGTAACCGTCCAAGAAACAGTAGAACTCATGCCCTGCTATGCGTTCCAACATCTAGTCAATGAAGGGTAGAGGGAAGTGATCTTTCCTCGTCGTGGTATTGAGTTTTCTATAATCAATACATACCCGCCACCCGGTTTGGGTGCGAGCTTGAATCAACTCATTTGCCTCATTAGTTATGACCGTGATGCCAAACTTTTCAGGGACAACGTGGATAGTATTTACCCAATGGCTATCAGATATTAGGTAAGTTATACCATTATCTATGCATTTAATGATTTCCTTCTTCACCGCCTCTTTCATGATAGGATTCAACCGACTTTGTGGGTCACGGGCTGGTTTGGCCTCATCCATCATATGTATATGATGTTCAAGAATCAAGGGGTTAATCCTTTTAATCTTCGACATTGTCCAACTAAAACCTTACCGATTCAATCTCAAGACAGACAGAAGAGCTCTCTCTTGCTCTAAAGCTAGAGAAGCTGATATGATGACGAGCAAAGACTCATTCTTACATAAATATACATATTTAAGATATGACGGCAGTGGCTTAAGATTAAGTGTCGGCAAAGCGACGATAGAAGGTAGGGTAACGGAACGATACTCGGACTCCATGGGAGGTTCATAGCTAGCGTAAGAGGCTGACTCGGATAGCTCAACTAACTCGTTCGAAAAGTCAGAGGATTCAAACTCGGGGGTTGACTTGTCGACAGAAGGGTCCCATGAATCAAGATCATCAAGGAAAGTGAACCCTTCGTATTCCCTATTCGTTTAAGAAATGGCTGGATCAAACAATTGTTAGTAATATGTATGCTCTAGAGGCCATTATTGTATGATATAGTGGATGCTTGGACATATATATAGAGGACTTTCTTGCTCGATATGATAGTATGCTATCTGACTGCCTTTATCTTAATATGTTCACTGATATTATTATAGTGTCTCTCAAATACATGTTGATAGAGCCCTTAAGATGTTGGCTTGACTACCAGGACTATGATGCAGATCGTACTACTAGGACCTGGGTAGACCACAATCACATCTGTCACGACCCGAAAATACGGAACATGACCGGCACTTAAACTACGAACGTCTCGAGGCGTACGTAATCTAAGTAAACCGAAAACCCAGAAATCCAAACCAAGAAAATATTAGAGTGCAGGAAAAACCAACTTAAAGCAAGTAATTTCAATAGCATAAGCCGAATTATGCGGTTTTTAAAACATCAAAAATTTACTGAAAATTTCGGCAGAGTCTCCTTTGTAAATACTGGCCCCCAAACGAGATACAACATGAATAGTATACGACATCAAGAAAAGGGCATCCCCAAGCCGGAGTTAGCTCTTCGTCAATCGACGGTCACAACCACACAAACAATATAATATACAACGCCAACGGCGAGGATCAAAACTCAAAACCACCAGAAATATAACGAGCGACTCTAAGGTCGAAAGAATAACCAACACTGGTCTCTATCTCAAAAAATACATGTTTGGTTGATGGAATTTACTAGATACAACTGAATAATGCTATACAAGGTAATATGATAGGTACGATACAAGAAAAACCCACCTACTAGCAAGTCACCTGAATGAAACTGAGCCCGCAAAGCTGTAATGAAACCTGTACGGCAAACCTGCAAGAAACTGGGGCACAACGGGGGTGAGTTGCCAACTCGTGAATAGAAAAACATCTACGCACAGAAATCGCATAAATAACGCAATCCTAGGTCAATGATCATAATATATCCTCAAAAATGTATATAACATGCAGCCTATAACAAGGCTAGGGTAAATATCTAACCCGAGTGAAATCTCATGTGCCTGTGTCAGTGCCTCAGGTAGCAATATATCATATGAATGCTGTATGAATGCATGAAACAGAATGATTGTACTGAATAAAACTGGTTTCATAAATCAGTGAGATTTCTGTATTTTAAAAGAAATGAGGTACCATATATGAAATCAGCATAAAACAGTGCCCAGCATCGACACAAAACAAGTGTCCAAATACCTCGATATCTCTGTGTCACAATCTATGTACCTCAAGTCTCAATCACAATATCTAGGGCGCCGTCAGTCCAGACCGGCCCCTACCATCCATCTCAAGACCACGACGGTATCCTCCGGATATCCGACGTATCGGGTAATATCACCGGTAGGTAGTGCTCCCCTGCCAGGCTCACATCGTCATCATCACGCGCTTCTTGCCCCGGGGTACCTTACCGGGTCCACCATGTACCCGAAACGGTTCATCCGTCTCCTCGAATCGGGTCTCGAAATCCATCAGCAAACTCATGGTGGACGACTCATACATCATGGGAAAAACCGCACTTTTATTTAAAAAAAGAGAGAAATCAGTTTATATATGTTTTGCGGTTTTCCTCCAAATCCATAAAATATCATGGAAATCCGAATCATCAATAGCATGTAGAACCATGAATATAAGCATGAGAATGAATAACAGTATGCATGAAGCGACAAGTAATAACTACAATATCTAAGCTGGCATATAAGGTATGTACACTAATATTACGTCAAACTACTGGCTATCAAGCTAAGTTAAGCGACAATATTTTCTAAGGTGTATGTGACATGGCAATTACCGATGAAGATGTGTGTGAGCCGGCAAGTAAGTGTATGTGGTACATACGCATCATCGGTAATGGTGCTGGTGTCCTAACAGCATAATGTCAACAATGCAATATGAAATAACAATGTAAATGTGCGATGCGGAGCGAGCAACCAAAATGAACGGGAGCTAAAAACTAGACGCAACTATAACTAATCTGCATTAATCTAATATAAGTCCTACAAATGGTGCCATTTGAAATAACACGAACCGCGGGGTTTTGAAAATAGGGCTACGGTGGTTTTTAAGAAAGGATATGTCTTTTGAAATATCCGTAGATCCCTTGACCTGTCTTTTAAAATACCCACGATCCGCTAGTTTTGAAATAGGTAGGAGTCTAATCTAATCTAACAACTACACTAAACTATACGGCTGAACTAACCAGCTGATCTACAGGTAAGGAAACCGCCTATCATCTGAGTCGATACATATACATACCTGTATATATACAGTCGGTGACCCCGCCTCAATAATATCATATCCATAACCAGACATCCCAAGTCAAGAGTGCGGATCAATCATCAAAATATAGCTCGTACGTAAATCCGTCGTACGGCATCCCCAAATCTGGGTACGGTCAATATCACATTCATTATACTATTCATCTGATATCCTCTTTATCAAGTATCATGATCGGGGTACTGATCTACGTCTAGTACAATATTGATACCATCTATGTATGAATGCATGTATGTGAAACACTACGTCAAGGACCCGCTACAACATCATGTCGTATCTCAAATACGAACCCTGCTATATCACCGATCTCACGGCCTCAAATCAAATCTCATCGACTCATCATAAATCCCAAGTACTATCATCCTCAATCCGTATGGGAACACATAGTCCCATACCCATGTGAACACATAACTATATAATCCCGTATAAGCACAAATGAAAGAAGAAAGTATGCAAGTATGGGTGTGTGTGTGCATGTGTGGTGCGACCACTACTCTAGGGTTTCGCGACACTAAATCATCCAAGAACACCAAATATCTATATCATCGATAATATCAAACAAATTATAGTCAATATATATATATATGTGTGTATACGTATTCGTATACATCACCACGAACTTCGGGGGTGCTATACGCCATCCACCCGACTTCTCCCCGTAGATATGAATCTACTCACCTGGTCCTCGCTCGCCGGTGCCGACGTCGCCACGCCCTTACTTGTCGTCTCGAAGTCCACATGGGTACCTACATATCATAACGCACCGTATCGCATTATAATCCGACTCATGAACAAAACGACACATGAAACCCATATAGGTCAAAACCTATGGTTGCTTTCACAAATCAACCCAAAAACCCTCGACGTCGGCGTACCAACGTCAAACCATCGAGGAAACCCAAACACACCAATCGTGATTTCAAAACTCACTAATTATATAAGAAATAGGGTTTAGTTCATCAAAACCATAAAATTAAACAATTCGTTTTATTTTCCAAAAGCCTAGTTAGCACAAATTCCCATTTCGGTTCAATACTTGATGTTTTACCCAAACTAAATATTTTGACGATTCTAATGGCCAAAATGCTCACTTAATATCATAATTAGGTCATACAAATCACCTCCATATTTTTAATCTCATGAATTAGCATTAACTCAAAATTCAAGTTTGCAACAAATATCGATTTTAACACTTTTCAAAGTAAAATTCACAATTTATCAATTAAGCACGGTTTTGCATGATCAAAGTCGCTAAACAACAAATTAAAATGCTAATAAAGTCATCAAAACCTTAATTACATTTTAAATCACAATTTATATGTATTTCACTAAAACCTAGTTTGCAAATTACATAATTAATACAAATTTAAATTTAACAAAGATATAAACTACCAACTAGATTAGTTTTAGCATAACAACATGTTAAACTACACAATTTTCCCATGATCAATTATAAGAACCCCAACCTAAATTCACAACCCTAATCTAGAATTTTCCAAACCTTCACTTAATAATTTCAACTTGAAATTAGAAACCAAATTAACATTTAACTACTTTAGCTTATGAAAAAAAACTAACAAATTAACCATTAGATAAGATTATACCTCACAATTTGTAGATCTATCTTGCACGAATCTTAGCCTCCAAACTTGCTTCCATGCTCCAAGATCCACACTAGATTGGTTAAAGAATAATGGGTAATTGTTGGATTTGGGATTTAAGAGGTTTTAATTTGATTTTTTCTAGAATTTTTTTGAGCACTTTGTGTTGGAAATGAAGTGGAAAGATTTTGGGGCTGATCAAGGAGGGTCTCGGCCAGATATTGAGGGGGGGGAGGAGAGAGAGGAAGGTAGAGAAAGTGGGGTGAAGTCAAAGTCAAAGTAAGGTCAAAGTCCACCTAATTCACCCATTTTCTTTTCTTTTCTTTCATATCTTTTCCTTTGAAAATCAAGTGGGGAAAACTATTGTGGCTGCTGAATTCAGCCATGGGGATAAGTGAATGGGGGTGTGTGGGTGTGGGTACGGATGTGGGTGATGAAAAATTGTAACATTTCCAAAGTAATAAAATATTATTTTTAGGAATTTTTATAATTTAATATTATTTTATTGATTATTTTAATATTAAATTTATAATTAAATGCAAATAAATGAAGAAAAATTATGGAAAATTATGGAAAATTCTAAAATGGGTTATTTATTGGAATTATGTCATTTTTAAGTGTTTGTGATCGTTTATATGCTAATTTAGCACTAATCGCGATTAAAAATCGCTAATCAGATTTTTTGGCTTTTTGTGCAAAATTGTGGACATATCATTTTGGACTTGTGTTACATTTTTTTTCTAGCCATGGTTTTCTTTTGGAGTTACTATTGGTGTGAGAAGGATTAGGGATTAAAAGAAAAAGGGAAAAGAAAAGAAAAAGAAAAGAATGGGGTTGGTGAGAGAGGGTATGGGTTGCACTTTGACTTGAACCTTAGCCATTTCCCTTTGGATTTTCCTCTCACTTCCTCCCCCTCTTTCTTGAGCTGCTGCTGCTGCTATTGCCCATTCTTCCCTCCACAAAACCCTCTCAAATCATCTCACAAATCACTCCAAAACCTCACACTCATTTCACTAAAATTGCACACAAGCTCACAAGCTATAGGATGGACCAAGAAAGTTGCTGTTTTGGTGCTGTTGAGGAATCATGAGTCTCTTGTGAGGTAATTTCTTCACAATTAGAGTGTTAATTCTTGTGCTTAAGCTTTAATTCAAGTTTCATATCGATATCGGGTGAATTGGTGCACTTTGGACAAAACTAGAGAGGGTTAGGGTAAAGTTGAGAGGTGGCTTTGCAATTGGACTCAAATGGTGACCTTAGACCCTATTTTGAGCAATCCCCTGACCTAGCACAACCTGAAACACAAAAATACGGAATTTCGGGACTTTCATGTCGGTTTTTGAGAACCTGGAGCTTGCAGGAGAATCTGGAATGTGCTGGGACCTTTTCTAGAAAAATAAGCAATACCAGGGACCCAAATGAGACCCCAGGAGGCCACCCTAGGAAGACGGCCACCCAACTCCCTAACTGGGCCGGCCAGGCCAGTTTTGAGGGGGGTGTGGCCGGCCACCCTGTTGAGATGCATGCCCATGTTGCCTCCATACCTCATATACACCCTGCATAGCACCCTAGAGTTGTTTATTTGCCTTGATTTGGCCTGAGACAAAATCTGGGATCATTTCCTTGGGGTGCTTCTTTGAATGTAGTTTTGGTTTTCCGCATTTCGTTTTCCAGATTTTGATATTTGTGTGTTATCTCGATTGTGTGACGTTTATACGTCTATATCGAGTGATTCCGGGTTGTTTTGAGAAGGCTAACCGTAGGTTCTAACCTATAGGCCTTTTAGCGTATCGTGTTGGTTTTAGCGTGTCGTTTTAAGTTTCGATTTGGTTTTGATATGATGCGATACGTGTGATATGTGTAGGTACCCCCACGACGATCCGAGACGATGCAGAAGATGAAAGCGACATCGATACCGACACGCAGGATACAGGTGAGTAGATTTATATCTATGGGGAGAAGTCGGGTGGATGGCGTATAGCACCCCCGCAGTCCGTGATGTCGTATACGAATACGTATACACACATATATTTATTATGTGTTGTTTAGGGTTATTGTTAGTATAATGGTATTCTTGATGCTATAGTTATATCGGTGTAGTATAGTGCGAACCCTAGAGTAGCGATTGCACTCATACCTACACTTACACATACTTACACACATTCTTGCATTCATTCTTCCATATGATGGTGTGTATATCTACACATAGGTATGGGACTATGTGTTTATATACTGGATTTGAGATGAGTAATTGGGATTTGAGATGAGTCGAGGAGATTGGGCTTGAGGCCAGGAGATCGGTGATGTGAATTGGTTCGTATTGAGATACGACATGATGTTTTTGCGGGTCTTTGGCGTAGTGATTCTTATACCTGCATGCATACATAGATGGTATCAATATTGCACTAGACGTAGATCAGTACCCCGATCATGACATTTGATAAAGAGGATACCAGATAAATAGTGTGATTGAATGTGAAATTGACCCGTACCCAGATTTGGGATGCCGTACGACGGATTTACGTACGAGCTATATTTTGATGATTGATCCGCACTCTTGACTTGGGATGTCTGATTGTAGATATGATATCGGATATGATATTATTGAGGCGGGATCACCGACTAATATATATACAGGTATGTATAGGTATCGACTCAGATGTTAGGCGGTTTCCTTACCTGTAGCTCAGCTTGTTAGTTCAGCCGTATAGTTTAGTGTAGTTGTTAGATTAGATTAGACTCCTACCTATTTCAAAACTAACGAATCGTGGGTATTTTAAAAGACAGCCAAGGGATCCTACGGATATTTCAAAAGACGTATCTTTTCATAAAAACACCGTAGCCCCTATTTTCAAGCCCCATGATTCGTGTTATTTCAAAAGGCACCATTTGTAGGACTCATGTTAGATTAATGCAGATTAGTGATAGTTGCATCTAGTATTCAGCTCCCGCTCATTTTGTGGTTCGCTTCGCATCGCATGCTTATATTATGTTTCGTACCACATTATTGATATCATGCTGTTAGGACACCAGCACCATTACCGATGATGCGTATGTACCACGTACACTTACTTGCCGGCACACACACACATCTTCATCGGTAATTGACATGTCACGAACACTTTAGAAAATACTATTTCATTTGACATAGGTTGATAGCTAATAGTTTAGACATGACATTAGTGTACTTGCCTTATATGCTAGTTAGACATTGTAGTTACTGCCTGCTACATCGTGCATACTGTTACTCATTGTTATGCCGCATTCATGGATTCTCATGCATATATTCACTATTTTACGTGTTATTGAGGTTTTGGATTTGGATTTCCGTGAGATTTTCTGGATTTGGAGGAAAACCGCAAAAACACAAATAAACATTTTCTCTCTTTTAAAATAAAAAGTGCGGTTTTCCCATGATGTATGAGTCGTCCACCATGAGTTTGCTGATGGATTTGGAAACCCGATTCGAGGAGACGGATGAACCGTTTCGGGTACATGGTGGACCCGGTATGGTACCCCGGGGCAAGAGGAATGTGGTGTTGACGTTGAGCCTGGCAGGGGAGCACTACCTACCGGTGATATTACCCGACGCGTCGGATATCCGGAGGATACCGTCGTGGTCTTGAGATGGATGGTAGGGGCCGGTCTGGACTGACGGCACCCTAGATATTGAGGTTGAGGCATTGATATTTCGAGACATTGAGATTTATGTTTTGTGTCGATGCTAGACACTGCTGATACTGATTTCATTCATGATACCTCAGTTTTAAAATACGAAGGAAATCTCACTAAATTATGAAAACAGTTTCTTCATTTGCATGTATTCTGTCTCATGCATGCATACCTTATTCATATGATATATTGCTACTTGAGGCACTGACACGGGCACATGAGTTTATACTCGGGTTAGATACTTACCCTAGCCTTGTTATAGGCTGCTGGTTATATATATTTGAGGATTTTCTATTATGATCGTATGACCTAGGATTGCGTCATACATGCGATTTTTATTCGTAGATATTTTTCTATTCACGAGTTGGCAACTCACCCCCGTTGTGCCCCAGTTCTTGCAGGTTTGCCGTACAGTTTCCATAGCGGCATTTCTGGCACACTGCTTCCTATGGGTGACTTGCTTGGATAGGTGGGTTCTTTTGTATCAGAACCGCTATTGTATTTGTATTATTCATTGTATCTAGAATTTCCATCAACCAAAACTTGTATATTCTTTCAGACTCAGACTTTAGTGATGTTTTATTTCGACCTTAGAGTCGCGCTTGTAGTATTGCGGTTTTCTGGCTGTTTTTGAGTTTCTTTTCAGTTTAGATCCTCGCCCTTTGGCGTTGTATATTGTTGTTGCTTATGTGGTTGTGACCGTCGATTGACGAAGAGCTAGCTCCCTCTTGGGGATGCCTTTTATCATGTTATATATTGTTCTTGTTGTACCCCGTTCGGGGCCAGTTTTTACGAAAGAAACTCTGCCGAAATTTTCAGGAAAAATTACACATTTTAAAAACACATATTCGGCTTAGTTATTTAAAAACTTGATTTTCAAACATGTTTTCTTTACCTCTTAAAACTAGTTTGTCTATTTACTCCTTAAATGGTTTGAGATTTCTGGGCTTTGGCTTACTTGGATCAGATGGAGTCCTATAGACTTCATATGGTTCGAGGGCCAGTCACGTGCTCTTTTGGGTCGTGACAAAGTTGGTATCAGAGCGTTAGGTTTTACCTTCGGAGCGTAGGATGACCCTTGGTTGATCGAATAGGTGACTAAAGTAGAGTGACGTACCGTTGGTATGTTCCGCGGCATATTTACGATACGCCACTCCACTTAAGGAGCCTTAGGATGTACATTTCTTTGCTCAGTATTATCTTCATTCCGATCTATCTTCATCGATACTGGTTATGGTTTTGCTACCGCGATTGCACGGGCAGAGTGAGCTACGGCTCGAGTTGTCAGCATGAGCTCGTCGTGGACGAGGACTGACGAGGGCGTGATTCCCGAGGCATACGATTGCATTTTGAGCCGTCGTCTTATTGTGTTCCCGCACCTTGGGCGATTGACAGATCGCTGTTGCGAGATTTCTAGGGCGTACCGGTCGGTACCAGAGGATTGAGCCACTGATAGAGGCCAGCTAGGTTGTGATGACCGTTGATATTATCGCTTATCCAGGGTGATTGAGGCGCTGTTTAGCGTATATACGAGGGAGCCAGTTGTTGCTGCTAATGATGAGATATCGCCCAGATGATTGGAGCTACTGCAGCATGGCATGTTCTTGGAGACAGGATAGTGGGTCGCTAGTCACCGAGGATGAATGACTAGGACGTGTGGTTCGTTCGCTTACCCCGATGCGAGGTCATCAGGTAGATTGATTCCAGCTAGAGGCGACTTCACGCAGATTCGTTGAGAGTCGATTGAGACGATCGAATGTCAGGAACCTATTTTCCAAGTTTAAAGTATACGGAAAGACATGCAGGTGATTCTATGGACCCTCTAGAAGAATGAAACCCTAACTCGACTTAATGACCGTGTGAAAGCCTTTGAAACTTAGGGTTTGCGGCGGTTCCACGGCGCCATTAGTGAGGCTTGGGTTTGCCCTTCTACGGCTGGACCACCGACGCTGTGGCATGTACTCGATACTATTAAACTGTACCCGAGCTGTTGAGCTCTTGGGGGATGGTGAGGTTCTGACGAGTCGATCGGATGGTTCGACATCTTTCGGATATTGTGATGGGACACTGCTTGGGAGACTCCAGATGCGAGCATAGCCGTCGGAGCGTAGTTTGTGTAGCCACGATGAGATGAGTCCGAATTAGTCGACATTTGAGCAAGGTGGAGTAAAGAGTTCGCACGAGATTTCGACGAGATGACGTTCTACTCCGCTGACATCAGAGATGTGACATGCACGCTGAGGACGTGTTCGGCTAGATATCTTCTACTGAGTGAGGAAGATACCGAGTTCATGATTTCGAGTCCGTGTTGGAGACTTCGGATGGACCGTAGCCGAAGGCATTGCAGTGTGCAGATAGAGACGCGATGTTGAAATGGACGATGATACAGACAAGCGGAACCAGAGGTTCGTGTGAGACGCTGATGAGCTGTCATTATTTTCTGTCGAGACCAGAGGTCAGATATGCTTACAGAGGCGCTGGGATGCGACCAATCCCCGAGGAAATGCTGTGCCGAGGACACAGATGTCCATTGGACGAGAAGAGACTATACAAGAGTACTAGCCTCCGTACAGATCGGCATAGACCTTGAGCAGGATTCCTTCCAGGACACCGTTACAATGACGTTTGCACCCAGGATCAGACGTATGATATGCATTCAGAGAGCCGGAGGCCGATACCAGTGACATATTGCTTTACGAGCGGTCGTGAGGATTGACCGAGAGATTTTCAAAGAAGTGCCAGAACGGAATCGTTCCTGTCAGCACTCCTGACCGGGCCGGTGAGCCGATGGATTGCGAGATTGGTAATCTACAGGAAAGATCAGGAACCAGAGGCAGAAGACGCCAGCCGCGAGCGAGAGGCAAGTGGAGATCTTGCGCTGCTAGAACTGGATGTGCCGGCACCTTCTCGACTTCGAGGGAGGATATACCGACGACAGTATTTATGTTTTGTGATTCTGTGATTCGACTATCACGTATATGTCAGTTTGGGATTTCGGTATTTTGGCGATCCGTTTTCATGATTTGGTTTCGATGACTGAGTTCTATGATTTCTGTTTTCATGCACCATGGTTGCACTTATTGGGCATTTATACCTGGCGCATCATTATTATTCTTGAGGTATTGATTGTGATTTCATACCTATTATATGTCGGTGATTTGATTTATGCTTCCAGCATAGTTTTCATGCATTTTAGTGTTATGATTTGATTTGTGCACGCTGATGCACACGGTTGCGAGATTTTCCTTGCGGTACACTTGATTTTGGTTTGAGCCGCATTATATCGTTGATTTTGACCCTGATATTGATGGTTGACTTTTGCACTCCGTGCTTTTGATGTGACTTACGCATGTTAGGCGTTTGCTGTTGGATTTCGTGATTCCGTGCATGTTGAGTGCGCAGGGTTTAGATTTTCATTTGTGCACGATGGATGCACCGATTTGGATTTTTGCGCATGTTGGGCGCATATGTCGAGATACGATTTTGGTGCACACCTGATGCACTAAATCGAGATTTCTTTGTGCATGTCAGATGCACCGGATTTGTGGCTGTCAGGCATCCACGTTGCCTAGGACAGATGCTTCGTGCACACCCGTTGCACCTGGATGTAGTTTTGTGCACCTGTTTAGCACATATATGGATTTTTAATTTCCGTGCGCACCAGACGCACAGGATTTTGTTATGTGCATTTTTGGGATTTATTCCTTTTGGAGCATTACATTTTTATGATATTGGATAATTGTTGCATACTGAGCAGGACTAGTCAGAGGACAGTACCTGGATATATTTTGCATGCATTGATAGTTTGAAGGGATTTCCAAGGAGCGAGCTATAGTCTCGATATATATATATATATACTTACGTGTCCGATATGACACGAAACGTTTTAAAAACAAGGAAACCCTTCTGATTGTTTTCAAAACGGCGGAACGTGCTTAGTAAACAAAAGATATATATACATATATAGTTATTTTCTTATGAGAAACGTCCTCCACTGTGCAGTGTTATGCGTAGCGCACAGCGATTTTAAAAAGATTTGGCATGCTTTTACGTCAGCTATTACATGTATAGATTGGATGTCTACATGTGTAGTTCTGATCCATATCATATCGGTTTTGTATTGGATTTGACATTGTGTTTTTACCTTGACTCCGATGATTGCGGGATGCTTGATGGAGCGTTGTTTTTGAGTTATCTGCTCAGTACCCATGCGCATGTATTGCGCTGTGACGTTCTATGTGTTGATGATTTCGGAGCCCCGACGACTTGGAAATTTATATTGAAATGTTCTAGTACTTGGGGATTTTAAATTTAAATTCGGGGACCGAATTTCTTTAAGGGGGGTAGATTGTAACATTTCCAAAATAATAAAATATTATTTTTAGGAATTTTTATAATTTAATATTATTTTATTGATTATTTTAATATTAAATTTATAATTAAATGCAAATAAATGAAGAAAAATTATGGAAAATTATGGAAAATTCTAAAATGGGTTATTTATTGGAATTATGTCATTTTTAAGTGTTTGTGATCATTTATATGCTAATTTAGCGCTAATCGCGATTAAAAATCGCTAATCGGATTTTTTGGCTTTTTGTGCAAAATTGTGCACATATCATTTTGGACTTGTGTTACATTTTTTTTCTAGCCATGGTTTTCTTTTGGAGTTACTATTGGTGTGAGAAGGATTAGGGATTAAAAGAAAAAGGGAAAAGAAAAGAAAAAGAAAAGAATGGGGTTGGTGAGAGAGGGTATGGGTTGCACTTTGACTTGAACCTTAGCCATTTCCCTTTGGATTTTCCTCTCACTTCCTCCTCCTCTTTCTTGAGCTGCTGCTGCTGCTATTGCCCATTCTTCCCTCCACAAAACCCTCTCAAATCATCTCACAAATCACTCCAAAACCTCACACTCATTTCACTAAAATTGCACACAAGCTCACAAGCTATAGGATGGACCAAGAAAGTTGCTGTTTTGGTGCTGTTGAGGAATCATGAGTCTCTTGTGAGGTAATTTCTTCACAATTAGAGTGTTAATTCTTGTGCTTAAGCTTTAATTCAAGTTTCATATCGATATCGGGTGAATTGGTGCACTTTGGACAAAACTAGAGAGGGTTAGGGTAAAGTTGAGAGGTGGCTTTGCAATTGGACTCAAATGGTGACCTTAGACCCTATTTTGAGCAATCCCCTGACCTAGCACAACCTGAAACACAAAAATACGGAATTTCGGGACTTTCATGTCGGTTTTTGAGAACCTGGAGCTTGCAGGAGAATCTGGAATGTGCTGGGACCTTTTCTAGAAAAATAAGCAATACCAGGGACCCAAATGAGACCCCAGGAGGCCACCCTAGGAAGACGGCCACCCAACTCCCTAACTGGGCCGGCCAGGCCGGTTTTGAGGGGGGTGTGGCCGGCCACCCTGTTGAGATGCATGCCCATGTTGCCTCCATACCTCATATACACCCTGCATAGCACCCTAGAGTTGTTTATTTGCCTTGATTTGGCCTGAGACAAAATCTGGGATCATTTCCTTGGGGTGCTGCTTTGAATGTAGTTTTGGTTTTCCGCATTTCGATTTCCAGATTTTGATATTTGTGTGTTATCTCGATTGTGTGACGTTTATACGTCTATATCGAGTGATTCCGGGTTGTTTTGAGAAGGCTAACCGTAGGTTCTAACCTATAGGCCTTTTAGCGTATCGTGTTGGTTTTAGCGTGTCGTTTTAAGTTTCGATTTGGTTTTGATATGATGCGATACGTGTGATATGTGTAGGTACCCCCACGACGATCCGAGATGATGCAGAAGATGAAAGCGACATCGATACCGACACGCAGGATACAGGTGAGTAGATTTATATCTACGGGGAGAAGTCGGGTGGATGGCGTATAGCACCCCCGCAGTCCGTGGTGTCGTATACGAATACGTATACACACGTATATTTATTATGTGTTGTTTAGGGTTATTGTTAGTATAATGGTATTCTTGATGCTATAGTTATATCGGTGTAGTATAGTGCGAACCCTAGAGTAGCGATTGCACTCATACCTACACTTACACATACTTACACACATTCTTGCATTCATTCTTCCATATGATGGTGTGTATATCTACACATAGGTATGGGACTATGTGTTTATATACTGGATTTGAGGATAGTAATTGGGATTTGAGATGAGTCGAGGAGATTGGGCTTGAGGCCAGGAGATCGGTGATGTGAATTGGTTCGTATTGAGATACGACATGATGTTTTTGCGGGTCTTTGGCGTAGTGATTCTTATACCTGCATGCATACATAGATGGTATCAATATTGCACTAGACGTAGATCAGTACCCCGATCATGACATTTGATAAAGAGGATACCAGATAAATAGTGTGATTGAATGTGAAATTGACCCGTACCCAGATTTGGGATGCCGTACGACGGATTTACGTACGAGCTATATTTTGATGATTGATCTGCACTCTTGACTTGGGATGTCTGATTGTAGATATGATATCGGATATGATATTATTGAGGCGGGATCACCGACTAATATATATACAGGTATGTATAGGTATCGACTCAGATGTTAGGCGGTTTCCTTACCAGTAGCTCAGCTTGTTAGTTCAGCCGTATAGTTTAGTGTAGTTGTTAGATTAGATTAGACTCCTACCTATTTCAAAACTAACAAATCGTGGGTATTTTAAAAGACAGCCAAGGGATCCTACGGATATTTCAAAAGACATATCTTTTCATAAAAACACCGTAGCCCCTATTTTCAAACCCCATGATTCGTGTTATTTCAAAAGGCACCATTTGTAGGACTCATGTTAGATTAATGCAGATTAGTGATAGTTGCATCTAGTATTCAGCTCCCGCTCATTTTGTGGTTCGCTTCGCATCGCATGCTTATATTATGTTTCGTACTACATTATTGATATCATGCTGTTAGGACACCAGCACCATTACCGATGATGCGTATGTACCACGTACACTTACTTTCCGGCACACACACACATCTTCATCGGTAATTGACATGTCACGAACACTTTAGAAAATACTATTTCATTTGACATAGGTTGATAGCTAATAGTTTAGACATGACATTAGTGTACTTGCCTTATATGCTAGTTAGACATTGTAGTTACTGCCTGCTACATCATGCATACTGTTACTCATTGTTATGCCGCATTCATGGATTCTCATGCATATATTCACTATTTTACGTGTTATTGAGGTTTTGGATTTGGATTTCCGTGAGATTTTCTGGATTTGGAGGAAAACCGCAAAAACACAAATAAACATTTTCTCTCTTTTAAAATAAAAAGTGCGGTTTTCCCATGATGTATGAGTCGTCCACCATGAGTTTGCTGATGGATTTGGAAACCCGATTCGAGGAGACGGATGAACCGTTTCGGGTACATGGTGGACCCGGTATGGTACCCCGGGGCAAGAGGAATGTGGTGTTGACGTTGAGCCTGGCAGGGGAGCACTACCTACCGGTGATATTACCCGACGCGTCGGATATCCGGAGGATACCGTCGTGGTCTTGAGATGGATGGTAGGGGCCGGTCTGGACTGACGGCACCCTAGATATTGAGGTTGAGGCATTGATATTTCGAGACATTGAGATTTATGTTTTGTGTCGATGCTAGACACTGCTGATACTGATTTCATTCATGATACCTCAGTTTTAAAATACGAAGGAAATCTCACTAAATTATGAAAACAGTTTTTTCATTTGCATGTATTCTGTCTCATGCATGCATACCTCATTCATATGATATATTGCTACTTGAGGCACTGACACGGGCATATGAGTTTATACTCGGGTTAGATACTTACCCTAGCCTTGTTATAGGCTGCTGGTTATATATATTTGAGGATTTTATATTATGATCGTATGACCTAGGATTGCGTCATACATGCGATTTTTATTCGTAGATATTTTTCTATTCACGAGTTGGCAACTCACCCCCGTTGTGCCCCAGTTCTTGCAGGTTTGCCGTACAGTTTCCATAGCGGTATTTCTGGCACACTGCTTCCTATGGGTGACTTGCTTGGATAGGTGGGTTCTTTTGTATCAGAACCGCTATTGTATTTGTATTATTCATTGTATCTAGAATTTCCGTCAACCAAAACTTGTATATTCTTTCAGACTCAGACTTTAGTGATGTTTTATTTCGACCTTAGAGTCGCGCTTGTAGTATTGCGGTTTTCTGGCTGTTTTTGGGTTTCTTTTCAGTTTAGATTCTCGCCCTTTGGCGTTGTATATTGTTGTTGCTTATGTGGTTGTGACCGTCGATTGACGAAGAGCTAGCTCCCGCTTGGGGATGCCTTTTATCATGTTATATATTGTTCTTGTTGTACCCCGTTCGGGGCCAGTTTTTACGAAAGAAACTCTGCCGAAATTTTCAGGAAAAATTACACATTTTAAAAACACATATTCGGCTTAGTTATTTAAAAACTTGATTTTCAAACATGTTTTCTTTACCTCTTAAAACTAGTTTGTCTATTTACTCCTTAAATGGTTTGAGATTTCTGGGCTTTGGCTTACTTGGATCAGATGGAGTCCTATAGACTTCATATGGTTCGAGGGCCAGTCACGTGCTCTTTCGAGTCGTGACAAAAATGATAAATACAATACCCCAAACATCCATTTACGCTAAAAAAAAAGCCTTTTTTCTTCAATAATTTCTAAACCGTTTTGGCAAATGATTTCGTTCCAAAAACCACATGATAAAATTTTATTTAATGTTTTATGATGTACAAAATTTTTTTCAACTCATTCCAATTTGTAATTTTCCCTAATTAAATGTATTAGTGACGGCTTAAATAATAATAAAATAATATTTTTTTCAGAAAATTTGAAATTTCACCAGCGGCTCAATAAATACCAAATAATAGCAATTACATAGCTAGAATATGTATATTTAATTTTTATAATAAGATATTTGCATTTTGACTTTTTACACAAAACCCCCTTATTTTACCGATTTTTCGAAATATCACCGAAACGATTTTCAAAGCGTTACAATCTTCCCCCCTTAAAGAAATTCGGTCCCCGAATTTATATTCAAACTCCCCCAAATACTAAAACATCTAAGAAAACCCATCAAGTCGTCGGGGCTCCGAAATTGTAAATACATAAAACAAATCGTAGCGCAACACAGCGCATGCGCTTGAAAAATGAGCATATAACTCAAATCAAAACTCCGTCAAGCATCCCGCAATCATCGGAGTCATGGAGAAGACATCAATGCCAAATCCAAATCAAAACCAATATGACATAACTCGAAACTATACATGTAAATATCGAATCTATATATGTAAGTATCTGAAGGAAATGCATGCCAAATCTCTTTATGTCGTTGTGCACGCGTATAACACTGCACAGTGGCGGACGTCTAACATAAGGAAATAACTATATACATATATACCTTTGTTTGAAATCTACGTTCCGCCGTTTTGGAAACAATTTAGAAAGGTCTCCTTGTTTTAAACATTTCGTGTCATATCAGACACGTAGGTAAATACTGAGGCTATAGCTCGCTTTTTTTTTGGAAATCCCTTCAATAACTATCAATGCATGCAAAATATATTCAGGTACTGTCCTCTGACTAGTCCTGCTCAGTACGAAAACACATAGCAATATCATAAAAACGTACTGCTCTATACGAAATCAATCCCCAAAATATGCACATGAATGCTACGTGCGTCTGGTGCGCACGGAAATCAAAATCCATGAATGTGCCATACATGCGCACAGAAACAACATCTAAGTACATCGGGTGTGCACGAAACATCTGTCGTAGGCAACATGTGTGCCTGACAGCAAAATCAGGTGCATCTGACATGCACGAAAAATCTCAATTTAGTGCATCTGGTGTGCACCAAAATCGCATCTCAAGACATGCGCTCAACATGCGCGAAAATCCAAATCAGGTGCATCCATCGTGCACGAAATCATGAAATCCAATATCAAGCGCCGAACGTGCGCAAAATCAATCAGGTGCACAAGGTGCACAAAACAAATATCGAGTATCACAATCGAAATCGAAGTCCAGTGCACACTGCAAGCATATAATAACTATACAGAGTGCAGGAACCAATTCGTGTGCGTGCATACGCACAAAATCAACTCAAATGTCTAAAACCGTAAAATCACAAACATGTGAAACCCAAGCACGAAAACGATATCAAGTGCAACACTGTGCAAAGATCGTAAATCCTCAATCATCAAAATCAAATCATGCGAATAAATCACCCAAAATATCGAAATCAATAATGGCGGAATAGTATCGCTCAAGTGCATCCTCTAAGAATCTCGGGCCAACTGTCGCGGTCACTAATGGGACGTCTCGTCGATGATCATGAACTCTGGCCTGCTGGTGTGCGTAACCATGACCACTCCTGGGTCAAGGTCTTCACTGTGAATTACCAATCTTTCGGTCCATCGGTTCATCGGCCCTGTCAGGTATGCTAACGGGGACGATTCCGTTCTGGCACTTCTCTGGTCATCTCTTGGTCAATCATCGTGACCACTCGTAAGACAGCATATCACTGGCGTCGGCCTCTGGCTCTCTGAATGTACGTGACACATCTGATCCTGGGTGCAAGTATCATTGCAGCAGTGTCCTGGAAGGAATCCTGCTCACGGTCTCTTCCATGTCTCGTCTCTGCCAACTGTCCGGAAGTCGTTGTCCTTTCCTATATCTGCATCTTGCTCTGGAACGACTGCATACTCATCGCGACTCCTTCTGGAAGGTAAGTCCAAGTACCATGCCTCGGCATGCGCATCGCCTCTCTGCTGTCGGCGGAGTGGAACATCATCTCATCTAGATCTGGTGCGAACCTCTTACTCCACTTTTCTCTAATGTCGTCTGCTTTGGACTCGTCTCGTCGCGGCTGCATGGACTGAGCTCCAACGGCTATCCTCGTATCTGGAGTCTCCCAAGAATGCATCTCACCACCTAGCATCCGAATTAAGTCGAGCCATCCGATCGAGTCGTCAAAACCTCATAATCCCCCAAGAGCTCAACCTCTTAGGCACAGTTTAATACTATCGAGTACATACCACAGCATCGGTGGTCCAGCCGTAGAAGGGCAAACCCAAGTCTCACTAATGGCGCCGTAGAACTGCCGCAAACCCGAAAGTTCAAAGGCCTTCCCACGGTCATTAAGTCGAGTTAGGGTTTCATTCTTCTAGAGGGACCATAGAATTGCCTGCATGTCTTTCCGAATACTTTAAACTTGGAATAATAGGTTTCTGACATTCGATCGTCTCTGTCGACTCCCAACGTCTCCGCGTGAAGTCGTCTCTAGCTGGAATCAATCTACCTGATGACCTCGCATCGGGGTAGGCGAACGATTCACATGTCCTAGTCATTCATCCACGATGACTAGCGACCTTCTAACATCTCTTAGTACAACTCGTTCTGCACTAACTCCAGCATCTGGGGCAATACCTCGTCGTTCACGGCAATATCTGGCTCGCTCGTCTGCACGCTGAACAGTGCCTCGATCATTAGGAGTAAGCAACACACCAACGGTCATCAAAATCTGGCTGGCCTCCATCATCGGCTCAATTCTCTAGTGTCGACCAGCACCTCCAAGTAACCTCATAAGGGCGATCCGCCAAACGCTCGTGGCGCGGAAACACAGTAAGAAGACACATCTCTGCAATCGTGTCGCCGGAATTTCGCCCTGGTCAGTCCTCGTTCGTGACGAGCTTATGCTGACCGCAACTCTAGCCGTAGCTCTCCCTGCCGTAACCGTAGCAGCAAAACCAAACTGGTACCGATGAGGCTAGATCGGAAAGAACATAATACTGAACAAAGAAATGTACATCCTAAGGCTTCTTAAGGGGAGTAGCGTATCGTAAATATGCCGCGGAACATACCCACGGTACGTCACTCTACTTTAGTCACCTATTCCATCAACCAAGGGTCATCCTACGCTCCGAAGGTTAAAACCTAACGCTCTGATACCAACTTTGTCACGACCCGAAAATACGGAACATGACCGGCACTTAAACTACGAACGTCTCGAGGCGTACGTAATCTAAGTAAACCAAAAACCCAGAAATCCAAACCAAGAAAATAGTAGAGTGCAGGAAAAACCAACTTAAAGCAAGTAATTTCAATAGCATAAGCCGAATTATGCGGTTTTTAAAACATCAAAAATTTACTGAAAATTTCGGCAGAGTCTCCTTTGTAAATACTGGCCCCCAAACGGGATACAACATGAATAGTATACGACATCAAGAAAAGGGCATCCCCAAGCGGGAGCTAGCTCTTCGTCAATCGACGGTCACAACCACACAAACAATATAATATACAACGCCAACGGCGAGGATCAAAACTCAAAACCACCAGAAATATAACGAGCGACTCTAAGGTCGAAAGAATAACCAACACTGGTCTCTATCTCAAAAAATACATGTTTGGTTGATGGAATTTACTAGATACAACTGAATAATATTATACAAGGTAATATGATGGGTACGATACAAGAAAAACCCACCTACTAGCAAGTCACCCGAATGAAACTGAGCCCGCAAAGCCGTAATGAAACCTGTACGGCAAACCTGCAAGAAACTGGGGCACAACGGGGTGAGTTGCCAACTCGTGAATAGAAAAACATCTACGCACAGAAATCGCATAAATAACGCAATCCTAGGTCAATGATCATAATATATCCTCAAAAATGTATATAACATGCAGCCTATAACAAGGCTAGGGTAAATATCTAACCCGAGTGAAATCTCATGTGCCCGTGTCAGTGCCTCAGGTAGCAATATATCATATGAATGCTGTATGAATGCATGAAATAGAATGCTTGTACTGAATAAAACTGGTTTCATAAATCAGTGAGATTTCTGTATTTTAAAAGAAATGAGGTACCATATATGAAATCAGCATAAAACAGTGCCCAGCATCGACACAAAACAAGTGTCCAAATACCTCGATATCTCTGTGTCACAATCTATGTACCTCAAGTCTCAATCACAATATCTAGGGCGCCGTCAGTCCAGACCGGCCCCTACCATCCATCTCAAGACCACGACGGTATCCTCCGGATATCCGACGTGTCGGGTAATATCACCGGTAGGTAGTGCTCCCCTGCCAGGCTCACATCGTCATCATCACGCGCTTCTTGCCCCGGGGTACCTTACCGGGTCCACCATGTACCCGAAACGGTTCATCCGTCTCCTCGAATCGGGTCTCGAAATCCATCAGCAAACTCATGGTGGACGACTCATACATCATGGGAAAAACCGCACTTTTATTCAAAAAAAGAGAGAAATCAGTTTATATATGTTTTGCGTTTTTCCTCCAAATCCATAAAATATCATGGAAATCCGAATCATCAATAGCATGTAGAACCATGAATATAAGCATGAGAATGAATAACAGTATGCATGAAGCGACAAGTAATAACTACAATATCTAAGCTGGCATATAAGGTATGTACACTAATATTACGTCAAACTTCTGGCTATCAAGCTAAGTTAAGCGACAATATTTTCTAAGGTGTACGTGACATGGCAATTACCGATGAAGATGTGTGTGAGCCGGCAAGTAAGTGTATGTGGTACATACGCATCATCGGTAATGGTGCTGGTGTCCTAACAGCATAATGTCAACAATGCAATATGAAATAACAATGTAAATGTGCGATGCGGAGCGAGCAACCAAAATGAACAGGAGCTAAAAACTAGACGCAACTATAACTAATCTGCATTAATCTAATATAAGTCCTACAAATGGTGCCATTTGAAATAACACGAACCGCGGGGTTTTGAAAATTGGGCTACGGTGGTTTTTAAGAAAGGATATGTCTTTTGAAATATCCGTAGATCCCTTGACCTGTCTTTTAAAATACCCACGATCCGCTAGTTTTGAAATAGGTAGGAGTCTAATCTAATCTAATAACTACACTAAACTATACGGCTGAACTAACCAGCTGATCTACAGGTAAGGAAACCGCCTATCATCTGAGTCGATACATATACATACCTGTATATATACAGTCGGTGACCCCGCCTCAATAATATCATATCCATAACCAGACATCCCAAGTCAAGAGTGCGGATCAATCATCAAAATATAGCTCGTACGTAAATCCGTCGTACGGCATCCCCAAATCTGGGTACGGTCAATATCACATTCATTATACTATTCATCTGATATCCTTTTTATCAAGTATCATGATCGGAGTACTGATCTACGTCTAGTACAATATTTATACCATCTATGTATGAATGCATGTATGTGAAACACTGCGTCAAGGACCCGCTACAACATCATGTCGTGTCTCAAATACGAACCCTGCTATATCACCGATCTCACGGCCTCAAATCAAATCTCATCGACTCATCATAAATCCCAAGTACTATCATCCTCAATCCGTATGGGAACACATAGTCCCATACCCATGTGAACACATAACTATATAATCCCGTATAAGCACAAATGAAAGAAGAAAGTATGCAAGTATGGGTGTGTGTGTGTGCATGTGTGGTGCGACCACTACTCTAGGGTTTCGCGACACTAAATCATCCAAGAACACCAAATATCTATATCATCGATAATATCAAACAAATTATAGTCAAAAAATATATATATATGTGTGTGTATACGTATTCGTATACATCACCACGAATTGCGGGGGTGCTATACGCCATCCACCCGACTTCTCCCCGTAGATATGAATCTACTCACCTGGTCCTCGCTCGCCGGTGCCGACGTCGCCACGCCCTTACTTGTCGTCTCGAAGTCCACATGGGTACCTACATATCATAACGCACCGTATCGCATTATAATCCGACTCATGAACAAAACGACACATGAAACCCATATAGGTCAAAACCTATGGTTGCTTTCACAAATCAACCCAAAAACCCTCGACGTCGGCGTACCAACGTCAAACCATCGAGGAAACCCAAACACACCAATCGTGATTTCAAAACTCACTAATTATATAAGAAATAGGGTTTAGTTCATCAAAACCATAAAATTAAACAATTCGTTTTATTTTCCAAAAGCCTAGTTAGCACAAATTCCCATTTCGGTTCAAAACTTGATGTTTTACCCAAACTAAATATTTTGATGATTCTAATGGCCAAAATGCTCACTTAATATCATAATTAGGTCATACAAATCACCTCCATATTTTTAATCTCACGAATTAGCATTAACTCAAAATTCAAGTTTGCAACAAATATCGATTTTAACACTTTTCAAAGTAAAATTCACAATTTATCAATTAAGCACGGTTTTGCATGATCAAAGTCGCTAAACAACAAATTAAAATGCTAATAAAGTCATCAAAACCTTAATTACATTTTAAATCACAATTTATATGTATTTCACTAAAACCTAGTTTGCAAATTACATAATTAATACAAATTTAAATTTAACAAAGATATAAACTACCAACTAGATTAGTTTTAGCATAACAACATGTTAAACTACACAATTTTCCCATGATCAATTATAAGAACCCCAACCTAAATTCACAATTCTAATCTAGAATTTTCCAAACCCTCACTTAATAATTTCAACTTGAAATTAGAAACCAAATTAACATTTAACTACTTTAGCTTATGAAAAAAAAACTAACAAATTAACCATTAGATAAGATTATACCTCACAATTTGTAGATCTATCTTGCAAGAATCTTAGCCTCCAAACTTGCTTCCATGCTCCAAGATCCACACTAGATTGGTTAAAGAATAATGGGTAATTGTTGGATTTGGGATTTAAGAGGTTTTAATTTGATTTTTTCTTGAATTTTTTTGAGCACTTTGTGTTGGAAATGAAGTGGAAAGATTTTGGGGCTGATCAAGGAGGGTCTCGGCCAGATATTGAGTGGGGGGGAGGAGAGAGAGGGAGGTAGAGAAAGTGGGGTGAAGTCAAAGTCAAAGTAAGGTCAAAGTCCACCTAATTCACCCATTTTCTTTTCTTTTCTTTCATATCTTTTCCTTTGAAAATCAAGTGGGGAAAACTATGGTGGCTGCTGAATTCAGCCATGGGGATAAGTGAATGGGGGTGTGTGGGTGTGGGTACAGGTGTGGGGTGATGAAAAATGATAAATACAATACCCCAAACATCCATTTACGCAAAAAAAAGCCTTTTTTCTTCAATAATTTCTAAACCGTTTTGGCAAATGATTTCGTTCCAAAAACCACATGATAAAATTTTATTTAATGTTTTATGATACACAAAATTTGTTTCAACTCATTCCAATTTGTAATTTTCCCTAATTAAATGTATTAGTAACGGCTTAAATAATAATAAAATAATATTTTTTTCAGAAAATTTGAAATTTCACCAGCGGCTCAATAAACACCAAATAATAGCAATTACATAGCTAGAATATGTATATTTAATTTTTATAATAATATATTTGCATTTTGACTTTTTACAGAAAACCCCCTTATTTTACCGATTTTTCGAAATATCACCGAAACGATTTTTAAAGCGTTACAACGTCCTTCAATTGTTCCTAGTCGAGGGAATATCGAGATAGGGCATCGATATTCCAGAGTAGACTAGTGTGTACCTTTCTTGACCCTGTATGGGGTGATGGTTGATCCCATAACCATTGGTGTTTGACATCAAAGATTGTACACAGGTGCTCATTAGAGAGTGGGTACACTGAACATGACACTCCGAGAACTCCTAGATAGTATTATACCTGTCGTTAGATAGCAATTCTCTAATGAAACTAGTACATGTTAGTCTGTAGACCCGAGATTGTCATAGAGTCTTGTGTGGTTCCCATTGTGCTTTGATTTCCTCCCTACCACGGCTCAAAGGAGTTATGCAAACAGGTGGATTTTGGGTACAGTACCGAGTCACATGGAGGCAGTGAGCGATAGGAGGGGTTTCGTCTCTTCCGGTATAGGGAGTTGATGTTGCGCTATGCTCGATTGGCTATAACAGGAAGTCCTTGGCTGGGGCTGTTGATGAGATTTGCTGGTAAGAGTTATTGGTAGTTTCTCATACCGTTATAGGCCACACATCGTCATGACTTATCAAGTTATTGGGGTCTGACGATTCCACCCCCAGACTCGATATGCGACATATCAGACGAAGAGACCGAACTGTACAGTAAGTGCTACTTATAGGCTTCATGGGAGTTTGGACAAGCTTGCTTGTTGATCTTCTAATCGCTCAATACCTGGATAGCCGTTACATCCAGCTAGTACCGCTGATGGCTTGTAGGTAACTGATGTGATCATTACTTAGTGCTGGCGTATTGACGAGTCTTTAGAGTCCCACACAGAAATTTCCTAGTTCAGGCGAAACGAAGTATGGAACATATGCTGATATGTGCGGGGGCCAGATTAAATACGAGTTTATGATACCGTTTTCTAATCTGGCGGTTATTTGATATCAGTTAGGGTATATGTTATATAATTGGATTATTGAATCAAGTGTTGATTTGATAATGTGATATACAGATAAATGATATTTGTCGGTTATATATGATATAACTAAATTATTAAATCAAGTGTTGATTTAATAATATGATATATTTATATTTGATATAATTTTATATTAACTAATATTATTGCTCACTAATTATTTTCTTATATATATGTGTGTGTGTGATATATATATATATATATATATATATATATATATATATATATATATTATATGAAGCAAGGTTGACTTTTTATTTTGTGAAAATAGAAATGAGGTGGAAAATGAGAGCATGGGTGAAGCATAGACTTGGTCATTATTTTATTACTCTTGCTACACTATTGAAGCATGGTAGGAATTATTAATTTGTTAATAATTCTATGCTTCAATAAGTGAGAGGGGTCAAGCCATTTCTTAAGTTCACTTGTTCTTTTTCTTCACATGAGACTTGAAACTCATGTGAAGAGTTCTCCTCTCTAGCTCTCTACACCTTCTTCTTCACCTCCTCCATGCTCAATCCCTCACATGAGTTATGAAACCTTGAGCTTGTGAGAACCTTAGTGAGCAAATAACACCCCTACTTCACCATCCTATACAAGATTAGTACTTTGGTGTAGTGTGTTTACTTCACTAAAGAGTTTAGTGAAGAGGTAGCTTGGATTAACGGAGCTTGGGGTGGATCATCTTTGGCACGAATATCGCAAAGGAAGCTCGATCCAACTTCAAGTGGAGTATAGTGGAGTCGTGTGGACTACTACACGAAGTTTGAGAAGAGAAGGACATGGTCTACAAAGGTTATAGCCTCCTTTCTCTTAGTATAGTTTTTATGATATCGAGCAAAAACCCTAATGTCACGACCCGCAGGGTACGGAACGTGACTGGCACTTAAGTTACGAAACGTCTCAAGGCGTCCGTAAAATAAGTAAGCAAAAGCCCAGAAATCCAAAACCCGATTAAGATAATAGAGTGAAAGAAAACCAATTTATTGAAATCGATTTAATCCATTAAGTCACATCAAACTTTTTAAAAACAACATCCCTTTTTCCAAAAATTCCGGCAGAGTCTCCTTTGTAAAAACAGGCCCCCAAACGGGTACAAAACAGGAGTATAAATGAATAACATGAAATATGGCATCCCCAAGCGGGAGCTAGCTCTTCGCCCCAAGGCGGTAACAAATCCCACGCAATATAAATCAGCAACGTGCATAAACAAACATAAGAAACACAAGTAAAACATCATATCGACTCAAGTGAGCTCGACCCCAAGATACAGCATAAAAAGTCCACAAATCTCACAGTCTCGTCTCTAGGTCAATATACAACAATATAAATAACAGGTACAGCTGATACAGTAGATGGAGTACTCTAGATACCATAAATATATAAGGTGGTACAAAATGATAACACAACCCACCTACGAGCAAAAGCCTCGAGTCCAGGCAAAGGAGGCAAAAGAAGCTAGTGCGCCCGCCGCTACTGTGCTGACGGAGCGGACCTGCAAAAAGGCTGTGGCACAACGTGGGTGAGTTGCCAACTCGTGAGTAATAAATAATATCTATAGAGGCTATCGCAAGCATGCACACAAGCATCCTAGCATCTACAATACAGGTATGGCAGGATATACTAGCAGGTATGTATGCAACATGAATGTACTAGCACGTATGAATGCAATATAAATCAACTCGTGATCTGAATATATAGGTACAAGAAGTCATATTTTTCTTTTAGGAATCCCTTTTTTTGGAAATATCAGCACAATACCAATAAAATCAACAAGAATCCGTGTTCAGCATCGACACCTCAAAACGGTTTCAATCTCATGTATCCATATCATAGTATCTCTGGCCTCAGCCATCCAGCCGACCCATCTCAAATATCCATATCTCAACATCTCGTGGCCACGGTCGGTATCCTCTGGATATCTGCCGTGCCAAAAAGTCACCGGTAGGTAGTGCTCTCCTGCCAGGCTCAACGCCATCCTCTGCGACCTTCTTGCCCCGGGGTACCTCACCGGGCCCACCATGTACCCGAGACGGTTCGTCCAACTCCTCGAAACGGGTCTCGAAAACCACAGCAAACTCATGGTGGACGACACTTACATCACTAGAAAACCGCGACTTTGCATATTTTAAAAGAGGTAATAAGTTTAGAAATTCTTGTGGATTTCCCCCGAAATCCAGAAATATCATAAAATCTCAAGAAATCATCATGAGTGCATATGTCAATGATAATGAATGCATATGGTATCAATGTTCAAGTTACAATGTATGATTAATAGACTAGGCATGAACAAATGATATAATGATATACATACACATGAATAGCAATTCTACAATTTTATTTTAAGGATTTATTGCAATAGCACAGGTTTAAGCATCAAATATGGTGACAATATTCTAGATTATAAGTTATCTAGTGTCGTGGCATGGCAATTACCAGGGCATGTGTGTACGCATGAATAGTGCTCGTGCTGTATATAAAAACCCTGGCAATGGTGCATGTGTCCTATAGAATGGGTTCGCATATGTATGTTAATATAAAGTATGGATGTAGCAAGATGTTACGCAAGCATTTACTCATAATTACTAATATCACTAAAAATCTTTAAACTACTTAAACTATCGGGTGACTTGCGCCATCCAAACGATAGTCCCCCGTAGATGTTATATCTACTCACCCGTGATCTCGCGCTAGGTGTGTCCGACCACCTGCTTTCCTTTCTCCGCGGCGCTCGAAGTTCTTGACGGCAAACTTAGAATTTACAAAAAGTCACACACATAAGGAAAATCCTGCAAAAACGCAATATATCGATCAAAAGAATAACTCGTGTGTGAAACTAAACGCGCGTGCACTCAATACGTCGCGACGTGCTTAAACTCACCAGAAAACAACCCGACACGCTGTGTCGCGCCGCGCACCACAGAACCACACAGATCACACACGTGTCACACAAGTTTAAAAACATCGGAAAAAGGTTTAATGCTCCATATTTTGACTCGAGTCAAAACAGACAAAGTTGCACATACAAAAAACCCTAGCTACCCAGCAGACACTTACAGGCAAAACACCAGCACCCAAGTCCACCCTCTGGCCCTAATTTGCGGCCAGATCTAATAAATCTGCGGCTGGGAAGGGGAGAGGGGTCCCCGTGCTTTGTGTGTGTGTGTCTGACATGGTCACCATGCTACAGTTTACACAACTTTTTCCTGAATGGCCCGGGTCAAGAGCAGATTCCAGAAAGGCTAAAAAGACCAATTTAAACGCTAAATTACACCAAATCGAAACAATCTGGTATTTTTGTGAAATATGGGACAAATTTTAGGTTAACTAGCCTTAACAGCACTTAGTCAAGCTATATTAACAATTAAAACCATCATTTTGCCAAATCTCACTTAAATTACCTAAAACTAGCACTAAATCATATAATAAACACTAAACTAAACTAAATAACCATAACTTGGCAAGAAAGAAGTCATGTTAAGAGATTATACCTCTAGGGATCCTAGGATGTAGGAGAAGAAGAAGAAGGGGCTGTTGCTGCTGCTGAAGTGCTGCTGCTACTGCTGATCTGCTGCTGTTGTTGCTGTTGCTGATGCTGTTTCTGATGCTGTTTTTGTTGCTGTTGCTGCTACCGCCAAGATTGTTGCTGTGGCTGTTGTTATTGTGTGGTGTTGTAGGAGTGAGAGGGAGAGATAAGTGTAAGAGTTGAGTGTGAGGGAAAAGCAATGGTTTTTGAAATAAAATGGAGTCAATCCTCTCACTCTCTCTTCATTAATTGCAAGCATGCCCAAGCCATCATGGCCTAACCCTCTCACCCTAACTAGTGAACCCCTACCCTAATTCAAATTTTAAAAACTAAAAATCCTTAATTAAAACCAATTAACTTAACTAAAAAGTTAACCCACCATGCTTATCTAAACATGGTTAAACCCTATACTTAACCCAAGTTAACATGCACAAGTATGTGCAGTCCAGATAAAATTCTAATAAAATATTCATAAAACCAGATAAATTATTTCAAAACCGTTTTGGTAAACTTTTTACCAAAAACCCCACAATAAAACACAATTAACACTAAACACAAATCTAAGGTGTTACACCTAATCATCTAGTTTCGATTCTTGTTTAATGTTAATTAGCACACCAATTTTTTTTTAAAATGGCATGCTTGATGCTAGTAAAACCCAGTGGTGGTACTAACAAACACTTTCAACAATAACGCACTAGTGGCGTCGAGATCATTGTCATAGAACAAAATCTCCTCAAATTCGTAACTGTCGGAAGCTATCTCATGGACGGAACATAAATCTATCATATGAGTAGAAGGTTCGAAAGGTTGACTTTCTACCCTGAAAATATTAAGTTCAATTTTCATCTTCCCAAAAGATAGGTTCATAGAACCGTTATGACAATTGATTAGCGCATTTGAGGTTGTGAAAAATGGTCAACCAAGAATCACCAGGATTTGGTACCGTAGGTTCACCACAGGCTGTGTATCTAAAACTATAAAGTCCATAGGGAATATAAATTTCCCGACTTTGATCAACACGTCGTCTAGATCACCCCTAGAGTGGGTGATAGATCGATCGGCTATCTAAAGAGTGTAGTGTGTGGGTTTCAACTCTCCTATACCTAATTGCTCATAAACAGAATAAGAAAGAAAGTTGACACTAGCACCAATATCAAGTAGAGCACGATTGATGTTGTTACCCCCAATAGTTATAGAAATTGTAGGACAATCGGGGTCCTTATATTTCTTGGGTAAATTTTCGGTAAGTGCATCACTCACATTGCTCACTAAGAAAACATTTTTAGGTACTTGAGTTTTCCTTTTCTTGGTGCACAAGTCCTTAAGAATTTTTGCATAGGATGGAACTTGTTGTATAGCATCTAAGAGAGGAATATTAATGTTAACTTGCTTAAACATTTCCACAACCTTCTCCATCCGTGGACTTGGTTTGTTGGGCTTCAACCGGTTTAGAAAAGGAGCCTTATTAATAGGGGTTGGGCCCAACACTTGGGGAGAAGTTTGTGGAGATGGAATGGATCCCAAAACCGGAGTTGGGGTAGAATGAAAGGGTAATCCATTTAAGAAAGTGGACTAAGAGTTCGAGCCTAGTGGACAACAGAGAATGGGCTCAAAAGAAGATGTTTGATTAGAAGAAGTAGAAGTAGAAGTAGTACCCGGGGTGTCATCGAAGTCATCAACTTGTTCTCCAACACGGATATTCAGCATTCTTCCCGATCTCAACGTAATTAAGACACTTACATTATGATTTTGTTGGTTAAGAACAGTGTTAGCGTATTTTAGGTGGCCGGGATTTGATAGAAGTTGAGATGGAAATTTCCGTTTCTCTTTTTTACTCATCGCGGCGTTTAACTGTGCAATTTGTGCTTTGATAGATTTGATGTCTTCATCGTGGGAAGCAGTGTGCTATACTAACGTTTGGATAGAAGAAGTTAAACTAGTCGACGTTTGCGCAAATTGTTTAATAAAAGCTTTTAATCTTCTTTCGAGTGCAGAGATTTTGTTGGTACCGGCAGGGGGAACATTATTTTATGGTTAGAAAGAATTGTTATAAGGGGCAAAGTTGTTGGCCAGATTTTGGAATGATTGCGGTTGAAAGGGCAGCTGAATTTGTTGTGGTGGTGGTTGTTACTGTAGAGGAAGCCTTTGATAGTTATTTTGACTTTGGAACAGATTTTGAATTTGGTTTTGGTTCCAAGAAAAATTAGGATGATTCATCCATCCTGGGTTATATGTGGATGTTAGGAATATGTATGCCCTAGAGGCCATTATTGTATGATGTAGTGGATGCTTAGACATATATATAAAGGACTGTTTTGCTCGACATGATAGTATACTATCTGGTTGCTCTTTATCTTAACATGTACACTAGTATTATTATACTGCTTTTATGATACATGTTGATAAAGCCCTTAGGATATTTGCTTAACTACCAGGACTATGATGCGGATCATATTACTGGGACTTGTGTAGTCCACAAGCACATCCTTTAATTGTTCTTAGTCAAGGGAGTATCGAGACAGAGCATCGATATTCCAGAGTAGACTAGTTTGTACGTTTCATGACCCTGTATGAGGCGTTGGTTGATCCCATAACCATTGGTGTTTGGCATCAAAGATTGTACACAGGTGCTCATTAGAGAATGGGTACACTGAACATGACTTGCAGAGAACTCCTAGTTGGTACTATACCTATCGTCAGATAGCAGTTCTCCAGTGACACTGGTACAGATTAGTTTCTAGACCCGAGAATGTCATAGAGTCTTGTGTGGTTCCCACTGTGCTTTGATTTTCTCCCTACCACGGCTCTAATGAGTCGTGCAAACAGGTGGATTTTGGGAACAGTCCCGAATCACATGGAGACAGTGAGCGATGGGAAGGTTTTGGTCTTTCCCGATATTGGGAATTGATGTTGCGCTATGCTCGATTGGTTATAACAGTAAGTTCCTGGCCTGGGCTGATGTAATTTACCGGTAAGTGTTATCAATAGTTTCTCGAACCGTTATGAGCTATATATCGGCATGACTTATCAAGTTACTGGGGTGTGACGATTCCACCCCTAGACTTGATACAACATATCAGACGAAGAGACTGGAATGTACGGTAAGTGGTACTGGATTGAGGAGATAAAGATTCAGAGATATTCATCAAATCCCAGAGGAGTAAAGGGGACCACAGAAGAAAATTCAGCAAACGAACAAGTCAAAGCGCGGCGGAACCGTGGCAGAAGCAAGCAATTAGCCGCGGAACCTGAGCCAAATCTTGCACAATATCTTTATGAATAATGTTAGTAATATTTGTTATAGAGATATTATTCTAACCATTTGTATGATCTTATATCTTTTAAAGAATCTTAATTAGAATATTTGATACGATATCCATAATAAAAAATATTATATAAATATTATATGCATATATTTTCCTTTATAATGTTAATTATAATATATAAACATATGACAATAGATAGTTTTACAGATAAACCCTCATGTGTTTCATATTTATAATAAACACCTTAAAATATTTATCAAAAGTAAGGAAAATATTATATCAAATGTGCGCTATTTTCGATTGAACAAATACCCCCAAACTTAACTTTGATCGTCCCGAGCAAACTATTTATTAAAGAAAGGGAGAAATAGAAAAAGAAAAACCTAAGTATCACACTTTCGTTGGCAACACGATTTCACTGAGCACGTGCAACAAGCCGTTAAACCTCTAGGTGTCCCTAGTAGGAGGAGTATTGTCTCCTGAGGGTTTTCTGTGGATTACACCATTAAAATCCTATAATAAAAGAAAGAAAATGAAAGTTACGTACAAACATAAGAAATATAAAAGAAAAAACTTGAAAATAAGAGTTTCCAACTATACTAGCTTTTCAGTTACCATGAGGCATATCTTAATGGTCGTGAAAAGATATTAGAAATCACATCATCCCTCAATAAAACATTTCCTTTAGTCTTCCTCCCTATCTTTCATCCAAATATCAATCATATATCCCTACGTGTGTGTAAAAGACATCCCTACTCTTAGAGAATTCAATTCACGCTATCATACTCTTATCCATCTTCCTTAATACTTTTTAGTTGGTGAATAGTATCAAATGGTATTGCTAACATATCCTTCATGCGACCGTTAATATTTTTTGAGGTACTAACCGGCCGATTACTAAATGTGCTTGCTTATTTAGGCGTAATTCCTTGTCTTACAACACCTAATGCTTAGCGGTGATGATAAAGCACCCTCGCTATATTTTTTTATGCTGCCTTAAGAAATTACAAAACCAGTGTTCATTTTTTTCTTCACCACTTATATTTTTTATATTTTTTATTTTTCTTCATACCAAGGATTTTAGACGAGAGCATTTCAAGGTATCCTCTACTATCCCAAGTTTCAAGATGTGTGCAGGTGCGTATAGTAGGGTATCAACTTTCAAATGTTTGGATTCAAGAATAGGGATCAGTTTTCAGACATTATTTTATCCTCAGATTAGTAATTTCCTTCATCTTACTAACCCTTGGGACAACGGCTCATAACTACTTATTACTAGTTTCGTTTAAGAAAACCTCTAACTTTCTTACTTTTCTCAAACTATTCCTATCTTTCATATGTAATTTTTCCCTTTCAAACTTTCATTATAAAAAAATTTTGTGCTTATATTTATGATAATGCAAAATAATGCGTGAATAAGTACAAACCTCCCCCAAACTTGTTTGCATCAGTGTCCATACTGATGTCATCTGTTAAGCTAAAAAAAACCTGTAGATTTGGGAGGAAATGTTAGTAACGGGGACATGAAATAATGACAGTGAAATTTTCCTCCAAACTTATTTTTGGCTCACAATTTTGTAAAAATTTATTTTCTTTCAAGAGCCAAAATATATTTTTCTCCCTCCCTAAACTTGAGTAAAATCGTATTAAGCATTTAAAATTATGAGGGGGGTTAAAATTATCGGTCAATATAAAGGTTTACAAAGAACAAAAGTCAACACCAACCATTCAAATATTTTATCGATGTAACGCACTGGTTAGTAGAAGATCATGTCACTTATCGACGTGAAGAAGTAGGAAGGAGATAAGAAGTGGTATGGTTTACGTCTTGGTTTATAGGGACGAAACAGTGATGGTGGATTACCCGCATACTCGTTATTGTTAAGAAGAAGGGGTGGCGGTTCAACTTTCTTGGGTTGGGGTTGATTCATCACAATGCCCATGTCTTCTAAGAATGCGAGTTCCTCAGCGAAGATTTCTTCAAAGCTTTCATCAATATCCCGAATAATGATCTCATCGGAAAGAACGGGATGATACTCGGACTCCATAAAAGGGTCATATTTAGCGTTAGATATTGACCCGGACAACTCGATAGAAGGGTCCGCATGTGAATAATAAATAGCATAGTCAAACAACAACGTACTAGAGGAGTCAAGATCAGTATCGTGAAGCTGTTCAAATTCACTGCTGTCGGAATCTATCGCTTCGACGGAAAATACTTAAGCATAGGGTTCGGAGGGTTCACATCCCAACTTGTAAATGTTAATCTCAATTGATATCTACCCGAATGATAGGGTCATAGAGCCGTTTCGATAATTGATTATTGCGTTGGAAGTTGCTAGGAAAGGTGGACCTAAAATCACTGGAATTTGGTTTCGTGGATTCGCCACAGGCTGTGTATCTATAACGATAAAGGCCACAGGGAATATAAATTCCTCGACTTTGATTAACATCGTCTAGATCACTCCTACGTTGGGTGATAGATCGATCTGCCATCTGGAGAGTGCAGTGCGCAGGTTTTAACTCTCCGATCTCTAATTGCTCATAGACAGAATACGGAAGCATGTTAACACTAGCACCTAAATTTAGTAGAGCACGATTGATAGTTTTACCCCCAATAGAAATAGATATGGTAGGACTTCCGGGGTCCATTCGTTTCTTAGGTAATTGTTGGGTAAACGCAGTGCTCGCATTACTCGCTAAGAAAACTTTTTTAGCTACTTGAATTTTTTTCTTCCTAGTGCACAAGTCCTGTAGAATTTTCACATAAGACGGAACTTATTGAATAGCATCTAGGAGAGGAATATTTATATTAACTTGCTTAAAAATATCCATAATCTTCTCCATTTGTGGACATGGTCTGTTGCCTCTTAACCTATGTGGATAAGGAGCTTTATCAATAATGTTTGGGTCCAACATTGGAGAAGATTTTGAGGATGGAATGGATCCCAGAATTGGAGTTGGCATCATTTTAGGTTGACTCAAGGAAGTGGGCTGCGGGTCCGAGCCTAGGGGAAAACGGAGAATAGGCTCAGAAGAAGGTGGTGGACTAGACGAATTAGGATAAGAATTAGAAGCCGGGATATCGTTAATATCATCAACGTCAACGTCATCAACATGTTCACCCACTTGGTTGTTCATGTTGGCTATAGTGCCCTCAAGGCAATTATCATAGTCGCAGGTAGGCGACTTCGATGATTGAGGGAAGATCTATACCGGTGGAACAGTCTTACTCGAGATGATAGTATGCTATCTGGTTTGTCTTTATCATCATGTACATATTGATAGAGCCCATAGGATTCTTTCTTGACTACCAGCATTATGATGGCGTTCGTATACGTGGGAGCAGGGGGTCTATAAGCCCATCCTTACATGTCCCTAGTCATAGGAGTTTCGAGACTGGGCAACGATACTCCAGAGTAGACTAGTGTATACTTATATAGACCCTGACGAGGGGCGGTGGCCAGTCTCACAAGCCATTGGTGTCAGTTGTTCACCTAAGATAGTATACAGGTGCTCATTGGGTTATGAGTACACTGGACGAACTCACCGGGAATCTGCTAGTTGGTGTTATACCTATTGTCAAATAGCAGTTTCCAGGTAACATGTGTACAGGTTAGTCTGTCAACCTAAGATCGTCATTTGTCTCGTGTGAGTTCCCACTGTGCTTTGATTACTACCCACCACGGCTCAAAGGAGTCGTGCAAATAGGTTTTAGTTGGGTACAGTCCCGAGCCACATAGAGGCAGTTAGCGGATCATCGGGGATTCGCCTCTCCCGGTATTGAAGGTTGATGTCGTGTTGTGCACGGATGGTCATCACCAGAAATCCTCGGCCGGGGTGAACGAGAATTACCGATCCAGTATCGATAGTTTCTCAGGTGGTGATGGGTTACATACCGACACTAATTATCGCGTTATTAGAGATCTGACTTTATCCACCCCCTAAACTCGATATGCGATACTCTTAGATGAACAGATCGGACTGTACGGATATTGCCACTATCAGGCCCGGTAGGGGTTTGGATGAGTTTGCTCATCGGCCTTCCTTTCGCTCAATACCTCGGTAGCCGTTACGTACAGCTAGTACCGCTGACGTGTTTATGGTTAAACACACTGCCATCGTATTGACGAGTCTTTAGAGTCCCATATAGAGGGTTTTCACGGTTCAGGCGATATGTGTAGATGATGTATGTTGGAACATACAGGTGTCCGATTAAATATGTGTACAGGCTGCACAGACTTTAATCGGGCGGTTGATAATACTAGCGGCTTAGGATTAAGCCGGATTATTAAATCAGGTTTTGATTTAATAATTTATATATGTATTTATATATATATATATATATATATTCTAGTATTATTGTTCACTATTCATTTTCTCTCTTGGTTATTCGTATTTTTGTACGAATACGCGTATATGTATTTCGATACGTATACCGGGTTGCATTCCGTATTTAAATGGAATAGTTTCTAGAAGATAGCCACCTCATTATTTGATTTTCCTTTTTAGAAAATCATTTGGGAAATGAGGTGGAGGGGTGAGTTGGCATGAGCATGGTGAAGCATGTAGAGAGGTATGCGTATTGTTTATTTTATTAAAAATTGAGATGAGATATTTGTGTGATTGAGAGAGAGGGGGCGGCTACATTCTTGACATGCTTTGCATACTTTTTTTCTTGACTTGCTTGCATTCTCTTCTCACTTGGAGACTCGGCCATTTTCTTTAGTTGCTCATGCCACTTGGTTTCCTCACCTCCTCTTCATCTTCTAGAGTTGCTCATGGAGCATTTGTGATGAGAGAAAAATTATAGTGACACATTCCTACACCTCCACTCTCCATTTCTAGAAGCCTTAAAGCGTCGGTTGCCTCGCTTGGCGAGACTGAAGCTTGCACCGTTTTCCTCAGGTGGATCATCGTAGATGCAGGAAGACCGGCAACCAAACTCGATCAGCAACCTCTCAGAGCTTTTGATGTAGGTTGAAGACCGAAGGACACGGATCATCTCGGTATAACCATTCCTAACTCTTTATATTGCTTGCTAGTATATGGTTTAGGGTAGATCTGGGCATCGGGTCATGGTAGCGCCAGTTTAGAAAATTTTTGTTCCGCATCTGACCTCTGTTTGATGGAAAGGGCGCTGCCGTAACCCAACAGTTCAACACTCTTCCCGATCTCAACGTGGTTATGGAACTCACATTATAACTTTTTGAGTGGTCAGGATTTGGTATAGGTTGAGATGGAAGTTTCCCTTTCTCTCTTGCACTCATCGCGGCATTTAACTGTGAAAGTTGTACTTCTATCAATTTTATACTTTCACCATGAGAGGCGGTGTTCTGTGTTAACATTTGGATAGAAGACTTTAAATCATCCGTCGTTTGCATAGAATGTTTAATAAACATATCCAGGCTTCGTTCGAGTGCGAAGAGTTTTTCGGTACCAGCCGTTTGGAAATAATCATTAATCGGTGCAGAATTGTTGGCTGGATTTTGAAAAGTTTGCGATTGAAAGGGGTGCTGACTCTGTGGTGGTTGTTGCTGTGGAGGAAGTCTTTGGTAGTTGCTTGGGAACTGGTTTTGATTTTGAGTTTGGTTTTGGTTCCAAGCAAAATAAGGATGATTCCTCTATCCCTGATTTTATATGGAAGAATAAGGTGTTGGCTATAATGCCCTCAAGTCAATTATTAGATCGCAGGCACATGATTGCAATGATTAAGGGATGACCTATACCGGTAGGATAGTCTTACTCGAGTTGATAGTATGCTATCTTATTTGTCTTTATCATTGTGTACATGCTTCAGGTGACATTACAGATCAATATTACATGTTGATAGAGCCCATAGGATTCTTGCTTGACTACTAGCAGTATGATGGCGATCATATACGTGAGAGTTGGGTGGTCTGTAAGCACATCCTTAAAGTGTCCCTAGTCATGGGAGTTTCGAGACTGGGCATCGATACTCCAAGAGTAGACTAGTGTATACGGATCGAGACCCCGACGAGGGGCGGTGGCCGATCTCACAAGCCATTGGTGTCAGTTGGTTCACCTAAGATGTATACAGGTGCTCATTGGGTTATGAGTACACCAGGCGGACTCGCTGGGAACATGCTAGTTGGTATTATACCTATTGTCAGATAGCAATTCCCTGGTGACATGTTTACAGGTTAGTCTATCAACCTGAGATCATCATTTGTCTCGTGTGAGTTCCCACTGTGCTTTGATTACTACCTTACCACGGTTCAAAGGAGTCGTGCAAACAGGTTTTATTTGGGTACAGTCCCGATCCATATGGAGGCAGTAAGCGGATCATCAGGGGATTCGTCTCTCCTGGTATTGGGGGTTGATGTAGTGGTGTGCACGAATGGCCATCACCAGAAATTTTTGGCCAAGGTAATCGAGAATTATTGATCTAGGATCGGTAGTTTCTCAGGTGGTGATGGGATTTATACCGACACTAAATATCGCGTTATTAGTGTTCTGACTTAATCCACCCCCTTAGACCCGATATGCGATACTCATAGACGAATGGACCGAACTGTATGGATATTGTCACTGTCAGGCTCAGTTGGGTTTCAGGATGAGTTTGCTCGTCGGCCTCCCTTTCGCTCAATACCTGGGTAGCCGTTACGTACAGCTAGTGCTATTGACATGCCTGTGGTTAAACCCACTGCCAGCGTATTGACGAGTCTTTCGAGTCCCATACAAAGGGTTTCCCTGGTTTGGGCGAAACGTTGAAGAGGCTGTATGGTTTTATGGCAGGGTTCGATCATATTCGTGCACTTGTGCACGGATCATGATCGGACGGATAATACTAGTGGGCTTTGGTTTAAGCCGGATCCTAGTGTTATATTGTTGGATTATTTTTATCTCGTTGTATTCGTATTCAGTCGGAATACAGATGCAGGTATATATATACGGATGAGGGGTATTCTTGTAATTCGTTACGAGTTTACTTTAGGGTTGCCATTTCTTTTTCTTGAATTTAAACATTTAGTTTAATGTTTATTTGTGATGGAGAGTGTGAATGAAAGTCTTGGCTTATGGTATTGAATATGGCATGTGCAATTTGTGACTCGTGGTGTTGGGTCTTGTATGCATTCATTGTGACATGGGGTGTTTTGTTTCGGTGAGATATTTTATGGTGAGCATGTGGGTGTAGAGATCTTTGTGTGTGTGTGGCTTTCTTGAGTTGCTCATTTTTCTCACAACAATATATCTCAACACATACATGTAAACAATAGAGAGTTTTTTTCTTTATTGCTTAGCCCATTTTCCTCACATGCCAATTTTTTATGCTTCACACTTTTCTTCACATGGAAACTCTTTCACCTCCACCCTAACATGTCTCATGTGTTGATCAACCTAGGGTGTCCTGAGACAAAGTATTCACACGCACTCACTACTTCATCTTGGGTATCTAGGCTAGCAAACTGGATGCCCGAGTTGCTTCAGTTTTGAAGCGGGAGCCCGTATTACTAATCCTCGGCGTGGATCGTCTTCGATGAGGGAGACCGGAGAACGAACTTATTCGAGGCAGCATCGACGAGCTAAGGACAGAGATTGAAGACCGAAGGACACGGATCGACCGGTATATTCTCTTAAACTCCATTATATAGAACTAGTATAGGGTTAATGGTACGATCCGTCGATTAGGGTTCCGTTAGCGCCAGTTTTCTAAAGTTTTTATTCCGCGTTTGGCTACGAATTGATGGCCGGGGTACTGGCGTAGCCTTACATGGAATCAGAGCCAACCCATTAACCGTATACTAGTTTTTTTAGACGATGTTAAAGTATCGGAACCGAAACAACTCCAAATCAATACCAATGATATTCTAGTTTCTGTCAATTTTTTCATGGTCTTCTAAAATTATTTTAGTAACTACAGAAGACTACTAACATGACCACATGACTACACCCCAAATATGAACCAATTCCACCTAAAAAAAAAACCCGAGCACATAGCCTCAAATTCCGAGCTGGGCGGCCTGGGGAAGGAATTTGGATTTCGTATTTGGGTTGTGGTTTAGACTCTGGAATATTGGTTCATTGGTATTGCTAGTTTATCAAAGTTTTGATATGGATTTGTCTAGTTGTTTGGGGCTATTCGGGGTTATTTCGAAGTTGATATTTCTAACACTGTTTAATGTTTATCGTACATACATTTCTATCTGCAACCGTGAATGTCATTAGAGCGGTACAACTTGTCTAATTGCTATAGTTCTTTTAGACGGGTTTGTGAACGTGACATTCACGTTGATGTTCTGTGTTGTGCTGTGTTGTTGCAGAATCGTCGTGGTTTATAGCTTAGATGCAATGTTAGTACAGTTTAGTTTTATTTATACATTTTATATCGCAGGGCCAGCGTCCGACATGTGGACTGTCATCACTGCCTGCTTGTATATTATTTGTTTGGGGCATGACCGGGTTGAGGTCGATGTCACTGTTGTACATATTTATTTCTGTACTAGGATTACCCCACGATGGAGTGCACGGATAGCTGGGTTCTGGAGGGAAACGGGTCCGTATCTTATAGCGTTGCGAAGGAGGGGGCTGATTTAGAGAGATTTTATAGATCAAAAATATTATGCTACCGCAATCAAGAACGGCGTCGCTTTGCAGCTAGCCGGTGAATACGGGTCGGTCCACATGGATGGTGTTAATTTCCTCGATGTTCTTACGAGCTAATTCCAATGGGTGTTGGATCTTTTAATTAAATCTAAAAACTAAGTTGAGTAATACTAAGATTAGGAAACTTGCTAGGATTATGTTTAGGTAAAGTTTGGTAAATAAAGATCTACACCTCTTTCAATGCCATAAATTAAACCTTTTTAGGAGTTATGGCAATTCTTAACAAAGGGTATTAGGATGATTGGGAAGAGACGATGTTTCTTCCTCTAGATCCTTGTCCATCCTTTCTTAACAATTACCCTAACCTTCATGGAAGACATGCATATCCGGTCTTTTATACTACGGTATCACCGTTACCTCATGGGTAGGGTGCTGTAGGGAGCGGATTATGCATGCATGCATGAAGTCCTAATTATTACAAATGATTAGGCACGAAAGAGATGAAAGATCTTCATCTCTCAAACTCTTCCCTATTCCTAATCTTAACAAGCAAGGAAACTACTCGCTCATTAAGGAATCTATTAAAAACATTATTTTTATTTTGTTTTAGATCTGAGAGATTAATTACCTACTGCAGATTAATAATAATTCTAAACTAGATTAAACTAAAGCAAGGAATAATTTATCTAGGGCAAAAAAAATTTAATCTATGAACTGGGGCAGAAATTAAAATTACTTACAAAAATGATGCTCTCCAAAGTTCAAAGAAATTCTGAATTTTATTGATGAAAAGAGGCATGACCTAATACAAGATTTAGAGTTCCTATTTATAGAGGATAGGAAATCCTAGGGTTACAATGACTCGCACATCTGCTATTACAAAAATACCCCTAGGAAGACTTTTCAGCGCCGCCTCTGCATTATGGTATAATTTCTCGAACTCCGTGCTCTAGACGGCCGCGTAACCAAAGCCGCAGCAAGGGTTTAGCCGCGGTTCCGCGGCCAACCAGTGGGCTTGGGCTCTGCAATTTTCTGGGCTTCTTGCTGGTGTCTTTTTCTTCCTGTTTATTCAGTACTTTTCTCCAATTGGCTTCTAGGTTCTTCCAAATCTCCCAGTGAATTGTAGTGGACTTGTACCCGTTTGCTTTATAATCTTGGACCTTGCGTTTCCTTGTATTGATCTTTTGTGTAAGATTGATTAAGATCCTTCTATTTGTTGGTCAAAGTCCCTCTTTTGTATCGTCTTTTGTCTTTTTCACCGTCTTTGCTCCAAGAACCTGTAACATGTACTATGTAGCGGACATGGATCAAAAGCACCTGTTTATTTGTAAAATGCATAAGAATGGGGAATATAATAATGCAATATTATGATGTGAACAAATACCCCCAAACTTATCTTTTGCTCATCCTCGAGCAAACTTAGTTTTATTCTCGACAAAAACCTAACCGCACTTTCGCAGGGAAACGCGATTGCACTGAGCTCGTGCAACAAGCCGTTAAACCTCTAGGTGTCCCTAGTAGGAGGAGTGTTGTCTCCTGAGGGTTTTCAGCGGATACTACCCACAAAATCCTATCAATTTGGCTTTTCGACTTTTGTTCTCCAATTAGGTTTTCGAACAAGGAATTGTATTATCGTCGACTTGTAAATTATCCACCCATATTCTTCACACTTTCTCATCATTTAACTTAAGATTATATACGTTCTACAGACCTACTTAGCTTTCGGCATCTCTTAAGTTTTCCTTCTAGGATTCCATCTCAACTTAGGAATTTTTATCAACTCTACTAAAGATACAAGTTCTATTCTTCACTCCTTTCTCTCATCTAAACTCCAATCACATACCCCTACGTGTGTGTATATATCACGCATACACTTGGAAATTCAAATCAAGCAATCATACTCTTGTCCGTTGTCCAAAGCACTTATTAATTGGTGAATTTTTAATTGAATTTTGCTTACACATCCTTCATGCGACCGTTAATATTTCTTGAGGTACCAACGACTGATTACAAAATGCGTTTGCACTATAAAGCGTAATTCCTAGTCTTGCAACACCCAAGGCTTTAGCAGTGACTCCCAAACCAGTTGGTCTAAGGCACTAGGTGACGAAGCACCCTGGCTAAATATTTTTCTATTTTTGCAGCCTTAAGTAATCACAAAAACCAGTGTTCATTTTTTTTTCTTTTATTCACACTTGTACTCTTTTTCTTTTATTTTCTTCGTACTAAGGACTTCAGACAAGAGCATTTCAAGGTCTCTTCTAATATTCCAAGTTTCAAGGTACGTGATTGTGCAAATTGTAGGGTATACATTTTCAGAATCTAGACTTAACCTAGGAATTATTTTTCGAACTTATACTCTAATAAAAATATCAATACTTTTCCTTTGCTTTGACTTAGCCCAAGAAGTGAACTCGAAATTTGCCTATTTCTAAATAAACTACAAAGACATATACTTTCTACCGTTAAATTTTAAGAAAAGTTATTTTTAGGGTTTTTAATTACTAAGTCTAAGATCTAGTTGTTCCTAGCTAGTTAACCTTTTAGTCAAACTCAAGTCAAATATGACCAAAATTGAATACATTAATTTTTATAATTTTTTTTTTGAAATTTTTAATTTTTTATGGGTTTTTCTTTTTCTATTTTTTTTTCCAAATTTTTCAATTTTTATGATTTTTATATAAGGATGCAATGCAGAAATATACATATGAATACGAAGGAAGAAGACTTACCGAGCATACCCCCAAACTTAAACTGGACAGTGTCCTCACTATCATGCTGCACCAAGTGGGTCGATAATGTCGGCAATTTCCTGTTTATTAACATATTTACAAATGATATACACCCCTAAACTTATTTGAAAAAAGTTTTGGAAAAATTGATTGGAAATTCGGGGGTGAAGTGGAGGAGATTTAATCGGTGTAGATCGGCTCCTGCAAAAACAGGAGCTCTTCCGAATGGTCCGCTATGAAGAACGGTTTCAATCAATGTCCATTTACTTTGAATAAAGTTCCGTCTTCCGGATTTTCAAGATCGACCGCACCGTGCGGATAAACGGTGCGAACTACGAAAGGTCCCTTCCACCTAGAACAGAGCTTGCCGGGGTGATAATGCAACCGAGTGTCATAGAGTAAAATCTGTTGACCAGGTTTAAATGTTTTTCGCAAAAGGTGTTTATCATGGAACACCTTAGTTCGGTTTTTAACAATTACAGCATTATCATAAGCCTCATCCCACAGCTCTTCTAGTTCATTTAATTGCAGCTTTCGATTGCTACCCGCATCTCCTAATGATACAACTCTTTGATTGCCCAAAATGCTTTATACTCTATCTCTACTGGGAGGTGGCAAGCCTTCCCATAAATAAGCCGGTATGGAGACATACCAAGATTAGTCTTGTATGCAGTACGGAAAGCCCATAGTGCATCGATCAGTTTGAGTGACCAATCTTTACGGTTTTTAGAAACCGTTTTCTCCAAGATTTGCTTAATTTGCCGATTCGAAACCTCGGCTTGCCCACATGTTTGGGGATGGTATGGCGTTGACAGCTTGTGGGTAATAAAATATTTGCGCATTAAGGACTCAAAAGTCCTATTGCAAAAGTGAGAACCATTATCACATATAATCGCTCGAGGGTGCCCAAATCGAGAAAACATGTGTTCTTTAAGAAATCGAACGACAACCTTGTTATCATTCATTCGGCTAGGCACAGCCTCGACCCACTTTGACACGTAGTCAACAGCCAAAAGAATATACACATTCCCAAAAGAATTGGGAAATGGTCCCACGAAATTAATTCCCTAAACATCAAAAACAACCACAACCAAAATTGGTTGGAGCGGCATTTTGTTTCTCAGCGATATCCGGCCCAAGTGTTGGCACCGGGAGCATGTCTTGCAATATTCATATGCATCCTTAAAAAGTCGTGGCCAATAGAAACCACACTGCAAGATTTTCTCGGCCGTCTTCTTTGGGCCAAAGTGCCCGCCACATGCTTGATCGTGGCAAAAAGACAGCACACTCTTAACCTCATTTTCAGGCACACACCGACGAATGATTTGGTCGGAACAGTATTTAAAACGATAAGGTTCATCCTAGTAAAAATGCTTTACTTGGGTCAAGAATCGTAGTTTATCCTATTTCGACCAATCTTTAGGTATCAAGCCGGTGGCTAAGTAGTTTACGATATCAGCGAACCATGGTTCGCAAGAAACGGTTAAGAGTTGCTCATCGGGAAAAACATCGTTGATTGGAAGTTCAAGTGTAGGTGAAGAAGGAAGTCGTGAAAGGTGATCGACCACTACGTTTTCACATCCTCTTTTGTCCCTTATAACAAGGTCAAACTCTTGAAGCAAGAGGATCCAACGTATTAGCCTCGATTTAGCATCCTTCTTCGCAAAAAGGTGGCGAAGAGCTGAATGGTCCGTATACACAATAACTGGAGAGCCGATTAAATAAGACCGGAATTTTTCAAGTGCAAACACAACTGCTAAAAACTCCTTTTCTTTTGTTGTGTAGTTTAGTTGGGCCTCATTTAATGTACGGCTAGCGTAATAAATCACGTGCGGCATCTTATTAATGTGCTGTCTAAGAATAGCACCAATGGAAAATCTGATGCGTCGCACATAATTTCGAAGGGATGCGTCCAGTCTGGAGATGAAAGAATGGGCGCAGAAATGAGAGAGTGTTTCAATGACTCGAACGCTTCCATGCAAGTTGAGTCAAAATCAAATGTTGTGTCCTTGGCCAATAAGAGAGTCAAAGGTCTAGCAATCTTGCTAAAATCCTTGATGAACCGTCTATAAAAACCGGCGTGGCCAAGGAAAGCTCGGATGTCTTTGACGCATTTAGGAGGAGGAAGATTAGAAATGACCTTAATTTTGGCTTTATCAACCTCTATGCCGTTTTGCGAGATGACATGTCCCAAGACAATGCCTTCTCGTACCATAAAGTGGCACTTCTCCCAATTTAAAGTTAAGTTCTTATCCCTACAGCGGGTAAGAACTGCGTCAAGGTGTAGCAAACACTCGTCGAAGGAGTCACCAAAAATGGATAAATCAACCATAAAGATCTCCAAAAACTTTTCAACCATGTCTGAAAAGATCCCCATCATACACCGCTGAAAGGTAGCAGGTGCATTGCATAACCCAAAGGGCATGCGACGATAAGCAAAAGTGCCAAAAGGACAAGTAAATGTGGTCTTGTCTTGATCCTCTTTGGCGATGGGGACTTGGTTATAGACGGAATAGCCATCTAAAAAGCAGTAGAATTCGTGTCCAGCCAATCGTTCTAGCATTTGGTCAATGAAAGGTAAAGGAAAGTGGTCTTTCCTTGTCGCGGCATTAAGTTTCCTATAGTTGATGCAAACTCGCCACCCAGTTTGGGTGCGAGTGAGTATTAACACATTTGCCTCATTGGTAATGACCGTGATGCCTGATTTCTTTGGCACAACATGAATGGGGCTAACCTATTGGCTATCCGAGATAGGGTAAATGATACCACTATCGAGACATTTAACAATCTCCTTCTTGACAGCCTCTTTCATTATGGGGTTGAGGCGTCTTTGTGGATCCTTTACTGGCTTAGCATTATCCATCAAGTGTATATGATGTTCAACTATGAGGGGACTAATCCCCTTGATGTCCGCCATAGACCAGCCAAAAGCTTGCCGATTATTTTGTAAGACCATTAAAAGGGCCTTCTCTTGCTCGAGAGCTAGAGAGGCCGATATGATGACGGGTAGGGTCTCATTCTCACCTAGATAAGCATATTTAAGGTGCGACGGCAAAAACATTAGTTCGAGTTTAGGAGGTGAAACAATTGATGGTAGCAATGGTGTAACTGTTTCAAACTCGAAGGATTTCATCAAAGGTTCAAATTGAGTGTACGCAACCGAGTCGGATGGTTCAACTAACTCATCCGAAAAAGCAAAAGACTCAAACTCGGGTGGGGAGTCTTCAAAATCTTCTACAAAGGTGAAACACTCGTAATCGTTGTCCGTCGTGAAAGCTGTGTCGGATTCTAGGAGAAACTCTCTAGTCGCGTCAACACTGCTGTGGTCGAACATAAAATTTTCGAACTTGCAGTCCTCCTTCTCAATCTCATTGATCGAGCAAACATCAAGTACGCTAGTATTAGGCTCGGAAGGCTGATTTCCTAACTTAAAAATGTTGAGTTCAATTGTCATATTGCCAAAAGATAGATTCATAAAACCATTACGACAATTGATCATCGCATTAGAAGTCCCAAGGAATGGTCGACCAAGTTTCACCGGAATTTGACTTTGGGAGTTAGCGACAGGTTATGTATCCATAACAATAAAGTCAACGGGGAAAATGAAATCCCCTACTCTAATTAACACATCCTCCAACTCTCCCCTAGGATGGGTGATGGATCAGTCGGCCATTTGGAGAGTACAATGAGTGGGCTTAAGCTTTCCAACGCCTAATTGCTTGTACACAGAATAAGGTAGCAAATTGACACTAGCACCAAGATCTAATAGTGCTCTATTGATGTTCTTGTCCCCAATTGTTATCGAAATAGTAGGACAATCGGGGCCCTTATGCTTTTAGGGTAAAGATTGGACAAGAGCATCGCTAACAGCACTAGCCATAAAAACTTTCTTTGGTACTTGTGACTTTCTCTTTTTGGTGCATAAGTCCTTTATGATTTTTGCATATGAAGGAACTTGTTGGATTGCATCCAAAAGACGGATATTTATGCTAACCTGTTTGAACAACTCGACAATCTTCTCCATTTTTGGAGTTGGTTTATTGGATCTCAACCGGTTTGGAAAAGGAACATTTTGAAAGGTTGTTGAGTCCAATTTTTTCGGATCAGATTGTGGAGTTGGAACGGATCCCCGTGTAGATGTGTTCGTGTTGTGAGAAGTGGGTCCGTTCGAGCTAGAAGAAGTAGAGCCGTGTGAAAGGATGAAGAATAGGCCCTAATGAAGAAGAAGAAGAAGGACCACCGACAGGGCTGTCATTGTTAATACCCACATTATTTTGCAACACTTTTCCGGATCTCAACGTGGTCACAGCATTTACGTTATGATTTTGCCGTTGATATGCAGCATGTGCGTGACCGGGATTTCGCAGTGGTTGAGATGGGAGCTTTCCTTTTTCTCGCTCGCTCAACGCAGCATTGAGTTGTGGAATTTGTGCCTCAATAGATTTGATGATTTGATCGTGTGAGGCACTGTTTTGCACCAAAGATTGAATAGATGTCTCTAACCTTGCTGCAGATTGTGTAGATTGCTTTAGGAACGCATCTAGACTTCTTTCGAGCGAGTTAACCATGTCATTATTAGGCGGAACAAAATTGTTTGGCGGGTAAGAGTTGTTGGGCACAAAATTGTTCACTTGATTACGGTAAGGTTGCTGTTGGAAATGTTGCTGAAATTGAGTTTGTGGAGGTGCTTGCTGTTGTGGAAGAGGAGGCCTTTGAAAATTGTTGTTTCCTTGGAATTGTTGATTTTGGTTCCAAGAGAAATTTGGGTGACTCCTCCAACCCGGATTGTATGTCGAAGAGTATGTATCATTTCTTTGTCGTTGCTGAAAGGCAGCATTGACTTGATCATTCCTTGAGTAGATGGGTTGTAAGGACACTCTTCGGTGAGATGTGATGGATCCGAACAACAAGCACAAACAGTTCGTGGAGGCACGATAGGAGCAGGAGAAGGCGATGAGATTTTGGTCTCAATCGCTTCTAGCTTTTTCATAAGAGCGGCCATCTCGGCCTTCATAGCAATCGACATATCTAAGTAATGTATGCCTGCCCTAGATTGACCAATAGAAGAAGATGATGTGGTCTTGGTGCTCTCCCACTGAATTGTTTGTTCACTAAGATCCTCGAGAAACTGCCATGCTTCCTAACTAGATTTGGTTAGAAAGTGACCTTGACAAATGGTTTCTAGCAACTGCTACGTTGCCGGGTTCAATCCCTCGTATAATGTTTGGCAAAGTTGCCAATTTTCGATCCCATGGTGAGGGCATTGAACAAGTAGGTCTTTGAATCTTTCAAAACACTTCCAGAATGGTTCGGAAGGAAGCTAGGAAAATTGTATAATCTCATTTCTAATTCTCGCAGTCTTGTGGTGAGGATAAAACTTTTTAAGAAAAGCTTTCACAAACTCTTCCCAATTCTTTATTGAATGTGATGCGGTGCTATATAGCCACTTTTCGGCTAGGTCACATAAGGTGAAATGAATGACCCTTAGCCTTATAGTGCCATCATTTAATTGGGTCGTTTTCATCATAGCGCAAACGTTTTGGAATTTATTGATAAAAATATATGCATCTTCGGATTCCAAACCGTGAAACTTAGGCAGCATATTGATGAAGTGGGGTTTGATCTCAAAATTGTCCCCATTTGCCGGTGGTTGGGAAAGATAGGTAGGTAAGGTGGTGTGGATGGGGTAGAAAATATCCTGGAGCGCGACTCGTTGGGGCGCTTCAACAGGCGGGTGATTCGGGTTATTCGCACCTAACGGAGGTGGAATCATTCCCGTCGGTAAGGTGTTGTTAGGATTGTATCCCGACATACCTTCGGAAGAAGAATTTGAAGGTGAAAGTGAAGAAGTGGAAAGGATTTCGACTTCGGAGTCGAAAGGTTCGTCGGTCGGTACCAACGTAACACGGACTAATCGGATGCTAGTGTTCCTAGTCTAACCGGACATACACTAAAGGGGTAGTGTAGTCAAAAAGGTGAAAGATAGAATGTGGAGGTAAGAAAACGTCAATGAGAAGGAAGTGGTGTAAGTGGAGTGCAAAGATATCTTTAGCGGCAAGTTGCAAGTTTTTGAAAATATTTTCCTTTTTCTTTTTCTGTGGAGCTTTTGCAAAAAGATTTTTTATTATTATTTTTTTGAAAAGAGACTCTTGACACAAATGCAATCAACCACAAATGCACAATCAGGCCTAGATCTAGGGTCACCTAGGTTAGTTAGACAGCTCCTGACTGTTCCAAAGGGCTAGAAATAGGACCTCAAACCGCCTCTTCACTGCCAATTGCGGCCAGGTAAGTGCCAGGTAAGTGGGAGGCTCCCCACTACAAGTAACGGTCCTAATTAAGTAACCACTTGCCTTAGACACACTTGCCTAGACACCGCAAAGTCAGGTTAGGATTAACGGCCGATACCTATAACTAGTCCTCTGTCCTATTGAGCGCGACGTCCTTAGGGCTGAGTCTAGTATTTTTTAATTAAATTTGGTCAATGCAAATGCCTTATGTGATTTCTGGGGTCCTGGGAAGGGTGATGAAATCCCCACCCAATCTTAATTGGTCAAAAGCCCCTTAAAGTCCGATTAAAATATGCAAAGCAGTAAATCACTTGCAATCAATTATTTTTTAGCGCGGCGCAAAGAATCCTGCAGAAAATTAATTATTGGAAGGGGGAAGATTTTTTTAAGCGCAAAGAATCCTGCAGAAGATTTGGCAAAAGATATATTGTAGGTTGCAGAGGAGGAGAGAGAAAGGCAAACAGTGCAAATTTTATGCGATGAACGGCTAGGGGTACCGCGGATCCGCCACAAACACCAGGCTCTGGCCGCGGTTTAGCGGTTTGATAATCAGTTCAATCCCTGAGAAAATGTGTACTGCTCTGTTGTTGAAATTCACCTCTGTTCTGATGTACCTTTTTCTGTTTCGCACTCGGGATTTTTCCAGATCCGTCGATCCTGCAAAGATTCACACACGAAACCCTTCAAACAATAAAAGATGATAGAATTTTTATATTTTATATTTTTTTCAATTTTTATGGTATTTATATTTTATAATAACCCGAAATTACAAAAAAGAAATTTTACGCCATTCCCGGCAACGACGCCAATTGATTTAGAGAGATTTTATAGATCAAAAATATTATATTACCGCAATCAAGAACGGCGTCGCTTTGCAGCTAGCCGGTGAATATGGGTCGGTCCACAGGGATGGTGTTAATTTCCTAGATGTTCTTACGAGCTAATTCCAAAGGGTGTTGGATCTTTTAATTAAATCTAAAAACTAAGTTGAGTTATACTAGGATTAGGAAACTTGCTAAGATTAGCTTTAGGTAAAGTTTGGTAAATAAAAATCTACATCTCTTTCAATGCCCTAAATTAAATCTTTTTAGGAGTTATGGCAATTCTTCACAAAGGGGATTAGGTTGATTGGGAAGAGACGACGTTTCTTCCTCTAGATCCTTGTCCGTCCGTTCTTAACAATTACCCTAACCTTCATGGAAGACATGCATATCCGGTCTTTTATACTACGGTATCACCGTTACCTCGTGGGTAGGGTGCCGTAGGGAGCGGATTATGCATGCAAGCATGAAGTCCTAATTATTACAAATGATTGGGTACGAAAGAGATGAGGGATCTTCATCTCTCAAACTCTTTCCTATTCCTAACCCTAACAAGCGAGGAAACTACTCGCTCATTAAAAGATCTATTAAAAACATTATTTTATTTTGTTTTAGATCTAAGAGATTAATTACCTACTGCAGATTAATAATAATTCTGAACTAGATTAAATTAAAGCAAGGAATAATTTATCTAGGGAAAAAAAATTTAATCTAAGAACTAGGGCAGAAATTAAAATTACTTACAAAAATGATGCTCTCCAAACTTCAAAGAAATTTTGAATTTTTATTGATGAAAAGAGGCATGACCTAATAAAAGATTTAGAGTTCCTATTTATAGAGGATAGGAAACCCTAGGGTTACAATGACTCGCACATCTGCTATTACAAAAATACCCCTAGGAAGACTTTTCAGCGCTGCCTCTGCATTATGGTATAATTTCTCGAACTCCGTGCTCTAGATGGCTGCGGAACCGCGGCCGCAGCAAGGGTTTGGCCGCGGTTCCGCGGCCAACCAGTGGGCTTGGGCTCTGCAATTTTCTGGGCTTCTTGCTGGTGTCTTTTTATTCCTATTTATTCAGTACTTTTCTCCATTTAGCTTCTAGGTTCCTTCCAGATCTGCCAGCGAATCGTAGTGGACTTGTACCCGTTTGCTTTGTGATGTTGGACCTTGCGTTTCCTTGTATTGATCTTTTGTGTATGCTTGATTAAGATCCTTCTATTTGTTGGTCAAAGTCCCTCTTTTGTATCGTCTTTTGTCTTTTTCACTGTTTTTGCTCCAAGAACCTGTAACCTGTACTTTGTTGCAGACATGGGTCAAAAGCACCTGTTTATTTGTAAAATGCACAAGAATGGGGAATATAATAATGCAATATTATGATATGAACAAGGGCCTCACTCTAGAATTGACGGGCTATTTGCCGCAGTCGTAGAGGGTACAGGTTGACCCAAGGTGGGGTGCTCAAGTTACCGGATTCCGTGAAGTGCCAGGTGGCCCATTCACTTTGATGAAGGGGGTTTCCTCGCTTCTGGTTTTGACGGGTAACTTGCCGCACTCGTAGGGGTCTAGGTTTTCATTGCACAGGCTATCCACACGACCAGGGGAACGTCGAGTTTCACTTGTGGCTCAAACGAAACCTGAGGCTCCCTGATTATCTGTATTGTTTTGTGATGCTTATTGCTTATCTGTGATGTTGCATTTATCATGCCTGGAGAGATTATTATATATTGTTATATATATACTAGTAGATGATGTAAATGTTTTACACCCGCGTTAGTCCAGTCCCCGCTCTGTCGTTAGTTAAGTAACCTAACGGGTGATGACGGGACCCAGTGGCGAATGCGGATGGCATATACGTACATCATATTTTCGTTCTTTTCTGATGTGATTAATTGATGGGACTGCGTTGATTCGGATCAATGCAATGAAAATAGACCTATTCGATGTTTTGGAACAAATTTTCAAATGTTGTAATTGCAAGGACGCTTTCTTTTGTTTTGCACAGCAGTATTCGCTTATGAATATCAAGCACCTCATTCGACGAGGCAAGAGCCGAGATCCCTTCACCGGGAGTGACCTCATGGGCAGAAGTTTGCATCAGGGCAATAACTTCACTATAGTCGACTACTTTTTGCTTTGCATCGCGGTATTCAGTGAGAATATCCTGCACCTCATTCCACGAGGAAAGAGCCGAGATCCCTTCGCCGGGAGAGACCACTTTAGCAAAGGTTTTTCCCACTATATATTTGTAAGAACCTATCCGGTTCTTTCAACGATATCAAGTTCATTATGTTAATGGTTTTTCGCCAAAAACCATTCGTAGCCCTCCGTCATTTCAGACGGGTAGCACTTAGTATTCATGCTATGTTTGTTGGCCTTAGTCAAGGCATAGTGTATGGTAGCTATTTGTTATTTTTCTGTTGCATTGATAGATGCGTTGGTTTGGGACAGTCGTACAGCCTTGTTGGCCTTAGTCAAGGGTGTGTACGGGTGGGTTCAAATTAACCTGGACAATGACGGGTAGAACTTGACATGTGACTTATGATTTGTTGGCCTTAGTCAAGGTCATAAGAGCATAGGGTAAAAATCATATCGAGAGTTTCAAACATATAAGAAACTTGCCAGGCATGCGCATAAATTCTCGAGTGTGATAACGTGAGTGGATTCCATCAGGTTATCATGCAACGATTGTTGGATCCCGATACCCACTGATGAGTTGGTTTAGTCCTCAGGTGATTTTAGATGATCCCGACTAATTCTTCTTTCAGGTTTGGAAGAGAATTTGAGGATACAGTGTGAGATATCCTGATTAGATAAAGTAATTAACCATTCTGATCTAGGTTAGAGTGCATGCAGAGTGTTTCTTTTCTCTCACTCTTTAGCAGCGACCATGTCCCGACCCTAGACTATAACTCAGTAACCAAGTTGACCGAACTTTCTTAAAACACTGGCTTTTGGATTGTCAGAGTTGTATACTTTATTGCCACTCCTACTTTTACCCTTTGCATTTCTTCGGAACATTCCGTATCACTACGAAGATCCACATTTATCGGATATGACCCTCGTATAATTACATACGAACTCGAAGAAAATTGTTTCAGATTCGAGGGTGGTTTCCGTTTCTGGAGATATTGAATAGGACTATTCAGTTGTATTTTCCTTTTACCTTCTCTCAGGTTACGATGGCTCCTAGAATTAGGAGAGGGTACACCTATTGCGTTTATTGGATAGTCTTCTTCCAAACCATAGGCAGGTGCCGAAAGGTGGGGAAAGAAGAAAATCAATTAGCCTAAGTGTGGTGTACAGAAGGTAATAAGTAAAGACAAATAAAGGGATTAGAAAGAGGGCAAAGTAAAATGCGACTGCTATCATTCACGACCAAACCGCGTATATCATCGCCACTCCTATTTAACCTTTGCGTTTCTCTGGTTCAGGCGAAATTGAATAGGATTATTCAGGTTATCTTTTATCATTAATTTCTCTCAAGTTGCGAGTACTCCCAGGATTAGGAAAGCACACCTATTACGCTTATTGGATAGTCTTCTTCCAAACCATAGGCTGGTGCCGAAGGTTGGGAAGGTAGAAAAACATTTAGCCAAAGGATGGTGTACAGAAAGTAATGAGTAAAAACAAATAAAGCGATTTGGAGAGATGGAATGAAAATATACGGTTACAGTCTTGAATCTGGATAATGAAGAGGCATTACTAGGAATACCCGGATACCCTTTCGAAAAATTTTCATGTTTCAGTTTCTCTATGCGTTGTTTATAGAAAACCGATTTCCCAATTAGATCCTTACTCCAGGGTATGTATTTACCAGGTTTGATTCTCATATCTGTATGGTTTTACAGATGATGAGTAGGAGTAACTTATTAGGAATTAGGTGATTATCCTCATAATATCGGAATTCGTTCTAATTGGTGATAGTTGAGGAAATCACCGGGGTTTTTGCCTGACGGGAAATTTTTGATTTTGAATATCCGTTGTTATGCACCAATTTCAAATTGATATATCTGTATATTTATTTTATAAAGTGAGATATAACTTTTTGAAATTATTTCCATGACATTTACCTATATATGTTGATGGTTAGGTAAGGAGCATTAAACAGCGGTGTAATTCTTCTTAACCATAATACAGTTTTCAACTTACGACTCATAGGGTTTGAGTTATTCAACTCAAGGGACTTATACAAAATATTGTATGTTGTCCAACGTCCATTAGGACAAAGGGGTAGGTACTCGTACTATATACTATTTACTTATGATTTCTTTAGTTTTTAGACAACTATTTCGTTGAAATACAAGGTCCAAGTTTTGAGAAGTTATAGGTACAAGAATAAATTAGAGAACCATGTATTGCAAGTATCAGAATTCTTCAAGGTGATCGAAGATATAGATACTTGTGTTTGGTATTCAGTTGATACTAATGGTTTTGAGAACTTGCTTGTCTTTCAGGTTACTCATATCTGAATGCACTCCTAAGTTGAGTAATGATGATTGGCCTCTTTCCGTTTAGTTGACATGCACTAGAGACAGCTGCATGATTTGAATCTGTTTTCAATTAAATCGGTGCCTCTGTTTCTATATTGTATATAGAATGGTTCATATCTTAACGATGTTAAGGTATATGGAGTTGTCCGGCATATGCTTAAAACCAGACTCTGGATAACTCAAGGCACGTTTCTGTAATGGAGGTTTGCGGGTTATCCCTGGCTATGAAGAGGGTGAACTTTCTACCATTTGGAAGATCAATAGTGGTATTGTTCTTGACTCACCACAGTTTTAGTAAAATAGACTTTTCAGAAAACAGTAGTGGGAGTATGGTAGAACAGGAAGTGATTCCAGAACCGTAAATAATTACTGAAAATTTAATAGAAGCTAAAGATTCAATCCGGATTGACATTCCATTAGCCACTCCGCAGATATGGTGGGTAACCTCAGGCACCCGAGAGGTACTTCGGTATCCTCAAAGACGGTGGCAGGGATGTTCTTGTTTACTTAGACTTGCCATTACTATTTTTCTAGACTATGAGACCTGGCAGGATGATGAGTATAGCGTTGTTCTAAACTAGCTTTAGAAGTGCATGTGTATATGACTCTGCCAGAGGGTTGTTGTGGCCTGTGGGAGCAGCCGAAGCATAGTGGACAAGTAGCTTATGTCTATTTATAGACTAAAGCAGATATAGCGGAGATAGATCATCTATTTTTGATGTGACGGTCATAGGTTTTGACTTCATCAGAATAGGAGATGGATCTGTTAAGAAGGTAGTGGGGTGTGATGTCCTGGTATTTGGATGACATGCACGTTGTAGGAAGTGAAATTCCTATACTACGATCGGTTACACTGTAGTTGTCACATAGTAGTTTCTCCACATAGGATATGGATATTATATTAGGCATTCAGGTTACTACATCTATGATTTTAGATCTAGATTTGGGTAGTTTCCCAATCTGGGTACTTAGATAGTATTCTACATGTGTTTTAGAATGGACGGCTCCTGTCATGGTGGTGCACCTGCAGATGATGGAGTAACCCTCTCTAAAGGTGTCTTACAGACTAAAGGGGAGAGAGATGTGCATGATTGGCATATCACTTGCTTAGACAATTGAGTCAATCATGATATGTAAAGTACCACACCAGATGCTGTTTTTGCACGAGCTGCAATAAGATGATATATTAATCCAATCCTGGAGAAACGTTCGGAAGCAGTTTATGAACATAAGTGGATGTTCTAGGGATTTGGTAACGGCGGCCTCCTTCGGGAGACGGTTATCATTCCAGGCTTCTGTTGGAGATAGTGCCCTTAGAGTCATTGCAATGATTGAGGGAGGACCTATCCCGGTAGGACAGTCTTACTCAAGATGATAGTATGCTATCTGGTTTATCTTTATCATCGTGTACTGCTTTAGGTGACCTTACGAGTCGCTATTACACGTTGATAGAGCCCCTAGGATTCTTGCTTGACTACCAGCAGTATGAGGGCGATCATATACGTGAGAGCTGGAGTCTATAAGCACATCCTTAAAAGGTCCATAGTCGTGGGAGTTTCGAGACTGGGCATCGATACTCCATTAGTAGACTAGTGTATACAGTCGAGACCCCGACGAGGGGCAGTGGCCGGTCTCACAAGCCATTGGTGTCAGTTGGTTTACCTAAGATGTATACAGGTGCTCATTGGGTTATGAGTACACCGGACAGGACTCGCCGGGAACCTGTTAGTTGGGATTATACAAGACGTCAGATAGCAGTTTCCTGGTGACATGTGTACAGGTTAGTTCATTGACCTTAGATCGTCATTTGTCTCGTGTGAGTTCCCACTGTACTTTGATTACTACCCTACCACGGCTCAAAGGAGTCGTGCAAACAGGTTTTAGTTGGGTACAGTCCCGAGCCACATGGAGGCAGTGAGCGGATCTGGAGGGGTTCGTCTCTCCCGGTATTGGAGGTGAGGTCGCGCTGTGTCTAGGAGAGCCATTACACAAAGCCCTCGGCCGAGGCAGGAGATTTACTGGTAGGTTTTCCAGTAGTATCTTAGGGTGTTCTGGGCTACACTCCGACACGACTTGTACCGCTTTTGGGGGTCTGACTTTTACCAACCCCCTAGGCCCGCCATGCGATGCTCATAGACGAACGGACCGGACTGTACGGATATTGTCACTGACAGGCTCAGTAGGGTGTCAGGATGAGTTCGCTCATCGACGTCCCTTTTTGGTCAATAGCTGGTGGCCCGTCACGTATGGCTAATACCTCTGACGTGCTAGTGGTTAAATCCACAACCATAGTATTGACGAGTCTTTAGAGTCCACCACACAGACAGTTACTCAAGTTTCGGGCGAAACGCTGTAGAGGCCGTATGGAGATATGGCAGGGTTCGATCAGATACGTGCGGTATTGCATGGATCATGATCAGACGGTTTTTACTAGCCGGCTTTGGTTTAAGCCGGATCCTAGTATTAGATAGTATAGATTTTGTCTCTTTGCATTTGTGTTCAGTGGGAATACAAGTGCGGGCATGTATATGCAGTCGCGGGGTTTTCCTGTAATTTATTACAGGATCAGTTTTCTGAAGTTGCCAGTTTGCATTCCGTTCAGGCCGATTTTCCTTTATTCCTTCACGGCCGGACTTTCCGATGGAGGGGGTTATTTGCAAGTTTGCAAATAACTTATTGTGGAGGGATTTCTTGCTTTTGTGGCATTATGAAAGGTTAAGCATCTTTGCTTTTTCATGATGGCTTGCTTTATTGAGATTAGAAAGGATTATGATGGATTTGATGTTGATATGATATTGTTATCATAACCTTTTGCATATGGTCACCCTTTCTCTTTTCCTACACTCACCTTCCTTCTTGTTTTGTGATTTCCTCCACCATATTTCCTAAAAGGGGGGCCGGCCACAATTTCATGAGGGTGAGAGAGAGATTTTCATTTTTGGTGGTGGCACACATTTCTTCATCTCATTCTTCTTGTTTGGAAAAAATGAAAGCACCATTTTTCTTAACCTTATTCCTCCATCACCAATGGCAACATAAACCCCAAAAGAGACAACCTACTACACTGCAACCTACAGTACCCTTGGACGTGTCGGCTAGCCAACTTCACGCCCGAGTTGCCTCGGTCCAGAGGTGCGAGCCCGTAAAAGAATCCGGCTACGTGGTGCCTTTTTCGACAAGGAGGTGACGGACAGAGATTCTGCGGGAGATCGGAGTGGAGACGAAGACCGGAGGACACGGATCGCTTGGTATAGCTCTCTTCCCTTCTCTTGTTAGCTAGCATTAGGTTAATGGTCACGATCCGGGTTTTTATTGTCCGCGGTAGCGCCGGTTAAAGTTAAGAAAAAAATTTTGATTCCGCATTTTGGTCTCGAGTAGACGGCCGGGGCGCTGCCGTGGCGCAACAGCTTCCAAGGTGACCTGGATGACAGAGTGACTGTCAGAGTTATAGTTTTCCCTCTGACGAGGGGCAGTAGTTTGGACAGATGGTCCAAGAGGATACTGAAGGAGGCATGGCGCAGGATACTGATTAAATTCAGTTGACGACACAGTCTAAGAAATTTGCTGGGATTGGAGTTCATTTGTGAACTAGGTCCCATCAGATTTCCAGACATATTCTAAGACAGCTATTGCTCATTTCGGGAGATGGCTTTCTCCGTGAACCTGAGATAAAGAGAGACATAGAAAGAAATATCAGAGCGGATCCACTCACTGAGGCTATTTCTCGAACACAATAGTTTTACAAACGAGTTTTGTGAAACTGATTAGTAGAGAAGTTGGGTGTTCGGTATCACACGGGCTATGATTATGCAACACCGCAATAATTATCCTTAAGTGCAAGTGGGAGATTGTTGGCTATAGTGCCCTCAAGTCAATTATTGGATCGCAGACACATGATTGCAATGATTGAGGGAGGACTATACCGGTAGGACAGTAATACTCGAGATGATAGTATGCTATCTGGTTGTCTTTATCATCGTTGTAGGATGTTTTTCATCACCCCATTAAGATGGGAATACGCGCGCGATTTCCAGGCATACACTACAGATTCCCCCTGCCTAGGGTAGGCGAGGGTTTATTGATTGTGGGGATCCGAATCTCCGGCAGCCGCGGACTAAGCTGCCGTTAATTACCCCTCGCCTTTGGGGCGAGGGAACCTCCGATTAACGGGTTAAACTAGTCATGCGAACTCAATGTGCGGTGTGCGTGTGTTGTGTTTTAAAAGGGGGTTTTGGATATATCAGGAGCCACGCAGAGTTTTTACGGGGGAGGTTTTACGGAGCCACGCAGCGCCCCGTTAGAAAATTTTTTCTAACAGGGACAGTGTCGTGGAGCACGTGTGTGTGCAAATATGTATACATATGTATATGTATATGTATGTACATAAAAAGAGGGGGAAAGTCATCCAAGGGATGCGTGGGGGCAGCACCTTGGGCGCTGTGCGCCTAGGTGCTGTGCGCTCAGGCGCTGGAGCGCAAGCGTGCCACGTGTCGGCACCGGGGCGTCTTGCACTCGAGCATTTGCGCTTGAGCGCAAGCGCGCCACGTATCAGCACGTGGACGCTTTGCGCTTGAGCACAGGGCGCTGTAGTGCAAACGCGCCACGTGTCGGCACGTGGGCGCTTTACGCTCGAGCGCCGAGCGCTGGAGCGCAAGCGCGCCACGTATCGGCACACGGGCGCTCTGCGCTTGAGCCCCGGCAAGAAAAGGAGGCTTTTAGCCTTAAAAAAATCTCGGAAGAGAAATCAGAGAGGAGTTGGACTCCTGAGTGTGTGTGTGTGTGTTTTTTTTTTGGGTTTAGTGAAAGGGGTTCTTCTTCTTCCTCCTCTGTTAGCTGGATCTTGAAGATCAAGAGATGTGAGATCTCAAAATCTCTCCTTTTTGAGATCTGATGACAGATCCAAGTTCCCCTTTGTGGGTTTCGTGGTGAAAAACTATTTTGTTTTTGAAAAGGAAGAGTAAAACTCTTGATTTAATTCAAAAGAAAGAAGAAGGTTTGAGACCTTCAGAAAAGGGAATGAGATACAAACCCTAGGTTTTTTGTGAGAATGAAAAGTGTTATCTTTATTCATCATCATGTTGTCTTATATAGGCTTACATATTTACATATAGCCCCTTGGTCTTTACCAAATGGCGTTTTGCCCATCCCATGGCTCATGTGCCATTTCATTTTTGCACATAAGCCATGGGCTTACAAAATATTGGCTTTATGCCCATTTTGCCTACATTCATGTATAAAAAAATTACATAAATATTATTTATTACATGATTTTGTTGTTGGCATGAGGAGGCTAGCCGCGGGCTCGACTTGGGCATGGGCCCGCTTGATCTGGGCTTGGGCTCACCTGGCTTGGAGTGGACCTTGACTTTGACTCGGTCAACCGGGGTGTAAATTTTTACCCCAACAAATTGCCCCCATCAATAAATGCATACCACTTTTGTGGGTCGTGTGCATGAAATTGATGGATCTTCTTTCACGTGGAGGCGACTTGCTTTGGTTCCCACTTTTTAGGATGCACTGCCCTTTTTCCGACGTGGACGGTCGACGCTTGATCCGTCTCCGAGATGGAGTGTCTATGGTAGATGTTTCTCTGGCCCAGAGTAATTTGGTAGAGGTGTCCCCGGCGTGGAGTGTCTGCTGGTTGGCTTATCCCTGACACGGAGTGTCGTTGTTGGACGTTTCCTTGATGTGGAGTGTCTGCGTTGGACGTTTCCCTGATGCGGAGTGTCTGTTATCGATGTGCCCCTGGCATGGAGTGTCTGCTTGACGTTTCCCCGAGGCGGAGTATCGGCTGGTTGACGTGTCCCCGAGACAGAGTGCCTGTTGTGGGACGTTTCCCCTGTACGGAGTGTCTGTTGTCGATGTGCCCCCGGCACGGAGTGTCTGCTTGACGTTTCCCCGAGGCGGAGTATCGACTGGTTGACGTGTCACCGGTACAGAATGTCTGTTGTCGATGTGGCCCCGGCACGGAGTGTCTACTTGACGTTTCCCCGAGGCGGAGTATCTGTGTTGGACATTTCCCCGATGCAGAGTGTCGCTGGTTGACGTGTCCCCGGCACGGAGTGTCGTTGTTGGACGTTTCCCTGATGCGGAGTGTCTGTGTTGGACGTTTCCCCGATGCGGAGTGTCTGTGTTGGACGTTTCCCCGGTACGGAGTGTCTGTTGTTGGACGTTTCCCCGGTACGGAGTGTCTGTTGTTGGACGCTTCCCCGGTACGGAGTGTCTGTTGTAGGACGTTTCTCCGAGACGTAGTGTCTGTTGTAGGACGTTTCCCAGATGCGGAGTGTCTGTGTTGGACGTTTCCCCGATGCAGAGTGTCGCTGGTTGACGTGTCCCCGGCACGGAGTGTCTGCTTGATGTTTCCCCGTCACGGAGTGTCGTTGTTGGACGTTTCCCCGGTACGTTTCCCCAAGACGGAGTGTCTGTTGTTGGACGTTTCTCCGGTACGAAGTGTCTGTGTTGGACGTTTCCCCGGTACGTAGTGTCTGTTGTTGGACGTTTCCCCGGTGCGGAGTGTCTGTTGTTGGACGTTTCGCCGGTACGGAGTGTCTGTATTGGACGTTTCCCCGATGCAGAGTGTCTGTTGTCGATGTGCCCCCGGTACGAAGTGTCTGCTTGACGTTTCCCCGCTGTGGAGTATTGGCTGGTTGACGTGTCCCCGAGACGGAGTGTCTGTTGTTTGATGCAGAGGTCGATGTTGGAATTGGTTGGTTTGATTTGTTTGATTTGAGTTGACATCAGCATCGCTATACTGGAATATGGTACGAGGAGCGAATCATCATCTGTCTTTGAGAGGATTTGGGAATTGGTTTTCTGTCGGCATCTGCATTGCTGCACTGGAATAATGCCAGGAGCAACTCATCATGTGCCCCGGGAGGATTTGGATTTGGGTTTTTTTGTTTGGCATCTGCATTGCTGCACTGGAATAATGCCAGGAGAAACTCATCATTTGCCCCGAGAGGATTTGGATTTGGTGGCTTAGGAGACAGGTTTAGATCCCTATCACCTAAGGCTTTTCAATTTTATGGGCCGTAAGGGTTCCGTAAAAGCATTTTCTCCCTACGAGTCGAAAGGATCTCGTAGGCGTATTTTCTCCTTAGGAGTCGCGGGGACTCCTAAGTGTGTCGCTCCTTTATGAGTCGTAGGGATCTCACACGGGAATTTTCTCCTCACAAAGTCGAGAGGACTTTGCGAGTGCATTTTATTTCTTTTTTTTTCTTTTACGAGTTTGCGCCCTTTCAAGTTTTCACAAACTCGCCGGCTGTCCTACTGTTTTTACTCACGGAGCCCTTTCGGGTTTTCATCCGTGCCCATTTTGCTTGTGGACATACCGTTCTTTTTATATTTATATATATATATATATATTTTTTATTTATTTTTTATTTTTGGTGGGACTTTGAATGTGGTCTCACCGGTAGGGCTTGAGAGAGATTGGGATTGTTTTACGCCCGTGGATTGTATACGGTTTTGCAGGATGTATGATCCAGACCGTAGAGCCATAAGAATTTTGGGACTTTGTTGGCGTCTACATCGCTGCACTGGAATAATGGTACCAGGAGCGTCTCATCATTCACCGTTGGGGAATGGGATTTGGAATTTCGTTGGCATCTGCATCTCTACACTGGAATATGGTACCAGGAGCGACTCATCATTCGCCACTTTGGGGTTGGAGAGCAATGGCTTAGGAGACAGGTTTAGATCCCTGTCACCTAAGACTTTCAATTTTATGGGTCATGAGGGTCCCATAAAAGCATTTTCTCCCTGCGAGTCGTAAGGATCCCGCAGGTGTATTTTCTCCTTAGGAGTCGTGAGGAATCCTAAGAGTGTTTTTCCTTTGTGAGTTATAAGGATCCCACAAAGGTTTGTTCTCCTCATGTATCGTGAGGACACATGAGTGGATTTCCCTCGTTCCCAGCTTAATGACTTAGAAGTCCACTGTTTCCATTTTAATGACGTGGTGGTCATCTGTTTCCCGTTTAAAGACTTAGGGGTCTTCTGTTTACAGTTTAAAGACTTAGAGGTCATCTGTTTCCAGTTTAACGACTTAGAGGTCATCTTTTTCCAGTTTAACGATGTGGTGGTCATCTGTTTCCAGTTTAAAAGACGTAGAGGTCTACTGTTTCCAGTTTAACGACGTAGTGGTCATCTGTTTCCAGTTTAACGACTTAGGGGTCATCTATTTCCAGTTTTAAAGACGTGGAGGTCATCTGTTTCCAGTTTAACGACTTAGCGGTCATCTTTTTCCAGTTTAACGACGTAGTGGTCATCTGTTTCCAGTTTAAAGACTTAGAGGTCTACGGATGGCGAGCTTGGAATTTCGGGATATGGGCCAGCATCAGCGTTGTTAACCCTGAAGCACATGTGCTAGGACACATGAGTGGGTCTTCCCAATGGAGCATAATTCCAAAGGCGGAGACCAGCCGCGTAACTGGTGGTTGCGGTGTGGCATGAGTATGCTGAGGATTATTTGAGCCCATGGATTGTATACGGCGGTCAATTTGGGGACTAGCCGTAGGGCTGAAAGAATTTTGGGAAACTGGATTTTTGTTGGCGTCTGCATTGCTGCACTGGAATAATGCCAGGAGCAACTCATCATCCGCCCTTGTTTTTTTTGTTTTTGTTTTTGTTTTACCACGATCGCTCTATCATTTCAGCTTTTCTTATCGCGAAGGTCGCGATTGCCCTATCCTTTCGGCTTTTATTCGCGGTTGCCCAATCATTTCGGCTTTGTTTTCATCTTTATTTTACTCGCTGATTTTTATTGCGAGTTGCCCCATCATTTCGGCTTTTATCTTTCTTTTATTTTCACATATTTTTTATTTACATTTTCTTACATCCCCAGTTTAATAACGTGGCGGTCGATTGTTCCCAGTTTAATGACGTGGCGGTCGATTGTTCCCAGAGAAAGGCGGGTGTTTGAGAGAATCAGGTCCCTGAAGGACTTCGGTCCCCGTGTGTATGAAATTGGCGGTCGCAACTTGATTGTTTGTTAACACGCCAGGGGATAATGATATTTCTCCCTCTTTGTATTGTTTCTCGACCCAATCCTTGAAGATGCAACAGTCTTCAATAGTGTGCCCCAGCACTCGGTGGTATGGGCAAAAGTTGGGATGATCAGTCTTGTTCGCATCACTTAGCCTTTTCGGTTCTGGTAGCCGCAGGCCATTCTTCAGAGCATCTTTACAAATTTTGTGGACCTTGTCCCTTCGGAATGAGTAGACCTTATTTCTTCTTTCCTCCAAAGTTGGCTCTCGAGACTGGTCAGTTTTTTCTCCGCCCGTTCTCTGCTTATTTGGAGAATCGGTGATGTTAGAACTTCCGCCTTTTCGGTTGTCGTCCCTCCATGGTTTCGGTCTGTTTGTGAACTGAAGATCCTGAGCGGACTCGGGCTTTGAGCGTTCCAACGTTTGGACCTTTTTGGTCAGCTCTTGGAATGTTTTGAGACCCGCGGTACATAGAAACGGGGCCATCCAGTTGTTGATATTTCCGACAAGGAGACTGACAGATTGGTCCTGCTCTATCGGCGGTTCGCATTTGACGGATAGATTACGCCATCGGGTTATAAAATCCATGCTTCTTTCACCGCTCTTGGGCTTGGTCCTTACGAGCTCGGCAATGGTAATCTTATCGCTGACGCTCATAAACCTCTACCGAAATAGAGACTCCATTTGGACAAAAGTTGTGACGGAGCCATCCGGTATGCTCTCGTACCAGTCGAAAGCAACATCGGTCAGGCTATTAACGAACTAGCGGAGGAGAAGCGCATCATTGCCCCCAGTATTCCCGCATGAGGCTTTGAAGTGGGCGATGTGCTGATTCGCGTTTCCCGTCCCATCGAATCTTCCAAATTTGGGGATGACATAGCCGCTAGGGAATTCCACCAGATCATACTGAGCAGGATATAGTCTCCCACTACTGCTGATATCTTTTTGCGCTTCGTCTTCGGCCACCAATATTTTGACTTTGCTGGTGACCAAATCCATGATTTGATCTTGAGTTAGCGGGCTACTGTCATCGGTAGCCAAGACATTTCTCGAGATAGGATTCGACTGATTTTCATGTAGTTCGCCCACTTTTGGATTTGAGGAAATAGGCGTTGGCTTCTTTGGGACACCACTTCCCGGTTCACAAGCAGAGCCCTCCGCTTGATTGGGCCGCTGAGAGGCAAGTCGGGTCGTGAGCTGCATCACGACATTCGTCAAGTCAACGATTTTGGAGTAAAGTTTGGCCATCTCCTTGTCTTTGTTTCTGAGCTGCATTCGGAGCTCTTGAAGCAGTTCTTGCTCCGCGGTCCTGGGGCGAAAAGTCGGCTCTTCTTCTCTTTCAGAGCCCGACTCCTCATGGACCGAAGGGTCTTTCTGCCTATCATCCTCATCGAGATGGTCTTCATCACCCAGCAAAGGCGGCTGTTCTTGGGAAGCGGCCACCACATTCAAGCCAGATTGGATTTGAGATGTAGTGGCCCCGTTCTTGCTCTTGCTGCGCGCGCCCACCATGTAGACAGTGTGGACCTCATATCCAGTCATCTTTTTCTCATTGGCGGGGAGCTTAGAGAAAGCACCCGATCGAGCAGTTGTCGAGGGTACAGTTGGAGCTTGCTCGAAATGCCTTGCAGCTTTGTTGGTGTCGATGGCCTTGCCCCCAGCTGGGGCCATGGAGAGTCGTTCGGAAATGGACTTGCGCTTGGGCAGAGGTGCCCTCGCGACCACCACATTTGGTCGTTTGCCTTTCGAGACCGGTTTGTCTGCTACCGGGGCTTGAGGAGCTGGGATGGCGCCGACTGGCATGAACATGATAGAGCCGAATGGTAGCAGCGGCTCCTCCCATTGTCGCCCGAGGCTGGCCGGAAGGATCGTCCTAGAGTCTATCATCATTGTGTAGGAGACGGAGCTGAGTTCATCATCGAAGACATCGTCGGAAGGTGATTGCTTGAAAATCTGCATGAAAAAGCATTATTTTAGTATAAATACAGGTATGTATACTGATTGAGTTCGCATGAACGCTTAACCCGGAATATGGGAGGAGAGACCGGTCCCACCGGGCGTGCCAGAATCTGTAGGGTATTTTTCGTCACCCCATTAAGATGGGAATACGCGCGCGCTTTCCAGGCGTACACTACAGATTCCCCCTGCCTAGGATATGCCGGGGTTTATTGATTGTGGGGATCCGAATCTCCGGCAGCCGCGGACTAAGCTGCCATTAATTACCCCTCGCCTTTGGGGCGAGGGAACCTCCGATTAACGGGTTAAACTGGTCATGCGAACTCAATGTGCGGTGTGCGTGTGTTGTGTTTTAAAAGGGGGTTTTGGATATATCGGGAGCCACGCAGTGTTTTTACGGGGGTCCCGCTATCCGGATAGCGGGCTGGGGGTCAAGGGGGCTAGCAGCCCCCTTGCGGGGTGCGGGGCAGCGCCCCGTTAGAAATTTTTTTCTAACAGGGACAATGTCGTAGAGCACGTGTGTTTGCAAATATGTATACATATGTATATGTATATGTATGGACATAAAAAGAGGGGGAAAAGTCATCCAAGGGATGCGTGGGGACAGCAACTTGGGCGCTGTGCGCCTAGGTGCTGTGCGCTCATGCGCTAGAGTGCCACGTGTCGGCACGTGGGCGCTCTGCGCTTGAGCGCTGGGCGCTCGAGCGCAAGTGCGCCACGTGTCGGCACGTGGGCGCTTTGAGATTCAGCGCCTGACGCTCGAGCGCAAGTGCGCCACGTGTCGGCACGGGAGCGACTTGCGCTTGAGCGCTGGGCGCTTGAGCACAAGTGCGCCATATGTCAGCAAGGGGGCGACTTGCGCCTGAGCGCTTGCGCTTAAGCGCAAGCGCGCCACGTGTCGGCACCGGGGCATCGTGCGCTCGAGCGTTTGCACTCGAGCGCAAGCGCGCCACGTGTCGTCACGTGGATGCTTTGCGCTTGAGCGCAGGGCGCTGTAGTGCAAACGCGCCACGTGTCGGCACGTGGGCGCTTTGCGCTCGAGCGCCGAGCGCTAGAGCGCAAGCGCGCCACTTATCGGCACGCGGGCGCTCTGCGCTTAAGCGCCGGTAAGAAAAGGAGGCTTTTAGCCTAAAAAAAAAAATTCTTCGAAGGGAAATCAGCGAGGAGTTGGACTCCTGAGTGTGTGTGTTTTTTTTTTGGTTTAGTGAAAGGGGTTCTTCTTCTTCCTCCTCTGTTAGCTGGATCTTGAAGATCAATACATGTAAGATCTCAAAATCTCTCCTTTTTTAGATCTGATGACAGATCCAAGTTCCCCTTTGTGGGTTTCATGGTGAAAAACTATTTTGTTTTTGAAAAGGAAGAGTAAAACTCTTGATTTAATTCAAAAGAAAGAAGAAGGTTTGAGACCTTCAGAAAAGAGAAAGAGATACAAACCCTAGGTTTTTTGTGAGAATGAAAAGTGTTATCTTTATTCATCATCATTTTGCCTTATATAGGCTTACATATTTACATGTAGCCCCTTGGGCTTTACCAAATGGCGTTTTGCCCATCCCATGGCTCATGTGCCATTTCATTTTTGCACATAAGCCATGGGCTTACAAAATATTGGCTTTATGCCCATTTTGCATACATTCATGTATAAAAAATTACATAAATATTATTTATTACATGATTTTGTTATTGGCATGGGGAGGCTGGTCGCGGGCATGACTTCGGCATGGGCCCGCTTGACCTGGGCTTGGGCCCACCTGGCTTGGGGTTGACCTTGACTTTGACTCGGTCAACCGGGGTGTAAATTTTTATCCCAACAATCGTGTACATATTTCAGGTGAAATTACAGATCACTATTTTATATTGATAGAGCACATATGATTCTTTCTTTACTATCAGCAGTATGATGGCGATCATATACATGAGAGTTGGGTGGTCTATAAGCACATCCTTAAAGTGTCCCTAGTCGTGAGAGTTTCAAGACTGAGAATTGATACTCCGAGAGTAGATTAGTGTATACGGATCGTGAAGGGTTACACTAGCGTCCCGGCCAACCCCATGGACAAATGCGGAACGAAAATTTTATAGCGATACAAAACTTGGGGCTAGAGTAACTCTAAACCGAATCTTTACCATAAACCTAGTTATCTAGTTAGGTTTCTATCTACTATGATAGAATGTACACCTAAAGAAAACGAGTCTTTCGGGTCTTTGATCCTCTTCTTAAGCTCCTCGATGGAAGTATGGATCGTGCTTGAACTCCGGCCTCCTTGTGTCATGGATGATCCACCCGAGAGCTCCAACCTTGAGCTAAACCTCTAACATGAGATAACTAGAATACTTAGCTTGCTAATCTAAGTAGACTAGAGTAGGTAGAGTGTGATTTTAGTGGCTTAGTCTCACAAGCCCTTGATTCTCAACACATAAGTCATTAGGGTTTGAGAGAGGAAGAAGGAGAGAACCATGAAAGAGAAATTACCATGGAAAAAATGAAGAGAGTTCTCTTATGAGGAAAAAGATTAATAAGTTTTATTAGGATAATTGTGATGGTTCATTTTATTTGACCATTATCATGTCACAAATAATGCTAAGCAAAATATCTTGTGCTAAACAAAAATATCTAAGTCAACAATGTTCAACAAGTCAAATGGTCAAACCAATTAACCATGACACAATTATCTCTAATAAAGATCAGTAAACAATTTCCTCCATCTCATTATGGTTTAATCAAGTCAATGGTCAAAACCATAATGAGGTGTCTCCTTCTCTGTCCCTCTCAACCGTATATAGATACCCGCATTCGTGTTCCGAGAAACACGAAAACAATGAGACTAAACCAACCCTACCGGAAAACCATACGACCTTTACATCGTTTCGCCCGAAGCTGGGAAACCCTCTGTATGGGACTCTAAATACTCGACAGTACTCTGGCAGTGGGTTTAACCACAAGCACGTCAGCAGCACTAGCTATATGTAACGGCTACCCATGTACCTGTCGAAAAGGAAAGCCGACGAGCAAACTCGTCCGAACTCCTGCTGAGCCTATTCGTGACAATATCCGTACAGTCCGGTCTCTTCGTCAAAGACTATCACATACCGGGTCTAGGGGGTGGTGAACGTCAGACCCTAATAACCTGATAAGTCATGCCGATGTGGCTGAGGACCAATCCGGGAAACTATTGATCAACCTATCAGTAAATCCCAACTGCCTTGGCCAAGGTCTTATGGTCCTGACCAATCGATCACTGCGCGATATCAACTCCCAATACCGGGAGAGACGAATCCCTTACAATCGCTCACTGTCTGCATGTGGCTCGGGACAGTACCCAACCAAAACCTGTTTGCACGACTCAGTAGAGTCATGGTAGGGTAGTGATCAAAGCTTAGTGGGAACTCACACAAGACAAATGCCGACCTCGGGTCCAAAGACTAACCTGTACACATGTCACTTGAGAACTTCCATCTGACGATAGGTATAGTACCATCTTGAAGTTCTCGGCGAGTCCGTCCAGTGTACTCACCCCAGTGAGCACCTGTATACGATCTTAGGTGCAGCAGACCAACAGCTGCGGGACCAACCATCCCCCGACGGGGTTAGAAACGTATACACTAGTCTACTCTGGAGTATCAATGCCCAGTCTCGATACTTGTTCATATCAGATTTTTGCATTTTCATACCGCCCAATTTTTATCACATTGCATATCGGTAGGTACTCTTGAGCCGTGTTTGCTAGTCAATTGCAGGATGCAGTTTCTCGGCTCTAAACGGTGAAATTCATGGAAAAACACGACAAAAACCCGGGTTCCTGCCAACCACAGATAAAACACGGATCTCCGCTCTTTATCCGTCTGTTGCCACACACCAGTTTAAGAGACAAAATGGCAAATCAATGTCATTTTCATGCACAAGGCTCAATGGCAACACAAGATCCAAGAAATCTACACCGAGCTCGAGAAAATCATTACAAAAGATCCATGTCCAATCACCTTTTGATCCACTAGAATTCTCGAAGAAATGTGGAAATATTATCAGAAAAAACATGTACCAGACAAAAGGGGACAGCAGACCAGGGAAGCAAGAGAAACCGGAGGGCCCAACTCCTCTATTAGGCCGCGGAACCGCGGCCTAAGCATGCTTAGGCCGCGGAACCGCGGCCATACGGCCTTGTCGGCTGAAGATACTTCAGGGGTATTTTGGTCTTTCTATGTACATGCAAAATTTTGCCCTAGATTTCCATTTCCCTGCCTATAAATAGCCCAGAACCTTGTGAAGCCAAGGGTGCATAATCTTGTATTTTCTAGGTTTTAGAATACTTGATCTTCTTCCTCTTCTCATCTCTTCTCCGTTGAAAAACTTGTAGTGAGCTTTTGTGAGTGAAGAATGATGAATAAAGAAGTTCATTTTATTATCATACTTGTCTTTCTCTTATGTTAAATGCTTGTAATTTTCATTTGTTAACTTAGTTGTTGTTATTTCTTGTTGTTTCTTTCTTTCTCTTTTTCTTTATCCTTAAAACAACCATGATGCTTACGCTTGATCCTTGCCAAGATGAGGTCGCAAATAGCTAGTTGTTATCTTCTAATCTCCTTCTTCTATCTTCCTCTTTGTTTTGTTTTCTTTTCATTATGATGTGTGAGTAGTTTCCATACTTGTTAGGGTAGGATAAGGGAAGTTTGAGAGAAGGAAATCTCTCTCACTCTTTCCTTGCCCAACATCTTAAATCGACTCCCGTTAATTGAACCACAATCCGCTCCCTACGGCACCCTATCCTACATGATAGCGGTGATTCCGTAGTGAGACCGGTTGTGGTTGAATTAACCGGAGGTTATGGCTAAGAGCCAAGAACGGACGGACAAGCACCAAAAGGAAGAACTTAAGCGTTGGAAAGCCTAGCTTATACTCGCAAGTTCCTTCCTAGTCGTGCTAATCCCCGTTGTTGCCGATTACCGTAACACCGATATTAAGAGTGGCAACGAAAGAAGTGAGCGACTCCTAACTCAAACTAACCTAATCCTAACCCTAACAAGCTCTCTTTACATATCATTTTAACACTTACATAATCACAAACAAATCTGGACTTTCGGACTTAACTCGTTAAAGCACATAGAAAAAGATTCCCATCTCCCTGCGGACGACCCGTACTCAACCGACTAGCTACAAGCGAAATCGTTTTGATTGTGGTAATTAACTAAACTTGAACACGCAGAATCGCTAACAATCAAATGGCGTCGTTGCCGGGGAGACGGTAGTTTATTTCCTTGTGTATTTTCGGGTTAACTTGTGAATATAAATATAACCGAAAAACAAAAAAAAAATACTTTTTAAAAAATCATTTTGTTATTTTTGATTAGTCTTTGTGCAAGTGTACAGGATAAAACGACGTTCGAGTTCAGTGCCAAAGACGTGGGAAGATAGACCCACATTTCGCGGCTACACCGCGACGGATCAAAACGAAGCAAACGGTCTACTATAAAAATCTGGAGCAGATACAGTAAGCAAGTCAAAATTCAGCACATCCAGACAAGCCGAGGACACCCAACAGAGCACCTACACAAAAATTGAAGGCCCATCTCACTGTTCCTGCCGCGGAACCGTGGCATAAGAAGGCTTAGGCCATGGAACCGCGGCCACTTGGTGCCTTCTTCATCTCAAAATCTCTGTAAGTCTTTCTTGCTTTTTCCCCACTCCTCTGGACTCCAATAAACTGTGTTTTTTGCAGCATTCTTTACGTAAATTCTCTTCCCCCTTCCAATAAATTGTTCTTGTGCAGGATTCTTTGCGCCGCGCTAAAATAAAAATTGTTTGCAGTTGATTTGTTACTGCTTTGCATTCATTAATACGGACTTAAGGACTTAAAACCAATTCAGATTGGGTGGGGATTTCATCACCCTTCCCAGGACCCCAGAAATCACAAAAAGCATATGCATTGACCATTATTAATTAAAAAATACTAGATTCAGCCCTAAGGACTTCGCGCTCAATAGGACAGAGGACTAGTTACAGGCATCGGCCATTTATCCTATCTGACTTTTGCGGTGCCTAGGCAAGTGTGACGAAGGCAAGTGGTTATTTAATTAAGGAACTTCGCGAAAGCGTTGGACAACCTCCCACTTACCTGGCACTTATCTGGCCGCATTAGACGGAGAAGAGGCGGTTTGAGGTCCTATTTCTAGCCCTCTGGAACAGTTAGGAGCTGTCTAGCAGACCTAGGTGACCCTAGATCTAGGTGAGATTGTGCATATCTTGTTTGTGATTGCTTAAAGCCGTAAGTCCGTACATATTTCTGTAAAGCTCTTTCTAAAAAAAAGAAAAGAAAAAGAAAAAATCAAAAACTTTTATAAAAACTTGCCCTTTGTTGCCAAATCCATTTTTCACCCACCACCCATCGTATTTCTCCATTGACGTTTTCTTACCCTCACCTTCTCCGCTTTGACTATACTAAACTCGTTTAGTGTATGTCTGTTAGTGTATATGCCCTAGAGGCCATTACTGTATCATACTAGCTTGTATATTACTTAATGGAAGCTTGGGATATTCACAGTTGTATATACAATCTTGCTCGAAATGGTAGTATGCTACTTGGTTTGTCTCTGCTTTAATATGTGCATGTGTTTCTTTTAGCATATTGCTGGTATACATATTAGTAGAGCCCTTAGGATCTTTGCTTGATTACCAGCGTTGTGATGGCGCTCGCACTCGTGGGAGCTGGGTAATCTATAAGCACATCCTTATACAGGTCCCTGGTCGTTGGACTATCGAGACAGGGCATCGATACTCCGGAGTAGACTAGCGTATGCGCTTCTCATCCCAGTGTGGGAGACGGTCTGTCCCACAGCCGTTAGTACGTCGTACTTGGGATAGTATGCGGGTGCTCGTTAGGTTACGAGTACACTGGACAGGACTCGTTGGGAACTGTTGGTTGGTAATATACCTATCGTCAGTTATCAGTTCCCAGGTGACATGAGTACAGCTTAGTCCGCTGACTTGACACTGTCACTTCGCCTCGAGTGTGTTCCCACTGCACTTTGATTACTACCCTACCACGGCTCAAAGGAGCTGTGCAAACAGGTAGTTTTTGGGTGCAGTCCCGAAGCACTTGGAGGCAGTGACGGTTAGACAGGATTCGTCTCTCCCGGTATTGGGGGTTGACATCGCGCTGTGTCTAGGAGAGCCATTACACGAGTAGTCCCTGGCCAGGGCAAGCGAGATATACTGGTAGGTTTCCAGTGTTATCTCAGGGTGTTCTGGGCTTCACTCCGACACGACTTGTACCGCTATTAGGGGACTGACGTTCACCGCCCCCCTAGGCCCGCCATGCGATGTATCAGACGAACAGACCGGACTGTACGGAGACTGTCACATACAGGCTCAGTAGGAGTGCAGATGGGGTTCACCTCGTCAGTCTTCTTATCGACATCTACCTGGGGACCGTTACGTACAGCTAGTGCCGCTTGCGGTCTGTGGTTAAACCCACTGCCAGCGTAGTGTCGAGTCTTTAGAGTCCCACACAGAGAGCTATTCGCCTTTAGGCAAAACGAGTAGAGGTCGCATGGTTTTGCGACAGGGTTCGTTCGCATCCGCGCACTTGTGCACGTTTGCTGTCCGGACAGTTTATACTAGCGGGCTTTGGTTTAAGCCGGATCCTAGTATATGATTTGAGATTGGTTTTTCTCATTGTGTTCGTGTTCCTCGGATCACGAATGCGGGTGCGTATGCACAGTTGCTTGAGATTGGGGGAGAGGACCTTGTTTAGGGTTAATGGCCTTTGTCATTTTATTAACCCTATTGATTTTGTGTGGATTATTGTTAATTGATAATTAGCTTAATTATTGTGCATGGTTGTTGTTGACAATTTGACTTCATTGACTTGTTGACCATGTTGACAACTTGACCATAATCATTTCATTTGGAAGATGCTCTTTGATCTTTGCAAAAATGAAATGATAATGGTCAATTCATGATTTATCATGACAATTTTCAAGCTAATTATCTAATTAAACTTATCCTCACATATTAGTGAGAATGGCTCACTATTTTTCTCATTCTATCATATCTTTTCTCTCTCTTGCTCATCCTCTCCCTCAAGCTCTCTCCCTCTCATGTGTTGAGAAACAAATAGCTTGAGAAAAACCCTCTCTTGATCTTCTCTACTCACTTCTAGGGTTCAAGTCTTAGCATTTCTTGCACTCTAGTTACTCCTAGCTTGGAGTTGAAGCTAAAGGTGGTGGCTTTCGGGTGGATCCTTCTTTGACGGGAGAAGACAAGCAAGGTGATCCTTTTCTACCATACCTAGGAGCAAGGAGAGAAGGACTAAAGACCAAAGGTATAACCTTTCTACAACTTTGTTAGTTGTTAGTTTACTTTAGCTAGTTTTAGTTTAGCAAAGATCCTCACAAGCTTAGTCCATGTTGCCTAAGTCATTAAAAATCCCTTTTTTATTATGTTTTCCGCCTCCCGTAAGCACCGGGATGGGCAACACGGACTTACAGTGGTATCAGAGCCTAACTAAACTCAAACTAGCTAGGTAGTAAAGTGTAGCGAAGTTTCGAAACCGAAAAATCCAAAAACCGAACTTTGAAAAACCCTAGTTTCTGTTGAATTTTTTTCTGCTCAAAATAGAAAACTTTATATTTGTAAATTCATCTCAGGGTTTTTTAAAGACACCTACGAAAAACGAGACAGAGAATCATCCAAACCGCCGCGCTTCCGCCGCACGAGGTAGGCTCGTACCGCGGAAGCGCCGCGGTTTGATGTCTTCACTGCATCGTTTTTCGTGCAGTGTCTTTCTGTATTGGTTTTGGGATTTTTAGGATATATATTATATGCCCAGATTTTCCAGAACTAAAATTTGCTTTTGCGGGCCTATAAATCCGTATTTTTTCGGAACTTCACTACGCTTTAACTACATCGGTTATATCTGTAATGCTTGCATGTATTGAACGTCGGCTAATCGCTATAAGACGATTAGTCGGGGTTATACATGATCTGTGTTTGTTGTTGGTTTGTGGATATGAATGGATTGGATTGTCGCGGGTGAATAGCCGGGTTGGATGTGAGATGAGCGTTGTTTTTCTTTCATTCATTTGTAACATGTAAATTGATGTAATAATATTCTTTGTATGGCCGCACAACCGGGTCGGGGTTGTAGCCGTCATTGTATAATTCTTTTTACTGTTTTTGCTCCTAGGATAGACCCATGGAGGGGGTGCACAAACTACCGGGTACTCGAAGTGCCGAGTGGCCTACTCACGGTGGTGAGGGAGGTTGCTTCGCTTCGGGTGCTTGGCGGGTAGTTTGCCGCACCCGTAGGGGTCTTGGGTGGGGTATTGGCTATTCACCGCGACCGTGTAATCCGCTTTGCGTTGCAGGCTCGAACGCATTGCGGATTCCTAGTATATCCAATGTATTCATCTGTGATCTGTAATGTCTTTCATTGCGATATATTTATATATAATAACTATTTAGGCGTTGCTTATGTTTTACAGCCGCGCTAGCCCAGCCCCCGCTCTGTCGTTAGTTAAGTAACCTAACGGGTGATGACGGGGCCCCGTGGCGAATGCGAATGGCATAAGCGTACGTCATATTTTGGTTGTTTTCTGCAATGGTAGGATTAAATGATGGGACGCATTAAAAGAACTAATGCAAGAAATAAACCAAGTAAAAGTCGATTGGAACACTTTGAAAACCACTCGGTTCTTTTCAAAACTAAAACTTTTAAACGCGGAGCTTGAACCACTCCTTTTTAAAAGCTATCTCGTTCCATCGATTATATCAAGTTCACTACGTTCACGGTTTCGCCAAAACCATCCGTAGCCCTCCGTCATTCCACATGAATGGTCAAAAGTATTCAAGCTATGTATTTTGGCCAAAGTCAAGGCATAGTGATTGGTAGCGTTTGGGTATTCATGTGCAGCATAGATAGATGCGTTGGTTTGGGACAGTCGTGCTGCCATTTTGGCCAAAGCCAAGGGTAGGTACGGGTGGGTCCAAATTAACCAGGTGAATGACGGGTAGAACTTGACATGTGACTTATGATATTTTGGCCAAAGTCAAGGTCATAAGAGCATGGGGCAAAAATCCACATCGGGAGTTTCATAAGTACTGAAACTTGCTAGCGTTGCATACCATTTGGAGTGTGATAATTCTGGTAGGATTCCTTCGGTTTTATCACGCGATGATATTTGGATCCCGATCCTACTGTGAGTATATGCTACTCCTCGGGAAAACTCTCACTTAACGATCAATGCTATAAACCTAGTAGGTGCCTAGAAAGGTGTTAGCGGGGCTACGCCCACAGGGAAAAGAGGTTACTTAATTAAGGAACTTCGCGAAAGCGTTGGAAAACCTCCCTCGAAGTACCGACACTGGCCTGGCTGAACGGTTAAGCAAGTATTGTACGGTGAGAATGATCCCGGCTAATCCTTTTCTTTATGGTTTGAGAAGGGATTCGAGAGACAGTGGGAGCCATCCAGTTTAGACAAACTAAAAACCACTCTAAACTTGCAAGAGCATCATGCTAAAGTGTTTCTTTTCTCTCTCCTAATTGCAGCGACCATTCAAGATGACCGGACTTAAGTTACTATTAGATAAAAACATATTGACAGGGCCAAACTACAAAGATTGGCTCAGGAATGTCAAGATGGCTATCACTTATGACAAGCTGGGGTATATACTTACCACCAAAGCTCCCCCTGTCCCAGGTCCCACCTCCAGCGTCGCGGATGTAGAAATCCGTAAGACATGGGAGATAGATTGCGCGAGGGCCAGATGCCTCGTACTAGCCTCGATGGACAACGACCATCAGAGGAGGCACGAGAATATGGACCTAGAGTCCATATTTCTCCATACAAAAGAACTGTATGGAGAGCAGTCTCGTATCGCAAGATACGAAGTGTCGAAGAAGCTCTTTTCGGCAAGGTTGGCCGTCGGATCATCGGTAGCGGACCACGTGCTTAAGATGATCGGCTATATAGAGGAGCTCGCGGACCTTGGGACCACGTTGGAGAATGAACTCTATACTGATCTGATTCTCCAGTCCCTTCCTTCCACTTACGCCCAGTTCATTCTCAACTTCAACATGCAAGGAAAGGAGGTCGAACTGGCCGAACTTCTGAACATGTTGAGGACTGCTGAGGGCACCCTACAGAAGGGTAGGGAGACATCCACTTTGTTTGTAGGAGGATCTTCCTCTTCTAGGTCCAGGGCGAAAGCCAAGGGCAAGAAGAAGAAAGCCCCCGCCAAACCAAGAGGCGGTGTCAGTAAAGTGGATACGAAGGGAAAGGGTAAAGCAACAAAAGTAGCGGGGAAGCTGGTGGGTAAGGAAGAATGCTTCTATTGTCACAAAAGTGGTCACTGGAAACAAGATTGCAAGGCTTGGAAAGCCAGAACACAGGATTTGAAGCGAGTTGCAGCTTCAGCTTCAGGTGTGTATGTTATTGAAAACTGTCTATCTATAAACTCTACTTCCTGGGTATTGGATACCGGATCGGGATCTCATATCTGTAATTCTTTGCAGGCGTTGAGAAAGCGTAGAGTTTTGAAGGCAGGTGACATGACCCTCAGAGTTGCGAACGGTGCTAGCATGGATGCTGAGGCCGTGGGGGACTATCACCTGGGATTATCAGATGGACACTTTTTGGTTTTGCGTAGTTGTTATTATGTACCAAATGCAACCTGTAATATCATTTCTGTATCTTTATTATCTAAAGAAGGTTATGAATTTGCATTTGTAAGTAATGTAGTGAACATTCACCTTAATCAAGTGTTGATTGGGTCAGGTACATTGAACAACGGTATTTACGTTTTAAACCAACCACAGGTTTTCAATATCCAGAATACACACAAAAGAAAGTCTCCAGAAATTAATAAAACTTTCTTATGGCATTGTAGACTGGGTCACATCAACGAGAGAAGATTGACTAAGTTACATACTGAAGGATATTTAGATTCGTTCGAATATCAATCATATGCAACTTGTCAATCCTGTCTCAAAGGAAAGATGACAAAGGCTCCGTTTCTGGACACGGAGAAAGAGCGAGCGAGCTCTTGGGACTCGTACACAGCGACGTGTGCGGTCCAATGTCTACACATGCGCGAAGCGGTTTTTCTTACTTCATAACTTTTACGGATGATTTTTCAAGGTACGGTTATGTCTTCTTAATGAAACATAAATCCGAGGCTTTTGAAAAATTCCAGGAATATAAGAGTGAAGTAGAAAAACAGACCGGCAAAAGTATCAAGATCCTAAGATCGGATCGAGGAGGAGAATACTTAAGTGCCGAATTCCTGAATTACTTAAAAGAGAATGGAATTCTCTCTCAGCTTACTCCTCCATACACTCCGCAACATAACGGTGTATCGGAGAGACGGAACCGAACCCTATTGGATATGGTACGGTCCATGATGAGTAACGCTGAGTTACCGCGATCATTCTGGGGGTATGCGCTGGAAACAGCTGCATATCTTTTGAACCGTGTTCCCACTAAGACTGTGCCTACCACACCATATGAGTTATGGAGTGGGAAGAAACCCTATCTTAATCACATTAAGACATGGGGATGTCCAGCTTTTGTAAAAAAGCAGCATGCGGACAAGCTCGAGGCAACGCTCAGTACAGTGCAAGTTTGTGGGATATCCAAAGAACTCCAAGGGATATTACTTCTATTGCGAAGAGGAACAAAAAGTCCTTGTTTCTCGCCATGCCCACTTTCTAGAACATCAGTTCATAGAAAAAGAAATAAGTGGGAGCGCAATAGAACTGGAAGAAATTCCAGAACCACAAACTATTACTGAAAGTTTAGTGGAACCAGAAAGTTCAAAAGAACAGGACATTCCTATGCCGCTCCGCAGGAGTAGTAGGCAGTCTCATCCGCCCGAGAGATACTACGGTTTTCTCATTGACGGGGATAGAGAAGACTGCATCCTAGATTGTGATGAGCCTACTAGCTTCCAGCAAGCCATTCAGAGCGTCGACTCGGTAAAATGGCTGGATGCAATGCGGACCGAGATGGAGTCCATGTACACCAACAAAGTATGGACGTTGGACATTGCTCCAGACGGGGTAAAACCCGTAGGATGCAAGTGGATCTTCAAAAGGAAGATTGGTGTAGATGGACAGGTTGAGACCTATAAAGCTAGACTGGTAGCAAAGGGTTTTCGTCAGCGACCTGGTTTGGACTATGACGAAACCTTTTCTCCAGTAGCTATGCTGAAATCCATTCGGATCCTTCTTGCCATCGCTGCTTTCCACGATTATGAGATTTGGCAGATGGACGTAAAGACAGCTTTTCTAAATGGTCATTTAGAGGAGTGTGTCTATATGGACCAGCCAGAGGGTTTCATTCAGGGTGGGAGCAGCGGAAAGGTGTGCAAGTTGCTCAAGTCCATTTATGGACTCAAGCAGGCATCGCGGAGTTGGAACATCTGTTTTGATGAGACGGTCAAAGAATTTGGCTTTATCAAAAATCCAGATGAACCATGCATCTATTGTAGATTTGTAGCGAGAACTGTAGTATTCCTCGTTTTATACGTGGATGACATTCTCTTAATAGGAAATGACATTCCTATGCTACAATCTGTCAAGGGGTTCTTGTCACACAGGTTCTCCATGAAAGACCTGGGTGATGCCTCCTACATTCTGGGTATCCGGATCTACCGTGACAGATCCAAGAGGATATTAGGACTCTCGCAGTCCAGGTACATCGACACCATACTGAAGAGATTCAGTATGGAAGATTCCAAGCGCGGTAATCTACCGGCTTGTCACGGGATCACCCTCTCCAAAGAGATGTCTCCCAAGACTGATTTGGAGAGGGATCGCATGTCTATTATACCCTACGCTTCTGCGGTAGGCTCTATAATGTATGCGATGTTATGTACCAGACCGGATGTGGCTTATGCACTGAGTGTGGTAAGCAGGTATCAGTCAAACCCAGGGGAGAAACATTGGATAGCAGTAAAGAACATTCTCAAGTACCTGAGAAGGACTAAGGAGATGTTCTTGGTGTATGGCGGAAAAGACCTGCAGGTTGAGGCCTTTGCTGACTCCAGCTTCCAGAGTGACAAGGATGATTCCAAGTCCATGTCGGGTTTTGTCTTTACCCTCAATGGAGGGGCGGTGTGTTGGAAGAGCTCCAAACAGGAAACCGTTGCTGACTCGACTATGGAAGCGGAATACATCGCTGCATCTGATGCCGCAAAAGAAGCTGTCTGGATGAGGAAGTTCTTGAAAGAACTTCAGGTGGTTCCGTCCATTGTTGACCCAATACCTCTGTATTGCGACAACAACGGGGCTATAGCTTTAGCGAAGGAACCCAGGTCCCATCAGAAATCCAGACACATCTTAAGGCGGTATCACCTGATCAGGGAGATCGTGGATCGCCAGGAGATCGAGGTCCGGAGAGTTGCATCAGAGGATAACACAGCAGATCCATTCACCAAGGCCTTACCCCAGACTCAGTTCGAGCGGCTGATCGAGATGATAGGTCTTCGATACGCCAGTACATGGCCTTAGTGCAAGTGGGAGATTGTTAGTGTATATGCCCTAGAGGCCATTACTGTATCATACTAGCTTGTATATTACTTAATGGAAGCTTGGGATATTCACAGTTGTATATACAATCTTGCTCGAAATGGTAGTATGCTACTTGGTTTGTCTCTGCTTTAATATGTGCATGTGTTTCTTTTAGCATATTGCTGGTATACATATTAGTAGAGCCCTTAGGATCTTTGCTTGATTACCAGCGTTGTGATGGCGCTCGCACTCGTGGGAGCTGGGTAATCTATAAGCACATCCTTATACAGGTCCCTGGTCGTTGGACTATCGAGACAGGGCATCGATACTCCGGAGTAGACTAGCGTATGCGCTTCTCATCCCAGTGTGGGAGACGGTCTGTCCCACAGCCGTTAGTACGTCGTACTTGGGATAGTATGCGGGTGCTCGTTAGGTTACGAGTACACTGGACAGGACTCGTTGGGAACTGTTGGTTGGTAATATACCTATCGTCAGTTATCAGTTCCCAGGTGACATGAGTACAGCTTAGTCCGCTGACTTGACACTGTCACTTCGCCTCGAGTGTGTTCCCACTGCACTTTGATTACTACCCTACCACGGCTCAAAGGAGCTGTGCAAACAGGTAGTTTTTGGGTGCAGTCCCGAAGCACTTGGAGGCAGTGACGGTTAGACAGGATTCGTCTCTCCCGGTATTGGGGGTTGACATCGCGCTGTGTCTAGGAGAGCCATTACACGAGTAGTCCCTGGCCAGGGCAAGCGAGATATACTGGTAGGTTTCCAGTGTTATCTCAGGGTGTTCTGGGCTTCACTCCGACACGACTTGTACCGCTATTAGGGGACTGACGTTCACCGCCCCCCTAGGCCCGCCATGCGATGTATCAGACGAACAGACCGGACTGTACGGAGACTGTCACATACAGGCTCAGTAGGAGTGCAGATGGGGTTCACCTCGTCAGTCTTCTTATCGACATCTACCTGGGGACCGTTACGTACAGCTAGTGCCGCTTGCGGTCTGTGGTTAAACCCACTGCCAGCGTAGTGTCGAGTCTTTAGAGTCCCACACAGAGAGCTATTCGCCTTTAGGCAAAACGAGTAGAGGTCGCATGGTTTTGCGACAGGGTTCGTTCGCATCCGCGCACTTGTGCACGTTTGCTGTCCGGACAGTTTATACTAGCGGGCTTTGGTTTAAGCCGGATCCTAGTATATGATTTGAGATTGGTTTTTCTCATTGTGTTCGTGTTCCTCGGATCACGAATGCGGGTGCGTATGCACAGTTGCTTGAGATTGGGGGAGAGGACCTTGTTTAGGGTTAATGGCCTTTGTCATTTTATTAACCCTATTGATTTTGTGTGGATTATTGTTAATTGATAATTAGCTTAATTATTGTGCATGGTTGTTGTTGACAATTTGACTTCATTGACTTGTTGACCATGTTGACAACTTGACCATAATCATTTCATTTGGAAGATGCTCTTTGATCTTTGCAAAAATGAAATGATAATGGTCAATTCATGATTTATCATGACAATTTTCAAGCTAATTATCTAATTAAACTTATCCTCACATATTAGTGAGAATGGCTCACTATTTTTCTCATTCTATCATATCTTTTCTCTCTCTTGCTCATCCTCTCCCTCAAGCTCTCTCCCTCTCATGTGTTGAGAAACAAATAGCTTGAGAAAAACCCTCTCTTGATCTTCTCTACTCACTTCTAGGGTTCAAGTCTTAGCATTTCTTGCACTCTAGTTACTCCTAGCTTGGAGTTGAAGCTAAAGGTGGTGGCTTTCGGGTGGATCCTTCTTTGACGGGAGAAGACAAGCAAGGTGATCCTTTTCTACCATACCTAGGAGCAAGGAGAGAAGGACTAAAGACCAAAGGTATAACCTTTCTACAACTTTGTTAGTTGTTAGTTTACTTTAGCTAGTTTTAGTTTAGCAAAGATCCTCACAAGCTTAGTCCATGTTGCCTAAGTCATTAAAAATCCGTTTTTTATTATGTTTTCCGCCTCCCGTAAGCACCGGGATGGGCAACACGGACTTACAATGTCCGCTTGGACTCGGGACACTAGCGCCCGTCTAGTCCGCGTTACGTTAGTCGCTACCGACTACACGATCGACTCAGACGTCGAAACTCCGTCCACTCCTCTTTCACCTTTACCTTTGCCGGCCAACTCCGACGTTGACCGGAATTCTGTTCATACATCTTCACCTTCACCATCACCAATCTCTTCCTCCGCGATGTCAGGATTTAATCCGAACATCTCTTTGACTACCCCTGGATTGGCTCTACCTCCTACGGAGACCAATAACCCACCACCACCACCTGTTGTAGCGCCGCAGCGAATCGCGCTCCAAGATCATTTCTATCCCACCCGTTCTGCACTTCCCACCTGCCTTTCTCTTCCACCGGCCAATGGGGATAATTTTGAAATTAAGCCCTACTTCATCAACATGCTTCCACGATTTCATGGGCTTGAATCTGAAGATGCCTATATCTTCATCAATAAATTTCAAAACGTTTGTGCCATAATGAAAACCACCCAACTGTTGGACGATGCTATACGTCTACGGGTCATTCCGTTCACTTTATGCGATCTTGCTGAAAAATGGCTGTATAGCACCGCTTCCCACTCAATAACCAGTTGGGACGAGTTTGTAAAAGCATTTCTAAAGAAATTTTATCCGAATCATAAAACCGCAAGGATCCGCAATGAAATCAACCAATTCTCTCAGCTTCCTTCTGAACCCTTCTGGAAGTGCTTTGACCGGTACAAAGACCTTCTTGTTCAGTGTCCTCGCCACGGTATAGAGAAATGACAACTTTGCCAAACCTTATACGAGGGCCTGAACCCAGCAACGAAGCAGTTGTTGGAAACCATCTGTCAGGGCCACTTTCTATCAAAATCTGACAAGGAAGCGTGGCAATTCTTTGACGACCTTGCGGAGCAAACGCTACAATGGGAGTGTTAGTTGTATGTATGCCCTAGAGGCCAGTATTGTACAGATGATGTATATTATATTGGATGCTTGGACATATATAGAGATGACTTTCTTGCTCGACATGATAGTATGCTATCTGGTTGCCATTTATCTTAACATGTACACTAGTCTCTTTATACTGTCTTATAGTTACATGTTGGTAAAGCCCTTAGGATTTGTACTTGACTACCTAGACTATGATGCAGATCATACTAGTGGGAACATGGTAGTCCATAAGTACATCCTTCAAGGTCCCTAGTCGTGGGTATCTCGAGACGGGGCATCGATTTACCAGAGTAGACTAGCGTATACGCTTCTCGACCCATGTGATGGGCGATGGATGATCCCATATCCATTGGTGTTTGACATCAGAGATGGTATACGGGTGCTCAGTGGAAACTGGGTACACTGGACGGACTCGCCGAGAACTCCCAGATGGTATTATACCTCACGTCAGATGGCAGTTCTCAGGTGACACTTGTACAGGTTAGTCTGTTGACCCGAGATCGTCATAGATTCTTGTGTGATTCCCACTGTGCTTTGATCTCCACCTTACCACGTCCATGAGGGCGTGCAAAACGGTGGTCTTTGGGTACAGTCCCGAGTCACATGGAGGCAATGAGCGATAGGAGGGGTTTCGTCTCTCCCGGTATTGGGAGTTGATGTTGCGCTGTGCTCGATTGGCCGTAACAGGGAAGTCCCTGGCCAGGGCTGATCAGAGATTTGCTGGTAAGTGTTACCAGTAGTTTCTCGACCCGTTACGAGCCTCACATCGGCACGACTTATCGGGTTATTGGGGTCTGACGTATACCACCCCTAGACTTGATATGCGACGTATCAGACGAAGAGACTTGACTGTATGGTAAGTGTTACTGGTCGGATTCGCAGGAGTGTGAGCGGGCTAGCTCATCGATCTTCTGATCGCTCAATACCCGGGTGGCCGTTACGTTTAGCAGACCGCTTGCGGCTTGTGGGTGCTTGATATGATCATCATCTGCTACCGGCGTATTGACGAGTCTTTAGAGTCCTACACAGAGGTTTCCTGGCTCAAGCGAAACGAAATAGGAGCGCATATGAGATATGTGCAGGACCGAGAATAATGCGTGTATGTGATACGGCATTTCATTCTCGCGATATATGTTTCGATTGGTTATATTCGATATGACCTAGTTATCGAATCATTGATTCGATAAATCGATGCATTGCATACTAGTCGGTTGTATGCGATATAACCGGATCATTGAATCAAGTGTTGATTTAATGATTTAATGTATAATTATATATTTGATATATTACTTTGCATTAACTAGTATTGATTCACTTTAAACGGATTTTTCTCACTTGGATTGCACATTGTATATGTGATATACTTATGTGCACTTTTTGTATCATGTTTGATGATACTTGATCATTAGTTAAGTTTATAGAATTAATCCATGGTTAATTGATAATTAGGGTTTTGCATATTTGTTTATTTATTTATTTATTCATTTATTTATTTGAAATAAGTTATGATAAGAATGGTGGCTAAGTTTGTTTTATGTTGAAGCTTCATGAAGCTTTGACTTTGCTAACTATCCTTATCTTCATGCTTAACCCTAACCCATCAAAGTGACCATGGTTAATTCTCTACACTTAACCCTAGTTCAAGTTATGATAAGTATTTGATTTATATTTATTTTTATCATAAGACTTATCATAATCATAATCTTTTCTTGAGCTCATCTTCTTCTTCTTCTTCAAGCTTGCTACTCCAATGGCAACTTGAGCTTTAGTGAGTTAAATCCAAATCCAAAGTGAACCCACCTCCTATTTCTTCACCCTCTACCTCTTGCCAAGTTGTTTTGGGTGTTTTCTTCACAAGTTTCACAAGTTTGTGAAGTCGGAGCTTGAGTTTGTGCAACCTCGACGTAGATCGTCTTTGACACAAAGCCGACGAGCTATTCCGCTTGCTTTCCCGATGAAGCCGATGATCGAGTCGAGGATTCATGATGGACAGCGAGGACATGACGTTGCGGAGCCGTGGAGGTGGAAATCCGGATCTACAAAGGTTGTATATCCGTATCATAGTAGTTAACTGTTAACTAGCTTTCTATTTCGCCTAAACATCTAGTTAAAGATCCGTAGTCTAGGGTTTCTCGGCACTAAAAATTTTAATTTGGCATGTTCGATGCCTTGTGAGAACCCACTAGGGTGCCTAGGAACCTTTCACTGGTATCAGAGCCTAGCTAGAGCCTTAGGCGAAGTCCCGACGACGTTTGAAGTCCGAACGAACACGAAACCCTAGAATTTTAGAGCTCTCTGGACATTTTCATAAATCTGGGATTTCTCAATATTTAAAATGTCTAAAAAATTCAGCATAGAATTATAAGCATTACTGTGCAAAACGATCCCATCAACTGTTCATTCGGCCGCGGAAGCGCGGCAGAAGCATGCCTTCTGCCGCCCTTCCGCGGTCAAATAGTGACGTCATCCCATTATTTTTGCACAGTAATACCTGATAAATTCTGGTGAGTTTTCTGGATATTTTTAAATTAATTTAAGGGTTGAGTGCTCTGGAGTTATATTGGGAATCGATGAATTCGATCGGAATATCAAACTTTGTCTAAGTGTTTTTCCAGATAATTGTAGAATATGTTAAAGAGTTCGACCGGATAAAAATACCCAGGTTTTCCCCTGCCAAAATATCCAAGTGTTGGATTATTGTGTGGTTAAAAGACGTTCTGAGTAGTGCAAGTAACGCGATGGTCCCTCTAGAAGACACAAACCTTAACTCGATTATGTGACCGTCTTGAACTGCCCTTTGAACCTTCGGGTTTGGGGCAGTACGGCGTGCCACATGTGAGGCGTTGGCTTGACCCTTCTACGGCTGGACCGTTGGTACTGAGGTATGAAGTGAATGTCTTTGAACCTATTTCATGTGTTGATCGGTGTCGGGAAAACTTGGGTGTTCGAATGTGCGATCGGAAAGTTTGATATATTCTATTTATCCGGAATTGGATACAATAATTGGAATTCACAAAAGGTTATGAGATAACTGGATGAATGTTATAGATCTAGCAGTTTAGTTTCACAAGATATCGAAAAGAGTTTTCGATGATGGGACTAAAATGCGGGATTTATAACTGTTAGGCATGTGATGTCTAAAGAAGTTGCGGATTCCAATTGTTGTAGTTTTACACTTTCTTTTATGTGACCGTAAGTGTAGTATGTTCATATCGCCGGTTTCGTTGCTATACATCAACGACAATTGGGGTATGCATACTTACTTACGTTGATGACATGTGATGTTATGTGTTGCTGGATATGTTATATTGGATCGTCGTATTCGAATAGCCGGGTTTTTTTATGTGAGATGAGTGTTTTTCATTTTCATTCATGTAAAAACTTGTATGTAATATTCTTTTATTCGGGGCACTTCCAGGATGCGGGAGTTGTCACCCTTTGTATATTATTTACTTTTCTGCATTAGGATAGACCCAAGGAGGGGAGCACAAGTAACCGGGTTCTGGGGTCCAGTGGGAGACCAACTCGAGGAGTCGAGTCCGGGTCTCCTAACCCTAGAATTGGCAGGGTTGCTTGCCGCTCTCGTAGGGGTCTAGGGGTGTGGGATTGGCTATTCATCACGACCGTGGAATCCGTGTTTTATACTGGCTCGTATTGAAAACACGGACGTCCTAGTATATCCAATATTTCATATGTTTATTCTGCTGCGATATCTGTGTTGTGATTCTGTGATGGATATAGTATATAGTATATATGATATATTATATAGACGTTACTTATGTTTTACACCCGCGCTAGCCCTGCCCTGCTCTGTCGTTAGTTACCTAACCTAACGGTGCACGAGGGGACATCGAGGCGAATGCGGATGGCATAAGTGTACGTCATATCTATCTGTGATGTTTAGGTATTAAATGATGGGACTTCATTAATGTGATTAATGAAAGAAAAGAAACCTAAGATGTTGTAGAATCATATTTTAAATAAAACAGGTAGCTACAGTTTTTGCTTTGCATAGCGGTATATATGATATACCCCGCACCTCATTCGACGAGGAAAGGACCGAGATCCCTTCACCGGGAGTGACTCCTTTAGCAATAACTGGCAGATGCTACACACTCGGTTTGCTTTTGACTGCTTTTGGGTTTTTGCTTTGCACAGCGATATATATGATATATCCCGCACCTCATTCGACGAGGAAAGGACCGAGATCCCTTCACCGGGAGTGACTCCTTTAGCAAAACTAGAAAAGCCTCAAAATCACTCCATTTCAAAACTTTATTTGATTCTACAACGATATAAAGTTCATTACGCAAAGGGTTTTCTTAAAAACCTAACGTAGCCCTCCGTCATTTCAGATAAGTAATAGTTAGTATTCGTGCTGCGTTTGTTGACTCAGTCAAGGCGTAGTGTGCGGTAGCTAATTACTATTTATCTGTTTGTGCATATGATGCAGATTGGATTAGGGTAGTCGTGCGGCCTTGTTGACTTAGTCAAGGGTCGTGCGGGTGGGTTTAATTCAATCAGGAAATGACGGGTTGAACTTTACTTGCGGTCTATGGTTTGTTGACTCAGTCAAGGTCATAGATCGCCTGGGGCAAAATATTATCGGGAATTTCAAGTGTTGAAATTTGCAATGAGATTGCATACCTTCTATGAGATAGTTGGATCCCGATACCCGCTGCGAGTAAGAGTTACTCCTGGGAGAGTTTTACACAGTGCAATTAGCCGATCAAGTAGGTGTCTAGAAAGGTGTTAACGAGGTTACGCCTCTGGGAAAACGAGGTTTACAGTAATTAGGTTCGTGCGAAAGCACGGGGGACCTCCCTCAAAGTACCGACACTGGCCTGGCTGAAAGATTGGCGAACTTGTAGTGTGTAATTAATCCCGGCTAGTCTTTCCTTTTAGGGTTTGGAGGAAGATTTGATAAAAAGCAGTGGGAGCCATCCTGATTAGATAAGATAAAAACCAATCTGATCTTGCACGAGCTTACGCTAAAGTGTTTTCTTCTCTCTCTCTCCAGGTAGCGACCATTTCATGCCTTAATAAAGATAATAAAATGGATGTATTGACCGAACCCGCATGTTATACTGTGCAGGGGAACGTTGAACCCGTTCTATCTTATAAGTGTTATAAGACTGAACAGGAAACAGGAGAATATCTGGATTCTCACACCGCCCAAACGGAGAACATGCATGTTGATGTATCATCTTCGGGTGTGTTTGTCATTGAGAACTGTTTCTCAGTTCACCCTACGTCCTGGGTATTAGATACCGGGTCAGGATCCCACATATGTAAGATGTTACATGGGCTGAGAAAAGGTAGAGAACTGAGAAAAGGTGAACATTCCGTTCATGTAGGGAATGGGGCAAATGTTGCAGCCAAAGCAGTTGGCATATATCACCTAGTATTACCAAATGGTGATACACTAGTCCTGAATGAATGCTATTATATACCGAACATGATGTGCAACATTATATCAGTTTCTTTATTAAGTAAAGAAGGTTATAATTTTGTAGTAAAGGATAATGTTATGAACATATTCCTAGATCAAAGGTTGATTGCATCAGGCTCGCTACATAATGGCATATTCATTCTCAATCAAAATACATTCTTCAATATACAAAACACACACAAAAGGAAAAGCTCAGAAATGAACGAATCCTTCTTGTGGCACTGTAGACTTGGCCATATCAATGAGACACGACTAGCTAAGTTGCATAAGAACGGATATTTGAATTCATTCGAATTATCATCTTATGACACTTGCCATTCATGTCTCAAAGGAAAAATGACCAAAACTCCGTTTAAAGGACACGGAGAAAGAGTCACTGAACTCTTGGGACTGGTGCATAGTGATGTATGCGGTCCAATGTCTACACACGCCAGAAATGGTTCTTCCTACTTCATTACATTCACTGACGATCTCTCTAGATACGGGCATGTGTTCCTGTTGAAACACAAGTCTGAAGCTTTTGAGAAATTCAAAGAATATAAGCATGAGGTAGAAAACCAAACGGGCAAAAGTATTAAGGTTCTTCGATCTGATCGAGGAGGTGAATACTTAAGCAGTGAATTCCTGGATTATCTAAAAGAGAATGGGATTCTCTCTCAGCTTACTCCTCCTTATACACCACAGCACAACGGTGTATCGGAACGAAGGAATCGCACCCTATTAGATATGGTGCGTTCAATGATGAGTAATGCTGAGTTACCTATTTCCTTTTGGGGGTATGCGCTTGAGACAGCCATATACCTATTGAATCTGGTTCCGTCTAAATCTGTACCTACCACACCATATGAGATATGGAGTGGGAAGAGACCATATTTTAAGCGAATTAAGATATGGGGTTGTCCGGCCTATGTCAAAAAGCAAAATCCGGACAAACTCGAGGCACGATCAGTCCTTTGCAAGTTCGTGGGATATCCTAAGAATTCTCAAGGATATTTTTTCTACCAAGCTGAGGAACAAAGAGTGTTTGTTGCTCAGCATGCCACCTTTTTGGAAAGGGAATTTCTTGCAAAAGAAACTAATGGCAAAGAGGTAGAACTGGAAGAGGTTCCAGCACCACAAACTGCAACTGACAATTTAGTAGAACCAGAGGATTCAGTGGTGCCCGACGTACCCCAGCCTCTCCGCCGATCTAGTAGGGTTTCTCGTCCACCTGAGAGATACTATGGTTTTCTCATTGATGGTGGAAGTGAGGATTGCATCATGGAGGATGATGACCCAACTAGCTTCGAGCAGGCCATCACGAGTGGGGACTCAGTGAAATGGCTGGATGCTATGCGGTCCGAGATGGATTCCATGTACACCAACAAAGTATGGACTTTGGAAGTTGCTCCTGAAGGGGTAAAACCCATTGGGAGCAAGTGGATCTTTAAGAAGAAACTTGGTGTAGATGGGAAAGTAGAGACTTTCAAAGCTAGACTTGTAGCAAAGGGTTTTCGTCAAAGACCAGGTGTGGACTATGACGAGACCTTTTCTCCAGTGGCTATGCTTAAATCCATCCGAATCATGCTTGCCATTGCTGCCTTTCATGACTACGAAATCTGGCAAATGGATGTTAAGACCGCCTTTCTAAATGGTGATTTAGAAGAGTGCGTGTACATGACTCAGCCAGAGGGCTTCGTAGACAGTGGGAGCAGCGGGAAGGTGTGCAAGCTGCTTAAATCCATTTATGGATTAAACAAGCATCGCGGAGTTGGAACATCTGCTTTGACGTCGTTATCAAAGAGTTTGATTTCGTCAAAAATCCAGATGAACCTTGTATCTACAAGAAGGTGGCAGAGAGTAAGGTTGTATTCCTCGTATTGTACGTGGACGACATACTCTTGATAGGAAATGACATTCCTATGCTGCAATCGGTCAAGCTCTTCTTATCACAAAGATTCTCAATGAAAGATCTTGGTGATGCCTCCTGCATATTGGGAATCAGGATCTATAGAGATAGATCCAAACGGATTTTGGGATTGTCCCAATCCAGGTACATTGACACCATACTAAAGAGGTTTAGTATGGAAGAGTCCAAGCGTGGGAACATGCCCACGATCTCTGGAGTCACTCTCTCCAAAGAGATGTCTCCCAAGACTGATTTGGAGAGAGCTCGCATGCAAGGGATACCCTATGCTTCGGCGGTAGGCTCTATCATGTATGCGATGCTATGTACTAGACCCGATGTAGCATACTCACTAAGTGTAGTGAGCAGGTATCAAGCTGATCCTGGAGAGAGTCACTGGACAGCTGTGAAGAGCATTCTCAAGTACTTGCGAAGGACTAGAGATATGTTCTTGGTGTATGGTAACGGAGAACTCCAAGTGGAGTCCTTTACCGATTCGAGCTTCCAGAGTGATAAGGACGACTCTAAGTCGCAGTCGGGTTTTGTCTTTACCCTTTACGGAGGGGCGGTTAGCTGGAAGAGTTCCAAGCAGGAAACCGTGGCAGACTCGACAATGGAGGCTGAATACATCGCTGCCAACGATGCTGCCAAAGAGGCTGTCTGGATCAAGAAGTTCATTACTGAACTTGGAGTGGTTCCATCCATTGAGCATCCAATACCTTTGTATTGCGATAACAATGGAGCGGTGGCTTTGGCCAAGGAACCCAGGTCCCATCAGCGGTCCAGGCATATTCTGAGGCGGTATCACCTGATCCGGGAGATAGTTGATCGCCGGGAGATCGAGGTCAGGAGAGTTGACACGAAGAACAACACGGCGGATCCACTCACGAAGGCCATTCCCCAGATACAGTTTGAGAGACTCTTCGGGATGCTCGGTATGAGATACTACAGCAGCTGGCCCTAGTGCAAGTGGGAGATTGTTAGTTGTATGTATGCCCTAGAGGCCAGTATTGTACAGATGATGTATATTATATTGGATGCTTGGACATATATAGAGATGACTTTCTTGCTCGACATGATAGTATGCTATCTGGTTGCCATTTATCTTAACATGTACACTAGTCTCTTTATACTGTCTTATAGTTACATGTTGGTAAAGCCCTTAGGATTTGTACTTGACTACCTAGACTATGATGCAGATCATACTAGTGGGAACATGGTAGTCCATAAGTACATCCTTCAAGGTCCCTAGTCGTGGGTATCTCGAGACGGGGCATCGATTTACCAGAGTAGACTAGCGTATACGCTTCTCGACCCATGTGATGGGCGATGGATGATCCCATATCCATTGGTGTTTGACATCAGAGATGGTATACGGGTGCTCAGTGGAAACTGGGTACACTGGACGGACTCGCCGAGAACTCCCAGATGGTATTATACCTCACGTCAGATGGCAGTTCTCAGGTGACACTTGTACAGGTTAGTCTGTTGACCCGAGATCGTCATAGAGTCTTGTGTGATTCCCACTGTGCTTTGATCTCCACCTTACCACGTCCATGAGGGCGTGCAAAACGGTGGTCTTTGGGTACAGTCCCGAGTCACATGGAGGCAATGAGCGATAGGAGGGGTTTCGTCTCTCCCGGTATTGGGAGTTGATGTTGCGCTGTGCTCGATTGGCCGTAACAGGGAAGTCTCTGGCCAGGGCTGATCAGAGATTTGCTGGTAAGTGTTACCAGTAGTTTCTCGACCCGTTACGAGCCTCACATCGGCACGACTTATCGGGTTATTGGGGTCTGACGTATACCACCCCTAGACTTGATATGCGACGTATCAGACGAAGAGACTTGACTGTATGGTAAGTGTTACTGGTCGGATTCGCAGGAGTGTGAGCGGGCTAGCTCGTCGATCTTCTGATCGCTCAATACCCGGGTGGCCGTTACGTTTAGCAGACCGCTTGCGGCTTGTGGGTGCTTGATATGATCATCATCTGCTACCGGCGTATTGACGAGTCTTTAGAGTCCTACACAGAGGTTTCCTGGCTCAAGCGAAACGAAATAGGAGCGCATATGAGATATGTGCAGGACCGAGAATAATACGTGTATGTGATACGGCATTTCATTCTCGCGATATATGTTTCGATTGGTTATATTCGATATGACCTAGTTATCGAATCATTGATTCGATAAATCGATGCATTGCATACTAGTCGGTTGTATGCGATATAACCGGATCATTGAATCAAGTGTTGATTTAATGATTTAATGTATAATTATATATTTGATATATTACTTTGCATTAACTAGTATTGGTTCACTTTAAACGGATTTTTCTCACTTGGATTGCACATTGTATATGTGATATACTTATGTGCACTTTTTGTATCATGTTTGATGATACTTGATCATTAGTTAAGTTTATAGAATTAATCCATGGTTAATTGATAATTAGGGTTTTGCATATTTGTTTATTTATTTATTTATTCATTTATTTATTTGAAATAAGTTATGATAAGAATGGTGGCTAAGTTTGTTTTATGTTGAAGCTTCATGAAGCTTTGACTTTGCTAACCATCCTTATCTTCATGCTTAACCCTAACCCATCAAAGTGACCATGGTTAATTCTCTACACTTAACCCTAGTTCAAGTTATGATAAGTATTTGATTTATATTTATTTTTATCATAAGACTTATCATAATCATAATCTTTTCTTGAGCTCATCTTCTTCTTCTTCTTCAAGCTTGCTACTCCAATGGCAACTTGAGCTTTAGTGAGTTAAATCCAAATCCAAAGTGAACCCACCTCCTATTTCTTCACCCTCTACCTCTTGCCAAGTTGTTTTGGGTGTTTTCTTCACAAGTTTCACAAGTTTGTGAAGTCGGAGCTTGAGTTTGTGCAACCTCGACGTAGATCGTCTTTGACACAAAGCCGACGAGCTATTCCGCTTGCTTTCCCGATGAAGCCGATGATCGAGTCGAGGATTCATGATGGACAGCGAGGACATGACGTTGCGGAGCCGTGGAGGTGGAAATCCGGATCTACAAAGGTTGTATATCCGTATCATAGTAGTTAACTGTTAACTAGCTTTCTATTTCGCCTAAACATCTAGTTAAAGATCCGTAGTCTAGGGTTTCTCGGCACTAAAAATTTTAATTTGGCATGTTCGATGCCTTGTGAGAACCCACTAGGGTGCCTAGGAACCTTTCAGGGAGAGCACCAGACCGACTTCTTCTTCTCTACCTCCACTTCTACCGGTCAGTCTAGGATAGGAATTCACCAACTTGATGTCTCTATTGCGATGAAAGCTGAAATGGCTGCAATAACAAGAAAGCTTGAAGCGATAGAGAGCAAATTCTCTTCTCCTGCTCCTACCCCTGTTCTTCCCCTTCGTACCATCTGCGCTTATTGTTCCGATCCTTCTCACTTGACCGAAGAGTGTCCTTACAATCCACCATCGCAAGGACAGGATCAGGTTAATGCTGCATTCCAGCAAAGACCGAGGAATGATCCATACTCTTCCACCTACAATCCCGGTTGGAGGAACCACCCCAATTTCGTCTGGAATCAGAATCAGGATCAATTCCAAGGCAACAATTTCTAAAGGGCCCCTCCGCCGTAACAACAAGCGCAACAACAAACTCAACAGCAGTTTCAGCAACCCTTCCAACCCCAACCTTTCCAAAATCAGACGAACAACTTTGCACCCAACAAATCTTTTCCACCAAACAACTTTGTTCCGTCGAACAACGATAAGGTTTCCTCGCTCGAACGAAGTCTGGAGGCGTTCGTTAAATAATCGACACAATCCACCGCCAACATCCAGTCTTCCATTCAGTCCTTAGTGCAACACACTGCCGCTCACGGGCAAAGCATCAAAACCATCGAGGCCCAGATTGCACAACTGAATGCGGCCTTAAGCGAGCGAGAAAAGGGGAAGCTCCCGTCCCAGCCACTCCCAAATCCCGGTCACCCACATAATGTACATGTTGCTCTCAAACAACAGAACCATAATGTGAGTGCCGTGACCACATTGAGATCGGGAAGGATGCTGCAAAACGACATTGGCACACGGATCAACGATGACACCCCGGCCGCTTCTTCTTCTTCTTCTTCTTCTTGTTCTTCTTCGTCTTCATCTTCTGAGCCTATTCTCCGTTCTTCACAAGGCTCTCCTTCCTCTTCTTCTGCTCTGAATGGACCCACTTCTCACTCTACGAAAACACCTGTTCTGGGATCCGTTCCAACTCCACAATCTCCTCCTCCAACATTAGACTCAACCAATTTTAAAAATATTCCATTTCCAAACCGGTTGAGGTCTAATAAACAAAATCCTCAGATGGAGAAGATTCTGGAGTTATTTAAGCAGGTTAACATTAACATTCCTCTTTTAGATGCTGTACAACAAGTCCCATCCTACGCGAAAATCTTAAAGGACTTGTGCACGAAAAAGAGGAAGTCTCAGGTACCAAAGAAAGTTTTCTTGGCTAGTGCTGTGAGTGATGCTCTTACCCAATCTTTACCACAAAAACGGAAGGACCCTGGCTGTCCTACGATTTCTATAACCATTGGGGATAAGAACATCAACCGCGCAGTATTAGATCTTGGTGCCAGTGTTAACCTGCTTCCGTACTCAGTATACGAGCAATTAGGCGTAGGAGAGCTGAAACCCACACACTGTACTCTCCAAATGGCCGACCGATCGATCACCCATCCTAGGGGTGAGCTAGAGGATGTGTTAATCAAAGTCGAAGACTTCATATTCCCCATTGACTTCATTGTATTAGACACACAGCCTGTAGCTAACCCCCGGAATCAAATTCCGGTGATACTCGGTCGCCCATTCCTTGCAACCTCAAATGCTGTGATCAATTGTCGCAATGGTTCGATGAACCTCTCTTTTGGAAACATGACAATTGAACTCAACCTTTTTAGGTTGGGGAATCAGCCCTCCGAACCTAATGCTCATATACTGGACGTCTGCTCGATCCAGGAGATCACCCCAGAAGAGTGTGAATTCGAGGAGTTTCTGTTCGATCATGCTAACCTTAACGCCACTAGTGCGTTCCTCCTCGAACCTGCTGCTGTTTCTGCGCCCGACAACGACTATGAGTGTTTCACGTTCTTGAACGATCTTAGCCGCTCGCAACCCGAGTTTGAATCCTTTGAATTTCTGGATGAGTTACCTGAACCATCCGACTCGGTCGCTTACACTCGTTTCGAACCTTTGCTGGAATCTTTTGAGTTCGAGACCGCTTCACCAATCTTGCCTTCCATCGTTTCACCTCCAACGCTCGAACTCAAGCCTTTGCCGTTTCACCTTAAGTACGCTTACTTAGGTGAGAACGAGACCCTCCCTGTCATCATCTCGGCTTCTCTAGCTCCAGAGCAAGAGAAAGCCCTTCTCGCGGTCTTGCACAGCAACAGGCAAGCTTTTGGCTGGTCCATGGCGGACATCAAGGGGATTAGTCCCCTGATCGTTGAACATCACATTCATCTGATGGATGAAGCCAAACCAGCCCGGCATCCACAAAGACGTCTCAATCCAGTCATGAAAGAGGCTGTGAAGAAGGAGATCGTAAAATGTCTGGATAGTGGTATCATTTACCCTATCTCTGATAGCCAGTGGGTTAGCCCCATTCACGTTGTCCCTAAGAAATCAGGTATAACGATCATCACTAACGAGGCGAACGAGTTAATCCCTACTCGCACCCAAACTGGATGGCGAGTATGCATCGATTACAGAAAACTCAACGCCGCAACGTGGAAGGACCACTTTCCGCTACCTTTCATTGACCAAATGCTTGAACGATTGGCCGGACACGAGTACTACTGCTTTCTTGATGGCTACTCAAGCTATAATCAAATTCCCATCGCCGAAAAAGACCAGGACAAGACCACTTTCACTTGTCCTTTCGGCACGTTTGCATATCGTCGCATGCCCTTTGGGTTATGCAATGCGCCTGCTACCTTCCAGCGGTGTATGATGGGAATCTTCTCAGACATGGTGGAAAAATTTCTGGAGATCTTCATGGATGATTTCTCAATCTTCGGCAATTCCTTCAACGAGTGTTTGCTGCATCTTGACGCTGTCTTTACCCGATGTAAGGACAAGAATCTCACTTTGAATTGGGAGAAGTGCCACTTCATGGTGCGCGAAGGTATTGTCTTAGGACATATCATCTCGCAAAATGGCATAGAGGTTGACAAAGCGAAGATTGAGGTCATTTCCAATCTACCTCCTCCCCGATGCGTCAGAGATATCCGAGCCTTCCTTGGCCATGCCGGTTTGTATAGACGGTTCATCAAGGACTTTAGCAAGATTGCTAGGCCCTTGACTCTTTTGCTGGCCAAGGACACGCCATTCGACTTCAACTCGAGCTGTGTGACTGCATTCGAGTCATTGAAACGCTCGCTCACTTCTGCTCCCGTTCTTTCTTCGCCTGACTGGACACACCCATTTGAGATTATGTGTGATGCATCCGACTTTGCCATTGGTGCTGTCCTTGGACAACACATAAACAAGATGCCACACGTAATCTATTATGCAAGCCGAACCCTGAACGACGCCCAACTCAATTATACAACAACTGAGAAGGAATTCTTGGCTGTTGTATTTGCTTTAGAAAAGTTCAGGCCCTACCTCATCGGCTCTCCAGTCATTGTCTACACAGACCATTCTGCTCTGCGCCATCTTTTTGCGAAGAAAGATGCAAAATCTCGGTTAATACGTTGGATCCTCTTGCTTCAAGAGTTTGACCTTGTCATTAAGGACAAACGAGGATGTGAAAACGTAGTTGCCGACCATCTCTCACGACTTCCTTCTTCGCCTTCGCTTCCAATTCCAATCAATGACGTTTTCCCGGATGAACAGCTCTTGACAGTATCTTGCGAACCCTGGTTCGCAGATATTGTGATCTATTTGGCCACAGGATTACTACCGACTGAATGGTCAGGTCAGGACAGACTTCGCTTCTTATCCCAAGTAAAACACTTTTACTGGGACGAACCCTATTTGTTCAAGTACTGTCCCGACCAGATTATTCGTCGGTGTGTCCCTGACGTGGAATTCAAGAGTGTGCTGTCATTTTGCCACGATCAAGCATGTGGCGGGCATTTTGGCCCCAGAAAGACAGCTGAGAAGATCTTGCAATGTGGTTTCTATTGGCCACAACTCTTCAAAGACGCTCATGACTATTGCAAGACTTGCTCCCGGTGCCAACACTTGGGCCGGATATCCCGAAGGAACGAGATGTCGCTCCAACCAATCTTGGTTGTGGAGATTTTCGATGTTTGGGGGATAGATTTCATGGGGCCGTTTCCCAGCTCTTTTGGGAATTTGTACATTCTTCTCGCTGTTGATTACGTCTCTAAATGGGTCGAGGCTGTGCCCAGCCGGACTAACGACAACAAGGTTGTCGTTAGGTTTCTTAAAGAAAACATTTTCTCCTGTTTTGGGCACCCACGAGCAATCATTAGCGACAATGGAAGTCATTTCTGCAACAAGACTTTCGAGGCCTTGATGCGAAAATATTCCATTAATCATAAGCTCTCTACGCCCTACCACCCCCAAACCTGCGGGCAGGCCGAAGTTTTAAATCGGCAAATCAAGCAGATACTGGAGAAGATAGTTTCCATGAACCGTAAGGATTGGTCGCTGAAACTCACTGATGCCCTTTGGGCATTTCGAACCGCTTATAAGACCGACCTTGGCATGTCTCCCTATAGGCTTGTGTATGGAAAAGCCTGCCACCTACCTGTCGAAATAGAGCATCGCGCATTTTGGGCGATAAAGGAGTTGAATCTGTCTCTCGAAGATGCGGGCAACCATCGGAAGCTGCAGTTGAACGAATTAAGCGAGCTTAGGGATGAGGCTTACGATAACGCGGTTGTCGTTAAGAACCGAACGAAGGTGTTTCACGATAAACACCTTTTGCGCAAAACTTTCGTACCTGGTCAACAGGTATTGCTTTACGACACCAGACTACACTTCCATCCAGGAAAGCTCAGATCTCGCTGGAAAGGGCCGTATTTTGTGCGGAATGTGTATCCGCAGGGCGCTGTGGATTTGGAGAATCCGAAGGACGGTTCATTTTTTAAAGTGAACGGACACCGACTTAAACCGTACCTTAGCGCCGAACTATCAGAGGAGCTCCTGTTCTTACAGGAGCCGGTTTACCCAGCATAATCTTCCTCTGCCTACCTCCAAACTTCAGTTATCCAGCCAAGAACAAGTGGACACTGTTCCAAATAAGTTTGGGGGTATGTATATACCATTTTATACATTTTTGTGGATATTCTTTTTCTTAAAACCAAAAACACAAAAAAAAAATATTAATAAAAATAAAAATTTTGTGTATATCTAACCGACAATTTTGACCCTTCAAATGATCTCTTCATGCAATGACAGTGAGGACACTGTCCAGTTTAAGTTTGGGGGTACGCTCGGTACGCATTTCTAACCTTCGCATTCATATGTATATTTTGCATCTGCATATTAAAATCCATAAAATCCATAAAAATCTGAAAATTTTCTAAAAACATAAAAACTTTTTTGTCAAGTTAGCTAGTGGGAGGACTCTGATTCAACATTTCGACGGTTTTGTTTGATGAGATAAGAATAACTAAATCTTATGTTTAGATTTTGAAAACCTGAAAGATAACTCTCTTTTGAAGTTAACTATAGCCGGTATACGTCTTTACATCACACTACACGTGTCGTGAGTTTTGGAAATTAGATGACAAGTCTTTTTATGTCTAAAAACTTTTAAATAGATAAATGATTTTCTAAGGATCAAATAGGTTTGTTCGGAAATAAATAATATCAAGAATAGTTTATGAAGTGAAGTGAATATGAAGGGATGTTATTGATGCCTTAATTAGAACTAAGTCTGAAAAATAACCCATCTGAAACTTGATTGGAATGATTACACACCGAACCCACTAAACACGTCTTTTATCCAAAAAAATAATTGAACTGCCGGTTATGTCTCCGTTCGTATTGAATCATCATGATTTTCACGCCAAACTGTCTTTTGTTTTTGGACCTAGGTAACTTGAGTAATTAAGTCCGCTGGGGTGTTTTTACACCTAATGCCCTAAAACCAACTGGTTTGGGTGCATTGGCCCAAAGCTCGCTAAGAAGCCTAAAAAGTCCAGATTAAAACAAAGTCAAGCAAGTGTTCTCTCCGAGTTAAAATTCCTAACGGTTCTTTGTGTGAGAATAATCTTGATAAAAGACAGCTTTTATAAAAAAAAAATTTAGCGGAGATATGAAGGTTTTATTCTATGATAAAGACTATTGCACGTTCACAGAGGTGTATATGAAATGAAAACAAGAAAAAGGTGGAGTGAAAAATAAGACCTAGTTTCCTGTTAGGGAAGATAGAAATTCTGAAGTTGAAACCTTACTGGAAAACGAAACTTAAAAAAAAAATTGCTTAACTCTTTATAAAACTTATGTGATCCTTTCAAAATTCTTATCTAGGTTTTATTGTGTGATATGATGACCTTATTCGATCCTTCTGAAACATAACGACACTATTTGCACTGCACGTAAAGACATATAAAATCTATAGTTAAATAAGAAGCGAGGTGTGAGAAATAAAGGTTCGATAGTCTAGACTTAGGATAATAGAATTGTTATTTTCTGAAACAAAACTTTAGGGTTTGAATCTTAGTTATTTTACAAAACTAGCTTGACCGGATTTTGTAGGTAGTATCCGCTGAAAACCCTCAGGAGACAACACTCCTCCTACTAGGGACACCTAGAGGTTTAACGGCTTGTTGCACATGCTCAGTGCAATCGCGTTCCCTGTGAAAGTGAGGTTAGGAAATTTTTTGTGAATAAATTGGCTTTGCTCGGGATGAGCAAATGATAAGTTTGGGGGTATTTGTTCATATCAGATTTTTGCATTTTCATACCGCCCAATTTTTATCACATTGCATATCGGTAGGTACTCTTGAGACGTGTTTGCTAGTCAATTGCAGGATACAGGTTCTCGGTTCTAAACGGTGAAATTCATGGAAAAACACGACAAAAACCCGGGTTCTTGCCAACCACAGATAAAACACGGATCTCCGCTCTTTATCCGTCTGTTGCCACACACCAGTTTAAGAGACAAAATGGCAAATCAATGTCATTTTCATGCACAAGGCTCAATGGCAACACAAGATCCAAGAAATCTACACGGAGCTCGAGAAAATCATTACAAAAGATCCATGTCCAATCACCTTTTGATCCACTAGAATTCTGGAAGAAATGTGGAAATATTATCAGAAAAAACATGTACCAGACAAAAGGGGACAGCAGACCAGGGAAGCAAGAGAAACCGGAGGGCCCAACTCCTCTATTAGGCCGCGGAACCGCGGCCATACGGCCTTGTCGGCTGAAGATACTTCCGGGGTATTTTGGTCTTTCTATGTACATGCAGAATTTTGCCCTAGATTTCCATTTCCCTGCCTATAAATAGCCCAGAACCTTGTGAAGCCAAGAGTGGATAATCTTGTATTTTCTAGGTTTTAGAATACTTGATCTTCTTCCTCTTCTCATCTCTTCTCCATTGAAAAACTTGTTGTGAGCTTTTGTGAGTGAAGAATGATGAATAAAGAAGTTCATTTTATTATCATACTTGTCTTGCTCTTATGTTAAATGCTTGTAATTTTCATTTGTTAACTTAGTTGTTGTTATTTTTTGTTGTTTCTTTCTTTCTCTTTTTCTTTATCCTTAAAACAACCATGATGCTTACGCTTGATCCTTGCCAAGGTGAGGTCGCAAATAGCTAGCTGTTATCTTTTAATCTCCTTCTTTCTATCTTCCTCTTTGTTATGTTTTCTTTTCATTATGATGTGTGAGTAGTTTCCATACTTGTTAGGGTAGGATAAGGGAAGTTTGAGAGAAGGAAATCTCTCTCACTCTTTCCTTGCCCAACATCTTAAATCGACTCCCGTTAATTGAACCATAATCCGCTCCCTACGGCACCCTATCCTACATGATAGCGGTGATTCCGTAGTGAGACCGGTTGTGGTTGAATTAACCGGAGGTTATGGCTAAGAGCCAAGAACGGACGGACGGGCACCAAAAGGAAGAACTTAAGCGTTGGAAAGCCTAGCTTATACTCGCAAGTTCCTTCCTAGTCGTGCTAATCCCCGTTGTTGCTGTAGGATTCCTAGGCACCCTAATGAGGTCTCACAAGGCATCAACCATGCCAATTTCAAAAAATCTAGGTGCCGAGAAACCCGACTACGGATCGTTGGCTAGAAGTTTAGGCGAAAAGTAAACTAGTTAACACTTAACTACAAGAATACGGAAATACAACCTTTGTAGATCCGGTCCTCCACCTCCATAGCTCCGTGATGAAGTCCTCTCCGCTGTCCAAATCAAATCCCGGGCTCTAGCGTCGGCTTCATCGGAGAAAGAGCGGGCTAGGTCATCGACGACGTGCCAAAGATGATCTACGTCGAGGCATCGCTAGATCAAGCTCCACCTTCATCAAGCTTTAAAAACTTGTGAAGGAAACACACTCTACTACTTGGCAAGAGGTAGAGGATGAAGAAATAGGAAGTGGGTAGACTTTAGAATTGGATTTCTCACTTGTTTTCATCAATCACCATTGATGAAGTAAGCTTCTTCATGGAAGAAGAAGATGAAGAAGATGAAGAAAGAATTATGATAAGTTATTTCAAATAGAAAAGAATAACAATACTTATCATAAATCTAACTATGGTTATGTGTAGAGAATTGACCAAGGTTAAAGGAATGGTTAGGGTTAAGGATGAGATAAGAATGGTGGACTAGGTCAAAGCTTCATGAAGCTTCAACTAAACAACAAATAAAGCCACCATTCTTTTCTCTTTTCCATTTATTTTCCAAAATGTATAAACAAATAAATAAATGAATAAATAAGTAATGGAAAATAAAACCCTAATTATATGTTTAACCATGGTTTAATTCTTTACACTTAACCAAATAAACATGTTTCATCAAACATGATACAATCATGTGTACAAAAGTATATCACATATACAATGTGCACAAACCGAGTGAGAAAAACCATTTAAAGTGAACCAATACTAGTTAACGCAAAGTAATATATCAAATATATAATTATGCATTAAATCATTAAATCAACACTTGATTTAACGATCCGGCCATATCGCATATAACCGACTAGTATTTAATGTATCGGCTTATCGAATCAATCCTTGATTCGATAACTAGGTTATATCGCATACAACCAGTCGATACATTCATCGCGAGAATGGAATACGGTATCACATACACGCATTATTCTCGGTCCCGCACATATCTCATATGCGCTCCTATTTCGTTTCGCTTGAGCCAGGAAACCTTTGTGTAGGACTCTAAAGACTCGTCAATACGCCGGCAGCAGATGATGATCATATCAAGCACCCACAAGCCGCAAGCGGTCTGCTAAACGTAACGGCCACCCGGGTATTGAGCGATCAGAAGATCGACGAGCAAGCCCGCTCACACTCCTGTGAATCCAACCAGTAACACTACCGTACAGTCCGGTCTGATCATCTGATATGTCGCATATCTCGCCTAGGGGTGGTAAACGTCAGACCCCAATAGCTCGATAAGTCGTGTCGATATGAGGTCTATAACAATTCGAGAAACTACTGATAACACTTACCAGTAAATCTCAGCAACCCTGGCCAGGGATTTCAGGTTATAACCAATCGAACACAGCGCAACATCAACTCCCTATACCGGGAGAGACGAATCCCCTCCTATCGCTCATTGCCTCCATGTGACTCGGGACTGTACCCAAAAACCACCGTTTTGCACGCTCTCTTGGACGTGGTAAGATGGAAATCAAAGCACAGTGGGAACCACACAAGACTCTATGATGATCTCGGGTCAACAGACTACTCTGTACCAGTGTCACCAGAGAACTGCCATCTGACGTAAGGTATAATACCATCTGGGAGTTCTCGGCGAGTCCGTCCAGTGTACCCAGTCTCTACTGAGCACCCGTATATCATCTCTGATGTCAAACACCAATGGATATGGGATCATCCATCGCCCATCTGTATGGGTCGAGAAGGTATACGCTAGTCTACTCTGGTATATCGATGCCCCGTCTCGATACACCCACGACTAGGGACTTTGAAGGATGTACTTATGGATTACCATGTCCCCACTAGTATGATCCGCATCATAGTCCAGGTAGTCAAGCACAGATCCTAAGGGCTTTACCAACATGTAACAGGGAGACAATCAGTGTACACGTTAAGGTAAAGATCAACCAGATAGCATACTATCATGTCGAGCAAGAAAGTCCTCCCTATATAAGTCCCAGCATCCACTGCAATATACATCCTATGTATAGTAATGGCCTCTAGGGCATACATATAACTAACAATCTCCCACTTGCTCTAGGGCCATCTGATAGCAGTGGTTGCAGTATCTCATACTCAACCATCCCATAAAAGTCTCTCTCTGGGAACAGGCCTTTGTGAGTGGATCCGCTGTGTTGTCCTCTGAGTCTAATCTCCAAACCTTGATCACCCTGGAGATCAACCATCTCCATGATCAGGTGACACTGCCTTAGATTATGTCTGGATCACTGATGGGACCGGCGTTCCTCAGCATGAGCCACAACTCTATTGTCTCACAATGGTTGGACCGTAGTTCATGTCATGAACCAACATACACCCAGACTGCCTCTTTGGTAGCATCTTAAGTAGCGATGTATCCAGCCTTTATCTTCTAGTATGTCACGGTATCTAGCTTGGAACTCTTCCAACATACCGTCCCTTTTCTGAGGGTAAAGACAATGCCTGTGACTGACATTCAGTCGTCTTTATCACCCTGGAACCATTCCAGTGATTCTCCCCAGGATCGATTGATACCATCTCACTACAACTAGTGAGAATCCTAACATCCATTTAGATCTATCTCATAGATCCAAAACCCAGGATTTAGCAGGTATCACTTTGATCCTATTTGGAGAATTATTGTGATAAACGGAGATTGATCGAGCGTAGCATAGGAAACTCTTTCCCTATCAAGAGTATGTCATCCACGTACTCTACGAGAATCTCCACCATACTCCCTACTACCTTTTTGTTTATACAAGGTTCATCTACCATTTTGATGATGTCAAACTCTTTGACTTATCCATCAAAACAGATGTTCCAACTCCGCGATGCCTGCTTTATCCTATAAAGCATCTTGTACACGTTTCCGCTGCTCCCACTGTTTACGTAGCCCTCTGGCTGTGTACTTATAGACGTCCTCTTCTAAAACATCATTTAGAAAAGCAGTCATGGCACCCAACCGCCAGATATCGTAGTCATGGTATGTAGCCGTGGCAAGTAGGATCTGGATGGACTTAAGCATAGTCACTTGAAAAGGTTTCATCATAATCCACGCCTGGTCGATGACGAAAAGCTTTAACAAGTCTAGCTTTGAAAGTCTCAACTTTTCCATCTACACCAAGTAATCTTCTCAAGATATACTTGCTCCTGATGGGGATTTAACCCTTCAGATATTGCAACCAAAGTCCATACTTTGTTGGTGTACATGGATTCCATCTCAGATCGCTAAGTATCCAGCCATTCTTACAGAGTCCTACTCCTGATGGCCAGTTCGAAACTAGTTGGGTCATCATCTCATGATGCAATCCTCGCTCCCACTGTCATAGAGAAACCGAAGTATCTCTCAGGTGGGTGAGAAACCCTACTAGATCGGCGGAGAGGCTGAGGTTCGTTGGTATCTATTGAATCCTTTGGTTCTGTCAAATCATCAGCTGTAGTTTTGTATAGCTGGAACCTTTCCAGTTCTACATAACAGACCTTGCCTCGAGCTTGTCCGGATTTTGCTTTTCAGACATAGCCCGGACAACCCCAAATCTTAAGGAACTTAAGATATGGGCTCTTCCTTTTCCATATCACATATGAAGTGGTAGACAACTGATTTGATTCGAACCCTATTCAATAAGTATGCAGCTTCTCAAGTGCATAACTCCCAAAAGGAAATAGGTAACTCAGTAGTACTCATCATAGAGCACACCTTATCAAATAGGGTGTGATTGCTCCACCCCGATATACCATCGTGCTTTGGTGTATTCGGAGGAGTAATGCTGAGAGAGAATCTCATTATCCTTTAGAATAGTCCAGGATTTCCGTGCTCAAGTATTCTCCTCCTTGATCTCATCAAAGGACATAATACTTATACCCGTATTGGTTCTCTACTTCTAACTTATATTCTGTGAATATCTTAAAAGGTTCGGACTTGTGTTTCAACAGGAACATAGGTCTGAATCTCGAAAGATCATCAGAGAATGTAACGAAGTACAAAGAACCAGTCCTGGCATATGTAGACAGGGGAGCTACATACATCAACATGTATCATCCCAAGAGTTCACTAACTCTTTCTCTGTTTCCAATAAACAGAGCTGTGGTCATCTTATCTCTGTGACATGACTGGCAAGTTTCACGAGATGTAAATTCAAACTGATTTAAATATGCATCTAAATGTAACTCAGCCAGTCGGGTCGCATTGATATGACCTAGTCTACAATACCTCAAGAAGGATTCGTTCATTTCTGAACTCTTCCTCTTTTGTGTGTTCCGTATACTAAGAACTGTAGTTTGATTTAGAACATTAATGCTTTTAGATAACGTGCCTGAACCGATCAACTTTTGATATAGGAAATGTTCAAAACATTATCCAACAATACAAAATTCTATCATTTCTTTACTAATAAAGAGATAGATATGATTTTGTATATCAGGTTCGGTATCTAATAACATTCGTTCAGAATCAATGTATTCGTAATACAGGGTGACAGTGACCAACAGACTTGGCTGCAACACTTGCCCCATTTTCTGCCTCATGAAACTTATCACCCGTTCTCAGTTTTTCTACCTATTTGTAGCCCTATGTAACAGATTACATATCTGGGATCCTGATCCGGTATCATATACCAGGGATGCGGAGGATACTGAGAAACAGTTCTGTATAATGAACACACCCGAAGATGATGCATCAGCATGCACTCTCTTCGTTTGGGCTGCACGGGAATTCTGGTAATCCCCAATTTCCTGCTCTGTCTTATAAAAATTATAAGTTGGAGCGGGACCAACGTTCCCCAGCTCAGTATAACAAGCGGGTTCGGTCAATAATCCGTATTATTATCTTGATTAAGGCGTGATATGGTCGCTACCTGGAGAGAGAAAGAAGAAAACACTCAGCGTGCGCTCTTGCAAAAATAGATTGGTTATTATTTTATCAAATCAGGATGGCTCCCACTGCTTTTTATCAAATCTTCCTTCAAACCGTAAAAGGAAAAACTAGCCGGGATTAATTACACACTACAAGTTCGCCAATCTTTCAGCCAGGCCAGTGTCGGTACTTTGAGGGAGGTCCCCCGTACTTTCGCACGAACCTAATTAATGTAAACCTCGTTTTCCCAGAGGCGTAACCTCGTTAACACCTTTCTAGACACCTACTTGATCGGCTAATTGTAATGTATAAAACTCTCCCAGGAGTAACTCTTACTCCCAGCGGGTATCGGGATCCAACTATCTCATAGAAGGTATGCAATCTCATTGCAAATTTCAACACTTGAAATTCCCGATAATATTTTGCCCCTAACCTCCTATGACCTTGACAAAGGCCAACAAATCATAGGATGCTAGTCAAGTTCAACCCGTCATTTCCTGATTGAATTAAACCCACCCGCACGACCCTTGACAAAGGCCAACAAGGTCGCACGACTACCCTAACCCAATCTGCATCATATGAATAAGCAGATAAGCACCAATTAGCTATCGCACACTGCGTCTTGACAAAGGCCAACAAACGCAGCACGAATACTAACTACTACTTATCTGAAATGACGGAGGGCTACGATAGGTTTTTCTGAAAACCTATTGCGTAATGAACTTGATATCGTTGTAGGTCGAATGAATTTTGAAATGGAGTGTCTTTGAGGCTTTTCTAGTTTTGCTAAAGGAGTCACTCCCAGTGAAGGGATCGTCGGTCCTTTCCTCGTCGAATGAGGTGTGGGATATATCATATATATCACTGTGCAAAGAAAAAACTCTTAAAAGCAATCAAAAGACAAACCGAGTGTGTAGCATCTGCCAGTTATTGCTAAAGGAGTCACTCCCGGTGAAGGGATCTCGGTCCTTTCCTCATCGAATAAGGTGCAGGATATATCACATATACCGCTATGCAAAGCAAGAACTGTAGCTACCTGTTTATATTTTGAAATTCGATTCTACAACATCTTAGGTTTCTTTTATTTCATTAATCTCATTAATGAAGTCCCATCATTTAAGTACCTAAACATCACAGATAAATACGACGTACACTTATGCCATCCGCATTCGCCTCGATGTCCCCTCGTGCACCATTAGGTTAGGTAACTAACGGCAGAGCGGGGCAGGGCTAGCGCGGGTGTAAAACATAAGTAACGCCTATATAATATATCATATATACTATATACAGTATCCATCAGAGAACATATCACATGATCACATCACAGATATCGCAGCAGAAGAATCATATGAAATATTGGATATACTAGGACGTCCGTGTTTTCAATACGAGCCAGTATAAAACACGGATTCCACGGTCGCGATGAATAGCCAAACCCACACCCCTAGACCCCTACGAGAGCAGCAAGCAACCCTACCAATTCTAGAGTTAGGAGACCGAGACTCGACTCCTCGAGTTGGTCTCCCACTGGACTCCAGAACCCGGTTACTTGTGCCCTCCTCCTTGGGTCTATCCTAGTGCGGAAAAGTAAATAATATAGAAAGGGTGACAACTTTCGCAACCTGGAAGTGCCCCAAATAAAAGAATATTACATACAAGTTTTTACATGAATGAAAATGAAAAACACTCATCTCACATAAAAACCCCCGGCTATTCAAACACGACGATCCAATATAACATATCCAGCAACACATAACATCACATGTCATCAACGTAAGTAAATATGTCCATCCCAATTGTCGTTGACATATAACAACGAAACCGGCGATATCACATATTACACTTACGGTCACAGAAAAGAAAGTGTAAAACTACAACAGTTGGAATCCACAACCTGCATAGACATCGCATGCCCAATAAAATGAATTTCTTAGACATCACATGCCTAACAATTATAAACCCCACATTTTAGTCTCAAAATCAAAAACACTTTTCAATATCAAGTCGGGCAATTCAACAAGATTCCCGACACCCTGATCGAATGCTCGTCGCAAACTTTAGTAGGCGGCCGCACCCCCGATACCGTCGACGAAGTGCACCAAGGCGGAACACCGCTACCGCGAGCACCCGAATGGATGCTTTCGGCAACGGGGTTCTCCTACAGTCACTTGGTCGGGGCTATGGGGTGAGGCTATCTATTAAGTTTACCCGGCGAGTATCCGTGTACGCTACGTGATTGCGACGGACTTTTGATCACATCAAAATTCCGCGGCAACCGATCAAGTGAGACTAAACTGCTATGTTTATAACATTCATTCAGTTATCTCATAACAATTTGCGAATTCCAAGTATTGTATCACATTCCAGATAAATAGAAAATGTTAAACTTTTCGATCGAACATTCAAACACCCAAGTTTTCCCGAAACAGCTCAACTCATGAAATAAGTCTAACAACATTCAGTTCGTGCCTCAGTACCAACGGTCCAGCCGTAGAAGGGTCAAGCCAACGCCTCACATGTGGCACGCCGTACTGCCCGAAACCCTAAGGTTCAAAGGGCAGTTCAAGACGGTCACACAATCGAGTTAAGGTTTGTTGTCTTCTAGAGGGACCATCGCGTTACTTGCACTACTTAGAACGTCTTTAAACTACGGAAAAATCCAACACTTGGAAATTTCCCAACAGGGGAAAAATTGGGTATTTATATCCAGTCAAACTTTTTAACATATTCTAAAATTTATCCGGAAAGCCACATAGACAAAATCTGATACTCCGATCGAAACACCGAATCCCCAAAACAACCCCAGAAAATTCAACTCTGGAAAAAATATTAAAAATTCCCAGGAAAACCAGCACATAAAACTAAGAATTACTGTGCAGAATTAGACGCACAAAACGACAACATAGCCGCGGAACCGCCGCACAAGCCAGCTTGTGCCGCGGTTCCGCCGCACAAGCCAGCTTGTGCCGCGGTTCCGCCGTGCTACAGTAGAATCATGGACACGTGTTGCACAGTTATTCTTAGGATTCCTTGCTGATTTTTCTACATATTTTTATTTTCGAAAAATCCCAGATTTTAGAAAAAGGACAGAGAGCATTTTTTGAGTTGGGGTTTCGGGTCGATCGGACTTCAAACACCGTCTAGACTTCGCCTAAGGCTCTAGCTAGGCTCTGATACCACTGTAGGGTTCCTAGACACCCTAATGAGGTCTCACAAGGCATCAACCATGCCAATTTCAAAAAATCTAGGTGCCGAGAAACCCGACTACGGATCGTTGGCTAGAAGTTTAGGCGAAAAGTAAACTAGTTAACACTTAACTACAAGAATACGGAAATACAACCTTTGTAGATCTGGTCCTCCACCTCCATAGCTCCGTGATGAAGTCATCTCCGCTGTCCAAATCAAATCCCGGTCTCTAGCGTCGGCTTCATCAGAGAAAGAGCGGGCTAGGTCATCGACGACGTGCCGAAGATGATCTACATCGAGGCATCGCTAGATCAAGCTCCACCTTTATCAAGCTTTAAAAACTTGTGAAGGAAACACACTCTACTACTTGGCAAGAGGTAGAGGATGAAGAAATAGGAAGTGGGTAGACTTTAGAATTGGATTTCTCACTTGTTTTCATCAATCACCATTGATGAAGTAAGCTTCTTCATGGAAGAAGAAGATGAAGAAGATGAAGAAAGAATTATGATAAGTTATTTCAAATAGAAAAGAATAACAATACTTATCATAAATCTAACTATGGTTATGTGTAGAGAATTGACCAAGGTTAAAGGAATGGTTAGGGTTAAGGATGAGATAAGAATGGTGGACTAGGTCAAAGCTTCATGAAGCTTCAACTAAACAACAAATAAAGCCACCATTCTTTTCTCTTTTCCATTTATTTTCCAAAATGTATAAACAAATAAATAAATGAATAAATAAGTAATGGAAAATAAAACCCTAATTATATGTTTAACCATGGTTTAATTCTTTACACTTAACCAAATAAACATGTATCATCAAACATGATACAATCATGTGTACAAAAGTATATCACATATACAATGTGCACAAACCGAGTGAGAAAAACCATTTAAAGTGAACCAATACTAGTTAACGCAAAGTAATATATCAAATATATAATTATGCATTAAATCATTAAATCAACACATGATTTAACGATCCGGTCATATCGCATATAACCGACTAGTATCTAATGTATCGGCTTATCGAATCAATCCTTGATTCGATAACTAGGTTATATCGCATACAACCAGTCGATACATTCATCGCGAGAATGGAATACGGTATCACATACACGCATTATTCTCGGTCCCGCACATATCTCATATGCGCTCCTATTTCGTTTCGCTTGAGCCAGGAAACCTCTGTGTAGGACTCTAAAGACTCGTCAATACGCCGGCAGCAGATGATGATCATATCAAGCACCCACAAGCCGCAAGCGGTCTGCTAAACGTAACGGCCACCCGGGTATTGAGCGATCAGAAGATCGAAGAGCAAGCCCGCTCACACTCCAGTGAATCCAACCAGTAACACTACCGTACAGTCCGGTCTGATCGTCTGATATGTCGCATATCTCGCCTAGGGGTGGTAAACGTCAGACCCCAATAGCTCGATAAGTCGTGTCGATATGAGGTCTATAACAATTCGAGAAACTACTGATAACACTTACCAGTAAATCTCAGCAACCCTGGCCAGGGATTTCAGGTTATAGCCAATCGAACACAGCGCAACATCAACTCCCTATACCGGGAGAGACGAATCCCCTCCTATCGCTCATTACCTCCGTGTGACTCGGGACTGTACCCAAAAACCACCGTTTTGCACGCCCTCTTGGACGTGGTAAGATGGAAATCAAAGCACAGTGGGAACCACACACGACTCTATGACGATCTCGGGTCAACAGACTACTCTGTACCAGTGTCACCAGAGAACTGCCATCTGACCTAAGGTATAATACCATCTGGGAGTTCTCGGCGAGTCCGTCCAGTGTACCCAGTCTCTACTGAGCACCCGTATATCATCTCTGATGTCAAACACCAATGGATATGGGATCATCCATCGCCCATCTGTATGGGTCGAGAAGGTATACGCTAGTCTACTCTGGTATATCGATGCCCCGTCTCGATACACCCACGACTAGGGACTTTGAAGGATGTACTTATGGATTACCATGTCCCCACTAGTATGATCCGCATCATAGTCCAGGTAGTCAAGCACAGATCCTAAGGGCTTTACCAACATGTAACAGGGAGACAATCAGTGTACACGTTAAGGTAAAGATCAACCAGATAGCATACTATCATGTCGAGCAAGAAAGTCCTCCCTATATATGTCCCAGCATCCACTGCAATATATATCCTATGTATAGTAATGGCCTCTAGGGCATACATATAGCTAACAGTTGCCGATTACCGTAACACCGATATTAAGAGTGGCAACGAAAGAAGTGAGCGACTCCTAACTCAAACTAACCTAATCCTAACCCTAACAAGCTCTCTTTACATATCATTTTAACACTTAGATAATCACAAATAAATCTGGACTTTCGGACTTAACTCGTTAAAGCACATAGAAAAAGATTCCCATCTCCCTGCGGACGACCCGTACTCAACCGGCTAGCTACAAGCGAAACCGTTTTGATTGCGGTAATTAACTAAACTTGAACACGCAGAATCGCTAACAATCAATACTCCGGCCACTAGGGACCATTTAAGGATGTACTTATGGACTACCCTGCTCCCACAAGTATGATCGCCATCATAACGCAGGTAGTCAAGCAAGATCCTACGGGCTTTATCAACATATAACCGCAATATTTAATAGCGAGTATGACATATGCCATGTCAAGATAAAGGCAAACCATAATAGTATACTACCGTATCGAGTCTTTATCAATATGTGCAAGCTAGATATAACAACATTAAAAATAAATACACATATCCTGACAAGGACAAGTCAAATAATATACAATAAAACTGAGCAAGATTGTCCTGTACATACATATCCCTAGCATCCATATGTATACATATACAATACTGGCCTCTAAGGCATATATATCCAACAATCTCCAAGTTGCACTAAAGGCCAGTAATTGGCGTACCGAATATCCTACGTCTGCACTAAAGCTAGCTGCTAGCGTACCGCATACCTAATATCTCAAAAGCCGCTCGAACTGTGCTTGAGGAAGGTCCTTTGTAAATGGATCCACCGTGTTCTCTTTCGTATCCACTCTCCAGACCTCGATCTCCTGGTGATCTACGATCTCCCTGAACAGGTGATACCGCCTTAAGGTGTGCATGGATTTCTGATAGGACCGTGATTTCTTCGCTAAAGTTATAGCCACATTGTTATTACAATACACAGGTATCGAATAAACAATGGACGGAATTATCTGAATTTCAGCTATGAACTTCTTCATCCAGACCGTCTCTTTTGCGGCATCGCTTGCAGCATTGTATTCAGCCTCCATCGTCGAGTCTGCGACGGTATCCTGTTTGGAACTCCTCCAACACACCACCCCTCCATTGAGGGTAAACACAAAACCCGAGACAGAATTGCTGTCATCCTTTTCACTCTGGGAGCTTGAATCGATAAAGGACACGATCCTGAGGTCTCAATTACCGTAAACTAAGAACATTTCCTTAGTCCTTCTTAGGTACTTGTGAATGTTCTTCACTGTTGTCCAGTGGTTCTCACTTGGGTCTAACTGATACCGGCTCACCACACTTAGCGCGTAAGCTACATCTGGTCCTTTACATAGCATCGCATACATTATATATCCTACCGCTGAAGCGTAGGGTATAGTGCTCATGCGAACCCTCTTCTCGTCAGCCTTGGGAGATATCTTATTGGAGAGGGTGATTCCATGCAATGCGGGTATATTACCGCGGTTGGAATCTTCAATACTAAATCACTTTAGAACGGTATCTATGTATCTAGACGGCGAAAATCCCAATAATCTCTTAGATCTATCTCTGTAGATCTTGATTCCTAGAATGTACGAGGCATCACCTAAGTCTTTCATTGAGAACCTTTGTGATAAGAATAGCTTGACCGATTGTAGCATAGGAATGTCATTTCCTATCAAAAGAATGTCGTCCACGTACAAGGCTAGGAATACGACAGTTCGTTGTCACGACCCAAAGTTTGGCCCGTGACCGGCACTTAACCACGTAACGTCTACAGGCGTAACGCGACTAAGTAAGCAGAAACCCAGAAATCAAAACCAGTAAAAGTATAGAGTGTTTAAAACATTTAATAGAAACATTTGTTAAACTGTTAAGAAAACCTTAAGTAGGCAATCACCAAGATAACAATATACGATGTCGTAGCGAAGAAAAGAGTAATAAGTGGAACACACCACACACAATAAGAACTGCATAAGTAAAGTCGGCTCACAACGAGCTCGACACCAGAATACTAAATAATATACATCGTCCTCACAACTAGTCTCTAAGTCAATACATAAGTAGTAGATGGAGAGTACTAGATACAGCGATGTACATAACTTAAAAATAAACAGATATCGCACAAAACCCACCTAATAGCAAAAGAGCTAGTACGCCAAATATGTTAGTGTATATGCCCTAGAGGCCATTACTGTATCATACTAGCTTGTATATTACTTAATGGAAGCTTGGGATATTCACAGTTGTATTGACAGTCTTGCTCAAAATGGTAGTATGCTACTTGGTTTGTCTCTACTTCAATATGTGCATGTGTTTCTTTTAGCATATCGCTTATATACATATTAGTAGAGCCCTTAGGATCTTTGCTTGATTACCAGCGTTGTGATGGCGCTCACACTCGTGGGGGCTGGATAATCCATAAGCACATCCGTATACAGGTCCCTAGTCGTAGGACTATCGAGACAGGGCATCGATACTCCGGAGTAGACTAGCGTATGCGCTTCTTATCCCGGCGGGGGAGACGGTCTGTCCCACAGCCGTCAGTACGTCGTACTTGAGATAGTATGCGGGTGCTCGTTAGGTTACGAGTACACTGGACAGGACTCGTCGGGAACTGTTGGTTGGTATTATACCTATCGTCAGTTATCAGTTCCCAGGTAACATGAGTACAGCTTAGTTCGCTGACTTGACACTGTCACTTCGCCTCGAGTGTGTTCCCACTGTACTTAGATTATTACCCTACCACGGCTCAAAGGAGTCGTGCAAACAGATAGTAGTTGGGTGCAGTCCCGAAGCACTTGGAGGCAGTGACGGTTAGACAAGATTCGTCTCTCCCGGTATTGGGGGTTGACATCGCGCTGTGTCTAGGAGAGCCATTACACGAGTAGTCCCTGGCCAGGGCAAATGAGATATACTGGTAGGTTTCCATTGTTATCTCAGGGTGTTCTGGGCTTCACTCCGACACGACTTGTACCGCTATTAGGGGACTGACATTTACCGCCCCTCTAGGCCCGCCATGCGATGTATCAGACGAACAGACCGGACTGTACGGAGATTGTCACATACAGGCTCAGTAGGAGTTCGGATGGGTTTACCTCATCGGCCTTCTTATCGACATATACCTGGGGACCGTTACGTACAGCTAGTGCCGCTTGCGGTCTGTGGTTAAACTCACTGCCAGCGTAGTGTCGAGTCTTTAGAGTCCTACACGGAGAGTTTTCCTGCACTGAGCGAAACGTGTAGAGGTCGTATGGTTTTACGGCAGGGCTACAATCACTTACGTGCACTTGTGTGCATATGCTGTTTGGGCAGCCAATACTAGTGGGCTTTGGTTTAAGCCAGATCCTGGTATTGCATAGATGGATTTGATTTGTCTTCTGTGCATTCGCGTTCTATGGAATGCGGATGCGGGTGTGTATGCACAGTTTTGAGGAGCGATAAAGGAGGATGTGCCCCATAAGGGTTTTGGCAGTTGGTTCGGCCAAAACCGTAATGTGGCACACTCATTAGGGTTTTGACAATTCGTTTGGTCGAAACCATTATGAGCCGGAAACATTATTTACTAATCCTTTTAGTGATAGATTAGTGATGGCTAATTCCATTGACCATTTGACCACTTAGACCTCTCTTGACTTTGTTGACCCGTTGACCGGGTTGACCGTTGACCTTCAAGAGAGATCTACACTCTTCTTTTCTTTTCTTTTTAATTCTTGAGTTATGATAATGGTCAATTCAATGTAGCATCAACTTTATCATGATAGGATTAGTAATGATGGTTTTGGGTGTATTATTGCAACCATGGTTCATTTCATTTGGGTTAATCTTTTCATTATTCTCTTCACATTCTCTCTCTTGAAGTGAGAAGAAAAAGAAAAGCTCCATGGTTGCTAGGTTTTCTCCTTCATCTTCCTCCTCTTGATCTCATCTTTTGATCTCATATGTTGAGAGAAAAAGATCCCACAAAGACTAACACATCCATACATCTCATCTACACATCCTAGGGCTTCTTGACTAGCAATCTCTTTGCCCTAGTTGCCTCGGCTCGAGGTGGAGCTCGGTGTACATCTCTCGGGTGGATCGTCTTCGACTCGAAAAGGCCGCGGAGGTGCCCAAGGTCTGGATTGACGCTTGGAGCTTGGATGGACGAGCGGGACAGCGGAATGAAGACCCGAAGGACCGGTTTCGTAAGGTATACTTTCTACAGCATAGTAGTTAAAACCTCTAGTAGTTTACTAGTTTCTATTTTAGCAAAGATCCTTGCTTTTGAGTCCATGTTGCCTTGCGCCAAAAAATTGTTTTTCACCGTTTCCGCCTCCCCGTAAGAACCGGGGTGAGCAACGTGGACTTACAAAATATAGGGTATCTGTGTCAAAAGATGCTAGAAAGCAGCCTGCCGTGACTACTCCGAAGGACAACCTGCAAACACTGTGGCACAACGGGGGTGAGTTGCCAACTCGTGAATTGTAGATAACATATAAAGATAATCGTGAGTATGCACGTGTTGCGATACTCTAACCTATGCCAACAGATAACACCTATATGATGAACTATATGGACAGTAATCATGCAAGAAGTACGATCTAACAACATCTCTAAATGATAAACAGGGTATGCAATAATCGTGCATAGCAAATGCAATCTAATAACATCTATATGATGAGCAAGGTATGCAATAATCGTGCATAGCAAATGTACTCTATCAGGTACAACAGATACAGGATGAGATGTAAAATACTGAATACTGAGCATAGGAATAATTAATATCTACACGGAATATCAAGGTGGAAAATAATCGGTGTCCATCCATATACCCAAATCATGTAAATCTCATAGAATCATGAGTGCCTAGTGTCGGCACACTAAAATATCATGAATCATCGTGTCTAGCATCGACAAGCAAATCCTCAAGAATCGGGCTCCGTCTGCGGAATCGGCCCTCGGTTCTGGCAGAACGGATCGTCCCGTATCCATCTCTCATCACTGGTCAGTATCCTCCGGATAACCGCCAGATCTAACCAATTACTGGTAGGTAGTGGTCCCTCTGCCAGGCTCACCGTCTACTACACAGCGAATCCGTTCTCGCCCCGGGGTACCATACCGGGCCCACCATGTACCCGCAATCGGCCTTATCCGCCTCCGCGAATCGGGTTTCACATATCGCTTTCAGCACCGAGAAAACACATGGTGGACGCACTGAAATATCATATCAAGGGTAACCGGGTTTTTAAAACAATTACATATTCTCTTTTGAAATATCCACGGTTCCCAAATCCAGAAATATCATGGAAACAACATATCTCAATGCGTAAATCCATGAAAATATGAAGATATCATTATATGTGTGCACTGGTATGAATATATAGTGTGCAAGTGCGCAAGTATGAACATGTCAATATATGTCTGGACTGGTATGAATATATAGTGTGCATGTGCGCAAGTATGAAGATGTCAATATATGTGTGCACTGGTATGAATATTTAGGGTGCATGTGCGCAAGTATGAAGATGTCAATATATGTGTGCACTAGTATGAATATATAGCGTGCATGTGCGCAAGTATGAAGATGTCAATATATGTGTGCACCGGTATGAATATATTGTGTGCATGTGCGCAAGTATGAAGATATCAATATATGTGTACACGGGTATGAATATATTGTGTGCATGTGCGCATGTATGAAGATGTCAATATATGTGTGCACCGGTATGAATATATAGTGTGCATGTGCACAAGTATAAAGATGTCAATATATGTGTGCACCGGTATGAATATATAGTGTGCATGGGCGCAAGTATGAAGATGTCAATATATGTGTGCACCCGTATGAATATATAGTGTGCATGTGCGCAAGTATGAAGATGTCAATATATATATGCACCAGTATGAATATATAGTGTGCATGTGCGCAAGTATGAAGATGGCAATATATGTGTGCACTGGTATGAATATATAGTGTGTATGTGCGCAATTATGATGATATCAATATATGTGTGCACTGGTATGAATATATAGTGTGCATGTGTGCAAGTATGAAGATATCAATATATGTCAATATGCGACAGGTCATGACAATCATCAATGGTGCAGCTATCAAACGATCTGTATAATGCGTAGCAATCCTATAGTGCGAGTGTTATTGCAATCACTAACGGTGTGAGTGTAACATACAAATAGTGCTCGTGCAGCTTGAACCGTTAGTGACAGTGCAGCGTTCTATACTATCATTTCTATATGCAACAAGAAGGTATGCAACTAGTCCATATGAACATCTACGACTAAATATCCTAACACGCCCTGACGCTTAACGCTATACGGGCGATTTCTCCGTAGATGTTAAATCTACTCACCTGGTCGTGCGCTACTCGTAGCTGACCACCTGCTTCCCTTTCTTTTCTTCGTCCGACGTACCTGCCTGTATACCTAGAATTCACACAAGGAAAATCCACATAAGCAAATATCTCACAAAACGCGATATTGAAGTCAAACGATATACTCGCGTAGCGAATTAAACGCGGCTGTGTACGATACATTAAAACGTGTGTATACGCATCTAAAACTATCCTGACACGCCGCGACACGCTGGATCACAGAATCCACTCACGTATCACGCGTATCGCGCCAACTAAAGGTACTAGAAAAGCGATATATCGTCCCAGATTTTCCTACAGAGTGAAACTTACAAAATTGCACATGCCAAAACACTAGAATATGTAGCAGACTCCCACAGCCAAAACTCTAACCCCTAACTCTCCTGTCTGGCCGCAATTTGCAGCCAGAATGATTAAAATGGCGGCCAGAGTAGGGTGTCTAGGGTTCGTGTTCTGGTGATGTGGTCAGGGTCTCCCAAGTATTCTACAGTTAACTCAGATTTTATCTGAAGTGCCCGGGTCTATAGCAGATCACAGAAAGGTGAAATCTCACTTAAAAACGCTAAATTTTGCACAAAATGGAACCCTATGGTATTTTTGTGAAATCTGTGGTTTATCTAGGTTTACTTGGCCCTAATAACACTTAATTAGGCTAGGTTAACCAACACTAACATCACTTGGACAAAAGTCCACACAATTCATCAACTCAAGCACTAAATCTCACATTTTACACAAACCGAAGCTAATTCTACACAAGTTAAGTAAACTAGAGAGTTAGGGTCAAAGATTATATCTTACTAGACCCTAGGTGCAAGGAGAAAGGTGGAGAAGACTGGAGTTGCTGTGGCTGCTGGAGCTACTGCTGCTGCTGCTGCTCCATGCTGTTGCTGATGCTACTGCTTGCTGCTGATGGTGCTGCTGTTGTTGCTGCTTCTCATGGTGCTGCTGTTGCTGCTGCTGCTGGAGCAGCTGACTGTGTGTGTGTTTGGTGTGAGAGAATGAGAGAAGTGAGAGTGAGAATGAGAGCACAAGTCAAACACCCCCCCTCTCTTTCTCTCTCTCTCAGTTAATGAGCATAGCTCATGCCATGAAGCCCATACTCCCTATCTCTCTCACCAAGTCAACAAAGAACAAATCATTTCCATTTAAAAAAAGAACACATAATTAGAAAAAGCCCAATTACACTTAATTCAAATTATAAAATTAGCTTAAGGAAAAAGGATTAACCCACCATGGTTGCTAATATGGTTTAACCCCAAATTAAAACCCTAGTTTACATGCACAAGTGTGTGCAAGCCTAGAAAAATTCTAATAAAATACTCATTAAATAGGATAAAATATTTGAAACTCAATTTGGTAAACTTTTTATTAAAAACTATATATTAAAATATAATTAACCCCTAAACACAACCTAAGGTGTTACAATCTTCCCCCCTTAAAGATATTCGTCCCCGAATTTAAAAATATACTGCTACGCATACCTTCAAGAGATGAGGGAACTTCTTCCGCATCTCGCCCTCGGCCTCCCAAGTGATCTCTTCACCATTCGGGCTGCGCCAAAACACCTTCACCGATGGCAAGACCTTCGATCGAAGTTTCTTCACCTGCCGGTTCAATATTACGACTGGCTGCTTGGTGAACGAAAGATCGCGCTCGAACTAAATGGTCGGGTACTGAGTCAAGTAAGAAAGGTCATGAAGGTAATTTCAAGGTATCGACACAAAAATACTGGGTGAATACTCAATAATCTGGGTGAAAGTGCCAAATTAAAGGCAATGAACTAACTCGCCTTAAGGATCTTAAAAAGACCTGCCATCCTGGGATAAGCTTCCCAAAACTCAACACGTCATTTATCGGAAAAATCCGTAGGAATACATGATCTGCCACTGCGAACTCGAATCTGCGACCAACTTGGTCGGCATATGACCTCTGTCCGAAATGGACAATTCTCATCCTGACCTAAAACAACTGGATCATCTCCGAACTCTCCAGACAAGCTGAGGTCCAAAAATCTTACAACGCTGAGTTAGAAAAACAGATTGGTGATCGACACGATCTAACCCCTAAATCTAAAGTTTTCCAATTGGAGTGTCTCCTGATAACAACTATCGAAGGAGAACCCTAACAATGGCGAGTGACGATCCCCAACTGCCGACAACAATTAATACATATGCATAAACTTAACAAAGAACAACTGAGAAAACTGAGTATAACCGGATGACAAGCATCCGAATGGAGTCACACCCTGACTAAACCTGGGTACACACCATAACGAAATTTGTGCAGACCTGCTCTCATTCTCTCTTCGGAACGGTTAAAGGTTGCAACTCTCCAGCCGGTCTCAGTTGCTCAACCCAAGCACACAACTGGACAGACACCTTGAAACGAAACCCGAGACTTTTCTTTACATCCCTGCCCACCCGTAACTATCTCAAAAGTCACGTTAAATGTTGGTGGAACTTGAATGAGTACAGAGGGTTGACTAATGTGCCTGCTCTAGGATTTCACGTCTCTACCCAATAATATCAGGTACAAAAACGTGTCCCTAAACTTAGCACACCCATGTTACAAATCAATGACTCCGAATCATTACTTAGACGAACAGGCTCAAGTATCTCTGACGAACGAGCGTCGGCGGGCAGTGTCTCTCGAAAGTGATTAAAGAGAAGTGTTCGGGCGCGGACATAAGCAAGCTGTCCCCTCAGTAGAGACGAACTTAAGCTGTACTCAACGATCGCACAAGAACTGTAAATGTGTAGAGGACCATCACAACAATCAAAATCCACTGCAGGAAGATGTACATTAATCTCTGGTGGTCCATGAGAATCTGGTACGACCCTCGAACAAGTAGTGTCTCCAATTATCCAACGCGAAACCACCACGGCCATCTCTAGATCATGAGTGGGATATCCTTCTCGTACTTCCTCCAAATGTAGGGAAGCAAAAGCGATAACTCCATTGTGTCACCTTAGTACACATTCGAGCCCTACTCACGAACCATCACAGTTAAACCACAAAGTCGCCCGAACCAAAAAGCAAAGAAAGAACTGATGCAGTTGTTAACCGAATCTTCAACTGCCGAAACTCCGCACACAAGCCTTAGTCCAAAGAAATGAAACCTCGACTCTGGTCAATTCAGTCAACGGTGCAGCACTACACTAGCAATCCTGCACGAAATGGCGGTAAAAACCTGCTAAGCCCAAAAATCTGCGGACCTCCATCCTGCTCACAAGCCTTGGCATAATCTGTACGTCCACGATCTTCCTCGGAACCATACAATACCGTCTCCCGTAACTACAAGACCAAGGAGTCAACAAAACGAGCCTGAAGGAACACTCCGAGAATCTAGCAAACCGCTGGGGCTCTCCCAGTATCTGCAAAACAAATCCACATGTGGTACTCCTATCCCTCAAGGCACATTAAATAGACCAGGATGTCGTAAATAACACAACAATAACTGGTCAAGGAACGACCTGAAGAAATTCGGTTCATCGCATCTACGAATGCTGCTTGGGCATTGGTGAATCCAATGACACACCAAAACACACAAAGCCCATAGCACGCACAAGGCAGTCTTCAGAATGTCATCACTCCAAACCCGCAACAATGATGACCTGATCCCAAAAAAACTTAGAAAATGTCTCGCACTCTGAAGCTGATCGAAGAAATCGTCAATGCGAGGTAAAGGATACCCACCGCACCGTAAGCCGGTTCAATTGACGATCTGTAACACCTGAGTTTAGGGTTAGTAGTAATTAAGTGTTAATGTGGGGTTTTTGGTAAAAAGTTTACCAAGACGGGTTTCTAGTAATTTATCTGGTTTTTTGGTTATTTTTGTAGAATTTTATCTCGACCACATACTCTTGTGCACGTCAGATGGGATTAAGATTAGGGTTTGCCATATTTTGAGCTTGTGGGTTAGCCATGTTAAGTTAACCATGGTGGTCTAAACTTTTCTTTATTATTATTGGTGCTAATTGAAGAGTCTTAGTTTTAAAATAGATTAGGGTTAGGGTTGTCTTGAGAGGAGAAAGGGAGATTATGGTGGGCCTTGTTTTATTTCACACTACCTTACTTTCAAAACTTCATTTACCTCTCAAACTCATCTCACATATACACACACATTAGCCATTTCCTGCTCATTTCAGCCACAAAAAAAAAAAAAAAAACAACATCAGCAACAACTACACCCCATAGCATCAGCCCTAAAACCCAACAGCAGTAACTACTTCCACAGCAGCGCCATCATTGCATCAGCCCAAATTCTGCCAGTTTTCAGCCATAATATCTGCAGTAGCTGCTGCTACAGCCACCTTAACACCAGAAAAACAGCTTCAGCCTGCTACAAACGGCACAACCAGCCTAAATGATCAGCCACACATCCTCATTCCAGCCCATACTACATCCTTCTTCAGCATCAGCAGCTGCACATCAGCCCCCCCAACTTCAGCCACACTCACACACAAAACCACCTTCAAATAACCTTGCTCTACCACAAAAACAGCTTCAGCTCCAACTTAATTCAGCAGCAACATCAGCTAAAACAGCAACACTTTCAGTCCAAAACCCACACCACTTCAGCCCCAACACATACACCAACTACATGACATCAGCACCACAACACCAACACAACCCCAACAACAGCAGCAGCTCAACCCAGGACCAAACATTCAGCAACAGCAAACACCCCAAACCTGCATCAGCATCAGCAACAACACTTCAGCTTCAGCAACAGTGAAGCTCAGCTCATCTCCAGCCAAGTTTAGCAGCACCCACTCCCTTCTACTTCTCCTTCTCCTCGTTTAGGAGGTTCCTATGGGGTATAATACCTTAACTTTTTCCTATTGTGTAGATTATGTGCTTGTTTAGCTAGTGTAGTGTTTTATCGAAATTTTAGTGCTAGAATTGTGTAGTGATGCTAGATCTAGTTGCCTTGGAGTGCTTGTAGCTTAATGAATCCTTTTAGGTGTTAATTAGTCTGTTTAGCCTAGTAGTGTCGTTAAAACCGGTTAGATAACCCTAAATTGCTAAAATGATGATAAGGTAGCATGTTTAGTGTTTATTTCATGCCTTAGTGGTGATTTTGAGTGATTTAAGAGAATTTTGGCAAAAGTGGAAGTTGTGATAGTTAGACTAGCCTTTTTAGGTTCTGTTGAGTCCAGTTAACCAGAGGATTTTCCCCAGGTTTCACCAAGACACCCGATTTACCCGACTTGGCGTAATTTAGAAGTTTTATCGACTTTTTAGCCTCTGTTGGATCTGCTGTCGACCCGAAACCTTCAGAATAAAATTGTGGAAACTGTAGCATTGTGAGACTAGTAGAAACACACAAACAGAGCACGGGGACCCACCTCCCCCTCTCGGCCGCCGATTTAATCGTTCTGGCCGCAAATTGCGGCCAGAGTAGGGGTGGGGTGTGGGGGTTTTGGGTATAGGGTCATTCTGGGTAGGTTAGGCTTCTGGTACCTGCAACTTTTCAAGTTTGGCCCAGAGGCAAAATCTGGAGCTATTTGCGTGTTTTCGATGTTTTAAGTCTCATGCGACACGCGTGTGATACGCGTGGTTCTGTGGCGCGCTGCGCGACACAGCGTATCAGTTTAAGTTCTGGAGGGTTGTGCGCGTCGCGTCGTGTCGTGTGCAGGCGCGTTTAGTTTCACGCACGCGTATCCTTTTTATCGATATATCGTGTTTTGCAGGATTTTCCTGATGTGGTGACTTTTGTAAATTCTAGGTTCACCGGCAGGGACTTCAAGCGCAGCGGAGAAAGGAAAGCAGGTGGTCGGACATACCTAGCACGGGATCACGGATGAGTAGATTTAACATCTACGGGGGACGATCGTTTGGATGGCGCGAGTCTCCCGATAAATGTAGTAGTCTAGATATTACTTGTGATATTATGATAAGAATACTTACATGATAATTGCTGCAGTTAGGATCTATATGATGTTCCATATACGCAGACTCATTATAGGACACATGCACCATTACCAGGTTTTATATACAGCACGAGCACTATTCATGTGGACACACACACCCTGGTAATTGCCATGTCACGACACTAGATAATCTTGAATCTGAAACATGTTAATTGCCTAGAAATGTGATATTTCAATAAGTATTTAAAATGAAACCATAAGAATTACTATCCTCATGCATATGTATCATTATATCATTTGCTCATAACTAGTATAAATCATACATTGTAAATTGATACCATAGGAATTCATAATCATTGACATATGCATTCATGATGATTTCATGAGATTTATGATATTTCTGGATTTCAGTGGAAAACCGCAAGATTTCAGACTTATAACCATTTAAAATATAAAAGTTGCGGTTTTCTAGTGATGTAAAGTGTCGTCCACCATGAGTTTTGCTGTGGTTTTCGAGACCCGTTTCGAGGAGGTGGATGAACCGTCTCGGGTACATGGTGGGCCCGGTACGGTACCCCGGGGCAAGAAGATCTCACTTGAGTCGACATGCTATTTCTTATGCTTCATGCTTATTTATGCACATAGTCTTTTTGCATTGCGTGGGATTTGTGACCGCCTTGAGGCGAAGAGCTAGCTCCCGCTTGGGGATACCATTTTCATGTTATCCATTTATATTCCTGTTATACCGTTTGGGACTTGCTTTACAAAAGAAACTCTGCTGGAATGTTTGAAACAAAAAAAGGAAAGTGGTTTTAAAATGAAACTTGATGTTGTTTAATGGAGTAAAATGTTGTAAATAAATTGGTTTTCCTTCACTCTAAAATTTTAATTGGGTTAGTATTCTGGGCTTCGGCTTACTTAGTTCACGGACGCCTTGAGACGTTTCGTAACCTAAGTGCCGGTCGCGTTCCGTACTTTGTGGGTTGTGACAAAGTTGGTATCAGAGCGATAGGTTTCGCCTTTCCGAGTGTAGGATGACCCTTAGTAGATGGAGTAAGTGACTTAAGCTGGGTAGCGTAGCGTACGTATGTCCGCGGCATACTTGCGATGCGGTACTCCGCCTAGGTGACTTTAGCATATACTTGCTTGGAATTCCTTCTTCAATTCTATGTATCCTATGATTCTATTGCGTCGTTCTTATTGTCCTGTTTCCTGTACCAGTCACTATGCCGTAGAGGGCTACCAGAGCGCAGAGGGCTGCCGCCCGAGACGAGATTCGAGCTGGCTCGTCCGAGACTAGGACTGAGCAGGGTGGTATGCCTACGCCGCAGGGACAGACCGATCCACCTTCCCCAGGCCGTATGGATAGGCTTGAGACTGGTATGGAGAAGTTGCGACAGATGATGGGGAGCATGCAGGAGCTACGTCAGATGGTAGGATCTCTAGTTGCATCCAGTCGTACACCGAGGCCGGAGGACGCACCTACTACATCCCAGACTACTATGATACCTGTTCCTACTACTACCGCCGTGACCATCCCGGTTTCACTACAGGAGTTCATGAGGCTGAGACCTCCAGTTTTCACGGGTACCGATATAGCAGAGGACCCGCAAACGTTCCTTGACAGCTTGGCCAGGATCTGCCGTTCGCTGAGATGTTCTGATGATCGCTGGGTAGAGCTTGCGAGTTTCCGACTAGAGGGTCTCACACAGATATGGTGGGAGTCGGTTTTGAGAGGTCGGGTCGCAGGTCTACAGCCCATGACCTGGACCGAGTTCATAGCAGTTTTCCTTGCCCGTTTCCTCCCGGAGAGCATTCGCGACGCAAGAGCTCGTAGTTTTGAGGCCATGGTCAAGACACCTGGTATGACGGTGTCTGGGTATGACGTCCAGTTTACAAAGTTGTCCCGATATGCTCCGTACCTGGTAGATACCGAAGCGAAGAGGGTGAAGAGGTTCATACAGGGACTGGATGCCCAGCTTTATCTTGCCATTGGCGCCCAGCATTTCGATACCTATTCAGCAGCTATGGATACGGCGTTGCGGATGGAGACACGTATTTCAACGACTTTGGCCGTTCCCGGGCCGAAGAGGATTCGTACCAGTACGCCAGATCAGAGACAACATGCCAGATTCACTCCGAGAGATAGGACCGGCAGAGGGTTCGGACGGGGTCAGCTGTGTGGGTCGTATACGCAGGGACAGCAGTCATCGCCAGGGTGCTTTAGGAGCGGGAGTCTGCACCATCGTATTAGAGATTGTCCAGTGTGACGACAGGGAGCGGCGACAGTTCCGCATGTGACTCTACCTCCATCACCGCCCCCTCCTCAGAGAGCTCTACTACCTACCACAGGCGATACTCCACACCAGTTAGGTGCACCCAGAGGCCGTGGGCGCGGCACACCGACCCAGAGAGGATGAGGAGGCAGAGGCCGAGGCCGAGGTCAGCCCGCTATAGGAGGAGGTCAGGCCCGAGTTTTTGTATTGACACCATAGGATGCGCAGGCATCCAATGCCGTCGTTACAGGTACCATATCAGTATGCTCTGTTGATGCACACGTGTTGTTCGATCCCGGATCCACGCACTCATACATTTCCACCCACTTCGTGCCGAGTTTGGGTAGAGAGTCCGGTTTGCTTGATCAGCCGCTTGTTGTGACCACTCCTGTGGGAGAGTCATTTGTTGCTAGGCACGTGTTCCGATCCTACACCGTTCGTATTGGCGAGCGAGAGCTGCCTGTCGACTTGATCCTTTTGGAGATGTTGGACTTCGACGTTCTTTTGGGCATGGATTGGTTAGCCACGTGCTATGCGTCGGTGGACTGCCGCGAGAAGACAGTTAGATTTTGTTTTCCCGGTGAGTCGGCTTTTGTTGTGCAGGGGGACCGTGGTGCCGCCCCTCGCATATTGATTTCTTCCCTTCGTGCTGATCAGCTGTTGAGAAAGGGATGTCAGGGATTTCTAGCCTGTGTATGCGATACTAGAGCTACGGATGTTCCATTGGACCAGGTTCCGATTGCATGTGAGTTCCCCGATGTTTTCCCTGACGAGCTACAAGGACTGCCGCCTGAGCGTGATGTTGAGTTCTGTATTGATTTGATTCCCGGCTCGGGGCCTATTTCTATACCGCCTTATCGGATGGCCCCGGCGAAGCTTAGAGAGTTGAAGGTTCAGCTGCAAGATTTGTTAGATAAGGGACTTATTCAACCCAGTGTTTCTCCATGGGGTGCTCCGGTCCTGTTTGTCAAGAAGAAGGACGGAAGTTTGCGCTTATGTATCGACTATCGCCAGCTGAACAAGGTTACCGTGCGGAACAGATATCCGTTGCCACGCATTGATGACTTGTTCGACCAGCTCCAGGGTGCGGGGTATTTTTCGAGGATCGACTTACGATCAGGATACCATCAGCTGCGAGTCCGACAGGAGGATATACCGAAGACAGCCTTCCGTACACGCTATGGCCACTATGAGTTTCTGGTGATGTCGTCCGGACTCACCAACGCCCCTGCAGCATTTATGGATTTGATGAACCGTACATTCCGGCCGTATCTTGACTTGTTCATCATCGTGTTCATCGATGATATTTTGGTGTTCTCCAGGAGCCAAGAGGAGCACGAACAGCACCTGCGGATTACGTTACAGACTCTGAGGGAGCACCAGCTGTTCGCGAAGTTCTCCAAGTGTGCATTCTGGCTGGACAGCGTCGGATTCTTGGGTCACGCGATTACAAGAGACGGCATATGTGTGGACCCGAAGAAGATTGAGGCCGTTCAGTAGTGGCCCCGACCTACATTGGTTACTGAGATCCGTAGTTTTCTAGGCCTGGCAGGCTACTACAGGCGTTTTGTTCAGGATTTCTCCCGTATTGCTGCACCTTTTACCGGTTTGACCCGTAAGGGAGTTCCTTTCGTTTGGACGGAGGAGTGTGAGCACAGTTTTCAGCAGCTACAGACTTGTTTGACTACAGCGCCGGTATTATCTTTGCCTTCGGGATCAGGCGGATTTGTGGTCTACTGTGATGCTTCGCGAGTGGGGTTAGGATGCGTATTGATGCAACATGGCAGGGTGATCGCGTATGCTTCGCGGCAATTGAAGAAACATGAACAGAACTACCCCACTCACGATTTGGAGATGGCTACTGTGCTCTTTGCACTGAAGATATGGCGACATTACCTATATGGCGAGTCATGCCAAATATTCACAGACCACAAGAGCTTAAAATACATATTTCAGCAGCGAGACCTGAACCTCAGACAGCGTCGTTGGATGGAGTTGGTGAAGGACTATGACTGTGAGATCTTATACCACCCGGGCAAGGCGAATGTGGTAGCGGATGACTTGAGCAGGAGGCCCGGGGGTAGTCTATTCTGTTTGCGCGCAGTGCAGAGGCAGTCGTCAGCAGATTGGCAGGTTTTATGCGACAGCCGAGTTGAGTTCGAGTTCACTCCGATGGGGGGACAGCTCGCGCATGTTCGGGCACGCCCACAGTTGCTTGACCGTATATATGAGGCACAGCGCAGAGATGACCATAGCTCAGAGATCATGGCACAGATGAGACAGGGCAGATTTTCCGAGTTCGTGATTGATGATCAGGGGATATTTCGATTTGGATCTGGACTGTGCGTACCATATGCTGAGGGATTGCGGCGTGATATTCTTGAGGAGGCACATCGATCAGTGTACAGTGTCCACCCCGGTTCCACCAAGATATACCATGATATGAGAGAGATCTACTGGTGGGACGGAATGAAGAGGGACATCGCGGAGTTCGTATCGAGATGCCTGACTTGTCAGCAAGTCAAGGCCGAGCACCAGAGGCCCGCAGGGGAGCTACTGCCGTTACCCATTCCGGAGTGGAAATGGGAGCAGATTTCGATGGATTTCGTTGTGGGTCTACCCAGGACCAGTCGAGGGTATGACTCCATCTGGGTAATCGTAGACCGATTGACGAAAGCGGCTCACTTCCTTCCAGTGAAGACCACCTTCAGCTTCGCTCAGTATGCCCGGCTTTATATCAACGAGATCGTGCGGTTGCATGGCGTACTGACTTGTATCGTGTCAGATCGAGGCACCCTGTTTACTAGCCGACTATGGCAGAGGCTTCAGGAGGCATTGGGCACTCGTTTGAGTTTCAGCACAGCATTCCATCCGCAGACCGACGGACAGTCAGAGCGGACCATTCAGACTCTCGAGGACATGCTCAGAGTGTGTGTTTTGGACTTCGGCGGTAGCTGGGATCGTCATTTACCTCTAGCGGAGTTCTCCTATAACAAAAGCTTCTAGGATACTATTAAGATGGCACCTTTCGAGGCGTTGTATGGGAGGAGATGTAGATCACCCGTTTGTTGGACCGAGCTGAGCGAGAGCAGTATTTTCGGGCCGCAGATTGTGCAGGAGACGACCGAGAAAGTACCGCTGATTCGAGACCGTATGAGGGCAGCTCAGAGCAGGCAGAAATCGTATGCAGACAGGCGCCGTCGCAGATTAGAGTTCGCTGTTGGCGACCATGTTTTTCTGCGGGTCTCTCCGATGAAGGGCGTGATGCGTTTTGGATGAAAGGGTAAGCTTAGCCCTAGATTCGTAGGTCCCTTCGAGATCCTCGAGCGTGTCGGCGCTGTTGCATATCGTTTGGCTCTTCCACCCAGCTTTTCAGATGTTCATCCCGTCTTCCACGTATCGATGCTACGCCGTTATCTTCATGACCCCTCCCACACGATTCAGCATCAGACAGTTCAGCTCGGGCCAGACCTTTCGTTCACCGTGCAGCCAGTCGAGATATTGGATCGGCAAGTGAAGAAACTTCGATCAAAGGTCCTGCCGTCCGTGAAAGTTCTTTGGCGCAGCCCGAGCAGCGAGGAGATCACTTGGGAGGCCGAGGGAGAGATGCGGAAGAAATTCCCTCATCTTTTTGAAGGTACGCTTAGTTGCATATTTTAAAATTCGGGGAAGAATTTTCTTAAGGGGGGAAGACCGTAACACCTGAGTTTAGGGTTAGTAGTAATTAAGTGTTAATGTGGGGTTTTTGGTAAAAAGTTTACCAAGACGGGTTTCTAGTAATTTATCTGGTTTTATGATTATTTTTGTAGAATTTTATCTCGACCACACACACTTGTGCACGTCAGATGGGATTAAGATTAGGGTTTGCCATATTTTGAGCTTGTGGGTTAGCCATGTTAAGTTAACCATGGTGGTTTAAACTTTTTTTTTTTATTATTGGTGTTAATTGAAGAGTCTTAGTTTTAAAATAGATTAGGGTTAGGGTTGTCTTGAGAGGAGAAGGGAAGATTATGGTGGGCCTTGTTTTATTTCACACTACCTTCCTTTCAAAACTTCATTTACCTCTCAAACTCATCTCACATATACACACACATCAGCTATTTCCTGCTCATTTCAGCCCAAAAAAAAAACAACATTAGCAACAACTACACCCCATAGCATCAGCCCTAAAACCCAACAGCAGTAACTACTTCCACAGCAGCACCATCATTGCATCAGCCCAAATTCTGCCAGTTTTCAGCCACAATATCTACAGTAGCTGCTGCTACAGCCACCCTAACACCAGAAAATCAGCTTCTGTTGGATATAGTGCCCTCAGAGTCAATTATTGGATCACAGGCACGTGATTGCAATGATTGAGGAAGGACCTATACCGGTAGGACAGTCTTACTCGAGATGATAGTATGCTATCTGGTTTATCTTTATCATCGTGTACTGCTTTAGGTGACCTTACGGGTCGCTATTGCACGTTGATAGAGCCCCTAGGATTCTTGCTTGACTACCAGCAGTATGAGGGCGATCATATACGTGAGAGCTGGAGTCTATAAGCACATCCTTAAAAGGTCCCTAGTCGTGGGAGTTTCGAGACTGGGCATCGATACTCCATTAGTAGACTAGTGTATACAGTCGAGACCCCGACGAGGGGCGGTGGCCGGTCTCACAAGCCACTGGTGTCAGTTGGTTCACCTAAGATGTATACAGGTGCTCATTGGGTTATGAGTACACCGGACAGGACTCGCCGGGAACCTGCTAGTTGGGATTATACCAGACGTCAGATAGCAGTTCCCAGGTGACATGTGTACAGGTTAGTTCATAGACCTGAGATCGTCATTTTTCTCGTGTGAGTTCCCACTGTGCTTTGATTACTACCCTACCATGGCTCAAAGGAGTCGTGCAAACAGGTTTTAGTTGGGTACAGTCCCGAGCCACATGGAGGCAGTGAGCGGATCTGCAGGGGTTCGTCTCTCCCGGTATTGGGGGTGAGGTCGCGCTGTTTCTAGGAGAGCCATTACACAAAGCCCTCGGCCGAGGCAGGAGATTTGCTGGTAGGTATTCCAGTAGTATCTCAGGGTGTTCTGGGCTACACTCCGACACGACTTGTACCGCTTTTGGGAGTCTGACTTTTACCAACCCCCTAGGCCCGCCATGCGATACTTATAGACGAACGGACCGGACTGTACGGATATTGTCACTGACAGGCTCAGTAGGGTGTCAGGATGAGTTCGCTCATCGACGTCCCTTTTGGTCAATAGCTGGTAGCCCGTCACGTATGGCTAATACCTCTGACGTGCTAGTGGTTAAATCCACAGCCATAGTATTGACGAGTCTTTAGAGTCCACCACACACTCAGTTACTCAAGTTTCGGGCGAAACGCTGTAGTGGCCGTATGGAGATATGGCAGGGTTCGATCAGATATGTGCGGTATTGTACGGATCGTGATCGGACGGTTTTTACTAGCCGGCTTTGGCTTAAGCCGGATCCTAGTATTAGATAGTGTAGATTTTGTCTCTTTGCATTTGTGTTCAGTAGGAATACAAATGCGGGCATGTATATGCAGTAGTGGGGTTTTCCTGTAATTTATTACGGGATCGGTTTTCTGAAGTTGCCAGTTTGCATTCCGTTCCGGCCGGTTTTCATTTGTTCCTTCACGGCCGGACCTTTCGATGGAAGGGGTTATTTGCAAGTTTGCAAATAACATTTGTGGAGGGGGTTTCTTGCATTTGTGGCATTATGATAAGTTAAGCATCTTTGCTTTTTCATGATGGCTTGCTTTATTGAGATTAGAAAGGATTAGGATGGATTTGATTTTGGAAATGACATGGTTATCATTTCTTTTGGATGTGGTCACCCTCCACCTTTTACTACCATCACCTCCCTTCTTGTTTTGGTTTTTCCTTCCACCATTTTGATATGAAGGGGGGGCCGGCCACATTTTTGAGGGGGAGAGATTGAGAGGGTTCATTTGATATGTGAGGAATTGATTCATCTCATATATTCATTCTTTGCTTGCTAGAATTCCAAACCTCTCTCCATTGTTCATTCTCTTCTCCACCTCTATCCTCCATGGCAACTAAACCCCAAAGAGACATAGACTCTACACTTATCTACAGCAAGTCTTGGACGCGTCGGCTAGCCAACTTCGCGCCCGAGTTGCCTCGGTCCAGAGGTGGGAGCCCGTAAAAGAAATCGGCTACGTGGTGCCCTTTCCGATGAGAAGACGACGAATGGTGATTCCGCGGGAGATCGGGACGACGACGAGAAGACCGAAGGACACGGATCGCTCGGTATATCTCTCACCCCTTCTCTTGGTTGCTAGTATAGGTTAATGGTTACGATCCGGGTTTTATTGTCCGCGGTAACGCCAGTTTAAAAGTTAAGAAAAATTTTGATTCCGCATTTTGGCCTCGAGTAGAAGGGCGGGGCACTGCCGTAGCGCAACATAGTATCAGAGCCACGCCATTAACCTAGTCTAGCTTTATCTAATGTGTTTTACATTTCCGATCGACCAAAATTCCAAAATCCGAGTTTTTCACATACATCAGTTTTCTGTTGAAATTTTTTGAAGCCCAAAAATTTTTCAGGTTGTAAAAAACTAATGTACTGGAAGTTCTAAGACTACTGGAGAAATTCGACAAATTGATCATTCAATGGGAGCGCGGAACCGCGGCCAAACCCCACTTTGGGCCGCGGTTCCACCGCAGTATGGAATGTTCAATTGGTCAAACTTTATCAGTGGGCTTCTGGGTTGAAATTAGGGCTTTTGGAATATTAATATTGGGCCCAGAATTTCTTGATGTGCTACAGTAGTACTTGGGGCCCACTTGTTAAAATTTGATCGATCGGATATTTTAAACACATTATTTCACAGTATTTACATTATATCTGCAACCGTGAATGTCACTCGATCGGTAAATCCTGTCTAACTGCTATAGCCCGGTTAGACGGATTTGCGAACGTGACATTCACGTTGATGTTCTGTGTTTTGCTGTGATGTTGCGGATCGGTCGTGGGGGATAGCCTGGATGCAATGCTAGTACAGTTTTGTTGTATTATGTACATTTGATATTGCGGGGTGAGCATCCGACATGTGGACTGCCGTCACTGCCTGTTTGTATTATTATTTTGGGGCACGACCATGTTGCAGTCGATGTACCCGTTGTATGTATATTTTACTTTCTGCACTAGGATTGCCCCGCGGAGGGGTGCACGGATTGTCGGGTTCTAGAGGGAAACAAGCCCGCATCTCATGGCATTGGGACGGAGGGGGCTTCACTCTAGAATTGGCGGGCTATTCGCCGCACTCGTAGGGGGTACAGGTTGACCCAGGAGGGGTGCCCAAGTTACCGGATTCCGTGAAGTGCTGGGTGGTCCATTCACGTTGCTGAAGGGGGCTGCCTCGCTTCAGGTTTTGGCGGGTAACTTGCCGCGCCCGTAGGGGTCTAGGATTTCATTGCACAGGCTATCCACACGACCAGGGGAACGTCGGGTTTCAGCGGCTCTGTGAAACCCGGGGATCCCAGATATCTGTATTGTTCTGAGATGCTGTACATTTCTGTGATGTTGCATTTTTATCACGCCTTGAGCGAAATATAATATATTGTTATATATATTAGTAGATGTTGTATATGTTTTGCATCCGCGCTAGTCCAGTCCCCGCTCTGTCGTTAGTTAAGTAACCTAACGGGTGATGACGGGACCCAGTGGCGAATGCGGATGGCATATATGTACATCTGTATATTTTCGTTCTTTGTGGTGTGATCGTTTGATGGGACTGCATTGATTCGGATCAATGCAAGCTATACAAACCTATTCTGATGTTGTTGGAACATTTTTCAAAAAGCTGTTATTGCAAAGGCGTTCTCTTTTATTTTGCACAGTGATATTCGGTTATGAATATCCAGCTCCTCAGTCGACGAGGCAAGGACCGAGATCCCTTCACCGGGAGTGACCCCTTGGACAGAAGTTTGCGTCAGGGCAATAACTTCACTATAGCCGATTGCCTTTTGCTTTGCATCGTGGTATTCAGTTGGAATATCCTGCACCTCATTCTACGGGGAAAGAGCCGAGATCCCTTCACCGGGAGTGACCTCTTTAGTAAAAGTTTTCGTCACTATATTTTTATAAAAAGTTATCCGGTTCCTTCAGCGATATCAAGTTCATTATGTTAAAGGTTTTTCGCCAAAAACCAGCCGTAGCCCTCCGTCATTTCAGATTAGTATTACTTAGTATTCGTGCTGCGTTTGTCGTGCATTGCCGAGGCGTAGTGTTCGGTAGCTATGTAATGATTTTCTGTCACATGGATAAGTGCATTGGTTAGGACAGTCGTACGGTTTTGTTGGAATTGTCAAGGACTCGTACGGGTGGGTTTAACGCAATCAAGATAATGACGGGTAGAACTTGACTAGGACTCTTTGATTTGTTGGCATTGTCAAGGTCACTTGGGTCCTAGGGATAAAAACAAACATCGAGAGTTTCTAAAGAAACTGAAACTTGCCAGGTATGCGCATACCTTCTGGAGTGTGGTGACGTGAGTGGATTCCGTCACGTTATCATGCGATGATAGTTGGATCCCGATTCCCACTGATGAGTTGGTTTACTCCTCGGGTGATCCCGACTAATTCTTCTTTCAGGTTTGGGGAGGAATTTGACGTTACAGTGGGAGGTTTCCTGATTAGATAAAGTAATAACCATTCTGATCTAGGTTAGAGTGCACGCTGAGTGTTTCTTTTCTCTCTCTCTTTGGCAGCGACCATTGACCCGACCCTAGACTATGACTCAGTGACCAAGTTGACCGAACCTTCTTATAAGACTGGCTTTTGGATTGTCATAGTTGCAAACCTCATTGCCACTCCTACTTTTACCCTTTTCTCCGGGACACCCCGTATTACTACAAACGTCCACTTCCATTAGACAAAACCATCGTATGGTTATATACGAACTCGAAGGACTTTATTCGAGGATGGTTTCCGGTTCTGGAGAAAACGAATAGGACTATTCAGTTGTCTTTTCCTTTTACCTTCTCTCAAGTTGCGAGTACTCCTTGATTTAGGAGATAGTACACCTATTACGCAAATTGGATAGTCTTCTTCCAAACCCTAGGCTGGTGCCGAACGGTAGGGAATGAAGAAAACCAGTTAGCCTAAACGGTGTACAGAAGGTATTAAGTTAAGACAAAGAAAGGGATCAGTATGAGGGCAAAGTAAATTGCGACTGCTATTCACGACCAAACCAAGTTTTTCTTCGCCAATCCTAAATCACCTTTGTATTTCTCCAGGACACTCCGTATCACTACGAAGATCCCAAGTTTATTGGATAATCCATCGTATGGTTATATACGAACTCGAAAGGAACTTGTTCCAGTTCGGGGATGGATCCTGGTTTAGGAGAAATAGGAATATGGTTTATTCGGTTGTCTTTTATCTTCACCTTCTCTCGTATTGCGAGTGTTCCTAGGATTAGGACAGTACACCCATTATGCTTATTGGATAGTCTTCTTCCAAACCATAGGCTGGTGCCGAACGGTAGGGAAGGAAGAAAACCATTTGGCCTAAAGGGGTGTACAGAAGGTAATGACTAAAGACATATAAAGGGATTTGGAGATGTGGCAAAGAATTATACGGTTACAGTTGTGAATCTGGATATTGGAAGAGGCATTACTAAGAATACCAGGATACCTCATCGAAACATTTTAATGTTTCAGTTTCACTGTGTACTGTTAAAGAAAACTGATTTCCCAATTAGACACTTGCTCCAGGGTATGTATTTACCAGGTATGATTCTCACATCTGTATGGTTTTACAGATGGTGAGTGGGAGTAAGTTATTGGGAATTGGGTGATCATCCTCATTATATCGGAATTCGTTGTAATTGGTGATAGTTGAGGAAGTCACCTGGGTTGTTTGCCGGACGGCAAATATTTGGTTTTGAATATCCATTGTTATGCACCAATTTCAAATTGATATATCTGTACGTCTATTTTTATAGAGTGAGATATACCTTTTGAAATTATGTCTATGACATTTACCTGTATCAGTGGATGGTTAGGTAAGGAGCATTGAACAGTGATGTAATTCTTCTTAACCATAGTACAGTTTTCAATCTACGACACACAGTGAATGAGTTGTTAGACTCAGGGACTTATACAGAGTACTGTATATTGTCCAGTGTCCATTAGGACAGAAGGGTTGGTCCTCGTACTATATTCTGTTTACTTTTAACTTCTCTAGTTCTTAGACATGTGTTTCGTAGAAACACAGGGTCTGAGTTTTAAGAAGTTATTGGTATAAGAGTAAAGTAGAGAACCAGGTATTGCAAGTATCGGGATTCTTCAAGGTGATCGAAGATGTAGATACTTGTGATTGGTATTCAGTTGATAGTAATGATTAAGAGAACTAGCTTCTCTTTCAGGTTACTCATAATTGGAAGTACTCCTAAATTGAGTAACGCTGATCGGCCTCCTTCCATTTAGTTGGCATGCACTGGAGACAGATGCATGATTTGAATCTGGTTCAATTAAATCAGTGCCTCTATTTCTATATTGGATATAGAACAGTTCATATCTTGACATAGTTAAGGTACGGGGAGTTGTCCGGCTTATGCTTAAAACCAGACGCCGGATAACTCAAGGCACGTTTCTGTAATGGCTGTTTGTGGGTTGACCCAGGCTATGACGAGGGTTGATTTTCTACCATCTGGAAGATCAATAGTGATATTGTTCTTGACTCGCCACTTTTTAAAAGGAAATGGATTTTTTCAGAAAACAGTAGTGGGAGTATGGTAGAACTGGAAGTGATTCCAGAACCGCAAACGATTACTGAAGATTTGATAAGTACCTAAAGATTCAATCTGTTTTGACATTCCATTGGCCACTCCGCAGATAAAGTGGGTAACCTCAGGCACCCGAGAGGTACTTCGGTATGCTCAGGGACGGTGGCAGGGAGGTTCTTGTTTACCCAGACTTGCCATTGCTGTTGTTCCAGACTGTGAGACCCGGCAGGAGGATGAGTATAGCATCATTCTAAACTGGTTTTTAGAAGTGTACGTCTATATGACTCTGCCAGAGGGTTGTCATAGTCAGTGGGAGCAACGGAAGCACAGTAGGAAAGAGGCTTATGTCTATTTATAGACTAAAGCAGATATAGCGGAGATAGATCATCTATTTCTGATGTGACAGTCATAGGTTTGACTTCATCAGAATAGGGGATGGATCTGTTAAGAAGGTAGTAGGGTGTGATGTCCTAGTATTTGGATGAAATATACAGAGTAGGAAGTGATATTCCTATACTACGATCGGTTATACTTTGGTTGTCACACAGTGGTTTCTCCACATAGGACTTGGATATTATATCAGACATTCTGGTTACTGGATCTATGGTTTTAGATCTAGATTTGGGTGGTTTCCCAATCTGGGTACTTTGACAGCATTCTATGAGTATTTAGAATGGACGACTCCTGGCATGGTAGTATACCTGCAGGTGATGGAGTCACCCTCTCTAAAGGTGTCTTATAGACTAAAGTAGAGAGGGATGTGCAAGATTGGCAGATCACTTGCTTAGGCAATTGAGTCAATCATGAGATGTCAAGTACCACACCAGATGTTGTTCTTGCAGTAGATGCAATAAATTGATATTAATCCAATCCTGGAGAAACAGTCGGAAGCAGTTTTAGAACATAAGTGAATGTTCTAGGGATTTGATAACGGCAGCCTCCTTTAGGAGACGGTTATCATTCCAGGCTTCCAAGGTGACCTGGATGGCAGAGTGGCTGTTAGAGTTATAGTTTTCCCTCTGACGAGGGGCAGTATTTTGGACAGGCGGTCCAGATGGATACTGAGGGAAAGGCATGGCGCAGGATACTGATTAAGTTCAGTTGACGATACAGTCTAAGAAATTTGGATTTGGAGTTCATTTATGAGCTAGGTCCCATCAGATATCCAGACATATTCTAAGACAGGTATTGATCATTTCGGGAGATGGCTTTCTCCGCGAACTTGAGATATAGAGAGATATAGAAAGAAACATCAATGAGGATCCACTTACTGAGGCTATTCCTCGAACGCAATAGTTTCGCAAACGAGCTTTGTGAGACTGACTAGTAGAGGAGTTGGGTGTTCGGTATCACACGGGCTGTGAGTATGCGACATCAAAATAATTAGCCTTGAGTGCTGTAAGTAAGTGTAGCACCCTATGAAGAGTTTTGAAGCATCACATGACCCAAAGTTTAAATTTTTATGGTGCTAAACGAACATGCAAAGGAATCGATCCTAGAAAATTAGGGTTTTGAAATATAAAGCGAACTAATCTAGGGTTTCGAGACTACAACCTTTGTAGCTCCCTTTCGCTGGACTCCTTGGTCTCTAGGGTGTTGAACGGAGGTCCTTTTGAAGTCCTCTTGTGTCCACGACGATCCACCACGGAGATCTCCGTCCAAGCTCGCAACTTCGTAAAACCGAAGAGAACACTCTAAACAAAACGGCTAAGCTTGTGTAGAATGAAGTTATGGTTAAGTTTCTCACTTCAAAAACCTATCTTTAAGTGGTATTTGCTCGCTAGAAAAAACTAGAGAGCAAAAGAGAAAGAGGAAGAAGATGGTGGCAATTTTTAACAAGAAGTAAAAAGATAACTCATGAGAAGAAAACGAAATATATCAATATATATTTTATTTCTTCTCACTATGAACCATGGTTAAAGTGATGGAGACATTATTTAACTTGAGTTTTAAATGATAAAGAGAAGGATAACCCTAGGTTAGTGGTAGTTGAGCACGGTTAGGTCAAAGGAAGAATGTAGAAGCAAGAATGATTATCCTTTCCTTTTCATTTTCTTTTAAATCCAAAATCAAATAATAATCCATTATATAATCCATGGTGTGAGTCTTATATTTCCACCATTTCCATATGCTAACAACCATGATGGATGAGTGTATGTATGTGTGCATGTATGCACATCCACATGTGCATGAAACTAGTGTAAGTGCACGGCGGCGCCCCGGCCGTCAATCCGACGCCGGAATGCGGAAACGGTGATAAACTTAAATTTTTGCGGACTTTGCAAACCGGCACCACCGCGCACTAAACTCCGGATCGTAACCATTAACAAGTCTACGCTACAATAAGAAAGGGAAGAGATGTATACCGACGATCCAAGTCCTCCGGTCTTCATCTCCACTCCGATCTCCTCGCGGGATCTCCGTCCGTCTCCTCCTCGTCGGAAAGGGCACCACGAAGCCGGGTACTTTTACGGGCTCCCGCCTCTATACCGAGGCAACTCGCGCATGAAGCCGGCAACTCGACATGCCCAAGGCTTGCTGTAGGATGTGTAGGGTTTATGTCTCATTGGGGTTTTGGTTGCCTTTTGAAGATGGAGGAATGAAGGTATGAAAAATGGTGCTTTCATTTTTCTTGGCATGAAAAGAGATCAAGAATGAAAAACACTCTCAAGGATGAAGCTCTCTCTTTCTCTTTTCTTCTTCTCACTCAACCATGAAAAAACTTATGAACTTAGAAAATGGAGGAGGAAAGAATATGAAGCAATAAGGGAGGTGAGTGTAGGAGATGAGAAGAGGTGACCACATCAAGGGACAAAGAAACATACAACCATGCCTTTCACTATTAAACCCATACCCTCACTTTATCACAATCAAATCTCATAAAGCAAAAGCATGGTTGAAAAGAAAATGATAGCTATCATAATCAAACATTTACAAGAAACCCCCTCCACAAATGTTATTTGCACAATTGCAAATAACCCCCTCCATAGGAAAAGTCCGGCCGGGAAAGAACAAAGGAAAACCGGCCGGAACGGAATGCAAACTGGCAACTCCAGAAAACTGGTCCCGTAATAAATTACAGGAAAACCCCAATACTGTGCATACACACCCGCATCTGTATTCCGTCCGGATACAAATGCAATGAGACAAAATCTATACTGTACTAAACTAGGACCGGCTTAAACCAAAGCCGGCTAGTAATATCCGTTCGATCCTGATCCGTGCAATACCGCACGTATCTGATCGAACCCTGCCATATACCTATACGGCTACTAGTACAAACCGTCCGATCCTGATCCGTGCAATACCGCACGTATCTGATCGGACCTTGCCATATCTCCATACGGCCTCTACAGCGTTTCGCCCGAAAGCTGAGTAACTGAAAGTGTGGTGGACTCTAAAGACTCGTCAATACTATGGCTGTGGATTTAACCACTAGCACGTCAGAGGTATTAGCCAATACGTGACGGGCCACCAGCTATTGACCAAAAAGGACGTCGATGAGGAAGCTCACCCCGACACCCAACTGAGCCTGTCAGTGACAATATCCGTGCAGTCCGGTCCGTTCGTCTATGAGTATCGCATGGCGGGCCTAGGGGGTTGGTAAAAGTCAGACCCCCAAAAGCGGTACAAGTCGTGTCGGAGTGTAGCCCAGAACGCCCTGAGATACTACTGGAATACCTACCAGTAAATCTCCTTGCCTTGGCCAAGGACTTTGTGTAATGGCTCTCCTAGACACAGCACGACCTCACCCCCAATACCGGGAGAGACGAACCCCTGAAGATACGCTCACTGCCTCCATGTGGCTCGGGACTGTACCCAACTAAAACCTGTTTGCACGACTCCTTTGAGCCGTGGTAGGGTAGTAATCAAAGTACAGTGGGAACTCACACGAGACAAATGACGATCCCCAGGTCGATGAACTAACCTGCACACATGTCACCAGGGAACTGCCATCTGACGTCTGGTATATGACCAACTAGCATGTTCCCGGCGAGTCCTGTCCGGTGTACTCATAACCCAATGAGCACCTGTATACATCTTAGGTGATCCAACTGACACCAGTGGCTTGTGAGACCGGCCACCGCCCCTCGTCGGGGTCTCGACTGTATACACTAGTCTACTAATGGAGTATCGATGCCCAGTCTCGAAACTCCCACGACTAGGGACCTTTTAAGGATAAGCTTATAGACCCCCAGCTCCCACTTATATGATCGCCCTCATACTGCTGGTGGTCAAGCAAGAATCCTAGGGGCTCTATCAACGTGTAATAGCAACGTGTCAGGTCACCTAAAACAGTACACGATGATAAAGGTAAACCAGATAGCATACTATCATCTCGAGTAAGACTGTCCTACCGGGATAGGTCCTCCCTCAATCATTACAATCACGTACCTGTGACCTAATAATTGACTCTGAGGGCACTATCTCCAACAATCTCCCACTTGCACTCAAGGCTAATTATTGCGATGTCGCATACTCACAGCCCGTGTGATACCGAACATCCAACTCCTCTACTAGTCAGTCTCACAAAGCTCGTTTGCGAAACTATTGCGTTCGAGGAATAGCCTCAGTGAGTGGATCCGCTTAGTTGTTTCTTTCTATGTCTCTCTATATCTCAAGTTCGCGGAGAAAGCCATCTCCCGAAAAGAGTAATACCAGTCTCAGAATATGTCTGGATGTCTGATGGGACCTAGCTCATAAATGAACTCCAAATCCAAACTTCTTAGACCGTATTGACAACTGAACTTAATCAGTGTCCTGCGCCATGCCTCCCTCAGTATTGCCTTGGATCACCTGTCCAAAATACTGCCCCTCGTCAGAAGGAAAAACTATAACTCTGACAACCTCCTTGTCGTCCGGGTCACCTTGGAAGCCTGGAATGATAACTGTCTCCTGAATGAGGCTGTCGTTATCATCTCCCTAGAACATCCACTTATGTTCTAAAACTGCTTCCGACTGTTTCTCCAGGATTGGATTAATGTCAACTTATTGCATCTAGTGCAAGAACAACATCTGGTGTGGTACTTGACATCTCACGATTGACTCAATTGCCTGAGCAAATGATCTGCCAATCATGCCCGTCCCTCTCCCCTTTAGTCTGTAAGACACCTTTGGAGAGGGTGACTCCATTACCTGCAGGTACACTACCGTGCTAGGAGTCGTCCATTCTAAATACCCTTAGAATGTTGTCTAAGTACCCAGATTGGGAGACTACCCAAATCTAGATCTAAAACCATAGATCTAGTAACCAGTATGTCTGATATTTCCTTTGTGGAGAAACAACTGTGTGACGACCAAAGTATAACCGATCGTAGTGTAGGAATTTCTTTTCCTACTTTGTGTATGTCATCCAAATACCATGACATCACATCCTACTACCTTCTCAACAGATCCATCTCCTATTCTGATGAAGTCAAACCTATGACTGTCACGTCAGAAATAGATGATCTATCTCCGCTACATATGCTTTAGTCTATAAATAGGCATAAGCTACTTGTCCACCAATGCTTCCGCTGCTCCCACTGACTACGACAACCCTCTGGCAGAGTCATATACACGTACACTTCTAAAACTAGTTTTAGAACGACGCTATACTCATCCTCCCGCCGGGTCTCGTAACCTGGAACAACAGCAATGGCAATTGTGGGTAAACAAGAACTTCCCTGTCACCGTCCTTGAGGCCACCGTAGTGCCTCTCGGGTGCCTGAAGTTACCCACCTTATCTGCGGAGTGGCCAATGGAATGTCAATCCAGATTGAATCTTTAGGTTCCTTATCAAATCTTCAGTAATCGTTTGTGGTTCTGGAATCACTTCCAGTTCTACCATACTCCCACTACTGTTTTCTGAAAAAATCCATTTTTAATAAAACTGTGGCGAGTCTAGAACAATATCGCTATTGTTCATCCAGATGGTAGAAAATCAACCCGCGTCATAGCCTGGGTCAACCCACAAACAGCCATTACAGAAACGTGCCTTGAGTTGTCCAGTGTCTGGTTTTAATCATAAACCGGACAACTCCCCGTACCTTAACATCGTTAAGATATGAACTGTTCTATATCCAATATAGAAACAGAGGCACTGATTTAATTGAACCAGATTCAAATCATGCAGCTGTCTCCAGTGCATGTCAACTAAATGGAAAAAGGCCGATCAGCGTTACTTAACTTAGGAATGCTTCCAATTATGAGTAACCTGAAGGAGAAGCAAGATCTCTTAATCATTACTATCAACTGAATACCATACACAAGTATCTACATCTTCAATCTCTTTGAAGAATCCCGATACTTGCTATACCTGGTTCTCTACTCTATTCAAATACATATAACTTCTCCAAATTCGGACCCTGTGTTTCCACGAAACACCTGTCTAAAAATTAGAGGAGTCATAAGTAAACCGAATATAGTACGAGGACCATCCCCTCTGTCCTGATGGACCCTGGACAACATACAATACTCTGTAAAAGTCCCTTGAGTCTGATAACTCATTCACTGTGTGCCGTAGGTTGAAAACTGTACTTATGGTTAAGAAGAGTTACACCGCTGTTTAATGCTCCTTACCTAACCATCCACTGATATAGGTAAATGTCGTAGACATAATTTCAGAAAGGTATATCTCACTCTATAAAAATAGACGTACAGATATATCAATTTGAAATTGGTGCATAACAGCGGATATTCAAAACCAAATATTTGCCGACCGGCAAACAGCCCAGGTGATTTCCTCAAATATCACCGATTACAACGAATCCCGATATAATGAGGATGATCACCCAATTCCCAATAACCTACTCCCACTCATCATCTGTAAAACCATACAGATGTGAGAATCATACCTGGTAAATACATACCCTGGAGTAAGTATCTAATCGGGAAATCAGTTTTCCTTTAACATTACACAGTTGAACTGAAACATTGAAATGTTCCGATGGGGTATTCTGGTATTCCTAGTAATGCCTCTTCCAGATTCACGACTGTAACCGTATAGTTCTTTGCCACCTCTCCAAATCCCTTCATATGTCTTTAGTCATTACCTTCTGTACACCCCTTTGGGCCAAATGGTTTTCTTCCTTCCCTACCGTTCGGCACCAGCCTATGGTTTGGAAGAAGACTATCCAATAAGCATAATGGGTGTACTGTCCTAGTCCTAGGAGCACTCGCAATGCGAGAGAAGGTGAAGATAAAAGACACCTGAATGTACTTTATTCCTATTTCTCCTGAACCAGGATCCATCCCCGAACTGGAACAAGTTCCTTTCGAGTTCGTATATAACCATACGATGGATTATCCAATAAAATGGGATCTTCGTAGTGATACGGAGTGTCCTGGAGAAATACAAAGGTGATTTAGGATTGGCGAAGAAATACTTGGTTCGGTCGTGAATAGCAGTCGCAATTTACTTTGCCCTCTTACTAATCCCTTGTTTTGTCTGAACTTAATACCTTCTGTACACCGTTTAGGCTAACTGGTTTTCTTCATTCCCTACCGGTCGGCACCAGCCTATGGTTTGGAAGAAGACTATCCAATTTGCGTAATAGGTGTACTACTCCTAAACCAAGGAGTACTCGTAACCTGAGAGAGGGTAAAAGGAAAAGACAACTGAATAATCCTATCCGTTTTCTCCAGAACCAGAAACCATCCTCGAATTCCTTCGAGTTCGTATCTAACCATACGATGGTTTTGTCCAATGGAAGTGGACGTTCGCAGTAATACGGGGTGTCCTGGAGAAAAGGGTAAAAGTAGGAGTGGCAATGAGGTCTGCAATTCTGACAATCCAAAAGCCTGTGTTAAGAAGCTTCGGTCAACTTGGTCACTGAGTCAAAGTCTTAGGGTCGGGTCAATGGTCGCTGCCAAAGAGAGAGAGAAAAGAAACACTCAGCGTGCACTCTAACCTAGATCAGAATGGTTACCAATTTATCTAATCTGGAAACCTCCCACTGTACCTCAAATTCTCCTCCAAACCTGAAAGAAGAATTAGTCGGGGTCACCCGAGGAGTAAACCAACTCATCAGTGGGAATCGGGATCCAACTCTCATCACATGATAACGTGACGGAATCCGCTCACGGTATCACACTCCAGAAGGTATGCGCATATCTGGCAAGTTTCAGTTCTTTTGAAACTCCCGATGTAATTTCTGCCCCATGCTCTTATGACCTTGACTTTGGCCAACATATCATAAGTCACATGTCAAGTTCTACCCGTCATTCTCCAGGTTAATTTGAATCCACCCGTACATACCCTTGACTTTGGCCAAAATGGCAGCACGACTGTCCCAAACCAACGCATCTATCTATGCTGCATATGAATACCCCAATAGCTACCAATCACTGTGCCTTGACTTTGGCCAACATACACAGCTTGAATACTATTGACCACCCATATGAAACGACGGAGGGCTACGAATGGTTTCTGGCGAAAACCTTTAACGTAAAGAACTTGATATCGTTGAAGGAACGGATAGCTTTTTAGAAAATATAGTGACGAAAACCTTTGCTAAAGAGGTCACTCCCGGTGAAGGGATCTCGGCTCTTTCCCCGTAGAATGGGGTGCAGGATATTCCAACTGAATACCACGGTGCAAAGCAAAAGTAATCGGCTATAGTGAAGTTAATGCCCTGACGCAAACTTCTGTCCAAGGGGTCACTCCCGGTGAAGGGATCTCGGCCCTTGCCTCGTCGACTGAGGAGCAGGATATTCTAATGAATACCACGATGCAAAACAAATGTAAACGTCCTTGCAATAACAGCTTTTTGAAAAGTGTTCCAACAACATCAGATTAGGTTTGTTTTTAACTTGCATTGATCCGAATCAACGCAGTCCCATCAATTGATCACACCACAAAGAACGAAAATATACTGACGTACGTATATGCCATCCGCATTCGCCACTGGGTCCCGTCATCACCCGTTAGGTTAGCTAACTAACGGCAGAGCGGGGACTGGACTAGCGCGGATGAAAAACATATACAACATCTACTAATATATATACCAATATATAGTATTTCGCTCAAGGCGTGAATAAAATGCAACATCACAGAGAACGAACAGCATCACAGAAACAATACAGATATCTGGGATCCCCGGGTTTCACAGAGCCGCTGAAAACCCGACGTTCCCCTGGTCGTGTGGATAGCCTGTGCAATGAGAATCCTAGACCCCTACGGGCGCGGCAAGTCACCCGCCAAAACCTGAAGCGAGGCAGCCCCCTTCAGCACCGTGAATGGACCACCCAGCACTTCACGGAATCCGGTAACTTGGGCACCCCTCCTGGGTCAACCTGTACCCCCTACGAGTGCGGCGGATAGCCAGCCAATCCTGGAGTGAAGCCCCCTCCGTCCCAATGCCATGAGATGCGGGCTTGTTGTCTTCTAGAACCCGGCTATCCGTGCACCCCACCGCGGGGCAATCCTAGTACAGAAAGTAAAATATACATACAACGGGTACATCGACCGCAACCAGGTCGTGCCCCAAAAGAATAATACAAACAGGCAGTGACTGCAGTCCACATGTCGGACGCTCGCCCCGCAATATCAAATGTACATAATACAACAGCACAGTACTAGCATTGCATCCAGGCTATCCCCCACGACCGATCCGTAACATCACAGCAAATACATAGAACATCAACATGAAAATCACGTTCGCAAATCCGTCTAACCGGGCTATAGCAGTTAGACCGGATTTACCGATCGAGTGACATTCACGGTCGCAGATATAATGTAAATACTGTGAAAAATGTGTTTAAAAAATTTCCGATTGATCAAACAATTAACAAGTGGGCCCCAAAGAAAACTGTAGCACTCACAGAAACAATTGGCCCAACTTTAATATTCCAAAACCCATATTTTAAGCCCAGAAGGCCTCTGTAAAAAATTGGTGAAGTGATGTGAATAGTGCGCGGCGGAAGGGCCGCACAAATGGGCTTTTCGCGGCGGTTCCGCGCTCCAACTTTGGAGTTACTTCCTCAAATTTTTACAGAACTCTTAGATTTTCTAGTACATCAATATTTTATAACCTGAAAAAATTTTCGAGACCAAAAATTTTCAACAGAAACTGATGCGAACTAAAATGCAGTTTTGGAACTTTTTGATCGATCGGAAATGCAAACACATTACACAAAGCTAGACTAAGTTAATGGCGAGGCTCTGATACCACTGTAAGTGCACGGCGGCGCCCCAGCCGTCAATCCGACGCCGGAATGCGGAAACGGTGATAAACTTAAATTTTTGCGGACTTTGCAAACCGGCACCACCGCGCACTAAACTCCGGATCGTAACCATTAACAAGTCTACGCTACAATAAGAAAGGGAAGAGATGTATACCGACGATCCAAGTCCTCCGGTCTTCATCTCCACTCCGATCTCCTCGCGGGATCTCCGTCCGTCTCCTCCTCATCGGAAAGGGCACCACGAAGCCGGGTACTTTTACGGGCTCCCGCCTCTATACCGAGGCAACTCGCGCATGAAGCCGGCAACTCGACATGCCCAAGGCTTGCTGTAGGATGTGTAGGGTTTATGTCTCATTGGGGTTTTGGTTGCCTTTTGAAGATGGAGGAATGAAGGTATGAAAAATGGTGCTTTCATTTTTCTTGGCATGAAAAGAGATCAAGAATGAAAAACACTCTCAAGGATGAAGCTCTCTCCTTCTCTTTTCTTCTTCTCACTCAACCATGAAAAAACTTATGAACTTAGAAAATGGAGGAGGATAGAATATGAAGCAATAAGGGAGGTGAGTGTAGGAGATGAGAAGAGGTGACCACATCAAGGGACAAAGAAACATACAACCATGCCTTTCACTATTAAACCCATACCCTCACTTTATCACAATCAAATCTCATAAAGCAAAAGCATGGTTGAAAAGAAAATGATAGCTATCATAATCAAACATTTACAAGAAACCCCCTCCACAAATGTTATTTGCACAATTGCAAATAACCCCCTCCATCGGAAAAGTCCGGCCGGGAAAGAACAAAGGAAAACCGGCCGGAACGGAATGCAAACTGGCAACTCCAGAAAACTGGTCCCGTAATAAATTACAGGAAAACCCCAATACTGTGCATACACACCCGCATCTGTATTCCGTCCGGATACAAATGCAATGAGACAAAATCTACACTGTACTAAACTAGGACCGGCTTAAACCAAAGCCGGCTAGTAATATCCGTTCGATCCTGATCCGTGCAATACCGCACGTATCTGATCGAACCCTGCCATATACCTATACGGCTACTAGTACAAACCGTCCGATCCTGATCCGTGCAATACCGCACGTATCTGATCGGACCTTGCCATATCTCCATACGGCCTCTACAGCGTTTCGCCCGAAAGCTGAGTAACTGAAAGTGTGGTGGACTCTAAAGACTCGTCAATACTATGGCTGTGGATTTAACCACTAGCACGTCAGAGGTATTAGCCAATACGTGACGGGCCACCAGCTATTGACCAAAAAGGACGTCGATGAGGAAGCTCACCCCGACACCCAACTGAGCCTGTCAGTGACAATATCCGTGCAGTCCGGTCCGTTCGTCTATGAGTATCGCATGGCGGGCCTAGGGGGTTGGTAAAAGTCAGACCCCCAAAAGCGGTACAAGTCGTGTCGGAGTGTAGCCCAGAACACCCTGAGATACTACTGGAATACCTACCAGTAAATCTCCTTGCCTTGGCCAAGGACTTTGTGTAATGGCTCTCCTAGACACAGCACGACCTCACCCCCAATACCGGGAGAGACGAACCCCTGAAGATACGCTCACTGCCTCCATGTGGCTCGGGACTGTACCCAACTAAAACCTGTTTGCACGACTCCTTTGAGCCGTGGTAGGGTAGTAATCAAAGTACAGTGGGAACTCACACGAGACAAATGACGATCCCCAGGTCGATGAACTAACCTGCACACATGTCACCAGGGAACTGCCATCTGACGTCTGGTATATGACCAACTAGCATGTTCCCGGCGAGTCCTGTCCGGTGTACTCATAACCCAATGAGCACCTGTATACATCTTAGGTGATCCAACTGACACCAGTGGCTTGTGAGACCGGCCACCGCCCCTCGTCGGGGTCTCGACTGTATACACTAGTCTACTAATGGAGTATCGATGCCCAGTCTCGAAACTCCCACGACTAGGGACCTTTTAAGGATAAGCTTATAGACCCCCAGCTCCCACTTATATGATCGCCCTCATACTGCTGGTGGTCAAGCAAGAATCCTAGGGGCTCTATCAACGTGTAATAGCAACGTGTCAGGTCACCTAAAACAGTACACGATGATAAAGGTAAACCAGATAGCATACTATCATATCGAGTAAGACTGTCCTACCGGGATAGGTCCTCCCTCAATCATTACAATCACGTACCTGTGACCTAATAATTGACTCTGAGGGCACTATCTCCAACAACTAGCATGAAAGAAAGAAAGAAAAGCACACATGCATGCACACATCCATCATCTAAGAAAAGGTTTTAAGTGAGAAAACTAATGGTTAAATGATAAATCAACACTTGATTTATCAATCCGGTCATATCTCATATGACCCCACCAAAAGCAGTTCACCCGATCAATGTTCGGTATCATATACGGACATTTCAATCGGGTGCATGCGCATATCGCATACGCGCACCACAACGTTTCGCCTGGACTGGGTAACTCCTTTGTGGGACTCTAAGACTCGTCAATACGCCGGCAGAGGGTGATGATCATATCAAGTACCCTCAAGCCGCAAGCGGTCAGCTAAACGTAACGGCCACCCGGGTATTGAGCGATCAGAAGACAACAAGCGAACCTGCTACAACTCCCGTCGAGCCATCCGGCAACACTACCGTACAGTCCGGTCTCTTCGTCAGATATGCTGCATATCGAGCCTAGGGATGGTCACGTCGACCCCAAAAACTCAATAAGTCGTGCCGGTGAATGGTCTATAACAAATCGAGAAACTACTGATAACACTTATCAGCAAATCTCAGCAGCCCTGGCCAGGGACTTGCTGTTATAACCAGTCGGGCACAGCACAGCATCAACTCCCAATACCGGGAGAGACGAAACCCCTCATATCGCTCATCGTCTTCGTGTGTCTCGGGACTGTACCTAACGGCCACCTGTTTGCACGACTCAGTAGAGCCGTGGTAGGGTGGTAATCAAAGTACAGTGGGAGAACACACAAGACTCTATGACGATCTCGGGTCTACAGACTAACCTGTACCAGTGTCACCTGAGAACTGCTATCCGACGATAGATATAATTCCATATAGAAGTTCTCGGTGAGTCCGTCCAGTATACCCAGTCACCACTGAGCACCCATATATGATCTTGATGTCAAACATCGATGAATGTGGGAACATTCATCGCCCATCGTATGGGTCTAGTATCATATACGCTAGTCTCTTCTGGTATATCGATGCCCCGTCTCGATACACCTCCGACTAGGGACATTTTAGGATATGCTTATAGACTACAGATGTCCCACTAGTATGATCTCCATCATAATCAGAGTAGTCAAGCCGATATCCTCAGGGCTTTATCAGCATGTATGAATGAATAAAAGCATGATCAAATCAACATGTCAGATAAAGAATAACCAGATAGCATACTATCATGTCGAGCAAGAAAGCAAACTGAATATACATACATGTATAGATACATCCACTATCACATAATGGCCTCTAGGGCATACATATATCCAACAATCTCCCACTTGCACTAAGGCCAGTTATTGGCGTATCTCATACCCAACATCTCAAAAAGTCGCTCATGCTGTGGCTGAGGGAGGGCCTTGGTGAGTGGATCTGCGGCGTTGTTCTTTGTATCTACTCTCTAATCTCGATCTCGCGGCGATCTACAATCTCCCGGATCAAATGAAAGCGCCTCAGGATATGTCTGGACCGCTGATGGGATCTAGGCTCCTTTGCTAACGCCATCACCCCATTAATGTCACAATACAAAGGTATTGGATCAATAATGGTTGGAACTACTCCTAGCTCCGAGACGAACTTCTTCATCCAGACGGCTTCCTTGGCGGCATCATTTGCAGTAATGTACCCAGCTTCCATCGTAGAGTCTGCAACGGTATCTTGTTTGGAACTCTTCCAACTTACCGCCCCTCCATTGAGGGTAAATACAAACCCTGAGATAGATTTGCTGTCATCCTTATCGCTCTGGAAGCTCGAATCGGTAAAGGCCTCCATTTGGAGATCTGTATTACCATACACCAAGAATAATTCTTTAGTCCTTCGTAAGTACTTAAGAATGTTCTTCACAGCTGTCCAGTGGTTCTCCCCTGGGTTGGATTGATACCTGCTTACAACACTAAGTGCATAAGCTACATCTGGGCGTGTACATAACATCGCATACATTATAGACCCTACTGCCGAAGCATAAGGTATAATGCTCATGCGAGCTCTCTCTTCATCGGTCTTTGGACAAGAATCCTTGGAGAGAGTGACTCCATGGCAAGCGGGTAAGGCACCCCGCTTGGAGTCTTCCATACTAAACCTCTTTAGGATGGTGTTGATGTACCTGGTTTGGGACAATCCCAATAACTTTTTGGATCTATCCCTATAGATCCTTATGCCCAGGATGTATGTGGCATCACCCAGGTCCTTCATGGAGAACCTTAGTGATAAGAATGATTTGACCGACTGTAGCATAGGAATATCATTTCCTATCAGAAGAATGCCATCCACGTACAATACGAGGAATGTGACAGCTTTTCCCACAGCCTTCTTATAAACACAAGGTTCATCTGGATTTTTGATGAAATCAAACTCTTTGATAACATCATCGAAACAGATGTTCCAACTCCGAGATGCCTGCTTTAACCCATATATGGATTTAAGCAATCTACATGCTTTCTCGCTGCTCCCACTGTCAATGAAGCCCTCTGGCTGATCCATATAAACGCATTCTTCTAAATCTCCATTTAGAAATGCTGTTTTAACGTCCATCTGCCAGATTTCATAGTCGTAGTGAGCAGCAATAGCAAGTAGGATCCGAATGGATTTAAGCATGGCTACGGGCGAAAAAGTTTCGTCATAGTCCAAACCTGGTCTTTGACGAAAACCTTTCGCCACAAGTCTTGCCTTATAGGTCTCTACCTGCCCATCCACACCAATCTTTCTTTTAAAGATCCATTTGCACCCTACAGGTTTTACCCCAGGGGGTACAACGTCCAAAGTCCATACTTTGTTGGTGTACATAGACTCCATTTCGGATCTAATGGCATCCAGCCACTTCACAGAGTCACCACTCGTGATAGCTTGCTGAAAACTGGTAGGATCATCATCATCCATGATGCAATCTTCTCCGTTACCATCAATGAGGAAACCGTAGTACCTCTCCGGTGGGCGAGAAGTCCTACCAGACCTACGGAGTGGCCGAGGTTCTTCAGTTTCTGTTGCAACAGCCAGTTCAACCAAATCGTCATTTGTAGTTTGTGTCTCCAGAACCTCTTCTAGATCTACCACCTTGCCAACATCTTTATCTGTGAAAAACTCTTTTTCCAAGAATGTGGCATACTGAGAAACAAACACTTTTTGTTCCTCTTTGTGGTAGAACAGATATCCATAAGAATTCTTTGGATATCCCACAAAGTTACACATGACTGACCGTGTCTCGAGTTTGTCCGGATTCTGCTTTTTAACATAGGCCGGGCAACCCCAAATCTTAATTCTCTTAAGAGATGGTCTCTTCCCATTCCATATCTCATATGGCGTGGTAGACACGGCTTTGGTTGGAACCCTGTTTAGCAGAAACGCTGCAGTCTCCAATGCATGCCCCCAAAATGAGACTAGTAACTCAGCGTCACTCATCATGGACCGGACCATATCTAATAGGGTCCTATTCCGTCGTTCTGACACACCGTTGTGCTGTGGTGTGTAAGGAGGAGTGAGCTGAGAGAGAATCCCATTCTCTTTTAGGAAGTTTGCAAATTCTGTACTGAGATACTCTCCACCTCGATCTGATCGAAGCATCTTAATACTCAAGCCGGTTTGTTTTTCTACTTCTTGTTTATATTCAACGAATTTCTCGAAAGCGTCGGACTTGTGCTTTAATAAAAATACATGACCGAAACTTGCGAAATCATCGGTGAATGTAATGAAGTATGAAAAACCGCCTCTAGCCTGTGTAGACATTGGCCCACATACATCACTATGTATGAGGCCAAGGAGCTGGGTAGCTCTTTCTCCGTGTCCGGTAAACGGAGTTTTGGTCATTTTACCCTTGATACAAGACTGGCAAGTCGCATAAGATTTATATTCAAGAGAGTTTAAATATCCATCTTTGTGTAACCTGTTTAGTCTTGTTTCGTTAATATGACCAAGTCTACAATGCCAAAGAAAAGCTTCATTTAATTCTGAAAGTTTTCTTTTATTAGTGTGTTGTATACTGAAAACTGTGTGTTGATTTAGGATATATATTCCGTTATTAAGCGTACCATACCCAACCAACATTTGATTTAGGTGAATGTTCATAACATTGTTCTGCAACACAAAATTATATCCTTCATTGTCCAACAAAGAAACGGATATTATATTACATAGCATACTTGGTACAAAATAACATGGATTCAAAATCAAAATACATCCAGATGGCAACCCCAAGTGATACTCTCCCACTGCGACTGTATGTACATTGGAACCATTTCCAACGCGGAGAGTATGGTCACCTGTCTTCAAGACCTTGCTATTTCTCAGCCCCTGCATAGAATTGCAAATGTGAGAACCTGAACCGGTATCCAATACCCAGGAAGCAGAGTTTATAGAAAAACAGTTTTCCGTCACAAACGCACCTGAAGCAGAAGCATCACCATGCTTCTTCTTGAGACTTAGGTACTCCGTGCAATTGCGCTTCCAATGTCCTGTCTTGTGGCAATGAAAACACTCGCCTTTCCCTGGGTCTCCAGCTATGGACTTTCCCTTTCCCTTTACCTTTTTAACTCCGCCCTTAGGATTAGTGGGTTTCTTCTTTTTCTTTCCCTTGGCCTTAGCTTTCGGGCGAGAAGAAGAAGACTGTCCAATAGTCATAACAGGAGTTTTTGCTGACTTCATAGTGCTCTCTGCACTCCTTAACATATTAAGGAGTTCAGGGAGTTCCTTTTCCATGCCATGCATGTTAAAGTTCACTATGAACTGAGCAAAGGTGGAGGGGAGGGACTGCAGAATAATATCTATATATTGTTCATTGTCCATTGTCCATCCAAGGTCCTCAAGCTCTTCTATAAGAGCTATCATCTTCAAAACATGGTCTCCTACTGGTGTGCCAGGGGCCATTCGCATCTGAAACAGTTTCTTTAATGCTTCGTATCGTAATACGTGGGATTGCTCCCCATACAACTCCTTTGTATGGAGCAATATACCGTGAATGTCCATGTCCTCGTGCTGCTTTTGATGTGTGTTGTCCATCGATGCAAGCGCGAGGCATTTTGCCGTGGCACAGTCAGCGTCCCATGTCTTGCGGACTTCAATGTCCGCAACTGAGGATTTTGGACCTGGGACGGGCGGGGCTGAAGCCGTGAGGACATATGATACTTTATCATAAGTCAAGGCGATCTTCAGATTCCTCAGCCAGTCTTTATAGTTGGTCCCATTCAGTTTGTTTTTATCTAGTAGAAGCTTAAGTCCAGTCATTGGTATCTACCATTAAGAGAGAGAAAAGAATACACTCAGCGAAAGCTCTTGCACAGATTAGATTGGTTTATTATCTTGTCTAATCGATATTTCCCACTGCTTTTTATCAAGTTTTTCTTTCAAACCTTAAAAAGAAAAACTAGCCAGGATTAATTACAGTCTACAACTTTGCTAACCGTTCAGCCAGGCCAGTGTCGGTACTTTGAGGGAGGTTCCCCGTGCTTTCGCATGGACCTAATTAGAGTAAACCTCGTTTTCCCAGAGGGGAAGCCCCGTTAACACCTTTCTAGACACCTAATGAGTTAGCTAATTGTACACTGTAAAACTCTCCTAGGAGCAACTATTGCCCACAGTGGGATCGGGATCCAACCATCACATGGAAGGTATGCAATCTCATTGCAAATTTCAACACTTGAAATTCCTGATGTAATTTTTACCCCTAGTACTTATGACCTTAACTATAGTCAACAAATCATAAGTACCAGTCAAGTTCTACCCGTCATTTCTTGATCAATTAGACCCACCCATATGACCCTTAACTATGGTCAACAAAGTCGCATGAATGTCCTAATTAATCTGCATCATATGCAGTGTAGGAAGACATCACTTAGCTACCGTACACTACGCCTTAACTAAAGTCAACAAACGTAGCACGAATACTAAGTACTCTACTTTCTAAAATGACGGAGGGTTGCGAATGATTTTTGAGAAAATCTTTAACGCTTTGAACTTGATATCGTTGTAGAATCAAACAGTTTTCAAAAGGAGTGGCTTAACCTCCGCAGTTTTGAAATGTAGCTTTTTCATAAATAGCTGAGTAGTTTTTAAATCCGATTCTACAACATCTTTTTAGATTTATTTTCTTTACATTAATCACATTAATGTAATCCCATCATTTAAGTCCTTAAGCCAATCACAGAAAAGAAACGAAAATAACACGTACGCTTATGCCATCCGCATTCGCCGCAATGTTCCGTTATGCACCGTTAGGTTACTTAACTAACGGCATACCGGGACGGGACTAGCGCGGGTGTAAAACATAAGCAACGTCTACTATATATCATATATATTGTTAGTTATATGTATGCCCTAGAGGCCATTACTGTACATAGGATGTATATTGTAGTGGACGCTGGGACATATATAGGGAGGACTTTCTTGCTCGACATGATAGTATGCTATCTGGTTACACTTTACTTTAACGTGTATACTGATTGTCTCTCTATTACATGTTGGTAAAGCCCTTAGGATGTGTACTTGACTACCTGGACTATGATGCAGATCATACTAGTGGGGACAGATAGTCTATAAGTACATCCTTCAAAGTCCCTAGTCGTGGGTGTATCGAGACGGGGCATCGATATACCAGAGTAGACTAGCGTATACCTTCTCGACCCATACAGATGGGCGATGGATGATCCCATATCCATTGGTGTTTGACATCAGAGATGATATACGGGTGCTCAGTGGAGACTGGGTACACTGGACGGACTCGCCGAGAACTCCCAGATGGTATTATACCTTACGTCAGATGGCAGTTCTCTGGTGACACTGGTACAAAGTAGTCTGTTGACCCGAGATCGTCATAGAGTCTTGTGTGGTTCCCACTGTGCTTTGATTTCCACCTTACCACGTCCAAGAGGGCGTGCAAAACGGTGGTTTTTGGGTACAGTCCCGAATCACATGGAGGCAATGAGCGATAGGAGGGGATTCGTCTCTCCCGGTATAAGGAGTTGATGTTGCGCTGTGTTCGATTGGCTATAACCGGAAATCCCTGGCCAGGGTTGCTGAGATTTACTGGTAAGTGTTACCAGTAGTTTCTCGAATTGTTATAGACCTCATATCGACACGACTTATCGAGCTATTGGGGTCTGACGTTTACCACCCCTAGGTGAGATATGCGACATATCAGACGAACAGACCGGACTGTACGGTTAGTGTTACTGGTTGGATTCACTGGAGTGTGAGGGGGCTTGCTCGTCGATCTTCTGATCGCTCAATACCCGGGTGGCCGTTACGTTTAGCAGACCGCTTGCGGCTTGTGGGTGCTTGATATGATCATCATCTGCTGCCGGCGTATTGACGAGTCTTTAGAGTCCTACACAGAGGTTTCCTGGCTCAAGCGAAACGAAATAGGAGCGCATATGAGATATGTGCGGGACCGAGAATGATACCAGTATGTGATACTGTATTTTATTCTCGCGATATGTGACATTGCTCGGTTATATGCGATATAGCCGGGTTATCGGATCAAGTGTTGTTTCGATAAGTTGTTACTGATGATACTAGTCGGTTATATGCTATATGACCGGATCATTAAATCAAGTGTTGATTTAATGATTTAATGTATAATTATATATATGATATATTACTTTGCATTAACTAGTATCGGTTCACTTTAAATGGATTTTCTCACTTGGATTGTGCACATTGTATATGTGATATACTTTTGTACACAAGTTTGTATCATGTTTGATGATACATGCTAACTAGGGTTTGTGTAAAGATTAAATCATGGTTGTGTAATGGTTAGGGTTTTCATTTTCTTATTCATTTATTTATTTATTTCATTTATTTTATTTTGGAAAAGAAAAAAAGGTAAACGGTGGCTTTCTTTGTTTGTATTTGAAGCTTCATGAAGCTTTGACTAAGTCACCATTCTGTCTAATGCTTAACCTTAACCATTCCACTTAACCCTAGTCTACTCTCTACACTTGACCATGGTTACATTATGATAAGTATTCTTTTTATTTCCTTTTTGATATATACTTATCATGATATTCATCTTCTTCTTCTTCTTCACTTGAAGAAAGCATGCCTCCATCAATGGCAACTTGATGAAATGAGTGAGAAATCCAATTCTAAAGTGAACCCACCTCCTATTTCTTCATCCTCTACCTCTTGCCAAGTAGTAGAGTGTGTTTTCTTCATAAGTTTCATGACTTGGTGAAGTGGGAGCTTGATCTTGTGATGCCTCGACGTAGATCATCTTCGGCACGAAGCCGACGACCTTGCCCGCCCATTTCTCCGATGAAGCCGACGCTAGAGCCCGGGATTTCATTTGGACAGCGGAGAGGACTTCATCACGAAGCCGTGGAGGTGGAGGACCGGATCTACAAAGGTTGTATTTCCGTACTCTTAGTTAAAGTAGTTAACTAGTTGCTTTGTCGCCTAAACTTCTAGCCAACGATCCGTATTAGGGTTTCTCGGCACCTCTAATTTTTGAAATTGGCATGGTTGATACCTTGTGAGACCTCTTGAGAGTGCCTAGGAATCTTTCAATGGCATCAGAGCCTAGCTAGAGCTTTAGGCGAAGTGTATACGAAGTTAGAAGTCCGATCGAAGCCGGAATCCCCCGATTATACCCTTCTCTGTACATTTTTACAAACTGTGGCTTTTTCCAAATTAAAAATTCTCAGAAAATTATGCAGGAAAAACTAAGAATTACGGTGAAGTTTGGACATCTAATTCAACAATTTCACCGCGGAACCGCGGCGAAACCAGGGGTTTTGCGTCGGTTCCGCGGCCAAAATTGTGACTTAGTCCCTGAAATTTCATGTAGTTATTCTTAGGTCCTTTCTTATTAATTTTTTATGTGAATTTTTTAATTCCACTCAAGTGTTGAGTTTTCTAGGGTTTTATTGGGGATTCGTTAATTTGATCGGATAATTTAACTTCGTTTATGTTTTTCCGGATATTTTAGAAACTGTTAAAAAGTTCGACCGGATATAAATACCCAATTTTTCCCCTGTCGGGAAATTTCCAAGTGTTGGATTTTTCCGTAGTTTAACGACGTTCTAAGTAGTGCAAGTAACGCGATGGACCCTCTAGAAGACAACAAACCTTAACTCGATTATGTGACCGTCTTGAACTGCCCTTTGAACCTTCGGGTTTGAGGCAGTACGGCGTGCCACATGTGAGGCGTTGGCTTGACCCTTCTACGGCTGGACCGTTGGTACTGAGGCACGAAGTGAATGTTTTTAAACTTATTTCATGTGTTGAGCTGTTTCGGGAAAACTTGGGTGTTCGAATGTTCGATCGGAAAGTTTAACATTTTCTATTTATCCGGAATGTGATACAATAATTGGAATTCACTAGTTATGAGATAACTGAATGAATGTTATAAACATAGCACTTTAGTCTCACTTGATCGGTTGCCACGGAATTTTGATGTGATCAAAAGTCCGTCGCAATCACGTAGCGTACGCGGATACTCGCCGGGTAAACTTAATAGACAGCCTCACTCCATAGCCCCGACCAAGTGACTGTAGGAGAACCCCATCGCCGAAAGCATCCGTTCGGGTGCTCGCGGTGGCGGTGTTCCGCCTTGGTGCACTTCGTCGACGGCGTCGGGGGTGCGGTCGCCTACTGAAGTTTGCGACGAGCATGCGATCAGGATGTCGGGAATCTTGTTGAATTGCCCGACTTGATATTGAAAAGTGTTTTCGATTTTGAGACTAAAATGCGGAGTTTATAATTTTTAGGCATGCGATGTCTAAGAAATTCATTTGGTCAGGCATGCGATGTCTGAGGTGGTTGCGGATTCCAACTGTTGTAATTTTACACTTTCTGTTCTGTGACCGTAAGTGTAATATGTGATATCGCCGGTTTCGTTGCTATATGTCAACGACAATTGGGATGCGCATATTTACTTACGTTGATGACATGTGATGTTATGTGTTGCTGGATATGTTATATTGGATCGTCGTGTTTGAATAGCCGGGGTTTTTTATGTGAGATGAGTGTTTTTCATTTTCATTCATGTAAAAACTTGTATGTAATATTCTTTTATTGGGGCACTTCCAGGTTGCGGAAGTTGTCACCCTTTGTATATTATTTACTTTTTCGCACTAGGATAGACCCAAGGAGGGGAGCACAAGTAACCGGGTTCTGGAGTCCAGTGGGAGACCAACTCGAGGAGTCGAGTCCGGGTCTCCTAACTCTAGAATTGGTAGGGTTGCTTGCCGCTCTCGTAGGGGTCTAGGGGTGTGGGTTTGGCTATTCATCATGACCGTGGAATCCGTGTTTTATACTGGCTCGTATTGAAAACACGGACGTCCTAGTATATCCAATATTTCATATGTTTCTTCTGCTACGATATCTGTGATGTGATCTTGTGATGTTCTGTGATAGATACAGTATATAGTATATATGATATATTATATAGACGTTACTTATGTTTTACACCCGCGCTAGCCCTGCCCCGTTCTGCCGTTAGTCACCTAACCTAACGGTGCACGAGGGGACATCGAGGCGAATGCAGATGGCATAAGTGTACGTCGTATTTATCTGTGATGTTTAGGTATTTTAAATGATGGGACTTCATTAATATGATTAATGAAATAAAAGAAACCTAAGATGGTGTAGAATCGAATTTCAAAATAAAACAGGTAGCTACAGTTCTTGCTTTGCACAGAGGTATATGTGATATATCCTGGACCTTATTCGATGAGGAAAGGACCGAGATCCCTTCACCGGGAGTGACTCCTTTAGCAATAACTAGCAGATGCTACAAACTCGGTTTGTTTTTTGATTGCTTTTAAGAGTTTTTGCTTTGCACAGTGATATATATGATATATCCCGCACCTCATTCGACGAGGAAAGGGCCGACGATCCCTTCACCGGGAGTGACCCCTTTAGCAAAACTAGAAAGGCCTCAAAAGCACTCCATTTTAAAAACCATTTGATTCTACAACGATATCAAGTTCATTACGCAATAAGTTTTCAGAAAAACCTGTCGTAGCCCTCCGTCATTTCAGATAAGTCCTGTTTAGTATTCGTGCTGCGTTTGTTGACCTTGTCAAGGTGCAGTGTGCGGTAGCTAACCAGTATTTATCTGCTTATGCATATGATGCAGATTGGGTTAGGGTAGTCGTGCGGCCTTGTTGACCTTGTCAAGGGTCATGAGGGTGGGTTTGATTCAATCAAGAAATGACGGGTTGAACTTGACTTGCGGTCTATGGTTTGTTGACCTTGTCAAGGTCATAGATCGTTAGGGGCAAAATATTATCGGGAATTTCAAGTGTTGAAATTTGCAATGAGATTGCATACCTTCTATGAGATAGTTAGATCCCGATACCCGCTGCGAGTAAGAGTTACTCCTGGGAGAGTTTTACACATTACAATTAGCCGATCAAGTAGGTGTCTAGAAAGGTGTCAACGGGGTTACGCCTCTGGGAAAACGAGGTTTACATTAATTAGGTTCGTGCGAAAGCACGGGGGACCTCCCTCAAAGTACTGACACTGGCCTGGCTGAAAGATTGGCAAACTTGTAGTGTGTAATTAATCCCGGCTAGTCTTTCCTTTTAGGGTTTGAAGGAAGATTTGATAAAAAGCAGTGGGAGCCATCCTGATTAGATAAAATAATAACCAATCTATTCTTGCAAGAGCGCACGCTGAGTGTTTTCTTCTCTCTCTCTCCTGGTAGCGACCATGTCACGCCTTAATCAAGATAATAAAACGGATAATTGACCGAACCCGCTTGTTATACTGAGCTGGGGAACGTTGGTCCCGCTCCAACTTATAATTGTTATAAGACAGAGCAGGAAATTGGGGAATACCAGATTTCCCGTGCCGCCCAAACGAAGAGAGTGCATGCTGATGCATCATCTTCGGGTGTGTTCATTACAAAGAACTGTTTCTCTGTATCCTCTACGTCCTGGGTATGTGATACCAGATCAGGATCCCAGATATGTAATCTGTTACATAGGGCTGCAGAAAGGTAGAGAACTGAGAACGGGTGATAAGTTTCATGAGGCAGAAAACGGGGCAAGTGTTGCAGCCAAGTCTGTTGGTCACTGTCACCCTGTATTCCAAATACATTGATTCTGAACGAATGTTATTAGATACCGAACCTGATATACAAAATCATATCTATCTCTTTATTAGTAAAGAAATGATAAAATTTTGTATTGTTGGATAATGTTTTGAACATTTCCTATATCAAAAGTTGATCGGATCAGGCACGTTATCTAAAAGCGTTGATGTTCTAAATCAAACTACAGTTCTTAGTATACGGAACACACACAAGAGGAAGAGTTCAGAAATGAACGAATCCTTCTTAAGGCATTGTAGACTAGGTCATATCTATGCGACCCGACTGGCTGTAGTTACATGTAGATGCATATTTAAATCAGTTTGAATTTACATCTTGTGAAACTCGCCAGTCATGTCACAAAGATACGATGACACCAGCTCTGTTTATTGGAAACAGAGAAAGAGTTAGTGAACTCTTGGGATGATACATGTTGATGTATAAAGGTCCCCTGTCTATACATGCCAAGACCGGTTCTTTGTACTTCATTACATTCTCTGATGATCTCTTTAGATTCAGACCTATGTTCCTGTTGAAACACAAGTCCGAACCTTTTGAGATATTCACAGAATATAAGTTGGAAGTAGAGAACCAAAACGGGTATAAGTATTATGTCCTTTGATGAGATCAAGGAGGAGAATACTTGAGCACGGAATTCTTGAACTTTTCTAAAGGAGAATGAGATTCTCTCTCAGCATTACTCCTCCGTATACACCATAGCACGATGGTATATCGGGGTGGAGCAATAGCACCCTATGTGATATGGTGTGCTCTATGATGAGTACTACTGAGTTACCTATTTCCTTTTGGGAGTTATGCGCTTGAGAAGCTACACACCTATTGAATAGGGTTCCAATCAAATTAGTAGCCTACCGCTTCATATGTGATATGGAAAGGGAAGAGCCCATATCTTAAGTTGGTTAAGATTTGGGGTTGTCCGGGCTATGTCTAAAAGCATAATCCGGACAAGCTCGAGGCAAGATCAGTTATGTAGAACTGGAATGGTTTCAGCTATACAAACTGCAGCTGATGATTTGGTAGAATCAAAGGATTCAATAGTTTCCAACGAATCTCAACCTCTCCGCTGATCTAGTAGGGTTCCTCATCCACCTGAGAGTTACTTTGGTTTCTCTATGACAGTGGGAGCGAAGATTGCATCATGAGATGATGACCTAACTAGCTTCGAGCTGGCCATCAGGAGTAAGACTCTGTAAGAATGGCTGGATGCTTAGCGATCTGAGATGGAATCCATGTACACCAGCAAAGTATGGACTTTGGTTGCTATATCTGAAGGGTTAAATCCCCATCAGGAGCAAGTATATCTTGAGAAGATTACTTGGTGTAGATGGAAAAGTTGAGACTTTCAAAGCTAGACTTGTTAAAGGTTTTTGTCATCAACCAGGCGTGGATAATGATGAAACCTTTTCAGTGGCTATGCTTAAGTCCATCCAGATCCTACTTGCCACGGCTACATACCATGACTACGATATCTGGTGGTTGGGTGTCATGACTGTTTTAGAAGAGAACGTCTGTAAGTACACAGCCAGAGGGCCTCGTAGACAGTGGGAGCAGCGGAAACGTGTACAAGATGCTTTATAGGATAAAGCAGGCATCGCGGAGTTGGAACATCTGTTTTGATGTGGTAGTCAAAGAGTTTGACATCATCAAAATGGTAGATGAACCTTGTATAAACAAAAAGGTAGTAGGGAGTATGGTGACGATCCTCGTAGAGTACGTGGATGACATGTTCTTGATAGGGAAGGAGTTTCCTATACTACGCTCGGTCAATCTCCGCTTATCACAATGATTCTCCATATAAGATCAAACTGATACCTCCTTAATCCTGAGTTTTGGATCTATTCGATAGATCTAAATGGATGTTCGGATTCTCACTAGATGTAGTGAGATGGTATCAATCGATCCTGGGGAGAAGCAGTGGAAAGGTTCAAGGGTGATAAAGACGACTGAATGTCAGTCACAGGCATTGTCTTTACCCTTGGTAAAGGGATGGTATGTTGGAAGAGTTCCAAGCTAGATACCGTGGCATACTAGACGATTAATGGCTGAATATGTCGCTACTTAAGATGCTACCAAAGAGGCTGTCTGGGTGTATATTTGTTCATGTGATGAACTCAGTTCCTCCCATTATGTGACAATGGAGTTGTGGCTTATGCCAAGGAACACCCGTCCCATCAGTGATCCAGACATATTCTAAGGCAGTGTCACCTGATCATGGAGATAGTTGATCTCCAGGGTGATCGAGGTTAGGAGAGTAGACTCAGAGGACAACAAGGCGGATCCACTCACGAAGGTCTATTCCCAGAGAGAGATTTTTATGGGATGGTTGAGTATGAGATACTGCAACCACTGCTACAGATGGCCCTAGTGGAAGTGGGAGATTGTTAGTTATATGTATGCCCTAGAGGCCATTACTGTACATAGGATGTATATTGTAGTGGATGCTGGGACATATATAGGGAGGACTTTCTTGCTCGACATGATAGTATGCTATCTGGTTACACTTTACCTTAACGTGTATACTGATTGTCTCTCTATTACATGTTGGTAAAGCCCTTAGGATGTGTACTTGACTACCTGGACTATGATGCAGATCATACTAGTGGGGACAGATAGTCTATAAGTACATCCTTCAAAGTCCCTAGTCGTGGGTGTATCGAGACGGGGCATCGATATACCAGAGTAGACTAGCGTATACCTTCTCGACCCATACAGATGGGCGATGGATGATCCCATATCCATTGGTGTTTGACATCAGAGATGATATACGGGTGCTCAGTGGAGACTGGATACACTGGACGGACTCGCCGAAAACTCCCAGATGGTATTATACCTTACGTCAGATGGCAGTTCTCTGGTGACACTGGTACAGAGTAGTCTGTTGACCCGAGATCGTCATAAAGTCATGTGTGGTTCCCACTGTGCTTTGATTTCCACCTTACCACGTCCAAGAGGGCGTGCAAAACGGTGGTTTTTGGGTACAGTCCCGAATCACATGGAGGCAATGAGCGATAGGAGGGGATTCGTCTCTCCCGGTATAGGGAGTTGATGTTGCGCTGTGTTCGATTGGCTATAACCGGAAATCCCTGGCCAGGGTTGCTGAGATTTACCAGTAAGTGTTACCAGTAGTTTCTCGAATTGTTATAGACCTCATATCGACACGACTTATCGAGCTATTGGGGTCTGACGTTTACCACCCCTAGGCGAGATATGCGACATATCAGACGAACAGACCGGACTGTACGGTTAGTGTTACTGGTTGGATTCACTGGAGTGTGAGCGGGCTTGCTCGTCGATCTTCTGATCTCTCAATACCCGGGTGGCCGTTACGTTTAGCAGACCGCTTGCGGCTTGTGGGTGCTTGATATGATCATCATCTGCTGCCGCGTATTGACGAGTCTTTAGAGTCCTACACAGAGGTTTCCTGGCTCAAGCGAAACGAAATAGGAGCGCATATGAGATATGTGCGGGACCGAGAATGATACCAGTATGTGATACTGTATTTTATTCTCGCGATATGTGACATTGCTCGGTTATATGCGATATAGCCGGGTTATCGGATCAAATGTTGTTTCGATAAGTTGTTACTGATGATACTAGTCGGTTATATGCTATATGACCGGATCATTAAATCAAGTGTTGATTTAATGATTTAATGTATAATTATATATATGATATATTACTTTGCATTAACTAGTATCGGTTCACTTTAAATGGATTTTCTCACTTGGATTGTGCACATTGTATATGTGATATACTTTTGTACACAAGTTTGTATCATGTTTAATGATACATGCTAACTAGGGTTTGTGTAAAGATTAAACCATGGTTGTGTAATGGTTAGGGTTTTCATTTTCTTATTCATTTATTTCATTTATTTTATTTTGGAAAAGAAAAAAAGGGAAATGGTAGCTTTCTTTGTTTGTATTTGAAGCTTCATGAAGCTTTGACTAAGTCACCATTTTGTCTCATGCTTAACCTTAACCATTCCACTTAACCCTAGTCTACTCTCTACACTTGACCATGGTTACATTATGATAAGTATTCTTTTTATTTCCTTTTTGATATATACTTATCATGATATTCATCTTCTTCTTCTTCTTCTTCACTTGAAGAAAGCATGCCTCCATCAATGGCAACTTGATGAAATGAGTGAGAAATCCAATTCTAAAGTGAACCCACCTCCTATTTCTTCATCCTCTACCTCTTGCCAAGTAGTAGAGTGTGTTTTCTTCACAAGTTTCATGACTTGGTGAAGTGGGAGCTTGATCTTGTGATGCCTCGACGTAGATCATCTTCGGCACGAAGCCGACGACCTTGCCCGCCCATTTCTCCCATGAAGCCGACGCTAGAGCCCGGGATTTCATTTGGACAGCGGAGAGGACTTCATCACGGAGCCGTGGAGGTGGAGGACCGGATCTACAAAGGTTGTATTTCCGTACTCTTAGTTAAAGTAGTTAACTAGTTGCTTTGTCGCCTAAACTTCTAGCCAACGATCCGTATTAGGGTTTCTCGGCACCTCTAATTTTTGAAATTGGCATGGTTGATACCTTGTGAGACCTCTTGAGAGTGCCTAGGAACCTTTCATATATAATATGTCATTCGTCTCAGATATCACAGAACACAGGCAGCAGAAACATAGATATAACGTGGGATATCCTAGGACGTCCGTATTTAGTATTTAGCCAGAATAGAAAATACGGATTCCACAGTCGCGATGAATAGCCAAGCCCACACCCTGGACCCCTATGAGAGCGGCAAGTGACCCTACCAATCCTGGAGTTTAGGAGACCCGGTCTCGACTCCTCGAAATGGCCTCCCACTGAAACCCCAGAACCCGGTCACCTGTGCTCCCCTCCTTGGGTCCATCCTAATGCGGAAAAGTAAATAATATACAACACTGGTGACACAAGCTCAACCTGGAAGTGCCCCAAATAAAAGAATATTACATTACATTTGAATTTACATGAATGAAAATATAAAACTCTCATCTCACAAAAACCCCTGGCTATTCGATCGCGACAATCCTGCACATCATATCTCAGCAACACATAATATCACAAATCATCAACGTAAGTAAGTATGCGTACCCCGATTGTCGTTGATGTATAGCAACGAAACCGGCGATATCGTACATACTATACTTACGGTCACAGAAAAGAAAGTGTAAAACTACAATATTTGGAATCCAGATTCTCTTTAGACATCATAAATGCGAAATATCACATATTTCGTATTTCATGCCTAAACTATATGAATTCCACATATTGTATCACATTCCAGACAAACAGACAGTATTAAAGTTTTCGAACGAACGATCAAGCACCCAAGATTCACTAAAGCTCAACCCTTGAGCAGGGTTCAAAAATCCGGAGTGTGACACAGTAGTAGTGGTCCAGCCGTAGAAGGGTCAAGCCAACTCCTCACATGTGGCACGCCGTACTGCCCCAAACCCTAAGGTTCAAAGGGCAGTTCGAGACGGTCGCATAATCGAGTTAAGGTTTGTTGTCTTCTAGAGGGACCACAGCAAAAAGACTTGCACGTATCTCCAAAGTATTTAAACCCCGTGAATAGTGAGTAAATGATACTCGTTCAAACACATCAATACTTTCTAATCTACCCGGAAAAGCTACGAAATAAAAATCCCGATCGAAATGACGAGTCCAAAACCATCTCCAGAATTTTTCAAAACCAAATACAGATTAAAAATATCCAAAAATTTATACAAGCAGATTCATGAATTACTGTACAAAAAGTATTCATCAATTCATATATACGGCTATGGAACCGCGGCCTAAGCAAGCTTAGGCCGCGTTTCCGCGGCGAGAATCACTGTTCATGGAATAATTTTTGTACCGTAACCCTTATTTTTTCCTGCTGTATTTTTTACATATTTTTAATTCTGAAAAAAGTCAATTTTTAGAAAATTTCCAGAGAGCACCCTAAAAAGTCGTATTTCGGTTCGATCGGACATGTGATGCTTCAAAACTCTTCATAGGGTGCTACACTTACTTACATTGGTATCAGAGCCGACCTAGAACATTAGGCGACCTTTTTAACTTCGTAAAAAGTTCGCCTAATGTTCTAGGTCGGCTCTGATACCAATGTAAGTAAGTGTAGCACCCTATGAAGAGTTTTGAAGCATCACATGACCCAAAGTTTAAATTTTTATGGTGCTAAACGAACATGCAAAGGAATCGATCCTAGAAAATTAGGGTTTCGAAATATAAAGCGAACTAATCTAGGGTTTCGAGACTACAACCTTTGTAGCTCCCTTTCGCTGGACTCCTTGGTCTCTAGGGTGTTGAACGGAGGTCCTTTTGAAGTCCTCTTGTGTCCACGACGATCTACCACGGAGATCTCCGTCCAAGCTCGCAACTTCGTAAAACCGAAGAGAACACTCTAAACAAAATGGCTAAGCTTGTGTAGAATGAAGTTGTGGTTAAGTTTCTCACTTCAAAAACCTATCTTTAAGTGGTATTTGCTCGCTAGAAAAAACTAGAGAGCAAAAGAGAAAGAGGAAGAAGATGGTGGCAATTTTTAACAAGAGGTAAAAAGATAACTCATGAGAAGAAAAAGAAATATATCAATATATATTTTATTTCTTCTCACTATGAACCATGGTTAAAGTGATGGAGACATTATTTAACTTGAGTTTTAAATGATAAAGAGAAGGATAACCCTAGGTTAGTGGTAGTTGAGCATGGTTAGGTCAAAGGAAGAATGTAGAAGCAAGAATGATTATCCTTTCCTTTTCATTTTCTTTTAAATCCAAAATCAAATAATAATCCATTATATAATCCATGGTGTGAGTCTTATATTGCCACCATTTCCATATGCTAACAACCATGATGGATGAGTGTATGTATGTATGCATGTATGCACATCCACATGTGCATGAAACTAGCATGAAAGAAAGAAAGAAAAGCACACATGCATGCACACATCCATCATCCAAGAAAAGGTTTTAAGTAAGAAAACTAATGGTTAAATGATAAATCAACACTTGATTTATCAATCCGGTCATATCTCATATGACCCCACCAAAAGCAGTTCACCCGATCAATGTTCGGTATCATATACGCACATTTCAATCGGGTGCATGCGCATATCGCATACGCGCACCACAACGTTTCGCCTGGACTGGGTAACTCCTTTGTGGGACTCTAAGACTCATCAATACGCCGGCAGAGGGTGATGATCATATCAAGTACCCTCAAGCCGCAAGCGGTCAGCTAAACGTAACGGCCACCCGGGTATTGAGCGATCAGAAGACAACAAGCGAACCTGCTACAACTCCCGTCGAGCCATCCGGCAACACTACCGTACAGTCCGGTCTCTTCGTCAGATATGCTGCATATCGAGCCTAGGGATGGTCACGTCGACCCCAATAACTCAATAAGTCATGCCGGTGAATGGTCTATAACAGATCGAGAAACTACTGATAACACTTATCAGCAAATCTCAGCAGCCCTGGCCAGGGACTTGCTGTTATAACCAGTCGGGCACAGCACAGCATCAACTCCCAATACCAGGAAAGACGAAACCCCTCCTATCGCTCATCGTCTTCGTGTGTCTCGGGACTGTACCCAATGGCCACCTGTTTGCATGACTCAGTAGAGCCGTGGTAGGGTGGTAATCAAAGTACAGTGGGAGAACACACAAGACTCTATGACGATCTCGGGTCTACAGACTAACCTGTACCAGTGTCACCTGAGAACTGCTATCCGACGATAGATATAATTCCATATAGGAGTTCTCGGTGAGTCCGTCCAGTGTACCCAGTCACCACTGAGCACCCGTATATGATCTTGATGTCAAACATCGATGAATGTGGGAACATTCATCGCCCATCGTATGGGTCTAGTATCATATACGCTAGTCTACTCTGGTATATCGATGCCCCGTCTCGATACACCTCCAACTAGGGACATTTCAGGATATGCTTATAGACTACAGATGTCCCACTAGTATGATCTCCATCATAATCAGAGTAGTCAAGCGGATATCCTCAGGGCTTTATCAGCATGTATGAATGAATAAAAGCATGATCAAATCAACATGTCAGATAAAGAATAACCAGATAGCATACTATCATGTCGAGCAAGAATGCAAACTGAATATATATACATGTATAGATACATCCACTATCACATAATGGCCTCTAGGGCATACATATATCCAACAAGTGCAAGTGGGAGATTGTTGGATATAGTGCCCTCAGAGTCAATTATTGGATCACAGGCACGTGATTGCAATGATTGAGGGAGGACCTATACCGGTAGGACAGTCTTACTCGAGATGATAGTATGCTATCTGGTTTATCTTTATCATCGTGTACTGCTTTAGGTGACCTTACGGGTCGCTATTGCACGTTGATAGAGCCCCTGGGATTCTTGCTTGACTACCAGCAGTATGAGGGCGATCATATACGTGAGAGCTGGAGTCTATAAGCACATCCTTAAAAGGTCCCTAGTCGTGGGAGTTTCGAGACTGGGCATCGATACTCCATTAGTAGACTAGTGTATACAGCCGAGACCCCGACGAGGGGCGGTGGCCGGTCTCACAAGCCACTGGTGTCAGTTGGTTCACCTAAGATGTATACAGGTGCTCATTGGGTTATGAGTACACCGGACATGACTCGCCGGGAACCTGCTACTTGGGATTATACCAGACGTCAGATAGCAGTTCCCAGGTGACATGTGTACAGGTTAGTTCATCGACCTGAGATCGTCATTTGTCTCGTGTGAGTTCCCACTGTGCTTTGATTACTACCCTACCACGGCTCAAAGGAGTCGTGCAAACAGGTTTTAGTTGGGTACAGTCCCGAGCCACATGGAGGCAGTGAGCGGATCTGCAGGGGTTCGTCTCTCCCGGTATTGGGGGTGAGGTCGCGCTGTGTCTAGGAGAGCCATTACACAAAGCCCTCGGCCGAGGCAGGAGATTTGCTGGTAGGTATTCCAGTAGTATCTCAGGGTGTTCTGGGCTACACTCCGACATGACTTGTACCGCTTTTGGGGGTCTGACTTTTACCAACCCCCTAGGCCCGCCATGCGATACTCATAGACGAACGGACCGGACTGTACGGATATTGTCACTGACAGGCTCAGTAGGGTGTCAGGATGAGTTCGCTCATCGACGTCCCTTTTGGTCAATAGCTGGTAGCCCGTCACGTATGGCTAATACCTCTGACGTGCTAGTGGTTAAATCCACAGCCATAGTATTGACGAGTCTTTAGAGTCCACCACACACTCAGTTACTCAAGTTTCGGGCGAAACGCTGTAGAGGCCGTATGGAGATATGGCAGGGTTCGATCAGATACGTGCGGTATTGCACGGATCGTGATCGGACGGTTTTTACTAGCCGGCTTTGGCTTAAGCCGGATCCTAGTATTAGATAGTGTAGATTTTGTCTCTTTGCATTTGTGTTCAGTGGGAATACAAATGCGGGCATGTATATGCAGTAGTGGGGTTTTCCTGTAATTTATTACGGGATCGGTTTTCTGAAGTTGCCAGTTTGCATTCCGTTCCGGCCGGTTTTCATTTGTTCTTTCACGGCCGGACCTTTCGATGGAAGGGGTTATTTGCAAGTTTGCAAATAACATTTGTGGAGGGGGTTTCTTGCATTTGTGGCATTATGATAAGTTAAGCATCTTTGCCTTTTCATGATGGCTTGCTTTATTGAGATTAGAAAGGATTAGGATGGATTTGATTTTGGAAATGACATGGTTATCATTTCTTTTGGATGTGGTCACCCTCCACCTTTTACTACCATCACCTCCCTTCTTGTTTTGGTTTTTCCTTCCACCATTTTGATATGAAGGGGGGGCCGGCCACATTTTTGAGGGGGAGAGAATGAGAGAGTTCATTTGATATGTGAGGAATTGATTCATCTCATATATTCATTCTTTGCTTGCTAGAATTCCAAACCTCTCTCCATTGTTCATTCTCTTCTCCACCTCTATCCTCCATGGCAACTAAACCCCAAAGAGACATAGACTCTACACTTATCTACAGCAAGTCTTGGACGCGTCGGCTAGCCAACTTTGCGCCCGAGTTGCCTCGGTCCAGAGGTGGGAGCCCGTAAAAGAAATCGGCTACGTAGTGCCCTTTCCGACGAGAAGACGACGAATGGTGATTCCGCGGGAGATCGGGACAACGACGAGAAGACCGAAGGACACGGATCGCTCGGTATATCTCTCACCCCTTCTCTTGGTTGCTAGTATAGGTTAATGGTTACGATCCGGGTTTTATTGTCCGCGGTAGCGCCAGTTTAAAAGTTAAGAAAAATTTTGATTCTGCATTTTGGCCTCGAGTAGAAGGCCGTGGCGCTGCCGTGGCGCAACAGCTTCAGCCTGCTACAAACAGCACAACCAGCCTAAATGATCAGCCATACATCCTCATTCCAGCCCCTACTACATCCTTCTTCAGCAACAGCAGCTGCACATCAGCCCCCCCAAGTTTAGCCACACTCACACACAAAACCATCTTCAAATAACCTTGCTCTACCACAAAAACAGCTTTAGCTCCAACTCAATTCAGCAGCAACATCAGCTGAAACAGTAACACTTTTAGCCCAAAACCCACACCACATCAGCCCCAACACATACACCAACTACATGACATCAGCACCACAACACCAACACAACCCCAACAACAGCAGCAGCTCAACCCAGGACCAAACATTCAGCAACAGCAAACACCCTAAACCAGCATCAGCATCAGCAACAACACTTCAGCTTCAGCAACAGTGAAGCTCAGCTCATTTCCAGCCAAGTTTAGCAGCACCCACTCCCTTCTACTTCTCCTTCTCCTCGTTTAGGAGGTTCCTAGGGGGTATAATTCATTAACTTTTTCCTATTGTGTAGATTATGTGCTTGTTTAGCTAGTGTAGTGTTTTATCGAAATTTTAGTGCTAGAATTGTGTGGTGATGCTAGATCTAGTTGCCTTGGAGTGCTAGTAACTTAATGAATCCTTTTAGGTGTTAATTAGTCTGTTTAGCCTAGTAGTGTCGTTAAAATCGGTTAGATAACCCTAAATTGTTAAAATGATGATAAGGTAGCATGTTTAGTGTTTATTTCATGCCTTAGTGGTGATTTTGAGTGATTTAAGAGAATTTTGGCAAAAGTGAAAGTTGTGATAGTTAGACTAGCCCTTTTAGGTTCTGTTGAGTCCAGTTAACTAGAGGATTTTCCCCAGGTTTCACCAAGACACCCGATTTACCCGACTTGGCGTAATTTAGCAGTTTTATTGACTTTTTGGCCTCTGTTGGATCTGCTGTTGACCCGAGACCTTCAGAATAAAATTGTGGAAACTGTAGCATAGTGAGACTAGTAGAAACACACACACACAGCACGGGGACCCACCTCCCCCTCTCGGCCGCCGATTTAATCGTTCTGGCTGCAAATTACGGCCAGAGTAGGGGGTGGGGTGTGGAGGTTTTGGGTGTAGGGTCATTCTGGGTAGGTTTGGCTTCTGGTACCTGCAACTTTTCAAGTTTGGCCTAGAGGCAAAATCTGGAGCTATTTACATGTTTTCGATGTTTTAAGTCTCGTGCCACACACGCGTGATACGCGTGGTTCTGTGGCGCGTTGCGCGACACAGCGTGTCAGTTTAGGTTCTGGGGGGTTGTGCGCGTCGCGTCGTGTCGTATGCACGCGCGTTTAGTTTCAGGCACGCATATCCTTTTTATCGATATATCGTGTTTTGAAGGATTTTCCTGATGTGGTGACTTTTGTAAATTCTAGGTTCACCGGCAGGGACTTCAAGCGCAGCGGAGAAAGGAAAGCAGGTGGTCGGACATACCTAGCACGGGATCACTGGTGAGTAGATTTAACATCTACGGGGGACGATCGTTTGGATGGCGCGAGTCGCCCGATAGATGTAGTAGTCTTGATATTACTCGTGATATTATGATAAGAATACTTACATGATAATTGCTGCAGTTAGGATCTATATGATGTTCCATATACGCAGACTCATTATAGGACACATGCACCATTACCAGGTTTTATATGCAGCACGAGCACTATTCATGTGGACACACACACCCTGGTAATTGCTATGTCACGACACTAGATAACCTTAAATCTGAAACATGTTAATTGCCTAGAAATGTGATATTTCAATAAGTATTTAAAATGAAACCATAAGAATTACTATCCTCATGCATATGTATCATTATATCATTTGCTCATAACTAGTATAAATCATACATTGTAAATTGATACCGTAGGAATTCATAATCATTGACATATGCATTCATGATGATTTCATGAGATTTATGATATTTCTGGATTTCAGGGGAAAACCGCAAGATTTCAGACTTATAACCTTTTAAAATATAAAAGTTGCGGTTTTCTAGTGATGTAAAGTGTCGTCCACCATGAGTTTTGCTGTGGTTTTCGAGACCCGTTTCGAGGAGGTGGATGAACCGTCTCGCGTACATGGTGGGCCCGGTACGGTACCCCGGGGCAAGAAGATCGCAGGAGATGGCGTTGAGCCTGGAAGGGGACGGATTACCTACCGGTGACTTCATTGGGCACGGCGGATATCCAGAGGATACCGGCCGTGGCCGCTAGATTGAGATATGGATATTTGATTTGGATCAGCCGGTTGGCTGAGGCCAGAGATACTGGACATGGATACATGAGATTTGGACAGTTTTGAGGTGTCGTTGCTGGACACGGATTTTATTGATTTCTTGGGTTTTATGCTGATGTTTAAAAAGGAAGTTTCAAAACAAAGGAAGGAATAATTCTTGTACATACTTGATAGTGCTTTCATGTGGCATACATACCTGTTATTACCTCCATGTGGCATATAAACTTGTTAATGATGCATACATACCTGCTAGTACATGTAGCCATACCTGTTTTAGGGATGCTAGGATACTTGTGTGCAAACATACGATAGCCTTAGTAGATGTTATTTATTACTCACGAGCTGGCAACCCACCCCCGTTGTGCCACAGCTTTTCTGCAGGTCCGATCCGTCAGCACCGTAGCTGCGGATACTTTTGCCTCTTTTGCACTTTTTGCCTGGACTCGAGGCTTTTGCTCATAGGTGGGTTATTATCATTTTGTACCCCCTTATATATTCGTTGTATCTAGAACACTCCATCAACTGCTACTATTATTTCAGTTGTACCGTTTTATTTGGATTACTGTATATGGACCTAGAGGTGAGATTGTGAGACTTGAGGATTTATTTTATGATATATCTGGAGTCGAGCTCACTTGAGTCGACATGCTATTTCTTATGCTTCATGCTTATTTATGCACATAGTCTTTTTGCATTGCGTGGGATTTGTGACCGCCTTTTGGTGAAGAGCTGGCTCCCGCTTGGGGATGCCATTTTCATGTTATCCATTTATATTCCTGTTATACCGTTTGGGACTTGCTTTATAAAAGAAACTCTGCTGGAATGTCTGAAACAAAAAAAGGAAAGTGGTTTTAAAATGAAACTTGATGTGGTTTAATGGATTGAAATGTTGTAAATAAATTGGTTTTCCTTCACTCTAAAATTTTAATTGGGTTTGTATTCTGGGCTTCGGCTTACTTAGTTCACGGACGCCTTGAGACGTTTCGTAACCTAAGTGCCGGTCGCGTTCCGTACTTTGCGGATCGTGACACGATCCATCAATACACAACCTCAATCTGTCGTCTTTCTCCTTGACGAACAGAAATAGGAGCTTCCTAATGCAAAACACTTAGACGCACGAAACTCCCCCAACAAACAACTCTTCAGCAGAACTTTAAGCTCCTTAAGCTTCGCCGGCTCATCTGGAACAACGTCGGAAACTCTCGCACAAAAGAAAACCGGTCCAACAAACCAACTATGGCTACGGTATCACGAACGAACGCCAAGAATCCACGACATCTCTTCAAAAGTCGACTAGTGAAAAAGGCTGAATTCAAACTGTGAGAGGCGGCACAACTATCCACCTGCATAACAAGAACTGACTCACCGGGGAAAAAAAAAACCTAACTGTTTCCTCACGGTAGTCCACAACGCCTAGCACGTAGCCAACCAGTCCGTGCCCAGGAGAACGCCAAGTCCAACATCTCTAGAAGGATCAAACGACAGACGAAACTCTATCTCCTATCCGATTGGTACACGACCGAATTACGTGTCGCGCAACAAAAGAATCGTTGACAGAAGTTAACACAACAAACGACTGATCTACCTAACACGACTCTCGTCCTAAACTCGGCATGAAGTGTGGAAACATACGCGTGCATGGATCCGGATCAAACAATACGTGTGTAACAAAAGGACATACTGAAAGAGTACCTGAAACCACAGCATTGGACGCATGCGCATCCTGATGAGTCGAAGAAAAAACTTATGCCTACCCTTCACCTGCGACTGACCGAACTCCTCCTCTTATAGACTGACCCCTCTGCGCGAACCTTCCACGTCCATGACGTCTCAGAATATGACCCTGACTTGGTGCTAAGGAACAATGTCTGATGAAGTGTTGAAGGCTTCCGCATCGAAAACACCCACGCGCTGACTGCTGACCCTCCTGGGGATGAGAACCAAAAGACTGTCCTCGTCCTAAGCCTCTGCTCTGGGCTGGTACACCAGTACGATTCCTCAACTGTTCTGGAACTCTCAAAATCTCTGGAAGACTTGTCTCGTAAACTGGGGCTACATCTACTGGTGCTATGTAGGTGATGGAATACTGCATGATGATCGCATGGAACAACTGGGTAACAAGGGTGACAACCTCCTGTCGCTGCGCTCGAACGGCCTCCACCAGTGAGCTCATCGTCTGGCGCAAGTCCTGCATCTCTGTCACTAGTCTGGTGATCTGATCTGTCGTAGGAGGAACAATCTGCTCTGGTACAACAGGGGAACTACCTGGATCAGTCTTCGTCTCGGATGAATCAACTCGAACCTCGGCTCTCGCGGCTGCTCTCTGTGCCCTCGTAGTCCTTGGCGGCATAATGGCTGAAAAGAAGGTAGGATTCGATGAGGATACGGAAATCGAATCACAAGGATGTATACAATCATGAAGGAATTTCAATCAATAAGTCCTAAGGTCGCTTAGGCGGAGTACCGTATCGTGAGTATGCCACGGAACATACATACGCTACGCCACTCTGCTGCAGCTACCTACTCCATCATACCAGGGCCATCCTACACTCCGAAGGTAAAACCTAGGCTTTGATACCAACTTTTTCACGACCCAAAGTTTGGCCCGTGACCGGCACTTAACCACATAACGTCTACAGGCATAACGTGACTAAGTAAGCCGAAACCTAGAAATCAAAACTATTAAAAGTATAGAGTGTTTAAAATATTTAATAGAAACATTTGTTAAACTGTTAAGAAAACCTTAAGTAGACAATCACCAAGATAACAATATACGACGCCGTAGCGAAGAAAAGAGCAATAAGTGGAACACATCACACATGATAAGTACTGCATAAGTAAAGTCGGCTCACAACGAGCTCGACTCCAGAATACTAAATAATATATATCGTCCTCACAACTGGTCTCTAAGTCAATACATAAGTAGTAGATGGAGAGTACTAGATACAACGATGTACAAAACTGAAAAATAAACATATACCGCACAAAACCCACCTATCAGCAAAAGAGCTAGTACGCCAAATATAGGGTATCTGTGTCAAAAGATGCTAGAAAGCCGCCTGCCGCGACTACTCCGAAGGGCAACCTGCAAACACTGTCGCACAACGGGGGTGAGTTTCCAATTCGTGAATAGTTGATAACATATAAAGTTTATCGCGAGTATGCACGAGCTGCGATACTCTAAACTATGCCAACAGATAACACCTATATGATGAACTGTATGAACAGTAATCATGCAACAAGTACGATCTAACAACATCTCTAAATGATAAGCAGGGTATGCAACAATCGTGCATAGCAAATGCAATCTAATAACATCTATATGATGAGCAAGGTAGGCAATAATCGTGCATAGCAAATGCAATCTAATAACATCTATATGATGAGCAAGGTATGCAATAATCGTGCATAGCAAATGTACTCTATCAGGTACAACAGATGCAGGATGAGATATAAAATACTGAATACTGAGCATGGGAATAATTAATATCTACACGGAATATCAACATGGAAAATAATCGGTGTCCATCCATATACCTAAATCATGTAAATCTCATAGAATCATGAGTGCCTAGCGTCGGCACACTAAAATATCATGAATCATCATGTCTAGCATCGACACGCAAATCCTCAAGTATCGGGCTCCGTCTGCGAAATCGGCCCTCGGCCCCGGCAGTAAGGATCGTCCCGTATCCATCTCTCATCACTGGTCAGTATCCTCCGGATAACCGCCAAATCTAACCAATCATCGGTAGGTAGTGGTCCCTCTGCCAGGCTCACCGTCTACTACACAGTGAATCCGTTCTTGCCCCAGGGAACCTTAGGAGGCCCACCATGTACCCGCAATCGGCCTCATCCGCCTCCTCGAATCGGGTTTCACATGTCGCTCTCAGCACCGAGAAAATACATGGTAGACGCACTGAAATATCATATCAAGGGTAACCAGGTATTTAAAACAATTACATATTCTCTTTTGAAATATCCACGGTTCCCAAATCTAGAAATATCATGGAAACAACATAACTCAAAGCGTAAATCTATGCAAGTATGAAGATATCAATATATGTGTGCACTGGTATGAATATATAGTGTGCATGTGCGCAAGTATGAAGATGTCAATATATGTGTGCACTGGTATGAATATATAGCGTGCATGTGCGCAAGTATGAAGATGTCAATATATGTGTGCACTGGTATGAATATATAGGGTGCATATGCGCAAGTATGAAGATATCAATATATGTGTGCACTGGTATGAATATATAGGGTGCATGTGCGCAAGTATGAAGATGTCAATATATGTGTGCACTAGTATGAATATATAGTGTGCATGTGCGCAAGTATGAGATTTCAATATATGTGTGCACTGGTATGAATATATAGTGTGCATGTGCGCAAGTATGAAGATGTTAATATATGTGTGCACTGGTATGAATATATAGTGTGCATGTGCGCAAGTATGAAGATATCAATATATGTGAGCACTGGTATGAATATATAGTGTGCATGTTCGTAAGTATGAAGATGTCAATATATGTGTGCACTGGTAGAAATATATAGTGTTCATATGCGCAAGTATGAAGATGTCAATATATGTGTGCACTGGTACGAATATATAGTGTGCATGTGCGCAAGTATGAAGATGGCAATATATGTGTGCACTGGTATGAATATATAGTGTGCATGTGCGCAAGTATGAAGATGGCAATATATGTGTGCACTGGTATGAATATATAGTGTACATGTGCGCAAGTATAAAGATATCAATATATGTGTGCACTGGTATGAATATATAATGTGCATGTGCGTAAGTATGAAGATATCAATATATGTGTGCACTGGTATGAATATATAGTGTGCATGTGCGCAAGTATGAAGATATCAATATATGTCAATATGCGACAAGTCATGAAAATCATCAATGGTGCAGCTATCAAATGATCTGTATAATGCGTAGCAATCCTGTAGTGCGAGTGTCATAGCAATCACTAACGGTGTGAGTGTAACATACAGATAGTGCTCGTGCAGCTTGAACCGTTAGTGACAGTGCAGTGTTCTATACTATCATTTCTATATGCAACAAGAAGGTATGCTACTAGTACATATGAACATCTACGACTAAATATCCTAACACGCCATGACGCTTAATGCCATACGGGCGATTTCCCCGTAGATGTTAAATCTACTCACCTGGTCGTGCACTACTCGTAGCTGACCACCTGCTTCCCTTTTGTTGCTTCGTCCGACGTACCCCCTGCGAACCTAGAATTCATACAAGGAAAATCCACATAAGCAAATATCTCGCAAAACGCGATATTGAAGTCAAACGATACACTCGCGTAGCGAACTAAACACGCTTGTGTACGATACGCTAAAACGTGTGTATACGCGATTAAAACTATCCCGCCACGCCGTGACACACTGGATCACAAAACCCACTCACGTATCACGCGTATCGCGCGAACTTAGCGTACTAAAAAAGCGATATATCGTCCCAGATTTTCCTACAGAGAGAAACTTACAAAATTGCACATGCCAAAACACTAGAATATGCAGAAGACTCTCACAGCCAAAACTCTAACCCCGAACTCTCCTGTCTGGCCGCAATTTGCGGCCAGAATGATTAAAATGGCGGCCAGGGTGGGGTGTCTGGGGTTCGTGTTCTGGTGATGTGCTCAGGGTCTCCCAAGTAGTCTACAGTTAACTCAGATTTTATCTGAAGTGCCCTGGTCTATAGCAGATCACAGAAAGCTAAAATCTCACTTAAAAACCCTAAATTTTGCACAAAATGAAACCCTATGGTATTTTTGTGAAATCTGGGGTTTATCTCGGTTTACTTGGCCCTAATAACACTTAATTAGGCTAGGTTAACCAACACTAATATCACTTGGACAAAAGTCCACACAATTCATCAAATCAAGCACAAAATATCACATTTTACACAAACCGAAGCTAATTCTACAAAAGTTAAGTAAACTAAAGAGTTAGGCTCAAAGATTATACCTTACTAGACCTTAGGTGCAAGGAGAAAGGAGGAGGGGAAGATATGGAGTTGTTGTGGCTGCTGGAGCTGCTACTGCTGCTGCTGCTCCATGCTGCTGCTGATGCTGCTGCTTGCTGCTGAAGGTGCTGCTGTTGTTGCTGCTGCTAATGGTGCTGCTGGTGCTGCTGCTGCTGGAGCAGCTAAGTGTGTGTGTGTGGTGTGAGAGATTGAGAGAAGTGAGAGTGAGAATGAGAGCACAAGTCAAACACCCCCCTCTCTCTCTCATTTAATGAGCATGGCTCATGCCATGAAGCCCATACTCCCTCTCTCTCTCACCAAGTCAATAAAGAACAAATCATTTCCATTTAAAAAAAGAACACATAATAAAAAAAACCAATTACACTTAATTCAAATTATTAAATTAGCTTAAGGAAAAAGGCTTAACCCACCATGGTTGCTAATCATGGTTTAACCCCAGATTAAAACCATGGTTTACATGCACAAGTGTGTGCAAACCTAGAAAAATTCTAATAAAATACTCACTAAATAGAATAAAATATTTGAAACTTTTTATTAAAAACTATATATTAAAATATAATTAACCCTTAAACACAACCTAAGGTGTTATAAGTCCTACAATCTTCTTATAAATATTCGGCTCATCCTCGTTCTTGATGAAGTCAAATTCCTTGACTGTTTCATCAAAACAGATGTTCCAGCTCCATGATGCCTGCTTTAATCCATAAATGGATTTGAGCAACTTGCACACTTTCCCGCTGCTCCCACTGTCTACGAAACCTTCCGGCTGATCCATATAAACGCACTCTTCTAAACTTCCGTTTAGAAAAGTCATTTTTCCATCCATCTGCCAGATCTCATAGTCATGGAAGGCAACAATGGCAAGCAGGATCCGAATGGATTTGAGAATAGCCACTGGAGGAAAGGTTTCGTCATAGTCCACTCCTGGTCTTTGACGAAAACCTTTTGCAAAAATCTAGCCTTATAGGTTTCCACCTGCCCATCTTCACCAAACTTCTTCTTATAGATCAATTTGCAACCAACGGGTTTTCCCCAGGTGGCGAAACGTCCAGGGTCCACACTTTATTGGCGTACATGGACTCCATTTCAGATTGCATAGCATCCAACCACTTATCTGTTAGTTGTATATATGCCCTAGAGGCCAGTATTGTACAGATGATGTATATTATATTGGATGCTTGGACATATATAGAGAGGACTTTCTTGCTCGATCTAATAGTATGCTATCTGGTTGCTCTTTATCTTAACATGTATACTTGTCTCTTGATATTGTTTTATAGCTACATGTTGGTAAAGCCCTTAGGATGTGTACTTGACTACCTGGACTATGATGTAGATCATACTAGTGGGACGGAGTAGTCCATAAGTACATCCTTTAATGTTCCTAGTCGTAGGTGTATCGAGACAGGGCATCGATATACCAGAGTTGACTAGCGTATACGCTTCTCGACCCATGAGATGGGCGATGGATGATCCCATATCCATTGGTGTTTGACATCAGAGATGGTATACGGGTGCTCAGTGGATACTGGGTACACTGGACGGACTCGCCGAGAACTCCCAGATGGTATTATACCTCACGTCAGATGGCAGTTCTCTGGTGACACTTGTGCAGGTTAGTCTGTAGACCCGAGATCGTCATAGAGTCTTGTGTGATTCCCACTGTGCTTTGATTTCCACCTTACCACGTCCAAGAGGGCGTGCAAAACTGTGGTTTTTGGGTACAGTCACGAGTCACATGGAGGCAATGAGCGATAGGAGGGGTTTCGTCTCTCCCGGTATTGGGGGTTGATGTTGCGCTGTGCTCGATTGGCCATAACAGGGAAGTCCCTGGCCAGGGCTGATTTAGAGATTTACCGGTAAGTGTTACCAGTAGTTTCTCGACCCGTTATGAGCCTCATATCAGCACGACTTATTAGTTATTGGGGTCCAACATTTACCACCCCTAGACTTGATATGCGACATATCAGACTAGGAGACCGGACTGTACGGGAAATGTTACAATTAGGCTTTTACAGGAGTTGGAGCGGGCTTGCTTGCTGATCTTCTGATCGCTCAATACCCGGGTAGCCGTTACGTCCAGCTAGTACCGCTGACGGCTTGTGGGTGCTTGATGTGATCATCACCTATTGCCGGCGTATTGACGAGTCTTTAGAGTCCTAAATAGAGGTTTTTCTGGCTCAGGCAAAACGAAATAGGAGCGCATATGTGATATGTGCGGAACCGAGAATAATGCGTGTATGTGATACCGTATTCTATTCTTGCTACTTTTTGTATCGGTCGGTTATATGTGATATAGCCGGGTTATCCAATCGAGTATTGATTGGATAAGTCGATACATTGGATGTTAGTCGGTTATATGATATATGACCGGATTATTAAGTAAAGTGTTGATTTAATAATTTATTGTATAATTGTATATTAGATACACTAATTTACATTAACTAACATTTGTCCACTTAAGGATTTTTCTCACATGTGCACAACTTTAATATATATATATATATATATATATATATATATGATATATATTAAAATGTGTTTTCTTTTTTGTATCATGGTTGTTGATACATCATACATGGGTGTGCAAGACATATACCATTCTATTTAAAATGGTGGTTTATAATCATTTAAGGTAATTACAAATTAGTGGAACTTTAGTGACAAGCATGAAGCTTGTAGAAGCTTGTGGATTCTTTGACAAAGTCCACTAACTTTGTTTTACTTTGGATTTTTATTAACCTAACCATTTTGGATTAGCCATGGTTATGTCTCTACATGTGTTAGTATATGATACTCACTCACCATGGTTAGCTTTCTCACTTGATCATTATCATCATCTCATTTTTCTTCATCTTCTTCCTTGAGTTCAAAAGCACTCTAGTTTTTGATTAAGTGAGAAATAAATGTGAGATAATTAATTCTAAGGTGTACCCACTTCCTATTTCCTCATCCTCGACTAGACTAGCACTTTAGTTTAGGGTGTTTTCTTCACTAATTCTCAAGTTAGTGAAGTAGAAGCTTGAGTTGGCATCCCCTCGACGTAGATCATCTTCGGCCTTGAAGACTTCAAGCAAGGACGCTCCTTTAGCCCGGTGAAGCCATGCAAAAGTCCGGGAGAACCACGATCGCAGCGAAGGGACTTCCACAAGGAGCAAATGAAGTGAAGGACCGATCTACAAAGGTTGTATTTCGTATTTACTTAGTTGTAAATGGTATTTACTTGCATGTGAAACCCCAATAATCTAGCAAAGATCTTGTTTAGGGTTGTTAAGCACGGGTAAAATTTTAATCGGGCATGGTTGATGCCTTCTTAACCCTTGTTAGAGTGCCTAGTAACCCTACAGTGGTATCAGATCCAGGTTAGAGCATTAGGCGACGTGTATACGAAGTTAAAACTCCGAACGAACCCGGAAACCTCAAAATCAACCCCTCTCTGGTCATTTTTTAAAAACTGTGATTTTTCTGAATTAAAAATACTTAAAAACTCATCAGGGAATTGTAAGAATTACCATGAAAAATGAGCCCCCGATTCTTTAATATGGCCGCGGAACCGCGGCAATGAGCTACTTGTCGCGGCGGTTCCGCAGCATGAGTAGTGTATTGGGGACGGTTCTTTATGCAGTAATATCCGTTACTATTCCTGCATATTTCTGGGTATTTTTAACATGACTTAAGTGTTGAGTGTTCTGAGGTTTATTTTGTAATCGTTGATTCAATCGGAAAATTTAAATTCGTTATGTTTTCCGGATATTTAGAAACTGTTAAAATGTTCGAACGGATATCATTAACTCATTTTTCCCCGGCACGAAAAACTTTCAAGTGTTGAATTTTTCTCGGGTTTAAATATTTCGGAAAAACGTGCAAGTAATGCGATGGACAATCTAGAACAACACAAACCATAACTCGATTATGTGACTCTCTTGAACTGCCTCTAAACCTTAGGGTTTGGGGCAGTACGGCGTGCGGCATGCGAGGCGTTGGCTTAACCCTTCTACGGCTGGACCGTTGGTACTGTGACGTATTCTGGAATTTTTGAACTCCACTCAAGTGTTGAGCTATTTAGGAAATCTTGTGTATTTGATTATGCGGTCGGAAAGTTTAATACTGTCTATTTATCTGGAATGTGATACAATATGTGGAATTCATATAGTTAGGCATGAAATGCGAAGTATGTGATATTTCGGATTTACGATGTCTAACGTGATTGTGGATTCCAAATATTGTAGTTTTACAATTTCTTTTCTATGACCGTAAGTGTAGTATGTTGTTGTATTGCCGGTTTTCATTGCTATACATCAACGACGATCGGTGTATGCATACTTACTTACATTGATGACATGTGATGTTATGTGTTGCTGGATATATTATATTGGATCGTCGCGTTTTGAATAGCGGGGGTTTTATGTGAGATGAGGGTTTTTATTTTCATTCATGTAAATTTCATTGTATATAATATTATTTTATTGGGGCACTTCCGGGATGAGGATGATGTCACCATTTGTATATTATTTACTTTTCCGCACTAGGATAGACCCAAGGAGGGGAGCACAAGTAACCGGGTTCTAGGGTCCAGTGGGAGGCCATCTCGAGGAGTCAAGACCGGGTCTCCTAACCCTAGAATTGGCAGGGTTGCTTGCCGCTCTCGTAGGGGTCTAGGGGTGTGGGTTTGGCTATTCATCGCGACCGTGGAATCCGTGTTTTATAGAGGATCAAAATAAAACACGGACGTCCTAGTAATCCAATGTTTCATATGTTTCTTCTGCTGCGATATCTGTGATGTGATCATTTGATATGTTGTGATAGATACTGTATATAGTATATCTGATATATTATATAGACGTTACTTATGTTTTACACCCGTGCTAGCCCTGCCCCGCTCTGCCGTTAGTTACCTAACCTAACGGTGCACGAGGGGACATCGAGGCGAATGCGGATGGCATAAGTGTACGTCGTATTTATCTGTAATGTTTAGGTGACTTAAATGATGGGATTTTATTAATGAGATTAATAAAAAGAAAAGAAACCTAAATGATGTTGCAGAATCAAAACTTTAGAAAAAGGGTAGCTACAGTTTTGCTTTGCACAGCGGTATATATGATATACCCTGCAGATTATTCGATAAGGAAAGACCCGAGATCCCTTCACCGGGAGTGACCTCTTTAGGGAAATTGGCAGATGCTACAAACTCACGGTTTAGTTTTTGACAGCTTCTATAGTCTTGCTTTGCACAGCTGTATATATGATATACCCTGCACCTTATTCGATGGGGAAAGAGCCGAGATCCCTTCACCGGGAGTGACCTCTTTAGTGAAACTAGAAAAGCCTAAAAAACACTCCTTTCAAAAACTCTCGATTCTACGACGATATCAAGTTCATTACGCTCATGGTTTTCTGAAAAACCTGTGTAGCCCTCCGTCATTTCAGATAGATATTACTTAGTATTCGTACTACGTTTGTTGGCCTGCATCAAAGCGTAGTGTACAGTAGCTAACTAATACTTATCTGCAACATGAGATGTGATTGGATTAGGGTAGTCGTACGACTTTGTTGGCCTGCGTCAAGGGTCCTACGGTTGGGTTTAATTCAATCAAGTAATGTACGGGTTGAACTTGACTAGCGGACTATGGTTTGCTGGCCTGCTTCAAGGTCATAGATCGCTAGGGGCAAAATGTTATCGGGAATTTCAAGTGTTGAAATTTGCAATGAGATTGCATACCTTCTATGAGATAGTTGGATCCCGATACCCACTGCGAGTAATTGTTACTCCTGGGAGAGTTTTACACAGGACAATTAGCCGATCAAGTAGGTGTCTAGAAAGGTGTCAACGGGGTTATGCCTCTGGGAAAACGAGCTTTACTTTATTTAGGTCCGTGCGAAAGCACGGGGAACCTCCCTCAAAGTACCGACACTGGCCTGGCTAAAAGATTGGCGAAATTATAGGGTGTAATTAATCCCGGCTAGTCTTTCCTTTTAGGGTTTGAAGGAAGATTTGATAAAAAATAGTGGGAGCCATCCTGATTAGATAAAATAATAACCATTCTGATATTGCTAGAGCATACGCTAAAATGTTTTCTTCTCTCTCTCTCTCCAGGTAGCGACCATGTCAGGCCATAATCAGGATAATAATATGGGTGTATTGACTGAACCCAGATGTTATACTGAGCAGGGGAACGTTGGTCCCGTTTTTTCTTATAAGAGTTATAAGACTGAACAGGGAATAGGAGAATATCTGGATTCTCACACCATCCAAACGGAGAACATGCATGTTGATGCACCTTCTTCGGGTGTGTTAGTTATTGAGAACAGTTTCTCAGTTCACCCTACGTCCTGGGTATTAGATACCGGATCAGGATCCTACATATGTAAATTGTTACATAGGCTACGGAAAGGTAGAGAACTGGGAAAAGGTGATCATTCCGTTCAAGTAGGGAATGGTGCAAGTATTGCAGCCAAAGCAATTGGCGAATATCACCTCGTATTACCAAGTCGTAATACACTGATTCTGAATGAGTGCTATTATATACCGAACATGATGTGCAACATTATATCAGTTTCTTTATAAAGTAAAGAAGGATATAATTTTGTAATACAGGATAATGTTATGAACATCTTCCTAAATCAAAAGTTAATTGCATCAGGCTCGTTACATAATGGCATATTCATTCTCAATCAAAATACAGTCCTTAATATATAAAACACACACAAGAGGAAGAGTTCAGAAAACAACGAATCCTTCTTGTGGCACTGTAGACTTGCTCATATCAATACGACACGACTGGCTAAGTTACATAAGGATGGATATTTGAATCCGTTCGAATTATCATCTTATGATACTTGCCATTCATGTCTCAAAGGAAAAATGACCAAAGCTCCGTTTAGTGGACACGGAGAAAGTGTTACGGAACTCTTTGGACTGGTACATAGTAATGTATGCGGTCCTATGTCTACGCATGCCAGGAACGGTTCTTCCTAGTTTATTACATTCACCGATGATCTTTTAAGATTCGGATATGTGTTTCTGATGAAACACAAGTCTGAAGCTTTTGAGAAATTCAGAGAATATAAGCATGAAGTAGAAAATCAAACGGGCAAAAGTATTAAGATTGTTCGATCTGATCGAGGATGTGAATACTTAAGCAATGAGTTTCTAGATTATCTAAAAAAGAATATGATTCTCTCTCAGCTTACTCCTCCTTATACACCACAGCACAACGGTGTATCGGAACGGAGGAATCGCACCCTATTAGATATGGTGCGCTCTATGATGAGCGAGGCTGAGTTGCCTATTTCCTTCTGGGGATATGCACTTGAAAAAGCTGCAGACCTATTGAATATGGTTCCTACCAAATCTGTGCCAACCACTCCATATGAGAGATGGAAAGGAAAGAGACCATATCTTAATTATGTTAGGATATGGGGTTGTCCGGCATATGTGAAAACACAAAGGCAAGGTCTATTCTGTGCAAGTTTATTGGATATCCCAAACATTCGTGCGGGCATATCTTCTACCACACCGAAGAACAAAAAGTGTTTGTTTCTCGGCACGCCAGCTTTTTAGAAAAGGAATTTCTTGCTAAAGAGATTAGTGGCTCTTAGGTAGAACTGGAAGAAGTTCCAGCAACACAAACTATGACAGATGATTTAGTGGAACCAGAGGATTCAGTAGTACCCGACGAACCCCAGCCTCTCCGCCGATCTAGCAGGGTTTCTCATCCACCTGAGAGATACTACGGTTTTCTTATTGATGGTGGAAGCGAGGATTGCATCATGAAAGATGATGACCCGACTAGTTTCGAGCAAGCCATCACGAGTGCTGACTCTGTGAAATGGCTGGATGCAATGCGATCTGAGATGGAATCCATGTACACCAACAAAGTATGGACTTTGGAAAATGCTCCTGAAGGGGTAAAACCCATTCGGAGAAAGTGGATCTTTAAAAAGAAATTTGGTGTAGATGGAAAAGTTGAGACTTTCAAAGCTAGACTTGTTGCAAAGGGATTTCGTCAAAGACCGGGTGTGGATTATGATGAAACCTTTTCACCAGTGGCTATGCTTAAGTCCATCCGGATCTTACTTGCCATTGCTGCATACCATGACTACGAAATCTGGCAAATAGATATTAAGACCGCCTTTCTAAACGGTGATTTAGAAGTGTGCGTGTACATGACTCAGCCAGAGGGCTTCGTAGATAGTGGGAGCAGCGGAAAGGTGTGCAAGCTGCTTAAATTCATTTATAGGTTAAAGCAACCATCACGGAGTTGGAACATCTGTTTTGATGTTGTAGTCAAAGATTTTGACTTCATCAAAAATATAGATGAACCTTGTATCTATAAGAAGGTAGCAGAGAGTAAGGTTGTCTTCCTCGTATTATACGTGGATGGCATACTCTTGATAGGAAATGATATTCCTATGCTGCAATCAGTCAAGCTCTTCTTATCACAAAGATTCTTAATGAAAGATCTAGGTGATGCCTCCTGCATATTGGGAATCATGATCTATAGAGATAGATCTAAACGGATAGTGGGATTGTCCCAATCCAGGTACATTGACACCATACTAAAGAGGTTTAGTATGGAAGAATCCAAGCGTGGGAACCAACCCACAATCTCTGGACTTACTCTCTCCAAAGAGTTGTCTCCCAAGACTGATTTGGAGAGAGCTCGCATGCAAGGGATACCCTATGCTTCGGCAGTAGGCTCTATCATGTATGCGATGCTATGTACCAGACCCGATGTAGCATACTCACTAAGTGTAGTGAGTAGGTATCAAGCTAATCCTTGAGAGAGTCATTGGACAGCTGTGAAGATCATTCTCAAGTACTTACGAAGGACTAAGGAGACGCTCTTGGTGTATGGTAACGGAGAACTCCAAGTGGGGTCCTTTACCGATTCGAGCTTCCAAAGTGATAAGGGCGACTCTAAGTCGCACTCGGGATTTGTCTTTACCCTCAATGGAGGGGCGGTATGTTGGAAGAGTTCCAAACAGGATATCGTTGCAGACTCGACGATGGAGGCTAAATACATCGCTGCCAACGATGCTGCCAAAGAGGCTGTCTGGATAAAGAAGTTCATTAGTGAACTTGGTGTGGTTCCATCCATTGAGCATCCAATACCTCTGTATTGCGATAACAATGGAGCTGTGGCTTTGGCCAAGGAACCCAGGTCCCATCAGAAGTCCAGACATATTCTGAGGCGGTATCACCTGATCCGGGAGATAGTTGATCGCCGGGAGATCGAGGTCGGGAGGGTTGACACGAAGAACAACACTGTGGATCCACTCACGAAGGCCATTCCCCAGATACAGTTTGAGAGACTCTTCGGGATGCTTGGTATGCGATACTACAGCAGCTGGCCCTAGTGCAAGTGGGAGATTGTTAGTTGTATGTATGCCCTAGCGGCCAGTATTGTACAGATGATGTATATTATATTGGATGCTTGGACATATATAGAGAGGATTTTCTTGCTCGATATGATAGTATGCTATCTGGTTGCTCTTTATCTTAACATGTATACTTGTCTCTTGATACTGTCTTATAGCTACATGTTGGTAAAGCCCTTAGAATGTATACTTGACTACCTGGACTATGATGCAGATCATACTAGTGGGACAGAGTAGTCCATAAGTACATCCTTTAATGTTCCTAGTAGTAGGTGTATCGAGACAGGGCATCAATATACCAGAGTAGACTAGCGTATACGCTTCTCGACCCATGAGATGGGCGATGGATGATCCCATATCCATTGGTGTTTGACATCAGAGATGGTATACGGGTGCTCCGTGGAGACTGGGTACACTGGACGGACTTGCCGAGAACTCCCAGATGGTATTATACCTCACGTCAGATGGCAGTTCTCTGGTGACACTTGTGCAGGTTAGTCTGTAGACCCGAGATCGTCATAGAGTCTTGTGTGATTCCCGCTGTGCTTTGATTTCCACCTTACCACGTCCAAGAGGGCATGCAAAACGGTGGTTTTTGGGTACAGTCCCGAGTCACATGAAGGCAATGAGCGATAGGAGGGGTTTCGTCTCTCCCGGTATTGGGGGTTGATGTTGCGTTGTGCTCGATTGGCCATAACTGGGAAGTCCCTGGCTAGGGCTGATTTAGAGATTTACTGGTAAGTGTTACCAGTAGTTTCTCGACCCGTTATGAGCCTCATATCGGCACGACTTATCAGTTATTGGGGTCTGACGTTTACCACCCCTAGACTTGATATGCGACATATCAGACAAGGAGACCGAACTGTACGGGAAGTGTTACCATTAGGCTTTTACAGGAGTTAGAGCGGTCTTGCTTGCTGATCTTCTGATCACTCAATACCCGGGTAGCCGTTACGTCCAGCTAGTACCGCTGACGGCTTGTGGGTGCTTGATGTGATTATCACCTACTGTCGGCGTATTGACGAGTCTTTAGAGTCCTTCGTAGAGGTTTTTCTGGCTCAGGCAAAACGAAATAGGAGCGCATATGTGATATGTGCGGGACCGAGAATAATGCGTGTATGCGATACCGTATTCTATTCTCGCTACTTTTTGTATCGGTCGGTTATATGTGATATAGCCGGGTTATCGAATCAACTGTTAATTCGATAAGTCGATACATTGGATGTTAGTCGGTTATATGAGAAATGACCGGATTATTAAGTTAAGTGTTGATTGAATAATTTATTGTATAATTGTATATTAGATATACTAATTTATATTAACTAACATTTGTTCACTTAAGGATTTTTCTCACATGTGCACAACTTTAATATATATATAATATATATTAAAATGTGTTTTCTTTTTTGTATCATGGTTGTTGATACATCATACATGGGTGTGCAAGACATATACCATTCTATTTAAAATGGTGGTTTATAATTAGTTAAGATAATTACAAATTAGTGGAACTTTTGTCACAAGCATGAAGCTTGTAGAAGCTTGTGGATTCTTTGACAAAGTCCACTAACTTTGTTTTACTTTGGATTTTTATTAACCTAACCATTTTGGATTAGCCATGGTTATGTCTCTACATGGGTTAGTATATGATACTCACTCACCATTGTTAGCTTTCTCACATGATCATTATCCTCATCTCATTTTTCTTCATCTTCATCCTTGAGCTCAAAAGCTCTCTAGTTTTTGATTAAGTGAGTAATAAATGTGAGATAAATAATTCTAAGGTGTACCCACTTCCTATTTCCTCATCCTCTACTAGACTAGCACTTTAGTTTAGGGTGTTTGCTTCACTAATTCTCAAGTTAGTGAAGTAGAAGCTTAAGTTGGCATCCCCTCGACGTAGATCATCTTCGGCCTCAATGACTTCAAGCAAGGACGCTCCTTTAACCTCGTGAAGCCATGCAAGAGTCCGGGAGAACCATGATCGCAGCGAAGGGACTTCAACAAGGAGCTAATGAAGTGAAGGACTGATCTACAAAAGTTGTATTTCGTATTCACTTAGTCGTAAATGGTATTTACTTGCATATGAAACCCTAATAATCTATGAAAGATCTTGTTTAGGGTTGTTAGGCACGGCTAAAATTTTAATCGAGCATGGTTGATGCCTTCTTAACCCTTGTTAGAGTGCCTAGTAATCCTACAGTATCAGAGTCCCTGCTTATAATGGGCTGCGTGAAACTATTAGGATCATCTTCTTCCAAAATGCAATCCTCTCGATCCCCATCTATGAGAAAACCGTAGTATCTCTCGGATGGATGAGAAATCCTACTAGATCTACGGAGTGGCTGAGATTTGTTGGGTACAACTGAATCTAGCATTTCCACCAAATCCTCAGTTATAGTTTGTGTCTCTGGAATTTCAACCAGTTCTACCGTGCTGCCACCAATACTTTTAACAAGAATTTCTTTTTCCAAAAATGTGGCATTCCTGGAAATAATAATCTTCCGTTCCTCTGCATGGTAGAATAGATACCTATTAGAATCTTTTGGTATCCTACAAACTTACACAAAACTGACCGTGCCTCAAGTTTGTCTGGGTTCTGCTTTGTTACATAAGCTGGGCAACGCCAAATCTTAACACGTTTAAGATACAAACTCTTACCACTCTATATTTCGTACGGAGTCTTAGGCACGGATTTGGATGGAACTTGATTCAGAAGATGTGATGTTGTTTGAAGTGCATATCCCCAGAATGAAAGAGGTAACTCAGCATTACTCATCATGGAGCGAACCATATCCAATAGGGTACGATTCCTCTGCTCCGATACACAGTTGTTCTGTGGTGTATACGGAGGAGTAAGTTGAGAGAGAATTCTATTATCTTTTAAGTATTCTAGGAATTCCTTGCTTAATTACTCCCTTCCTTTATCAGATCGGAGGATCTTAATACTTTTTCCAGTCTGGTTCTCTACTTCATTTCTGAATTTTTTGAATTTCTCAAAAGCTTCAGATTTATGTTTCATAAGATACACATATCCGAATCTAGAGAGATCGTCAGTGAATGTGATGAAATACGAGAACCTACCCCTTGTATGTATAGACATCGGACCATACACATCACTATGTATGAGTCCCAAGAGCTCCACTGCTCTTTCTCCATGTCCGGTGAACTGAGATTTGGTCATTTTTCCTTTGAGACAAGACTGACAATTTTCATAAGATGAAAACTCAAACGTATCCAAAAATCCATCTTTATGCAACTTACTCAGTCTTTTCTCTCCGATATGACCAAGTCTACAATGCCACAAGTAGGATTCGTTCATATCTAAACACTTCCTCTTTCGTATGTTTTGTACATTTAGAACTGTATTCTGATTTATAACATAGATACCATTACACAGTGTCCCTTCTACAACCAGTACCTTATCAAGGTAAATGTTCATGATATTTCTATCAAGAACAAAGTTATATCCATCTTTATCAAGTAAAGAAACTAATATGATGTTGCAAACCATGGAAGGTACATAATACCAATTGTTCAAAATTATAGTATTTCCATTTGGAAACAATAGGTAATATTCACCGACCGCTGCAGCGTTAACTTGTGCTCCATTCCCTATCCTGAGGAACATATCACCAGGTCCAACTATCCTAATTTTTCTCAGTTTCTGCAATAAATTACAGATATGAGATCCTGATCCGGTATCTAGTAGCCAGGAGGTAGGACTGACCGAAAAGCTGTTCTCAACTAGAAGAACACCTGAAGGAGATGCATTAGTATGCTTCTTCATCGATGAGGTCATCAAAGAATTCATGCTTTCCTCTTTCCCTTGCTCATACTTATGACTGTTTTCATAAGTTAGAGCCGAACCGACGTTCCCCTGTCCCGAATAAGAATTCGGATCGGTCAAGCGATACATTTTATTATCTTGATTAGGGCGTGAAATAGTTGCTACCTGGAGAGAGAGAAATGAAACACTCTGCGTGCACTCTTGTAAGATTAGATTGGTTATAAGTTCATCTAACCAGGATGGCTCCCACTGTTTCCTCGAATTCTTCTTCAAACCTTAAAAGAAGAACTAGTTAGGATTAATCGCACGTCACAATACTTGCTTAACCTTTCAGCCAAGCCAGTGTTGGTACTTCGAGGGAGGTTTTCCAACGCTTTCGCGAAGTTCCTTAATTATATAAGCTCTTTTCCCTGGAGGCGTAGTCCCGCTAACATCGTTCTAGACACCTACTTGGTTTATAGTATTGATTGTTAAGTGAAATAATCTCCCGAGAGTAATCCTATTCATCACTTGGATCGGGATCTAACTATTATTGTATGATGCACTAGATGGAATCCACTCTAGTGACCACACTCCAGAAGGTATACTGAATCTGCAAGTTTCCTGTATGTTTGAAATTCCCAATGTGGTTTTTTCCCCTAGGACCCAAGTGACCTTGACACAGTTAACAAATCAAAAAGTCCTAGTCAAGTTCAACCCGTCATTATCATGATTGCATTAAACCCACCCGCATAACCCTTGACACAGTCAACAAGGTTACACGATTGTCCTAACCAATCGCACTGTGTGCAACAAATAAGCAATACTCAGCTACCGTTCACTGCGCCTTGACACAGTCAACAAACAAAGCATGAATACTAGGTATAACTTATAAGAAATGACGGAGGGCAACGGCTAGGTTTTTGGAGAAAAAACCGTTAACGTAATGAACTTGATATCGTTGAAGGATGAGCAATTTTACAAATATAGTGGCGAAAACCTTTTGCTAAAGTGGTCACTCCCTGTGAAGGGATCTCGGCTCTTTCCTTGTCGAATGAGGTGCAGGATATTCCAAACTGAATACCACGATGCAAAGCAAAAAATAATCGACTATAATGAAGTTATTACGCTGACGCAAACTTTTACTCAAGGGGTCGCTCCCGATGAAGGGATCTCGGCCCTTGCCTCATCGAATAAGGTGCTGGATATTCATAACCGAATACCACTGTGCAAAGCAAAAGAGAATGTCCGTAATGTCAGTTTTTCAAAATCTGTTCCAACAACATCCTTTAGGTTTATTTTCTTTCGTTAATCAAAATTAATGCGGTCCCATCAATTTAATCCTATCACACCAGAAAAAAACGAAAATACAATGTACGTATATGCCATCGGCATTCGCCATTGGGCCTCGTCATTACCCGTTAGGTTACTTAACTAACGACAGAGCGGGGGCTAGACTAGCGCGGGTGCAAAACATATACAACATCTACTAGTATATATATAAGTAAAGATAACATTCGTTCCAGGCATGATAATAAGCAACATCACAGAATCACAGCCAACAATGCAGAATGGTGGATAATCTTGGAGCCCTGGGTTTCATTTGAGCCGCTAATAAAACCCGACGTTCCCGGTCGTGTGGATAGCCCGTGCAATGAAAACTTGTACCCCCTACGAGTGCGGCGAATAGCCTGCCAATTCTAGAATGAAGCCCCCTCCGTCTCAACACCATGTGATGCGGGCTTGTTGCCATCTAGAACCCGGCTATTCGTGCACTCCACCGCGGGGCAATCCTAGTACAGAAAAAGAAATTAATATGTACAAATGGTGACATCGACCTCAACCCGGTCATGCCCTAAAATAATATACAATCTGGCAAAGACGGCAATCCACATGTCGGATGCTCGCCCCGTAATAACAAATGTAAAAATGAATATAAGATGTACTTATAACGTTGCACCACATGCTATGCACAACGACAATCCAACCACAATCTCAGCACAATCACAGAAACATCAACGTGAATGTCACGTTCGGAAATACGTCTAAAAGAACATATAGCAGATACACGGGTTTACCGATCAAATGACATTCACGGTCGCAGATGCTAAACTAAGTACTGATAAAAAAATACGTATTTTAAAATTTCGATCGACTAAACCTTTCCAAGTGGGCCCCAAGTTCTAATCCAGTACCGAAACAAATCTCGGCCCAAAAAATAAACATCCAGAAACCATAATTCTAAACAAAAGAACCCCAGAAGAAATATTGAGCACAAAAGCCCTAATACCGCCGCGGAACCGCGGCCAATATGTGATTTGCGCGGCGGTTCCGTGGTGTGTTAGAGGGATCATGGGCCCAAATTTCTTGAGGGTCCTTAAAAAGCCTATACGATTTTCTGAGACCATAAAATTAATTTTTTTACCACTTTTAAAATTCGACAGAAACTATAAAAATGGAATTTTGGTTTTTGAAAAATTCGGTCGATCGATATTCTAAACACGTTAAAACTCACTAGTATAGGTTTTATGGCTTGGTTTTGATACCATGAAGGTTTACACTAGCGCCCCGGCTAACCCCCGTGGCCAAATGCGAAACAAAAATTTTATAGCGATACTAAACTTGGCGCTAGAATAAAACTAAATCGGATCTTTACCATACACCTAGTTAGATAGTTAGGGTTCTATCTACTATGATAGAATGTATAACTAAAGAAAAACGAGTCCTTGGGGTCCTTGATCCTCTTCTTAAGCTCCTCAATGGAAGTATGGATCGTGCTTGAACTCCGGCCTCTTTGTGTCAGCGATGATCTACCCGAGAGCTCCAACATTGAGCTAAACCTCTAACTTGAGGTAACTAGAATACTTAACTTTCTAATCTAAGTAGACTAGAGTGAGTAGAGTGTGATTTTAGTGGCTTAGTCTCACAAGCCCTTGATTCTCAACACATGAGACATTAGGGTTTGAGAGAGGAAGAAGGAGAGAACCGTGAAAGAGAAATTACCATGGAAAAAATGAAGAGAGTCTTATGAGGAAAAAGGATAATAAGTTTTATTTGGATAATTGTGATGGTTCATATGATTGGACCATTATCATGTCACAATTAATGCTAAGCAAAATATCTTGTGCTCAACAAAAATATCTAAGCCAACAATGTTCAACAAGACAAATGCTCAAACAAATTAACCATGACACAATTATCTCTAATAAAGATCAGTAAACAATTTCCTCCATCTCATTATGGTTTTAATCAATTCAATGGTCAAAACCCTAATGAGGTGTCTCCTTCTCTGTCGCTCTCAACCGTATATACATACCCGCATCCGTGTTCCGAGAAACAAGAATACAATGAGACTAAACCAACCCAAAATCTAATACTAGGATCCGGTTTAAACCAAAGCCCACTAGTATCAACCGCTCGAACACCATACGCGCACAAGTACGCGTATGTGAACGAACCCTGTCGCAAAACCATACGACCTCTATATCGTTTCGCCCGAAACTGGGAAACCCTCTGTGTGGGACTCTAAATACTCGACGGTACTCTGGCAGTAGATTTAACCACAAGCACGTCAGCGGTACTAGCTATACGTAACAGCTACCCAGGTACCTGTCGAAAAGGAAAGCCGACAAACAAACTCGTCCGAACTCCTACTGATCCTATTCGTGACAATATCCGTACAGTCCGGTCTCTTCGTCAAAGACTATCACATACCGGGTCTAGGGGGTGGTGAACGTCAGACCCTAATAACCTGATAAGTCATGTCGATGTGGCTCAGGACCAATCCGGGGAACTACTGATCAACCTATCAGTAAATCCCAACTGCCTTGGCCAAGGTCTTATGGTCCTGACCAATTGAGCACTTGGCGATATCAACTCTCAATATCGGGAGAGACGAATCCCCAACAATCGCTCTCTGTCTCCATGAGGCTCGGGACTGTACCCTACCAAAACCTATTTGCATGAATCAATAAAGCCGTGGTATGGTAGTTATCAAAGCTCAGTGGGAACTCACACGAGACAAATGACGATCTCGGGTCCAAAGACTAACATGTACACATGTCACTTGAGAACTTCCATCTGACGATAGGTATAGTACCATCTGGAAATTCTCGGCGAGTCCGTCTAGTGTATTCACCCGCGATGAGCACCTGTATACGATCTTAGGTGCATCGGACCAATGGCTGCGGGACAAATCATCCCCCGACGGGGTTAGAAACGTATACACTAGTTTACTCTGGAGTATCAATTCCCAGTCTTGATACCCCCGCGACTAGGGACCATTTAAGGATGTATTTATGGACTACCCTGCTCCTACAAGTATGATCGCCATCACAACACAGGTAGTCAAGCAAGATCCTACGGGCTTTATCAACATGTAACCGCAATATGTAATAGCGAGTATGATATATGCCATGTTAAGATAAAGACATACCATAATAGTATACTACCGTATCGAGTCTTTATCAATATGTGCAAGCTAGATATAACAACAATAGAAATAAATACACATATCCTGACAAAGACAAGTCAAATAATATACTATAAAACTGAGCAAGATTGTCCTGTACATACATATCCCTATCATCCATATATATACATATACAATACTGGCCTCTAGGGCATATATATCCAACAGATTGAGACCCGGACGAGGGGTGGTGGCAATTTTCATAAGCCATTGGTGTCAGTTGGTTCACCTAAGATGTATACAGGTGCTCATTGGGTTATGAGTACACTGGACGGACTCACCGAGAACATGCTAGTTGGTATTATACCTATTGTCAGATAGCAGTTCCCTGGTGACATGTTTACAGGTTAGTCTATCGACCTGAGATCGTCATTTGTCTCGTGTGATTTCCCACTGTACTTCGATTACTACCCTACCACAGCTCAAAGGAGTCAAGCAAACAGGTTTTGGTAGGGAACAGTCCCGAGCCACATAGAGGCAGTGACTGGATCGTCATGGGATTCGTCTCTCCCGGTATTGGGGGTTGATGCCGCGGTGTGCACGGATGGCCATCACCAGAAATCCTTGGCCAAGGTAGTCGAGAATTACTGATCTAGGATCGGTAGTTTCTCAGGTGGGGATGGGCTTCATTCCGACACTAAATATCACATTATTAGGGGTCTAACTTTACCTACCCCCTAGACCCGATATGCGATAATCATAGAAGAACGGACTGGACTGTATGGATATTATCACTGTCAGGATCAGTAGGGTTTCAGGATGAGTTCGCTCGTCGGCTTCCCTTTTGCTTAATACCTGGGTAGACGTTACGTATGTTGGCTATAGTCCCCTCAAGTCAATTATTGGATCGCAGGCACGTGATTGCAATGATTGAGGGAGGACCGATATCGGTAGAACAGTCTTACTCGAGATGATAGTATGCTATCTGGTTTGTCTTTATCATCGTGTACATGCTTCAGGTGACATTACAGATCACTATTACACGTTGATAGAGCCCATAGGATTCTTGCTTGACTACCGGCAGTATGATGGCGATCATATACGTGAGAGTTGGGTAGTCTATAAGCACATCCTTAAAGTGTCCCTAGTCGTGGGAGTTTCGAGACTGGGCATGGATACTCCGAGAGTAGACTAGTGTATACGGATCGAGACCCCGACGAGGTGCAGTGGCCGGTCTAACAAGCCATTGGTGTCAGTTGGTTCACCTAAGATAGTATACAGGTGCTCATTGGGTTATGAGTACACCAGACGGATTCGCCGGGAACATACTAGTTGGTATTATACCTATTGTTAGATAGCAGTTCCCTGGTGACATGTGTACAGGTTTGTCTATCGACCTGATATCGTCATTTGTCTCGTGTGAGTTCCCACTGTGCTTTGATTACTACCCTACCACGGCTCAAAGGAGTCGTGCAAACAGGTTTTATTTGGGTACAGCCCCGAGCCACATGGAGGCTGTGAGTGGATCATCAGGGATTCGTCTCTCCCGGTATTGGGGGTTGATTGTGCTGTGTGCATGGGTGGCCATCACCAGAAATCCTTGGCCAAGGTAGCCATGAATTACTGATTCGGATCAATAGTTTCTCATGAGGGTTCGTACAGTGATGGGGTTCATACCGACACTAAATATCAAGTTATTAGGGGTCTGACTTTATCTACCCCTTAGGCTCGACATGCGATACTCATAGACGAACGGACCAGACTGTACAGATATTGTCACTGTCAGGCTCAGTAGGGTTTCAGGATGAGTTCGCTCGTCGGCCTCCCTTTCGCTCAATACCTGGGTAGCTGTTATGTACAGCTAGTGCCACTGACGTGCTTGTGGTTAAGCCCACTGCCAGCATATTGACGAGTCTTTAGAGTCCCACACAAAGGGTTTCCCTGGATCGGGCGAAACATTGTAGAGGCCGTATGGTCTTATGGTAGGGTTCGATCATATACGTGTTAGTTATATGTATGCCCTAGAGGCCATTACTGTACATGGGATGTATATTGTAGTGGATGCTTGGACATATATAAGGAGGACTTTCTTGCTCGACATGATAGTATGCAATCTGGTTGTTCTTTATCTTAACATGTTGACTTGTATAAGTGATGATGTCTTGCTCTCACATGTTGATAAAGCCCTTACAATGTGTACTTGACTACCAGGACTATGATGCAAATCATACTGGTAGGGCTAAGGGTAGTCCACAAGTACACCCTATAATTGTTCTAAGTCGTGGGAGTGTCGAGACAGGGCATCGATACTCCAGAGTAGACTAGCATATGCGCTTCTTGACCCATATGATGGGCGATGGATGATCCCACATCCACTGGTGTTTGACAACAGAGAAGATATACGGGTGCATAGTGGAGACTGGGTACACTGAACGGACTCCCCGAGAACTCCTAAATGGTAATATACCTATCGTAAGATAGCAGTTCTCTAGTGACACTGGTACAGGTTAGTCTGTCGACCCGAGATCGTCTTAGAGTCTTGTATGATTCCCACTGTGCTTTGAATTCCAACATACCACGGTCAGGAGATCGTGCAAAAAGGTGGTTTTTGGGTACAATCCCGAGTCACATAGAGGCAATGAGCGATAGGAGAGGATTCTTCTCTCCCGGTACAGGGAGTTGATGTTGCGCTATGCTCGATTGGCCTTAACAGGAAATCCCTGGTCAGGATTGTTGAGATCTACTGGTAAGTGTTATCAGTACTTTTTCGAACCGTTATGGACCTTACATCGGCATGACTTATCAGGCTATTAGGGTCTGGCGTTATACCACCCCCAGGCTGTGATATGCGACATATCTGATGAAGAGACCGGACTTTACGGTAGTGTTACTGATTGGATTCACAGGAGTATGAGCAGGCTTGCTTGTTGATCTTCTGATTGCTCAATACCCAGGTGGCTGTTACGTTTAGCAGACCGCTTGCGGCTTGTGGGTGTTTAATATCATTATCACCTACTGCCGGCGTATTGACATGTCTTTAGAGTCCTACACAAAGATTTCCTGGTTCATGCGAAATGAAGTAGGAGCACATATATGATATGTGCGGGACCGAGATTAATGCGCGTATATGATACCGCATTCTATTCTCACGGTATGTGACATCGGTCGGTTGTATGTGATATAGCCGGATTATTAAATCAAGTGTTGATTTGATAATTTAATGTATAATTATATATTTGATATATTAATTTAAATTAACTAATATTTGCTCAATAAGTATTCTTTTTCTCACTTGTGTCCATATAGTATATATGTGATATATATTAATGAATATTTTATTGTGTCATGCTTGATGATACATGCTACATGGGTGTATGAGACTTACACTATAGTTAGGATAATCCTAGGGTTTTTATTTATCAAAGTAATCACAAAATGGTGGAATTAGGTCATGGTAGAAGCTTTGATAAACTTGTGGATAACCATTGACTAAGTCCACTCTTTTTGTTTTGCTAAAGATATTTATTAACCCAACCTTTATCCTTACCATGGTTAACTCTCTACATGAGTTAGTGTATGACACTAACTCACCCATGGTTGCGTATTCTAACCTCATGAGTTCATTCTCACTCTCTTGACATCATCTTCTACTTCATTTGAGAAAGCTCACTAGCTTTTCTCAAGGTGAGAAAATATTGTGAGAAAATTAAATCTAAAGTGAGTTCATTTCCTACTTCATCATCCTCTACTATTAGCCATTTAGTTTAGGGTGTTTGCTTCACTAAACCCTAATTTAGTGAAGAGGTAGAATGAGCTTGAGTCTCCTCGACGTAGATCTTCTTCGGCTTCGAAGACTTCGAGCAAGTTTGCATCTTTCACCTTGTGGATCCTTTCAAGAGTTCCGGAGATCATTACTCGCAGCGAAGGGACTTCTACACGGAGCATTTGAAGTGAAGGACCGGTCTACAAAGGTTGTATTCCGCATTCACTTAGTTGTAAAGTTGTTTACATGGTGTTTAGTTTAATTCTCTAGTAAAGATTCTAGGGTTATGGTTCGTTAGAACGGCAAAAATTTGAAAATGGCATGGACGATACCTCCCAAAACCTTGCTGCCATGCTAAGTAACCCTACAGTGGTATCAGAGCCAAGCTAGAGATTTAAACGTTGTTTGTTAGGTTACTAAATAAAAACTACTCCGAAACACCCGATAGTAAATCTAGTTTCTGTCGAATTTTTAGAGTTGTCAAAAAAATTTTAAACACATGCAGAATGTTGTAGGAGATATAACATGAACACTATGAAAAATTGAAGCAATTTGGAGCAAAAGTGGCCAGCCACATAGGCGGAAAAACCGGTGTAGTCGGGTCGTTTTTGGAATTTTGGGTTCAAATTTTCATGGTGTTCCAGTCTCTGGGTTTTAGGGCTTCAGGTGTTGTTTGTTTTTGCTAAATTTGCATGTGATATAAACTTTCTGCAAAAGCAACTCGGAGTGTTTCGTATTCGTAATTCTAACATGTATTCGGGTTATTTAGACGATATTAAAAAGTTTGAACGGATATCAATAACCCAATTTTTCCCTGCTGGAAATTTTCCAAGTGTTGAATTTTTTCCGAGTTTAAAATCTTCAGAAAATCATGCAAGTGATTCTGTGGACCCTCTAGAAGAATGAAACCCAAACTCGACTTTTTGGATCGCGGAACCACGGTCATACCCTAGGGTTTGCCACAGTTCCGTAGCGACTTGAGTGAGACATGGGTCGACCCTTCTACGAATGATTCATAGGAGTTGTGGCATGCTTTGGGTACTTTTTGAACTCCGCTCAAGTGTTGAGCTTGTTGGGAAATTTTGGGTTCTTCCATATTCGATCGAAAAGTTTAATATCGTCTAGCTTTTTGTGATTGTGATACAATATTTGGAATCCACATAATAGTTATCAGATAACTAGTTTGAATTTTATAAATCTAGCAGCTTAGTCTCATTTGATCGGTTGCTACGGAAATTTGATGTGGATCAAAAATCCGTCGCAATTACATAGTGTATGCGGATACTCGCCGGGTGACCTTAGTAGATAGCCGCGCCCCATAGCCCTGACCAAGTGACTGCAGGAGAACCCCGTCGCCAAAAGCATCCGTTCGGGTGCTCGCGGCCGCGGTGTTCCGCCTTAGTGCACATCGTCGACGGCATCGGGGGTGCGGCCGTCTAATAAAGTTTCCGACGAGCATTCGATCAGATTATCGGAAATCTTATAGAATTATCCGACAGGTTATTGGAAAGTGTTTTCAATATCGAGACTAAAATCAGGGTTTATAATTGTTAGGCATGAGATGCCTAAGGAATTCATTTTGTTGGGCATGAAATCCAAAGTATGTGATACATTGGGTTTATGATGTCTAAGGTGGTTGCGGATTCCAATTGTTGTAGTTTTTCACTTTTTTTTCTGCGACCGTAAGTGTAATATGTGGTGTATCTCCGATTTCGTTGTTATACGTCAACGACAATTGGGATATGCATATTTACTTACGTTGATGACATGTGATATTATGGGTTGCTACGATATGTTATATTGGATCGTCGTGTTTTGAATAGCCGGGTTTTTTTTTATGTGAGATAAGAGTTTTTCATTTTTCATTTATGTAATAGCTTGTAGGTAATATTCTTTTATTGGGGCAATTCCGGGTTGAGAATGTTGTCACCATTGATGTATATTATTTACTTTTCCGCATTAGGATAGACCCAAGGCGGGAAGCACAAGTAACCGGGTTCTAGGGTCCAGTGGGAGACCATCTCGAGGAGTCGAGACCGGGTCTCCTAACTCTACAATTGGTAGGGTTGCTTGCCGCTCTCGTAAGGGTCTAGGGCTGTAGGTTGGCTATCCATCGTGACCGTGGAATCCGTGTTTTATACTGACTTATCTTAAAACACGAAATTCCTATTATATCCAATATTTCATATGTGTTCTTCTGCTGCTAATATTCTGTGATGTGATCACTTGATATGTTCTGAGATGAATGCCTATATTATATATATGAGATATAATAAATATTGCTGCTTTCGTTTCTTCTGTGATGCTTAGGAAGCATATTTGATGGGACTTCATTCATGAGATTAATGAAATAAAAGAAACCTAAAGTTGTTGTAGAAACATGCTTAAAAACTGGTAGCTCTAGTTCTTACATTGCATAGCGGTATTCCTTGTAGAATATCCAGCACCTTATTCGATAAGGAAAGAACTGAGACCCCATCACCGGGAGTGACCGCTTTAGCGAAACTGGCAGATTCTACAACCTACTCGGTTTGTCTTTTGATTGCTTCTATAGTTTTTTCTTTGCATAGTGGTATTTATGAAATATCCTGCACCTTATTCGATAAGGAAAGAGCCGAGATCCCTTCACCGGGAGTGACCTCTTTAGCAAAACTAGTAAAAGCCTCAAAAACACTCCTTTTCAAAATCACTCAATTCTACGACGATATCAAATTCATTACGCAAATGGTTTTCTTAAAAACCTGTAGTAGCCCTCCGTCATTTCAGATAAGTACTACTTAATATTCATGCTACGTTTGTTGGCCTGCATCAAGGCATAGTGTGCGGTAGCTAACTAGTGCTTATCTGTTGCATACGATGCGATTGGATTAGGGTAGTCGTGCGACTTGGTTGGCCTGCGTCAAGGGTCGTACGGGTGGGTTTAATTCAATCATGAAATGAACGGGTACAACTTTACTAGCGGACTATGGTTTGTTGGCCTGCGTCAAGCTCATAGGACGGCAGGGGTAAAAATATTATCGAGAATGTCAAGTGTTGAAATTTGCAATGAGATTGTTGGATCCCGATACCCACTGGGAGTAAGAGTTACTCCTGGGAGAGTTAACACATTACAATTAGCCGATCAAATAGGTGTCTAGAAAGGTGTTAACAGGGTTACGCCCTTGGGAAAATGAGGTTTAATTTAGTTAGGTCCGTGCGAAAGCACGGGGAACCTCCCTCAAAGTACCGACACCGGCCTGGCCAAAAGATTGGCGAACTTGTAGGGTGTAATTAATCCCAGCCAGTCTTACCTTTTAGGGTTTCAAGGAAGATTTGATAAAAACAGTGGGAGCCATCCTGATTAGATAAAATAATAACCAATCTGATCTTGCAAGAGCGCACGCAGAGTATTTTCTTTTTTCTCTCCCCTAGTAGCGACCATGTCACGCCTTAAACAAGTAATAATATGGATGCATTGACCAAACCTGCTTTTTATACTGTGCTAGGGGACGTTGGTTCCATTCTTTCTTATAATTGTTATAAGTCTGAGCAGGAAATAGGAAAATATCCGGACTCTCATGGCACCCAATCAAAGAAAGTGCTTGTTGATGCATCTTCTTCGGGTGTGTTCATTACCGAGAACCGTTTCTCAGTATCCTCCACGTACTGGGTATGCCATACCGGATCAGGATCACGCATATGTAATATGTTATATGGGCTACAGATTGGTAGAGAACTGAGAATGGGTGATATGTCTCTAAGTGTTAGAGAATGGTGCAATTATTGCAGCCAAGTCAGTTGGCAGATATCACCTTGTATTAATACATTGATTCTGAACGAATGTTATTACGTACCGAACCCGATATACAACATCACATAGGTTTCTTTATTAAGTTAAAGAAGGATATAATTCTGTATTGGAGGATAATGTTATGAACATTTTCCTGAATCAAGAGTTGATTGGATCAGGCTGGTTATGTAGTGGCATATAAGTTCTAAATCAAACTACAGTTCAATGTATGAAGAACACACACAAGAGGAGTAGTTCAGAAATGAGAGAATCCTTCTTGTGGCATTGTAGACTAGGTCATATCAATGCGACACAACCAGCTAAGTTACATAAGGCTGAATATAAGAATTTGTTCGAATTTTCATCTTGTACTACTTGCCAGTCTTGACTCAAAAGTAATGTGACCAATACTCCGTTTACTGGTAACAGAGATAGAGTTACTGAACTCTTGGGACGGATACATGATGATGTATACGGTCCTATGTCTACAAATGCCAAGGGCTGGTTCTTTGTACTTCATTATATTCATTGATCATCTCTCAAGATTCGAACATATGATCCTGTTGAAACACAAGTCTGAAACTTTTGAGAAATTCAAGGAATATAAGCTTGAACTTGAGAACCAGACGGGTAAAAGTATTAAGTCCTTTGATGTGATAAAGGAGGAGAATACTTGCGCATGGAGTTCCTGGAGTTTCTAAAAGGAGAATGTGATTCTCTCTTAGCCTACTCCTTCGAGTACACCATAGCACAACGGTGTATCGGGACGGAGGTATCGCACCCTATGAGATATGGCGTGCTCTATGATAAGTACTGCTAAGTTAACTGTTTCCTTTTGGTGTTATGCACTTGAGAAGCTGTATACATATTGAATTGGGTTCCATCCAAATCAGCGCCTACCACTCCATATGAGATATGGTATGGGAAGAGATCATGTCTTAAACGTGTTAAGATATGGGTTGTCCGGCCTATGTTGAAAGGCAAAATCCAGGCAAGCTTGAGGCAAGGTCGGTTCTGTATAAGTTTGTTATGATATCCCAAACATTTGCGAGGGTATATCTTCTACCTAACTGAGGAGCAAAAGGTGTTTTGTTTCTCAGCATGCCACCTTTTTAGAAAAGGAATTTTCTTGTGAAGAAATTTGTAGTCATGAGGTAGAACTGGAAGTTGTTTCAGCTTGACAAACTAACAGCTGATGATTTAGTGGAACCAAAGGATTCAATTGATTCAAACGAACCTCAGCCTCTCCGCGAATCTGGTAGGGTTCCTCATCCACTTAAGAGATACTACGGTCTTCTCAGTGACAGTGGGAGCGAGAATTGCATCATGGTAGATGATGGCCCAACTAGGTTCAGGCAGGCCATCACGAGTGGCGACTCTGTGAAATGGCTGGATGCTATGCGATCAAAGATGGTATCCATGTACACCAACAAAGTATGACTTTGAATGTTGCACCTGAAGGGGTAACACCCATTAGGAGCAAATGGATCTTGAGAAGATTCTTGGTGTAGATGGAAAAGTTGAGACTTTCAAAGCTATGCTTAAGTCTATCAGGATTAGAGCATGCTTCGCGGAGTTGGAATATCTATTTTGATGTGGCGGTCAAACAGTTTGACTCTATCAAAAAAGTAGACGAACCTTGTATATACAAGAAGGTTATAGAGAGTAAGGATGTCCTCCACGTATCGTACGCAGATGGCATACTCTTGATAGGAAATGGTTTCCTATACTACACTCGATCAAGCTCCTCTTATCACGAGGATTCTCCATGGTGGATCTTGATGATACCTACTACATCTTCTGGATAATGATCTATGGTGATAGATCTAAGTGGATATTGGGAGTGTCCCAAATCCAGGTACATTAACACCATACTAAAGGGATTTAGTATGGAGGATTCTAAGCGTGGTGGTTTGCCCACTTACTCAGGAATCACTCTCTCCAAAAAGATGTCTTCCAAGACTGATTTGGAGAGAGCTCTCTTTCAAGGGATACCCTATGGTTCGGCAGTAGGCTCTATCATGTGTGCAATGTTATGTACCAGACCGGATGTAGATAACTCACTCGGTATGGTGATCAGGAATCGATCGAATCTTAGGAGAATCACTGGACAGCTGTGGAGGACATTCTTAAGTACTTGGGAAGCACTAAATGAATGTTCTTGGTTCGAGCTTCCAGAGTGATAAGGTCAACTTAAAGTCAGTCACAAGCATTGTCTTTATCCTCGGTGGAGGGACGGTATGTTGGAAGAGTTCGAAGCTAGATACCGTGACATACTAGACGATAAAGGCTGAATACATTGCTACCAACGATATTACCAAAGTGGCTGTCTGGACATTTCTTGCTCGTAATATGAACAAGGTTCCTACCATTGAGCGTCCAATAATTGTTATTGTGACAACAATGGAGTTGTGGCTTTTAGCCTAGGAACGCAGGTCCCATCAGCGTTACAGACATATTCTGAGGATAAGTATCACCTGATCAGGGAGATGGTTGATCTCCAGGAGATCGAGGTAAGGAGAGTAAACACGAAGGATAACACGGCGAATCCACTCACCAAGACCTGCTTCCCCAAATACTATTTGAGAGATTTTGGGATGGTTGAGTATGAGATACTGCAACCACTGCTATATTGTTAGGTATTGGATACTACAACAGATGGTCTTAGTGCAAATGGGAGATTGTTAGTTATATGTATGCCCTAGAGGCCATTACTGTACATGGGATGTATATTATAGTAGATGCTTGGACATATATAGGGAGGACTTTCTTGCTCGACATGATTGTATGCTATCTGGTTGCTCTTTATCTTAACATGTTGACTTATATAAGTGATTCTGTCTTGCTCTCACATATTGATAAAGCCCTTAGGATATGTACTTGACTTCCAGGATTATGATGCAAATCATACTAGTGGGGCCAAGGGTAGTTCACAAGTACACCCTATAATTGTTCCTAGTTGTGGGAGTATCGAGACAGGGCATCGATACTCCAGAGTAGACTAGCGTATGCGCTTCTTGACCCATATGATGGGCGATGGATGATCCCACATCCATTGGCGTTTGACATCAGAGAAGGTATACGGGTGCTCAGTGGAGACTGGGAAAACTGAACGGACTCACCGAGATCTCCTAGATGGTATTATACCTATCGTCAGATAGCAGTTCTCTGGCGACCCTGGTATAGGTTAGACTGTCGACCCGAGATCGTCATAGAGTCTTGTGTGATTCCCACTGTGCTTTGATTTCCACCATACCACGGTCAAGAGATCGTGCAAAAAGGTGGTTTTTGGGTACAACCCCAAGTCACATGGAGGCAATGAGCGATAGGAGGGGATTCGTCTCTCCCGGTATAGGGAGTTGATGTTGCGCTATGCTCGATTAGCCATAACAAGAAATCCCTAGCTAGGGTTGCTGAGATATACTGGTAAGTGTTATCAGTAGTTTCTCGAACCGTTTTGGATCTTTCATCGGCATGAGTTATCAAGCGATTGGGGTCTGACGTTATACCACCCCCAAGGTTGTGATATGCGACATATCTGACGAAGAGACCGGACTGTACGGTTGTGTTACTGATTGGATTCGCAAGAGTATGAGCATGCTTGCTTGTTGATCTTCTGATCGCTCAATACCCAGAAGGCCGTTACGTTTAGCAGACCGCTTGCGGCTTGTGGGTGTTTGATATTGTCATCACCTACTGCCGGCGTATTGACGAGTCTTTAGAGTCCGACACAGAGGTTTTCTGGTTCATGCGAAATGAAGTAGGAGCACATATGTGATATGTGCGGGACCGAGATTAATGCGCGTATGTGATACCGCATTCTATTCCCACGGTATGTGATATCGGTCGGTTGTATGTGATATAGCCGGATTATTAAATCAAGTGTTGATTTGATAATTTAATGCATAATTATATATTTGATATATTAATTTACATTTACTAATATTTGCTCACTAAGTATTATTTTTCTCATTTGTGTGCATATATTATATATGTGATATATATTAATGTACATTTTATTGTGTCATGCTTGATGATACATGCTATATGGGTGTATGAGACTTACACTATAGTTAGGATAATCATAGGGTTTTTATTTATCAAAGTAATCACAAAATGGTGGAATTAGGTCATGGTAGAAGCCTTGAGAAAGCTTGTAGATAACCATTGACTAAGTCCACTCTTTTTGTTTTGCTAAATATATTTATTAACCCAACCTTTAACTTTACCATGGTTAACTCTCTACATGAGTTAGTGTATGACACTAACTCACCCATGGTTGCATATTCTCACCACATGAGTTCCTTCTCACTCTCTTGACGTCATCTTCTTCTTCATTTGAGAAAGCTCACTAGCTTTTCTCAAGGTGAGAAAATATTGTGAGAAAATTAAATCTAAAGTGAGCTCATTTCCTACTTCATCATCCTCTACTATTAGCCATTTAGTTTAAGGTGTTTGGTTCACTAAACCCTAATTTAGTGGAGAGGTAGCATGAGCTTGAGTCTCCTCGACGTAGATTATCTTCGGCCTCGAAGACTTCAAGCAAGTTTGCATCTTTCACCCTGTGGATCCTCTCAAGAGTTCGGGAGATCATTACTCGCAGCGAAGAGACTTCTACACGGAGCATTTGAAGTGAAGGACCGGTCTACAAAGGTTGTATTCCGCATTCACTTAGTTGTAAAGTTGTTTACATAATGTTTTGTTTAATTCTCTAGTTAAGATTCTTGGGTTAGGGTTCGTTAGAACGGCAAAAATTTGAAAATGGCATGGACGATGCCTCCCGAAACCTTGCTTCCGCGCTATGTAACCCTACAATACGTGCACTCATGCACCGATCATGATCGGACGGATCATACTAGTGGGCTTTGGTTTAAGCCGGATCCTAGTATTAGATTGTTGGATTATCTTCGTCTCGTTGTATTCGTATTCAGTCGGAATACGGATGCTGGTATGTATATACAGATGAAGGGTATTCTTGTAATCCATTACAAGATTACTTTTGATGATTCCATTTCTTTTTATTGTATTAAACATTTAGGGTTTTTATAAATGTTTAATAATATGTGAGGTGTAAAGTGTGAAGTTAAGTTTTGGCTTATGGCATTTATTGATAAAGCATGGACCATGCTTTATTGTTTATTATTCTTGTGAGATATTTGTGATGGAATGGAGATATTTTGTGCTATGGATTTTTCTTTCCTTGCTTATCACAAACATCACACGACACAAAAAGAGCAAGGGGCAGCAGCCACTTCATTCTTCATGTATTTCCATTTTCTTTGTATGCCAAGTCTTGAGCTCACACTCTTCACTACTCATGGCTTCTTCTTCACCTCCATCCATACCCTCTCATGTGTTGATAATCTATGGATGTATTGAGACAAAATGATCACACACTCTCTCTACTTCATCTTGTGCATCTAGGCTAGCAAACTGGATGCCCGAGTTGCTTCGGTTTTGAAGCGGGGGTCCGTATTAAGAATCCTCGACGTGGATCGTCTTTGACGAGGGACACCGGAGAGCGAACTTATTCGAGGCAGCCGCGAGGAGCTTGGGAAGAGGTTGAAGACCGAAGGACACGTATCGATCGGTATAATCTCTTAAACTCCTTTTACAGTTATCTAGTATAGGGTTAATGGTTCGATCCGGGAATCGGATTCTGTTACCGCCGGGTTTTAAAATTTTTTGTTCCGTGTTTGGCCATGGATTGATGACCGGGGCGTTGGCGTAACCTTACATGGTATCAGAGACAACCCATTAACCGTATACTAGTTGGTTTAGACAATGTTAAGCTATCAAAACCGAAACAACCCCAATCAATACCCACTGCATTCCAATTTCTGTCGATTTTTAAAGTCTTAAAAAAAAATTTTAGCAACTGCAGAAGACTACTTGTGTGACCACTAGCCTGCACCACAAATACGAACCACTTTGACCTGTTTTTGGCCGAGCACAATAATCCCCAAACCGAGGTGGCCGGCCATATTGAGGAGTTTGAACTTCGTATTTGGGTTGTGGTCTTGTCTCTGGAATGCTGGTTCAGTGGTGTTGCTTGTTTAGTCCGGTTCGGATATGGTTTTATCTACTTGTTTAGGGCTATTCGGGGTTATTTCGAAGTTGATATTTCTAACATTGTTTAAACTTTATAATACTTACATCACTATCTACGACCGTGAATGTTATTAGAGCGGTACAACTTGTATAATTGCTATAGTTCTTTTAGACGGGTTTGCGAACGTGACATTCACGATGATGTTCTGTGTTGTGCTGTGTTGTTGCGGATTCGTCATGGTGGATAGCTTGCGTGCAATGATAGTACAGTTTGGATTTATTTGTACATTTGATATCACGGGGTGAGAGTCCGACGTGTGGACTGTCGTCACTGCCTTTTTGTATATTATTTGTTTCGGGCACGACCGGGTTGAGGTCGATGTCACCGTTGTACATATTTTCTTTTCTGTACTAGGATTAACCCGCGATGGAGTGCACGGATAGTCGGGTTCTGGATGGCAACGGGCCTGCATCTCATGGCTTTGAGACGGAGGGGGCTTCACTCTAGAATTGGCGGGCTATTCGCCACACTCGTAGGGGGTACAGGTTGACCCAAGGAGGGGTGCTCATGTTACCAGATTTCGTGAAGTGTCGGGTGGCCCATTCACTTTGCTGAAGGGGGCTGCCTCACTTCTGGTTTTGGCGAGTAACTTTCCGCACTCGTAGGGGTCTAGGTTTTCATTGCACAGGCTATCCACACGACCAGGGAAACGTCGGGTTTCACTTGTGGCTCAAAGGAAACCCGGAGATCCCAGATTATCTGTATCGTTCTGTGATGCTTATTACTTATCTGTGATGTTGCATTTATCATGCCTGGAGAGACTATTATATGTTGCTATATATACACTAGTAGATGTTATATATGTTTTACACCCGTGCTAGTCCAGTCCCTGCTCTGTCGTTAGTTAAGTAACATAACGGGTGATGACGGGACACAGTGGCGAATGCGGATGGCATATACGTACATCATATTTTCGTTCTTTTCTAGTGTGATTAATTGATGGGACTACGTTGATTCAAATCAATGCAGGGAAAAAAGACATATTCGATATTGTTGGAAATTTTTTTAAAAAGCTGTTATTACAAGGATGTTTTCTTTTGTTTCGCACAGTGGTATTTGGTTATGAATATCCAGCACTTCATTCGACGAGGCAAGGGCCGAGATCCCTTCATCGGGAGTGACCCCTTGGGCAGAGGTTTGCGTCAGGGTAAGAACTTCACTATAGTCGATTACTTTTTGCTTTGCATCGCGGTATTCAGTGAGAATATCCTGCATCTCATTCCACGAGGAAAGAGCCGAGATCCATTCGCCGGGAGTGACCTCTTTAGCAAAGGTTTTCGCCACTATATATTTGTAAAAAGTTATCTGGTTCCTTCAACGATATCAAGTTCATTACGTTAAAGGTTTTTCTCTAAAAACCATTCGTAGACCTCCGTCATTTCAGATGGGTAGCACTTAGTATTCATGCTATGTTTGTTGGCCTTCGTCAAGGCATAGTGTATGGTAGATGCTTGTTACCTTTCTGTTGCATAGTTAGATGCGTTGATTTGAGACAGTCGTACTATTATTTTGGCCTTCGTCAAGGGTATGTATAGGTGGGTATAAATTAACCTGGATAATAACGGGTAGAACTTGACATGTGACTTATGATATGTTGGCCTTCATCAAGGTCATAAGAGCATGGGGTAAAAATCACATCGTGAGTTTCTAAAGAAATTGAAATTTGCTAGGCATGCGCATACCTTCTGGAGTGTGATAACTTGAGTGGATTCCATCAGGTTATCATGCGATGATATTTGGATCCTGATTCCCACTGATGAGTTGGTTTACTTCTCGGGTGATTTTAGATGATCCCAACTAATTCTTCTTTCAGGTTTGGAGGAGAATTTGAGGATACAGTGGGAGACATCCTGATTAGATAAAGTAATTGACCATTCTGATCTAGGTTAGAGTGCACGCTGAGTGTTTCTTTTGTCTCTCTCTTTGGCAGGGACCATGGTCCGACCCTAGACTATAACTCAGTAAACCAAGTTAACCGGACCTTCTTAAAACATGTTGACTTTTGGATTGTCTAAGTTGTATACCTCATTGCCTGTCCTACTTTTGCCCTTTACTTTTTCTCCGGAACATTCCGTATCACTACGAAGATCCAAATTTATTGGATATGACCATCGTATAGTTACATACGAACTCGAAGAAACTTGTTTCAGATTCGAGTATGGTTTCCGGTTCTAGAGAAAATGAATAGGACTATTTAGTTGTCTTTTCCTTTTATCTTCTGTCAGGTTGTGAAGGCTCCTACAATTAGGAGAGGGTACACCTATTGCGCTTATTGGATATTCTTCTTCCATACCATAGGCAGGTGCCGAAGGTGGAGAAGGAAGAAAACCAATTAGCCTAAGTGTGGTTTACAGAAGGTAATAGGTAAAGACAAATAAAGGGACTAGAAAGAGGGCAATGTAAATTGCGACTGCTATCATTCATGACCAAACCGTGTATTTCATCATCACTCCTACTTAACCTTTATATTTCTCCAGAATATCCCGTATCACTACGAAGATCCGCATTTATTGGATAATCCATCGTATGGTTATATACGAACTCGAAGGAACTTGTTCCAGTTCGAGGATGGATTCTAGTTTAAGATAAATAGAATAAAGATTATTCAGGTTGTCTTTTATCTTTATCTTCTCTCAGGCTGTGATTACTCCTAGGATTATGAGAGTACACCTATTACGCTTATTGGATAGTCTTCTTCTAAACCATAGTCTGGTGCCGAACGGTAGGGAAGGAAGAAAACCATTTAGCCTAAGGATGGTGTGCAGAAGGTAATGAGTAAAAACATATAAAGGGATTTGGAGAGACGGCAACGAAATATACGGTTACAGTCATGAATCTGGATAGTGGAAGAGGCATTACTAGAAATACCCGGCTACCCCTTCGAAACATTTTCATGTTTCAGTTTAACTATGCGTTATTAATTGAAAACTGATTTCCCAATTAAACCCTTACTCCAGGTTATGTATTTACCTGGTTTGATTCTCACATCTGTATGGTGTTACAGATGATGAGTAGGGGTAAGTTATTGGGAATTAGGTGATCATCCTAATTATATCGGGATTCGTTGTAATTGGTGATATTTGAGGAAATCGCCTGGGTGTTTCCTGATGGCAGATATTTGATTTTGAATATCCGTTGTTATGCACCAATTTCAAACTGATATATCTGTACGTTTATTTTATAAAGTGAGATATAACTTTTTGAAATTATGTCCATGACATTTACCTATATCAGTTGATAGTTAGGTAAGGAACATTAAACAGCTGTATAATTCTTCATAACCATACTACAGTTTTCGACCTACGACGCACAGGGTTTTGAGTTATTCAACTCAGGGGACTTATACAAAGTATTGTATATTTTCTTATGTCTATTAGGACAGAGGGGATGGTACTCATATTATATTCTGTTTACTTGTGACTTCTCTAATTTCTAGACAAGAAATTTGTAGAAATACAAGGTCCATGTTTTGAGAAGTTATAGGTACAAGAATAAAGTAGAGAACCATTGTGTTGCAAGTACCAGGATTCTTCAAGGTGATCGAAGGTGTAGATACTTGTGTTTCGTATTCAGTTGATAGTAATAGTTTTGAGAAACATGCTTCTCTTTCAGATTACTCATATCTGGATGCACTCCTAAGTTGTGTAATGCTGATCGGCATCTCTCCATTTAGTTGCCAGGCACTAGAGACAGCTGGATGATTTGAATCTGGTTCCAATTAAATTAGTTCCTATGTTTCTATATTGTATATAGAATGGTTCATATCTTAACGATGTTAAGGTATATGGAGTTGTCCGGCTTATGCTTGAAACAAGACTCTGGATAACTCAAGGCATGTTTTTGTAATGGCAGTTTGTGGGTTAACCCGTGCTATGACGAGGGTTAACTTTCTACCATCTGGAAGATCAATAGTGATATTGTTCTTGACTCACCACAGTTTTAGAAAAATGAATTTTTTCAGAAAACAGTAGTACTGGAAGTGATTCCAGAACCGCAAACGATTATTAAAAATTTAATAGGACCAAAAGATTCAATTAAGTTTGACATTTCATTAGCTACTCCGCAGATATGGTGGGTAACCTTAGGCGCCCGAGAGGAATTTCGGTCCTCAAATACGGTGACAGGGAGGTTCTTGTTTACCCAGACTTGTGTAATATTTCAGAAAAATAAAATATTATTTTTGGGAATTTTTATAATTAAATAATTAATATTATGAATATTTTAATATGCGGTATAATTAAATACAGATAAATTGGGAAATATTTGGAAATTATGTTAATTATTGAATTTGAAAGAGATTATAAGATTTGAGCTTTCATAGATTGTTATATAATTAATCATATTCCATTTTAATGCTAATCGCGATTAAATATCACCAATCGTGCATTAAGTTTGTTTTGTGCATGTGATATGCACCAAGTCATTTTTCACACTTGTTACATTTTCCTCCACGGATTTTCTTTTCAAAGGATTCGGTTTGGTTTTAAATGAGAGAAAAGAAAAGAAAAAGAAAAGAAAATAAAAAGAAAAGGAAAGGGAATAAACAAAGAGGGATGGGCAAAAGAGAGAAGAGAAGAGAGAGGGTGAGGGGTCAACCTTGACCATGGCCTGTTCCTCTTTCATTATCCCTCCATCTATTTCCCTCCTCTTCTTCAACATGGCTTCCCTCTTCCTCACCTCCTCTTCAACCCTCACAAACACGCTCAATCCTACATCAAAACATCATCCCCACTTCATTAAAAACATGCACAAGCTCTCTATAAGCACTTTGGACCAAGAAAAATCGGATTTTGAGCACTTGGGGCAACTCAAGAATTTTCTTGAGTTGCCAAATGAGGTAATTTCATCACCATTAGTGTAGTATTATATTCACTTTAGTATCCTTGCATGTTTAGAAGTGATATTGTGATGTTTAGTGAGGTTAGAAAATTCCAAGTTAGGGTTTTGAAGAATTCTTGAATTGAGATAGGGTAATTGAGTTAATAGTGACCTTAAACCCCCTTTAGCGATAGTATATTGGACCAAAACCTGAGACTTAACCCCATGTACGAACCTTGAAATTCTGCCGGTATTAGAAATTGTGGAAATTGTGATAGTATGTTGACATCTGCTATGACCCGGGTGACCTGAAAAATTTATAGCGACTACAGAGAAGTGTGCTGGCAACCTGGAACCTATACCTAAGACCTGAGCCCCTATCCTTCAAATATGGCTGCAAATTTATTGTTCCTGGCCACAATTTGCGACCAGGGTAGAGCAGAATATATCCGTATTTGGTTCATGGCTTTATCTCCAGTAAAATAGACCCTTTACATATGCAAAATTGGTTAATTTCACCTAGGGTAAAATCTGGAAGTGTTTTATATAGTTTGCGATTTTGTTTTGCGGTTTTTAATGAATTGAAGTTTTGATATTCATGTTTTTATCGGTCGATTCACGTTTATACGTCAATCGTCGAGAGTTGTTGGTTATTCTTGCATGCATAAACTATAGGTTTTAACCTATGTGTGATTCGTGCGACTTTTTGGTTTCCGTGCGTGATTTCCATTTACGATGCTATATGTGTATATATGTAGGTACCCCCACGAGGACTTCAGATGATGAAGAAAAGGATGGCGACATCGACTTCGGCAAGCGAATATCAAGGTGAGTAGATATATATCTACGGGGGAAGTCGGGTGGATGGCGTATAGCACCCCCGCAGTTCGTAGTTTAGAACGCGAATGCGTTATGCTATATATAAATATATACTTATATGGTATTATAAGATGTGTATATTTAGCTAGAATTGCTTTAGAAGACTTTGAATGATAGTGTCGTTAGTTTATTTCCTAGTCGCGAACCCTAGAGTAAAGTCTTGCACACACGCACACACTCAAGCATACATTTATTACTTGTGCGTATATGGGGATATGTGTATATATACACACATAGGTATGGGACTATGTATGTATACACACACACACACACACACACATACACACACACATACACGTATACATATACATGGATGATGAGGCTAGTATACGATATTTGGAGATGAGTCGATGATATTGGACATGATGCTACGAGATCGGTAATATGGCATGGTTCGAATTATGAGATACGACATGATTAGTACAGCGGGTCCTTAGGCGATGTGTTTTCATACACACGCATATATATATATATATATATGGTATCAGTATGTACTAGGCTTTAGATCAGTACCCATGTTCATGTTATGATGATAAGGATACCAGATAAGTGATGAGAAAAATATGATATTCGACCCGTACCCAGATTGGGATGTCGTACGATGGATTTACCGTACGAGCTATATATTGATGATTCATCCGCGCTCTTGACTCGAGGATGTCATGTTATATATTGTATCGTATGTGATACTATTGAGGCGGGATCACCGACTATTATATGTTATATATATCGACTCAGATTTAGGTAGTTTCCTTACCTTTTCGATTAGCCTGTTAGTTTAGTCATGTAGTTTACTTGTAGATGTTAGACTAGAGTCGAGTCATACCTATTTCAAAACTCATGAATTGTGAGTATTTTTAAAGATAGGCCAAGGGATTCTATGGATATTTCAAAGGACGTATCTCTTCATAAAAACACCGTAGCCCTTATTTTCTAAACACCACGATTCGTGTTATTTCAAATGGCAAAACTGTATGACTCATATATATTAATGTAGATTCTTCATTGTTGCGTTTATTATTCATTTTCCCCATATTCTTGCAATTCGCATCGCATTGCATGTTTAAATGTGTTTTATTGTTATATTGAAACCTATGTTGTCAGGACACCAGCACCATTACCGATGATGCGTATGCTCCACGTATACCTGCTTGTCGGCTCACACACATCATCATCGGTAATTGCCATGTCACGTACATATTAGAAAATACTATTTCATTAGTATAAAATATTAGTCGACAGTTTAGACATGGTACTAGTGAGCTTGCGTTTATATGATAGCTTAGACATTGCATTTATTTCTGTGATTTTCATGCATATTTATATATTCATTCGCCATGACATTATGGGCCAGTCCAGATTGCCGAAGCCCCATATTATAGAATTCATTGTTTATTCACCCTTGAGATTGGGATTTCGGATTCACATGAGATTTCTTAATTTGGAGAAACCGCAAGGATTTTATAAACTGATTATCATTTTAAAATGAAAGTTGCGGTTTTTTCATGATATGGTTTGAGATATGTCCACCATGAGTTTTCTCAGCTCTTGAGCGATATCATACACCCAATTCGAGGAGGAGGAACCTTCTGTCAGTGCATGGTGGACCCGGTGCGATACCCCGGGGTAAGATGGTCGCAGATGATGGCGTCGAGCCTGGCAGGGCAGCACTACCGACCGGTGAATGTATTGTGACTCGACGGATATCCGGAGAATACCAATCGGAGTATGGGCCAGTCCGGAAAGCCGGAGCCCTAGATATTGAGATTTGATGATATGGGCCAGTCCGGAAAGCCGGAGCCCTAAATATTGAGATTCGAGGATACAGGCCAGTTCGGATTGCCGGAGCCTGAGATATTGAGATATTGGGATTTATGTTTTGTGTCGATGCTTGACAATGATTCTATGCTGATTTCATTGATGATACCTCGATTTATATATACAGAAATCTCACTAAAGTAAGAAAATAGTTTTCTCATTCATGATGTATTCTGTTTTCATTATATTGCATTCATACCTCATATTTATGATATGTTGCTACCTGAGGCACTGACACGAGCACATGGTATTACACTTATGTATATATTTTTACCCTTGCCACCTTACCATGCTTCAGGCTTCATCATTTTGAGGATATATATATTATGATCGTATTGACCTAAGATTGAGTCATGCATACGATTTCTGCTCTATGATGTTTTCTACTCACGAGTTGGCAACTCACCCCCGTCGTGCCACAGTTTCTTGCAGGTTTTGCCGTACAGGTTCGTTGCGGCTTTGCTGGCACACTGCTCCTTTTCAGTTGATTGCTTTGGGAAGTGAGTTCACTTGCATCGTGACAACCATTGTATTTTATTTATATTCAGTTGTATCTAGAAACTCCATCAACCAGACTTGTATATTTATTAGACTTAGAAGACCAGTGTATATTATTTCGACCTTAGAGTCGCGCTTGTATTATCATAATTTTCTTGATGATTTTGAGTTTCCTTTTGAGTTTTGATCCTCGCCCTTCGGCGATATATATTATATTGCTTGCATGATTGTGACTGCCAACTGGAGAGGAGCTAGCTCCCGTTTGGGGATGCTTTTATATATTATTCATGTTGTACCCTTTTGGGGCCAGTATTTACAAAGGAAACTCTGCCGAAATTTTTGGAAAAGATATGATGTTTTAAAAATGTTTACTACGACTTTTCAAAGTGATTATATGCAAACCTTAAAACAAGTTTTCCTTCACTTTCTTCTTTTAAATGGTTTAGATTTCTGGGATATTGGCTTAATTGAATTAGATGAGGTCCTATAGACTTCATATGATTCATGTGCCAGTCACGTGCCACTTCGGGTCGTGAAAAAGATGGTATCAGAGCGCTAGGTTAACCTTGGTTCGAGTCTATGTTGACTATGCGGAGCCTAGGGCGTTTGTATATATACGTAATCTAGGCTTGACCTTACGGAACTTAGACTTAGTCGAGGAGGTATTAGACCCAAACTTTCATCGCGTAGGTTGACCTTGGTTGATGGAGTAGGTGACTTAAGGAGAGTGACGTACCGTGTGTATGTTCCACGGTATACATACGATACGCTACTCCGGTTAAGAAGCCTTAGGATATACATTTCCTTGCACGGTATTATATTCATTCCTATGATCTATCCTCATCATTATCGGTTTATGGTTTTTGCTGCCACAATTACATGAGCAGAGAGAGCTACGGCTAGAGTTGCGTTAGCACGAGCTCGTCACGGACGAGGAATGACCAGGGCATGATTCCAGGGACACATGATTGCATAGATGTGTCGTCCTATTGTGTTTTCGCGCCATGAGCGTTTGATGGATCGCTTTTACAAGATTTCTCGGACGTGCAGATCAGCACCAGAGGATTGGGCCACTAATAGAAGCCAGCCAGATTGTGATGACCGTCAATGCACCGATTATTCTTGATGATTGAGGCACTGTTCAGCGTGCGGATGAACGATTCAGTTGCTGCTGCGACTGATAAGATGTCGCCCACATGTTTGAAGCTAACGCCGCATGAGTTGTACTTAAAGATATGATATAAGATCGTTAGTCACCCAAAGAGGAATGACTAGGACATGTGATTCGTTGCCTACCCCGATGCGAGGTCATCAGATTGATTTATTCCAGCTAGAGACGACTTCACGCAGGTACTTTCAGAGTCGATAGAAGACGATCGAATGTCAGAAACCCATTATTCCAAGTTTAAAGTATTCCGAAAAACATGTAAGTATTTCCGTGGGCCCTCTAGAAGAATAAAACCCTAACTCGACATAATGACCATGAGAACGCTCTGTAACCTTAGGGTTTATAGCAGTTCAGCGGTGCCATTAATGAGGCTTGGGTTTGCCCTTCTACGGCTAGTCCATAGGTACTATGGCATATACTGGAATACTATTAAACTGTACTCAAGATGTTGAGCTCTTGGGGGATCATGGAACTTTGATGAATCGATCGAAAGGTTCGACGTCATTCGGATGTTATGTGATGGGATACATTGCTTGGGAGACTCCAGATACGAGTATAGCCGTTGGAGCGCAGTCCATGCAGCCACGAAGAGACGAGTCCGAATCAGTCGACATTAGGGAAAAGTGGAGTAAGAGTTTCGTACGAGATCCGGATGAGATGACGTTCCACTCCGCTGACATCAGATATGCGATACGCATGCAGAGGCGTTGTACATGGATATATCTTCCAGAAGGAATCGTGATGAGTATGCAGCCACTCCGGAACAAGAAACGGATTTAGTAAAGGATGATGACTTCCGGGCAGTTCGGCAGAGACAAGATTTAGGAGAGACCTCGATAGATCCTTTCTGGAATACAATATGAGAAGACTTGGACCCAAGAGCGCTCATATTGCGCACACCCAGTAAACCAGAGTTCGGCATCGTCGATGAGATATGTTATGAGTGACCATGACAGTTGGCCAGAGATCTTTAGAGGATGTGCTAAAGCGGGATTGTTTCCGCCATCTTCGATTTCGGTATTTTGAGCGATTTATTTGCATGTTTAGATTTTGTGCACAACAGTTGCACTTGACTTCGATTTGATGTCATTCGAGATGTTGATTTTGATTTCATGCCTATGGTATGCATATGATTTGACACGTGTTTTCGGCATAGTTTTCATGCATTGTTAGTATTTTGATTCGAGTTTGTACACGCTGATGCACATGGTTGTGAGATTATATACCACGGTATACCTGATTTGGATTTGGATTGAGATGTGTTGTATACCCTCGATTTCTATTGTGATATTCGATATTTTTTTCGTGCATCTTGTGCACTCGATTTGGATTCTTGTGTATACTTGGGTGCTTGATGCGATTTTGATGCACGCCGGATGCACTAAATCGAGATTCTCAGTGCATATCAGATGCACCTGATATTGATGTCAGGCACACCCGTTGTCTTTGACAGGTGTTTCGTGCACACTTGTTGCACTTAGATTTTGTTTCTGTGCACATGTATGGAACATTCATGGATTTCGATTTCCGTGCGCACTAGACGTACGTGGCATTCTTATACTCATTTGAGATTGGCTTCTTGGAGCAGAATGTTTTATGATATTTACTATTTGGTATAGTAGCTGAGCAGGACTAGTCCGAGGACAGTACCTGAATATATTTTTGCATGCATTGATAGCTATCGAAGGGATTTCCAAAAATGAGTTATAGTCTCAGTATTTTCATACGTGTCCGAGATGACACGAGACATTTAACAAAGGAAACCTTTCTAAATTATTTTTCAAAATGGCGGGACGTGTATGTTAAACAAAGGATATATATGTATATATATAGTTATTTTCTTACAATAGACGTCCGCCACTGTGCAGTGATACGCGCATTGCACAGCAATTGGAAAAGAGTTTGGCATGCATTCCTTTTAGATGTTTAATGACGTTTACATGCATAGTTGATGTATATCATGTTGGTTTTCGTATTGGGTTTTGACATTGGTGCGTTCACCATAACTCCGATGATTTCAGGGTGCTTGACGGAGTTTTGATTTTGGTTTATATATTCGTTTTTCATGTGCATGCTTTGCTCCACGATGTGTTTTATGTATCTATGATTTTGGGATCCCAACGACTTGATCTTTTACTGAAATGTTTTAGAAATTGGGGGAGTTTAAATTTAAATTCGGGACAGAATTTCTTTAAGTGGGGATGACTGTAACATTTCAGAAAAATAAAATATTGTTTTTGGAAATTTTTATAATTAAATAATTAATATTATGAATATTTTAATATGCGGTATAATTAAATACTGATAAATTGGGAAATATTTGGAAATTATGTTAATTATTGAATTTGAAAGAGATTATAAGATTTGAGCATTTATAGATTGTTATATAATTAATCATATTCCATTTTAATGCTAATCGCGATTAAATATCCCTAATCGTGCATTAAGCTTGTTTTGAGCATGTGACATGCACCAAGTCAATTTTCACACTTGTTACATTTTCCTCCATAGCTTTTCTTTTCAAAGGTTTTGGTCTGGTTTTAAATGAGAGAAAAGAAAAGAGAAGAGAAGAGAAAAGAATAGAAAAGAAAAAGAAAAGGAAAGGGAATAAACAAAGAGGGATGGGGCTTGGCCCATGGAACAAGAGTAGCTTGATGGGAGAGAGATGTTTTGGCGGATTTCCAAGAGAGAGAAGAGAAGAGAGAGGGTGAGGGGTCAACCTTGACCACGGCTTGTTACTCTTTCATTATCCCTCCATCTTTTTCCCTCCTCTTCTTCAACATGGCTTCCCTCTTCCTCACCTCCTCTTCAACCCTTATAAACACACTCAATCCTACATCAAAACCTCATCCCCACTCCATTAAAAACATGCACAAGCTCCCTACAAGCACTTTGGACAAAGAAAAATCAGATTTTGAGCACTTGGGGCAACTCAAGAATTTTCTTGAGTTGCCAAATGAGGTAATTTCATCACCATTAGTGCGGTATTACATTCACTTTAGTATCCTTGCATGTTTAGAAGTGATATTGTGATGTTTAGTGAGGTTAGAAAATTCTAAGTTAGGGTTTTGAGGAATTCTTGAATTGAGATAGGGTAATTGAGTTAATCGTGACCTTAAACCCCCTTTAGCGATAGTATATTGGACCAAAACCTGAGACTTAACCCCAAGTGCGAACTTTGAAATTCTGCTGATATTAGAAATTTTGGAAATTGTTATAGTATGTTGACATCTGCTATGACCCGGGTGACCTGAAAAATTTATAGCGACTACAGAGAAGTGTGGAGGCAACCTGGGACCTACACCCAAGACCTGAACCTCTATCCTTCAAATATGGCCGCAAATTTATTGTTCCTGGCCGCAATTTGCGGCCAGGGTTGAGCAGAATGTATCCGTATTTGGTTCATGGCTTTATCTCCAATAAAATAGACCCTTTACATATGCAAAATTGGATAATTTCACCTAGGGTAAAGTATGGAAGTGTTTTACGTAGTTTCTGATTTTGTTTTGCGATTTTTAATAAATTGAAGTTTTGATATTCGTGTTTTTATAGGTAGATTCACGTTTATACGTCAATCGTCGAGAGTTGTTAGTTATTCTTTCATGCGTAAACTATAGGTTTTAACCTATGTGAGATCCGTGCGACATTTTGGTTATAATGCGTGATTTCCGTTTACGATGCTATATGTGTATATATGTAGGTATTCCTAGGGGGACATCAGATGATGAAGAAGCGGATGGCGACATCGACTCCGGCAAGGGAAAATCAAGGTGAGTAGATATATATATCTACGGGGAAAGTCGAGTGGATGGCGTATAGCACCTCCGTAGTTTGTAGTATAGAACGCGAATGACTTATGCTATATATAGATATATACTTATTTGGAATTATAATTGTTAGTGTTTATGCCCTAGAAGACCATTACTGTATCATACTAGTTTGTATATTACTTAATGGAAGCTAGGGATATTCACATGTATATAACAGTCTTGCTAAACATGGTAGTATGCTACTTGGTTTTTCTATCTTAATATGTGAGTGTACGTATTGATAGAGCTCTTAGGATCTTGCTTGTCTACCAGCGTTGTGATGGCAGTCACACTAGTGGGGGCTAGGTAGTCTACAAGCACATCCTTATTCTGGTCCCTGGTCGTTGGATTATCGAGACAGAGCATCGATACTCCGGAGTAGACTGGTGTGTACGCTTCTCATCCCAGTTGGGGAGATGGTCTGTCCCACAGCCATCAGTACGTCGTACTGGAGATAGTATGCAGGTGCTCGTTAGGTTACGGGTACACCGGACAGGACTCACAGGGAACTGTTGGTTGGTTTTATACCAGTCGTCAGTGAACAGTTCCCAGGTGACATGAGTACAGCATAGTCCGCAGACTTGACACTGCTACTTCGCCTCGAGTGTGTCCCACTGTTCTTAGATTGCTACCCTACCACGGCTCAAAGGAGTCGTGCAAACAGGTAGCAGTTGGGTGCAGTCCCGAGCACTTGGAGGCAGTGGCGGTTAGACAGGATTCGTCCCTCCCGGTATTGGGAGTAGATATCGTGCTGTGTCAGAGAGCCATTACGCAAAGTCCCTGGCCAGGGCAAGCGAGATTTGCTGGTAGGTTCCAGTAGTTTCCCAGGGTGTAATAGGCTTCGCTCCGACACGACTTATACCGCTATTAGGGGACTGACGCTTGCCGCCCCTCTAGGCCCGATATGCGATAGTCTAGGACGAACGGACCGGACTGTATGGAGATTGTCACAGCAGGCTCAGTAGGAGTTCGGATGGGTTTCCTCATCGGCCTTCTTATCGACAACTACCTGGGGACCGTTACGTACAGCTAGTGCCGCTTGCGGTCTGTGGTTAAACCCACTACCAGCGTAGTAGTCGAGTCTCTAGAGTCCCACACAGAGAGTTTCCTACTCCAGGCGAAACGATATAGAGGTCGTATGGTTTTACGACAAAAGGGTTCGGACGCATACGTGTGTTTACGCACGTACGACTTTCGGACAGTTTTTACCAGTCGGCTTTGGTTTAAGCCAGTTACTAGTATCCGGTTATTGGATTTTTACAGTCTAAAGTTTTTCCGTATTTTTACGGATCGGAGGGGCGTTCTCGTAATTACGCGAGAAGCTTCTAGAAGATGGTGACTAAGGAGGTTTAGGTGTCATATGCATTGAATGAGATTAGTGAGTCATGAGAGTGATTCATCATAGTCATTAATGCATCATAAATGCTTAATGACTCATGATAATGAATCACCACTTGATATTTATGAAGCATGATTATTCATCACTTATTTTCTTTTCTTGATAAAAAGTAAATGCTTCATATATATTATGATAACTTACTATTCTCACTCATAATATCATTCATATTCTCTCTCCTCAAGCTCACTCTCTTCAAACCCTAATCCTCACCTCTCATGTGTTGAGAATAAGGATTAGTTAGACTAAACAATCCATAACCCTCACTCTATCTCATCTATCTTCTTTGATTAGCAATCCAAGAAGGTTAGTTGCCTCAAATTTAGAGGCTAAGCTTGGAGTTTTGCTCTCGGGTGGATCATCTACTACATCGAGAAGGCCGAGGAGGACGAGGAGATCGTAAAGCCGAAGGACTTGGTTCGATAGGTATAATCCCTAAGCATAGTAGTTTAGAACAACTATGTGTTTGGTTAGTTATCGTTTAGCTTCGATTCAAGCGGTTAGTCGATGTTTGTTCACTAAACAAGTTCGTTTTTGAAAATTCCGCCTCCCCCTAGCATTGGGGTGTTGTACATCGACTTACAGTGGTATCAGAGCCTCGCTAAACAATAAATAACCTTTTTGCAAATTTGTATGAATTTCGAACGGAAAAAACGAAACCGGAAAAGCCCAAAAAATCATGTTTCTGTCGATTTATAAATGAAGTCCAAAAATTTTTCAGGGATGTTCAGAAAGCTTAAAATGATATTAGTAGAACACACAAAAAATTTGGTGCCCTGAATCGTCTACGAAGCCGCGGATCTGCGGCGCATAGCACTGTTCCCGCCGCGGATCAGCCGCCGTTTTGACGATTCAGGGACCCATTTTTCTTGTGTTGGTTCTCTGTGATATTTGGGATTTTCTGGTATTTTTTAATTTTGCTCAGGTTTCAAGTTTACAGAGCAGTATTGGAGCAAGATTATAAATGTTTAATCGATCGAAATTATACAGTATTTGCTTGATGGATTATATCTGTGTTTGTATAATATGTTCGTAAACCTTCCTTAACTGCTAGTATGTCGGTTGGCAGGGGGTTGCACATTTCTGTAATGGTTTTTACTGTTTGTGGATATGAACTGTGTTGGACTGTTGTGATGTATAGCCGGGGTTAAGTGATGGGTTATTATTTAATTCATTTGATGTAAATGTAATTTGTTGTAATATTATTTTGCGGGGCACATCCAGGTTGCGGTTGTAGCCACCGTTGTATTATTTCATTTTACTGTTTTTGCTCCTAGGACAGACCCAAGGTGGGGTGCACAAACTGCCGGGCGGGTAGTTTGCCGTACCCGTAGGGGTCGAGGGTGGGGTAATGGCTATTCATCACAACTGTGTAATCCGTCTTTTGTTGCAGGCTCAAAACAAACACGGATTACTTGCAAATCCAATAAAGTTCATCTGTGATCTGGAATGCCTATTATTGCGTCTGACGAATGTACAATATCTATATATGATAGCTATTTAGACGTCACTTATGTTTTACACCCGCGCTAGCCCAGCCCCCGCTCTGTCGTTAGTTAAGTAACCTAAAGGGTGATGACGGGACCCCGTGGCGAATGCGGATGGCATAAGAGGACGTTGTATTTTCGTTGTTTTCTGCAATGATAGGTTAATGATGGGACGCATTATCTATAATGCAAAGAAAAACAAACCAAAGTTTAAATCGTTGGAACAATTTAAAAGAAACCACTCGGTTAATTTTAAAAAGCAGATATTTTTAAATGCGGAGCTTTAACCACTCCTTTTAAAAGCTATCAGGTTCCTTCAGTTATATCAAGTTCACTACGTTCACGGTTTCGCCAAAACCAGTCGTAGCCCTCCGTCATTTCTTATGAATGGTCAGTAGTATTCAAGCTATGTTTGTTTGGCCCTTAGTCAAGACATAGTGATTGGTAGCTACTGGGGTATTCATTTGTTGCATAGATAGATGAGTTGGTTTGGGACACTCGTATTACTTTGTTTGGCCCTTAGTCAAGAGTATATACGGATGGGTTCAAATCAACAGGATAATGATGGGCAGAACTTGACATGTGACTTATGATTTGTTGGCCCTTAGTCAAGATCATAAGAACATGGGGCAAAAATATATATCGGGAATTTCTAAAGAAACTGAAATTTGCAAAGTGATGCATACCATTTGGAGTTTGATGAATGTTGGTAGGATTCCTTCAACATTATCATACGATGATATTTGGATCCCGATCCTACTGTGAGTATATGCTACTTATCAGGATATTCGTCACTTAACCATCAAAGCTATAAACCAAGTAGGTGTTCAGAAAAGTGTCAGCGGGGTTACGCCCCAGAGAAAAGAGGTTATTTAATTAAGGAACTTCGCGAAAGCGTTGGAAAACCTCCCTCGAAGTATCGACACTGGCCTGGCTGAACGGTTAAGCAAGTATTGTACGGTGAGAATAATCCTGGCTAATTCTTCTTTTATGGTTTGAGGAAGGATTCGAGAAACAGTGGGAGCCATCCAGTTTAGATAAACTAAAAAACACTCTAAACTTGCAAGAGCATCATGCTAAAGAGTTTTCTTCTCTCTCTCCTAATTGCAGCGACCCTGAAAATGACTGGACTTAAGTTACTTTTAGAGAAAAATATACTGACAGGGCCAAACTATAAAGATTGGCTGCGGAATGTCAAAATGGCTTTGACCTATGACAAATTGGGGTACATCCTCACCGCTACGGCACCTGCTGTCCCTGGTCCCAAATCCAGCAATGCGGATAAGGAAATCCACAAAACCTGGGATTTAGATTGCGCGAAAGCCAAGTGCATCGTGCTTGCCTCAATGAACAATGAACATCAGAGGAGGCACGAGGATATGACCCTAGATGGCATATTTCTCCATACAAAGGAACTTTATGGAGAGCAATCTCGTATAGCAAGATACGAAACCTCTAAGAACTTGTTTCGAGCGAGGTTGGCTGTCGGGTCATCAGTGGGAGAACATGTCCTAAAGATGATCGGCTATATTGAAGAGCTCGCAGACCTTGGGACGACTTTGGATAATGAGCTCTATACAGACCTTATTCTCCAGTCCCTTCCTCCCACCTACGCCCAGTTTATCCTCAACTTCAACCTTCAAGGAAAAGAAGTTGAACTTGCGGAACTCCTGAACATGTTAAGGAGTGCAGAGGGCACCTTGCAGAAGGCAAGGGAAAAACCCGCTATGTTTGTTGGCGGTGCATCTTCTTCCGGGTCCAAGGCTAGGGCCAAAGGAAGGAAGAAGAAAGCCGCACCCAGACCTAGAGGAGGTGTTAGTAAGGTGGGAGGGAAGGGAAAGAAAAAGTTTGCGGTACCGGTAGTGGGCCAGGATGAGTGCTTCCATTGTCACAGGAAAGAGCACTGGAAGAAGGATTGCAAGGCGTGGAACGCCAAGAACCAGGAACCGAAGCAAGCTGTGGCTTCGACTTCAGGTGTGTTTGTAATTGAGAATTGTCTGTCGATCAACTCTACTTCCTGGGTATTGGATACCGGATCAGGATCTCATATTTGCAATTCATTGCAGGCACTGAGAAACCGTAGAGTGCTGAAGGAAGGTGATATGACCCTAAAGGTTGCTAACGGAGCTAGCGTGGGAGCTGCGTCCGTCGGGGATTATCACCTAGGATTGACGAGTGGACACATTTTGGTTTTACATAACTGTTATTTTGTACCAAGCTTAACGTGTAATATCATATCGGTTTCCTTGTTATCAAATAAAGGTTATGATTTCACGTTTGTAAGAGATGTTGTCAACATCCACCTTAATCATGGTTTGATTGGGTCCGGTACTCTAAATAACGGTATATATGTTTTAAACCAACTCCAAATTTTCAATGTCCAGAACACACTAAAAAGAAAGTCTCCAGATTTAAATAAAGCTTTCTTATGGCATTGTAGACTGGGTCACATCAATGAGAGAAGGTTGACTAAGTGGCATAGAGAAGGATATTTGGACTCGTTCGAATATCAAACTTATGACACTTGTCAATCTTGTCTCAAAGGAAAGATGACAAAGACTCCATTTTCTGGACAAGGAGTAAGAGCGAGCGAGCTCTTAGGACTCATACACAGCGATGTATGCGGTCCAATATCTACACATGCAAGAGGTGGTTTTTCCTATTTCATTACTTTCACGGATGATTACTCAAGATACGGATTCATTTATCTGATGAAACATAAATCCGAGGCTTTTGAGAAATTCCGAGAGTATAAGAATGAAGTAGAAAACCAAACCGGCAAAAGTATCAAGACACTTAGATCTGATCGAGGTGGTGAATACTTGAGTGCCGAGTTCCTTGGTTACCTAAAAGAGAAAGGAATTCTCTCTCAGCTTACTCCTCCATACACTCCACAGCTTAACGGTGTATCGGAGAGACGGAATCGAACCCTATTGGATATGGTACGATCCATGATGAGTAATGCTGAGTTACCGCGATCTTTCTGGGGTTATGTGCTAGAATCAGCGGCATATCTTTTAAACCAGGTTCCAACCAAGTCTGTGCCTACCACACCATATCAGATGTGGAGTGGGAAGAAACCCTGTCTAAAACATTTTAGGACACGGGGGTGTCCAGCTTTTGTAAAAAAGCAGCATGTGGACAAGCTCGAGGCACGATCAGTAAAGTGTAATCTTGTGGGATATCCAAAGAACTCCAAGGGATATTATTTCTATTACGCAGAGGAACAAAAGGTTTTTGTTTCTCGTCATGCTCACTTCTTAGAAACTGAATTTTTGGAAAATCAGAAGAGTGGGAGCGCAGTAGAACTGGAAGAAATTCCAGAACCACAAGCTGTTACTGAAAGTTTGGTAGAACCAGAAGTTCAAAAAGAACAGGACATTCCCGCACCCCTCCGCAGGAGTAGTAGGCCGTCTCATCCGCCTGAGAGATACTATGGTTTTCTCATAGATGGGGATAGAGAGGATTGCATCATAGATGATGATGAACCTACTGACTTCCAGCAGGCCATCCAGAGCGGCGACTCGGTACGATGGCTAGATGCAATGCGGACCGAGATGGAGTCCATGTACACCAACAAAGTATGGACTTTGGACTTTGCTCCAGATGGGGTAAAACCCATAGGATGCAAATGGATCTTCAAGAAAAAGATTGGTGTAGATGGACAGGTGGAAACCTATAAGGCTAGACTTGTTGCAAAGGGTTTTCGTCAAAGACCTGGTTTGGACTATGACGAAACTTTTCTCCAGTGGCTATGCTCAAATCCATTCGGGTCCTTCTTGCTATTGCTGCCTTCCATGATTATGAAATCTGGCAGATGGACGTAAAGACGGCTTTTCTGAATGGAAATTTAGAAGAAAGCGTCTATATGGATCAGCCAGAGGGTTTCAATCAGAGTGGGAGCAGCGGGAAAGTATGCAAGCTGCTTAAGTCCATTTATGGACTAAAGCAGGCATCGCGGAGTTGGAACATCTGTTTTGATGAGACAGTCAAAGAATATGACTTTATCAAAAATCCAGATGAACCGTGCATATATAGTAAAGTTGTAGCTAGAAGTGTCGTATTCCTCGTCTTGTACGTGGATGACATTCTATTGATAGGAAATGACATTCCTATGCTACAATCTGTCAAAGGATTCTTGTCACACAGGTTCTCCATGAAAGACCTGGGTGATGCCTCTTACATTCTGGGGATCCGGATCTATCGTGATAGATCCAAGAGGATGTTGGGACTTTCGCAGTCCAGGTATATCGACACTGTACTGAAAAGATTCAGTATGGAAGATTCTAAGCGCGGTAATCTACCGGCTTGTCACGGAATCACCCTTTCCAAAGAGATGTCTCCCAAGACTGATTTGGAAAGGGAACGCATGTCTATTATACCCTACGCTTCTGCGGTAGGCTCTATAATGTATGCGATGTTGTGCACCAGACCAGATGTAGCTTACGCACTGAGCGTGGTAAGCCGGTATCAGTCAGACCCAGGGGAGAAGCACTGGATAGCAGTAAAGAACATTCTCAAGTACCTGAGAAGGTCTAAGGAGATGTTCTTGGTTTACGGCGGAAAAGACCTCAGGTTGGAGGCCTTTGCTGATTCCGGCTTCCAGAGTGATAAGGACGATTCCAAGTCCATGTCGGGTTATGTCTTTACCCTCAATAGAGGGGCGGTGTGCTGGAAGAGCTCCAAGAAGGACACCGTTGCTGACTCGACGATGGAAGCGGAGTATATAGCTGCTTGCGATGCCGCAAAAGAAGCAGTCTGGATGAAGAAGTTCCTAACAGAACTTCAGGTGGTTCCTACCATAGTTGATCCAATACCTCTGTATTGCGACAACAACGGAGCTATAGCTTTAGCGAAGGAACCAAGGTCCCATCAGAAGTCCAGACACATCTTAAGGAGGTATCACCTGATCAGGGAGATCATTGATCGTCAGGAGATCGAGGTTCGGAGAGTTGCTTCTGAAGAGAACATTGCTGATCCATTCACGAAGGCCCTACCTCAGATTCAGTTCGAGAGGCTACTCGAGATCATCGGTCTACGATATGCCAGTACATGGCCCTAGTGCAAGTGGGAGATTGTTAGTGTTTATGCCCTAGAAGACCATTACTGTATCATACTAGTTTGTATATTACTTAATGGAAGCTTGGGATATTCACATGTATATAACAGTCTTGCTAAACATGGTAGTATGCTACTTGGTTTTTCTATCTTAATATGTGAGTGTACGTATTGATAGAGCTCTTAGGATCTTGCTTGTCTACCAGCGTTGTGATGGCAGTCACACTAGTGGGGGCTGGGTAGTCTACAAGCACATCCTTATTCAGGTCCCTGGTCGTTGGATTATCGAGACAGAGCATCGATACTCCGGAGTAGACTGGTGTGTACGCTTCTCATCCCAGTTGGGGAGATGGTCTGTCCCACAGCCATCAGTACGTCGTACTGGAGATAGTATGCAGGTGCTCGTTAGGTTACGGATACACCGGACAGGACTCACAGGGAACTGTTGGTTGGTTTTATACCAGTCGTCAGTGAACAGTTCCCAGGTGACATGAGTACAGCATAGTCCGCAGACTTGACACGGCTACTTCGCCTCGAGTGTGTCCCACTGTTCTTAGATTGCCACCCTACCACGGCTCAAAGGAGTCGTGCAAACAGGTAGCAGTTGGGTGCAGTCCCGAGCACTTGGAGGCAGTGGCGGTTAGACAGGATTCGTCCCTCCCGGTATTGGGAGTAGATATCGCGCTGTGTCAGAGAGCCATTACGCAAAGTCCCTGGCCAGGGCAAGTGAGATTTGCTGGTAGGTTCCAGTAGTTTCTCAGGGTGTAATGGGCTTCGCTCCGACACGACTTATACCGCTATTAGGGGACTGACGCTTGCCGCCCCCCTAGGCCCGATATGCGATAGTCTAGGACGAACGGACCGGACTGTATGGAGATTGTCACAGCAGGCTCAGTAGGAGTTCGGATGGGTTTCCTCATCGGCCTTCTTATCGACAACTACCTGGGGACCGTTACGTACAGCTAGTGCCGCTTGCGGTCTGTGGTTAAACCCACTGCCAGCGTAGTAGTCGAGTCTCTAGAGTCCCACACAGAGAGTTTCCTACTCCAGGCGAAACGATATAGAGGTCGTATGGTTTTACGACAAAAGGGTTCGGACGCATACGTGTGTTTACGCACGTACGACTTTCGGACAGTTTTTACCAGTCGGCTTTGGTTTAAGCCAGTTACTGGTATCCGGTTATTGGATTTTTACAGTCAAAAGTTTTTCCGTATTTTTACGGATCGGAGGGGCGTTCTCGTAATTACGCGAGAAGCTTCTAGAAGATGGTGACTAAGGAGGTTTAGGTGTCATATGCATTGAATGAGATTAGTGAGTTATGAGAGTGATTCATCATAGTCATTAATGCATCATAAATGCTTAATGACTCATGATAATGAATCACCACTTGATATTTATGAAGCATGATTATTCATCACTTATTTTCTTTTCTTGATAAAAAGTAAATGCTTCATATATATTATGATAACTTACTATTCTCACTCATAATATCATTCACATTCTCTCTCCTCAAGCTCACTCTCTTCAAACCCTAATCCTCACCTCTCATGTGTTAAGAACAAGGATTAGTTAGACTAAACAATCCATAACCCTCACTCTATCTCATCTATCTTCTTTGATTAGCAATCCAAGAAGGTTAGTTGCCTCAAGTTTAGAGGCTAAGCTTGGAGTTTTGCTCTCGGGTGGATCATCTACTACATCGAGAAGGCCGAGGAGGACGAGGAGATCGTAAAGCCGAAGGACTTGGTTCGATAGGTATAATCCCTAAGCATAGTAGTTTAGAACAACTATGTGTTTGGTTAGTTATCGTTTAGCTTCGATTCAAACGGTTAGTCGATGTTTGTTCACTAAACAAGTTCGTTTTTGAAAATTCCGCCTCCCTCCTAGCATTGGGGTGTTGTACATCGACTTACAATAAGATGTGTCTACTTAGCTAGAATTTCTTTAGAAGACTTTGGATGAGAGTGTCATTAGTTAATTTCCTAGTCGCGAACCCTAGAGTAAAGTTTTGCACACACGCACACACTCACGCATACATTTTATTACTTGTGAGTATATGGGGAAATGTATATATATATATACACATATTTATGGTACTATGTGTGTTATATATATACACGTATACATATACATGGATGATGAGGATAGTATACGATATTTGGAGATGAGTCGATGAGATTGGGCATGATGCCACGAGATCGGTGATATGATATGGTTCGAATTATGACATATGACATGATTAGTATAGCGGGTCCTTAGGCGATGTATTTTCATACACACGCATAGATATATATATATATATATGTATGTATGTATGTATGTATGTATGTATGTATGTATGTAGATGGTATCAGTATGTACTAGACTGTAGATCAGTACCCCCGTTCATGTTATGATGATAAGAATACCAGATAAATGATGAGATAAATGTGATATTCGACCCGTAGCCAGATTGGGATGCCGTACGATGGATTTACCGTACGAGCTATATATTGATGATAGATCCACGCTCTTGACTCGAGGATGTCATGTTATATATTGTATCGTATGTGATACTATTAAGGCGGGATCACCGACTATTATATGTTACATATCGACTCAGATTTAGGTGGTTTCCTTACCTTTTCGATTAGCCTGTTAATTTAGTCCTGTAGTTTACTTGTAGATATTAGACTAGACTCGAGTCATACCTATTTCAAAACTAACGAATCATGAGTATTTTTAAAGACAGGCAAAGAGATTCTACGGATATTTCAAAGGACGCATCTCTTCTTAAAAACACCGTAGCCCTTATTTTCTAAACACCACGATTCATGTTATTTCAAATGGCAAAACTGTATGACTCATATATATTAATGTAGATTCTTCATTGTTGCGTTTATTATTCATTTTCTGCATATTCTTGCAATTCGCATCGCATTGCATGCTTAAATATGTTTTATTGTTATATTGAAACCCATGCAGTCAGGACACCAGCACCATTACCGATGATGCGTATGCCCCACGTACGCCTTCTTGCCGGCTCACACACATCATTATCAGTAATTGCCATGTCACGTACACATTAGAAAATACTACTTCATTAGTATAAAATGTTAGCTGATAGTTTCGATATGGTACTAGTGAGCTTGCTTTTATATGATAGCTTAGACATTGCATTTATTTCTGTGATTTTCATGCATATTTATATATTCATTCGCTATGACATTATGGGCCAGTCCGGATTGCCGGAGCACAATATTATAGAATTCATTGTTTATTTACCCTTGAAATTTGGATTTCGTATTTCCATAAGATTTCTGGATTTGGAGAAACCACAAGGATTTTATAAACTGATTATCATTTTAAAATGAAAGTTGCGGTTTTCTCATGATATGATTTAAGATATGTCCACTATGAGTTTTCTCGGCTCTTGAGCGATATCATACACCAGATTCGAAGAGGAGGAGGAACCGTCTGTGGGTGCATGGTGGATCCGGTGCGGTACCCTTGGGAAAGATGGTTGCAGATGATGGCGTTGAGCCTGGCAGAGCAGCACTACCGGCCAGTGATTGTATTGTGAGTCGACGGATATCCGTAGGATACCGATCTGAGTATGGGCCAGTACGGATAGCCGGAGCCCTAGATATTGAGATTTGATGATATGGGCCAGTCCGGATAGCCGGAGCCCTAGATACTGAGATTCGAGGATACAGGCCAGTCCGGATTGCCGGAGCCTGAGATATTGAGAAATTGGGATTTATATTTTGTGTCGATACTTGACACTGATTCTATGTTGATTTCATTGATGATACCTCGATTTATATATACAGAATTCTCATTAAAGTAAGAAAACATTTTTCTCATTCATGATGTATTCTGTTTTCATTATATTGCATTCATACCTCATATTTATGATATGTTGCTACCTGAGGCACTGACACGAGCATATGGTATTACACTTATGTATAGATGTTTACACTTGCCACCTTACCATGCTTCAAGCTTTATTATTTTGAGAATATATACATTATGATCGTATTGACCTAGGCTTGAGTCATGCATACGATTTCTGCTCTGTGATTTTTCTACTCACGATTTGGCAACTCACCCCCGTTGTGCCACAGTTTCTTTTATGTTTTGTCGCACAGGTTCGTTGCAACTTTGCTGGCACACTGCTCCTTTTCGGGTGATTGCTTTGGTAGGTGGGTTCGCTTGCATCATGACCACCATTGTATTTTATTTATATTCAGTTGTATCTAGAAACTCCATCAACCAGAGTTGTATATTTATTAGACTTAGAAGACCAGTGTATATAATTTCGACCTTAGAGTCGCGCTTGTATTATCATAGTTTTCTTGATGATTTTGAGTTTCCTTTTGAATCTTGATCCTCGCCCTTCGGCGTTGTTGTCACGATCTGAAATGGCACGTGGCTGGCACTTGAATCATATCAAATCTATAGGACCCCATCTAATTCAAGTAAGCCAAAATTCCCAAAAATCTAAACCATTTGAAAGAAGAAAGAAGGAAAAGTTTAGTTTTAAAGCTTTAAATAGCAAAAGCCGAAGTATGCTTTTATAGTATCATCAAATTCTTTCTGAAAATTTCGGCAGAGTTTCCTTTGTAAATACTGGCCCCAAAAAGGGTACACCATGCATAATATGAATAAAGGCATCCCCAAGCGGGAGCTAGCTCTTCGTCAATTAACGGTCACAACCACGCAAGCAATATAATATACAACGCCGAAGGGTGAGGATTAAAACTCAAAAGAAAACTCAATATCATCAAGAAAACCCATAATAATACAACGCGCGACTCTAAGGTCGAAAGAATATACAAGTCTGGTTGATAGAGTTTACTAGATAGAAGTGGAAAATAAAGTACAATGGTGGTCACGATGCAAGTGAACCCACCTACCAAAGAAATCACTTAAAAGGAGCAGTGTGCCAACAAAGCCACAACAAAACCTGTACGGCAAAACCTGCAAGAAACTATAGCACAAAGGGGTGAGTTTCCAACTCGTGAGTAGAAAACATCACTGAGCAGAAATCGTATGTATGACTCAATCCGAGGTAAATACGATCAAGATATATATCCACAAAATGACAAAGTCTGAAGCATGATAAGGTGTGAAGGGTAAACATCTATACATTTGTGTAATACCAAGTGTTCGTGTCAGTGCCTCAGGTAGTAACATATCATAAATATGAGATATGAATGCATCGAAATGAAAACAAAATGCATCATGAATGTGACAACTGTTTTCTTTATTCAGTGAGATTTCTGTATATTTAAAACGATGTATAATCAATGAAATCAACATAAAACAGTGTCTAGCATCGACACAAAACATATATCCAAATATCTAATATCTCGGGCTCCGGTTATTCGGACTGACCCATATCATAAAATCTCAATACCTAAAATCTCAATATCTAGGGCTCCTGCTATCCAGACTGGCCCTTGGGCTCCGGCAATCCGGACTGGCCCGACTCCGATCGGTATCCTCCAAATATCCGTCGAGTCACACTAAAATCACCGGTCAGTAGTACTCCCCTGTCTTAGGTTCAATGCCATCATCTACGACCTTCTCGCCCCGGGGTATCTCACCGGGTCCACCATGCACCCACAGACGGTTCCTCCTCCTCCTCGAATCAGGTGTATGATATCGCTCAAGAGCCGAGAAAACTCATGGTGGACATATCTCAAATCATATCAGGAGAAAACCATAATTTTCTATCTTTTGAAAATGATAATCAATTTATAAATCTTTGCGGTTTCTCCAAATCCAGGAATCTCATGGAAATCCGAAATATCAACCATCAAAGTAAATAAACAATGAATTACAAAATATTGGGTTTCGGCAATCCGGACTGGCCCTAATAATAATGCATGACAAAGGATATATAAATATGCATGAAAATCACAGTAATAGATGCAATGTCTAAGCTGTCATATAAAATCAAGCGGATTAATACTATGTCGAAACTATCAGCTATCACTTATACTAATGAATAGTATTTTCTAATGTGTACATGACATGGCAATTACCGATGAAGATGTGTGTGAGCCGGCAAGCAAGTGTACGTGGAACATACGCATCATCGGTAATGGTGCTGGTGTCCTGACAGCACGGTTTCATAATAACAAATGAAAACACGATATAAGCATGCAATGCGATGCGAACAACAAAAATATGCGGAAACTAAATAATAAATGCAACAATAAAGAATCTACATTAACATATGTGGGTCATACAATTTTGCCGTTTGAAATAACACGAATCGTGGTATTTAGAAAATAGGGCTACGGAGTTTTTAAGAAAAGGTACGTCCTTTGAAATATCCGTAGAATCTCTTGGCCTTTCTTTAAAATACTTATGACACGTTAGTTTTGAAATAGGTATGACCGAGTCTAGTCTAACATCTACAAGTAAACTACTGGACTAAACTAACAGACTGATCGAAAGGGTAAGGCAAACCACCTAAATTTGAGTCAATATATATATATATATATATATATATATATATATATATTCAGTGATCCCGCCTCAATAGTATCACATACGATACACTATATATAATATGACATCTCGAGTCAAGTGTGCGGATCTACCATCAATATAGCTCGTACGGTAAATCCATCGTATGGCATCCCAAATCTGAGTACGGGTCGAATATCACATTCATCTCATTATTTATCTGGTATCCTCATCATCATATATCGTGAACTGGGGGTACTGATCTAAGTCTAGTACAATACTGATACCATCTACATATATATATGTGTGTGTATGAAACACATCGCCTAAGGACCCGCTATAATATCATGTCGTATCTAATAATACGAACCATGTTTCATCACCGATCTCATGGCATCATGCCCAATCACATCGACTCATCTCCAAGTACCATGTACTATCATCGACTCATCTCTAAGCACCATGTATCCATGTATATATATACGTGTGTGTGTGTGTGTGTGTATAGTCCCATACCTATGTGTGTGTATATATACATATCCCCATATACGCATAAGGAAATAAAATGCATGCGTGTGTGTGCACGTGTGGGTGTAATCTTTACTCTAGGGTTTCGCGACTAAGAAGCTAAAATAAATTACTTCTAACTACATTAATCTAACCCATGAACACATAACCCTATCCTGATAATCATCCACATATCACAATACTCTAGTTTTATATAATATATATATATATATCGTATAGTACGCTACGAACTGTGTGGGTGCTATACGCCATCCACCCGACTTCCCCCGTAGATATATATCTACTCACATTGATCTTCGCTTGTCGATGCCGAGGTCGCCATGCGCTTTCTTGTCGTCTCTATGTCCTCATGGGGGTATTTACATATCATAACACATCGTATCGCATATAAAAACTAAGTCGGAAAACCAAAACGGCACACGTTTCGCCCATAGGTCAAAACCTATAGCCTCGCATGCAAAACACGACCAATAACCCTAGTCGTTGGCGTTCAAACGCCACACGACGGAATACAATACATCAAATACCAAAATTCAAGTCAAAACGAAATCGCAAAACAAGCAGCAACTCAAGAAAATGGTCCCAGATTTTACCCTAGGTGAAATTAGCCAATTTTGCATATGTAAAGGGTCTATTTTACTGGAGATAAAGCCCTGGACACAGAACGAACACCAGATTCCTTGATCTGGCCGTAAATTGTGGCTAGAAGGAATATATTTATGGCATGGGTGAGGAGCTAGGGGCTGGGGCCTTCAGGGTAGCTTCTAGGTTGCCTGCATGACTCTCTATGTTTTCTAAATAATTCCTAGATTCTCCGGGTGTTAGCAGAAATCAATATACCATCATAAACTTCCAGGAATTCAAATGTCGGGGTTTCTAAATTCTGGGGTTTGGGTTTTACTCTATGGTTCTAGTCCAATATACATTCCCTACAGGGCTTTAAGGTCACAACAAACCTCAATTACACCTTTGGATTCAAATCAAACCCTAACCCTTTCTAGAAATTTTTGAAGTTCACAAAACCGCATTAAAACACTTCTAAACTTGTATGGGTGCTAAAGAAATTGAAATACAATACTAATGGTGCAGAAATTACCACATTTTGCAACTCAAGAATTTTCTTGAGTTGCCCCAAGTCTCCAAAATCCTTACTTTCTTGGTCCAAAGTGCTTGTAGGAAGCTTGTGCATGTTTTTAATGAAGTGGGAATGAGGTTTTGAGTTAGGATTGAGGGTGTTTGTGGGGGTTTGGTGGAGGAGGGAGAGAGGGCATCCATGAGTGAAGGGAGAGGGAAAAATGATGGAGGGATAATGGAAGAGGAACAAGCCATGGTCAAAGTTAACCCCTCACCCTCTCTCTTCTCTTCTCTCTCTTACACATCCCTCTTTTCTTTAATCATTTTCATTTTCTTTTTCTTTTCTTATCTTTTCTTATCTCACTTTAAAAACTAAACCAAGCAAATGAAAATAAGAAAAGTTCATGGTAGGAAAATGCAACAAATGTGAAAAATGACTTGGTGCATGTCACATGCACAAAACAAGCTTAATGCAGGATTAGAGATATTAACCTCGATTAGCATTAAAAGTAACATAATTAGTTATATAGAAATATATAAATTCTCAAATCTTATAAAACAACCTCTTTTCAATAATTCCCATAATTTTCCAAATATTTCCACTTTATCGGTATTTAATTATACCGCAATATTAAAATATTCACAATATTCATTATTTAATTATGAAGATTCCAAAAATTAATAATTTTTTTCTGAAATGTTGCAGTATTGCCCCCTTAAAGAAATTCGGTCCCCGAATTTAAATTTAAACCCCTACAATACTAAAACATTTCACTAAAATGATCAAGTCGTCGAGGCTCCGAAATCATAAATACATAAAAAAATATCGTAGCGCAATGCATGCGCATGAAAAATGAGCATATAACTCAAAATCAAAACTCTGTCAAGAATCCCGCAATCATCGGAGTTATGGCGAAGACACCAATGTCTAAGCCCAATACGAAAACCAACATGATATACATCAAAACTATACATGTAAATATCGTGGTAAATTCGTCAAAACATCTGAACAAATGCATGCCAAACCTTTCATGTTACTGTGCAATGCACGTATCGTGGCACAGTGGCGGATGTCTATTACAAGAAAATAACTATATATATATATACCCTTTGTTTAACATACACGTCCCGCCGTTTTGAAAAATAATTTAGAAGGGTTTCCTTGTAACATTTTTCGTGTCATCTCGGACACGTAGCTAAATACTGACACTATAGCTCCTTTTTGGAAATCCCTTCAATAACTATCAATGCATGAAAAAATATGTTCAGGTATTGTCCTCGGACTAGTCCTGTTCAGTCACTATATCAAATAATAAATATCGTAAAACATACTGCTCCAAAAGAAATCCATCTCCATAATGTGTATAAGAATGCTACGTGCGTCTGGTGCGCACGGGAATCAAAATCAATAAATGTGCCATACATGTGCACAGAAATAAAATCTAAGTGCAACGGGTGTGCACGAAAACACCTGTCAAGGGAAACGGTGTGTGCCTGACAACAATATCAGGTGCATCTGATATGCATGAAGAATCTCGATTTAGTGAATCTGGCGTGCACCAAAATCGCATCAAGCGCCCAAGTATGTGCAAGAATCCAAATCAAGTGCACAAGGTGCATGAAAACAAATATCGAATGTCACAATCGAAATCGACGGTATACAACACATCTCAATCCAAATCCAAATCAGATATACCGTGTTATATAATCTCACAACCATGTGCATCAGCGTGCACAAAATTGAATCAAAATACTAAAAGTGCATGAAACTATGCCGAAAGCATAAGTCAAATCACATGCATACCATAGGTATGAAATCAAATCAACATCTCGAATGATATCAAATCGAAGTCAAGTGCAACTCTGGTGCACAAAATCTCAATCATGCAAATAATTTGCCCAAATTACCGAAATCAAAGATGGCAGAAATAGTCCCCCTCTAGCACATCCTCTAAAGATCTCTGGCCAACTTTCATGGTCACTCATAACATATCTCGTCAATGATGCTGAACTCTGGCCTACTAGGTGTGCGTAATATGACCGATCCTGGGTCCAAGTCTTCTCGTGTAGTATTCCAGAAAGGTTCTGTCGAAGTCTCCCCCAAATCTCATTTCTGCCGAACTGCCCGGAAGTTATTACCTTTTACCAAATCTGTTTCTTATTCCGGAACGGCTGCACGACTCCTTCTGGAATATATATCCATATACAATGTCTCTGCGTGCGTATCACATCTCTGATTTCAGCGGAGTGAAACGTCATCTCATCAAGATCTCGTACGAACCACTTACTCCACTTTTCTCTAATGTCGACTGATTCGGACTCATATCTTCGTGGCTGCATGGACTGCGCTCCAATGGCTATATTCATATCTGGAGTCTCCCAAGCAATGTATCCTATCACATGATATCTGAACGACGTCGAACTTTACGATCGATTCGTCAAAGTTCCATAATCCCCCAAGAGCTCAACATCTTGAATACAGTTTAATAGTATTCCAGTACATGCCACAGTACCTATGGACCAACCGTAGAAGGGCAAACCCAAGATTCATTAATGGCAACGCTGAACTGCTGCAAACCATAAGGTTCCAAAGTGATTGTTATAAATTTCCGATTGTGCGTATCAAATCAAATAGTCCCCGGCAACGGCGCCATTTGATTGATCATAAAATTCGAGACTGTGTAAGTAAAAGTGTCGAATCAAATACTCAAATGATCCCTGATAACGGTTTCATTTGATTGTAATGATTTCTTGTTTGTGTAAATCGAATAAAGCAATTGAGTTTCAATGTGTTGGTAATATTGAATAAAATTCACAATCAAAGAATTATATTTGACCGCAATCAATTACGGTGTCGATTGTAGATCGTAAGCGAGTGCGGATCGTCCACAGGGATTGTGCGATTCGTTTCTGTATTTAATTTGTTTGAATCGAAAAGTTAATCGAAAAGAAAAGAAAACATGATTCAAGAATTTATCGATTGATTCAGGTGTCACGATGTTTAATCAAGAATCAAGAAACTGATAAACAAATCAAGAATCGGTGTTTTGATGATATTTCCAACCAAAATGTCAAGAATCTAAATGAGGCTCGTAGGAATCGATCGGATCTATAGACGTGATGTAATCTCAAGATTTCATGTTCTTGTCCTTCGAAGGATTGATACTATATCGATGATGATCGACGAGAGTTAGGGCTTTCTTGATGAAACTAGGGTTTCATCGTTTAACCCTTATTCTTTCGTAGATATCATTCACATTCTAGACTCTAGCAATTTCAAGAAACGATCGTAACTCCCCAATCTCGAGCGATATCAATCAAGAAAGCATCGCAACGAATTGGGTCATCGATTCTTGAACTTGCTAGGGTTTACAAAACTCGTAGGATTCAAGAATCGATTTAAGATATACTACATCATCATTCTATTGATCGTCTCGACTCCTCGACGAGCGGAGTATTACTCAAACATCATCACATAGAAAACATTCAAGAATTGAAAAGATATCATGATGCAAGAATTTAAAGAAAACAAGATAAAAGAATATCACCTTTTATTTATATCAACAATTTGATTACAGTCGCTCAAGAACTACAAGAGGAAGAACTAAATTGTTGAATTGGCGTCGCTCGGCTCCGTGAGTTGCGGATCGGCTTGGACCACTTGCTCTGTTGAAGATCGTCTCGGCGCATAAAAGGTTGCAAGGCTTCTTGCTTGATGGGGTACTCGGAATCTTGGCTTTTGATTGGAATTAGGGTTAGGGTTTCACACAAGTCCTCTCACTAGACTTGTGGAAGAAGAAGATGAAGAAAGAGAGTGAATGGATCTAAATTGGCTAAATGAACTAGTCAAGGATCATGTCCTTTTTACAAGTGAGCCTAGGGTTTTATTTATAGATCACCCAAACCCTAGGTCTAGGTTTGAATTTACAATTCCCTCCAAAAGTTTGTTGAGGCTTCTAGAAGGAGTTTGTTAGGCTTAGCTTAGGGTTTAAGCTAGGGTTTAAGAAGAAGTTTCTAGAATGATAGGCTAGTTTAGTGTTGATCCCAAAGCTTGCTGATCTGGCAGAAGTCTCTGGAGTCTTCTGGAAATTAACATGTCTTGCTGAAGTGTGGGACCTGAGAGAAGCATTTTGAACCAAAATTTTAGGGCTGACGTGGCATAACTGCCTCGGAACCGCGGCGCAAGCAGGCTCCGGCCGCGGTTCCGCGGCCATGATGGCTCCTTGGGACTTGAGGCTTCTTCTGTGGTCTTGGGATAGTATTTGTAGCTTTATCTGATGTGTTGATTTGTATTTTCCCTTTTGAATTGGTGCCAGAACTGAAATCATTGAGTTGGCGTAATATTTGATCGGTACCGTATAAATTTTGGCCTTTCTTCTGGATTTTCCTGTACAGATCTCAAAACAAGTGTTGCGCAATATAGGAATGATGCGATGCCATGAAATGCGGTCAATTTCCCTAGAAATGCCGGTTTTAGAGTCTAACACATGCAATCTGATATTTTACGACAGATTTGCTAATATGTGAAATATGAATACCGTACACTTCTAAATGAATGCAAATGATGAGGAAATTGCCGGCTAAAATATGCAATATTTTCGACTAATCACAAAGCGTTCTCATGGTCATTATATCGAGTTAGGGTTTCATTCTTCTAGAGGGTCCACGGAATTACTTACATGTTTCCCCGAATACTTTAAACTTGGAAAAATGGTGTTCTGACATTCGATCGTCTTCTATCGACTCTCAACGTACCTGCGTGAAGTCGTCTCTAGCTGGAACCAATCAATCTAATGATCTCGCATCGGGGTAGGCAACGAATCACATGTCCTAGTCCTTCCTCCTTGGGTGACAAGCGATCTTCTATCATATCTCTAAGTACAACTCGTGTGGCGATAGCTCAAAACATCTGGGGCGATATCTCGTCATTCGCAGCAGCAACTGGCACATTCGTCCGCACGCTGAGTAGTGCCTCAATCATCAAGTATAATTGGTGCATCGACGATCATCATATTCTGGCTGGCCTCTAGTAGTGGCCCAATCCTCTGGTGCTGATCTGCATGTCCGAGAAATCTTGTAAAAGCGATCCATCAAATACTCATTGCGCGAAAACATAATAACATGACACATCTATACAATCGTGTGTCCCTGGAATCATACCCTGGTCTGTCCTCGTCCGTGACGAGATCGTGTTGACACAACTCTAGCCGTAGCTCTCTCTGCCCGTGCAATCGTACCAGCAAAACCATAAACCAATGTCGATGATGATAGATCATAGGAATGAATATAATAATGTGCATGTAAATGTACATCCTAAGGCTTCTTAAGCGGAGTAGCGTATCGTAAGTATACCGCGGAACATATACACGGTATGTCATTCTACTTAAGTCACCTACTCCATCAACCAAGGTCAACCTACACGACGAAAGTTCGGGTCTAATACCCCCTCGATTAAGTCTACGTTCCGGAAGGTCAAACCTAGATTTCGTATATATACAAACGCCCTAGGCTCCGCATAGTCAAAAATAGACTCGAACCAAGGTTAAGCTGGCTCTGCTACCAAATTTGTCACGACCTGAAATGGCACGTGACTGGCACTTGAATCATATGAAGTCTATAAGACCCCATCTAATTTAAGTAAGCCAAAAATCCCAGAAATCTAAACCATTCGAAAGAAGAAAGAAGGAAAAGTTTGGTATTAAAGCTTTAAATAACATAAGCCGAAGTATACATTTTAAAAACCATCAATTTCTTTCTGAAAATTTCGGCAGAGTTTCCTTTATAAATACTGGCCCCAAAAGGGGTACAACATGCATAATACGAATAAAGGAATCTCCAAGTGGGAGCTAGCTCTTCGTCAATTGACGGTCACAACAACGCAAGCAATATAATATACAACGCCGAAGGGCGAGGATCAAAACTCAAAAGGAAACTCAATATCATCAAGAAAACCCTTAATAGTACAAGGCGCGACTCTAAGGTCGAAAGAATATACAAGTCTGGTTGATGGAGTTTACTAGATACAACGGAAAAATAAAGTACAATGGTGGTTATGATGCAATTGAGCCCACCTACCAAAGCAATCACCCAAAAGGAGCAGTGTGCCAGCAAAGCCGCAACGAAACCTGTGTGGCAAAACCTGCAAGAAACTGTGGAACAACAGGGGTGAGTTGCCAACTCGTAAGTAGAAAACATCACTGAGCAGAAATCGTATGTATGACTCAATCCTAGATCAATACGATCAAAATATATATCCACAAAATGATAAAGTCTGAAGTATGATAAGGTAATAAGGGTAAACATCTATACATACGTGTAATACCAAGTGCTCATGCCAGTGCCTCAGGTAGTAACATATCATAAATATGAGGTATGAATGCATCGAAATGAAAACAGAATGCATCATGAATGTGACAACTGTTTTCTTTATTTAGTGAGATTTCAGTATATTTAAAACGATATATCATCAATGAAATCAACATAAAACAGTGTCTAGTATCGACACAAAATTTATATCCAAATATCTTATATCTTGGGCTCCGGCTGTCTGGACTGACCCATATCATAAAATCTCAATACCTCAAATCTCAATATCTAGGGCTCCGGCTATCCGGACTGTCCCCTTAGCTCCGGCTATCCGGACTGGTCCGACTCCGATCGGTATCCTCCGGATATCAGTCGAGTCACACTAAAATCACCGGTCAGTAGTACTCCCCTGTCTCAGGCACAACACCATCATCTGTGACCTTCTCGCCCCGGGGTACTGCACCGGGTCCACCATGCACCCACAGACGGTTCCTCCTCCTCCTCGAAGATATCGCTCAAGGGCCGAGAAAACTCATGGCGGACATATCTCAAATTATATCAGGAGAAAACCACAATTTTCTATCTTTTGAAAATGATAATCCGGTTATAAATCTTTGCGGTTTCTCCAAATCCAGAAATCTCATGGAAATCCGAAATACAATCATCAAAGTAAATAAACAATGAGTTACAAAATATTGGGCTCCGGCAATCCGGACTGGCCCTAATAATAATGCAAGTCAATGGATATATAGATATGCATGAAAATCACAGTAATAAATGCAATGTCTAAGCTATCATATAAAAGTAAGTGTATTAGAACCATATCGAAACTATCAGCTAACACTTATACTAATGAATAGTATTTTCTAATGTGTACGTGACAGGGCAATTACCGATGAAGATGTGTGTGAGCCAGCAAGTAAGTGTACGTGGAACATAGGTATCATCGGTAATGGTGCTGGTGTCCTGACAGTACGGTTTCAAAATAACAAATGAAAACACGGTATAAGCATGCAATGCAATGCGAACAACAAAAATATGCGGAAACTGAATAATAAATGCAACAATAAAGAATCTACATTAACATATGTAGGTCATACAATTTTGCCGCTTGAAATAACACGAATCATGGTGTTCAGAAAATAGGGCTACGGAGTTTTTAAGAAAAGTTACGTCCTTTGAAATATCCGTAGAATCCCATGGCTTGTCTTTAAAATACTCATGATTCGTTAGTTTTGAAATAGGTATGATTGAGTCTAGTCTAACATCTACAAGTAAACTACTGGACTAAACTAACAGACTGATCGAAAGTGTAAGGAAAACCACCTAAGTATGAGTCAATATATATATATATATATATATATAATAGTCGGTGATCCCGACTTAATAGTATCACATACGATACACTATATATAATATGACATCTCGAGTGAAGAGTGCAGATCTATCATCAATATAGCTCGTACGGTAAATCCATCGTACGGCATCCCAAATCTGAGTACGGGTCGAATATCACATTCATCTCATTATTTATCTGGTATCCTCATCATCACATATCGTGAACTGGGGGTACTGATCTAAGTCTAGTACAATATTGATACCATCTACATTTATATATGTGTGTGTATGAATCACATCGCCTAAGGACCCTCTATAATATCAGTCGTATAATACGAACCGTGTCTCATCACCGATCTCATGGTATCATGCCCAATCACATCGACTCATCTCCAAGTACCATGTACTATCCTCATCATCCATGTATATGTATACGTGTGTATATATATACATAGTCCCATAACTGTGTGTATATATATATACATATCCCCATATACGCACAAGTAAATAAAATGCATGCGTGTGTGTGTGCGTGTGGGTGTAATCTTTATTCTAGGGTTTCACGACTAAGAAGATAAACTAAATTACTTCTAACTACACTAATATAACCCATGAACACATAACCCTATCCTGATAATCATCCACATATCACAATACTCTAGTTTTATATATAATATATATATATCGTATACTACGCTATGAACTGCCGGGGTGCTATACGCCATCCACCCGACTTCCCCCGTAGATATTTATCTACTCATATTGATCTTCGCTTGCCGATGCCGTATCGCCACGCGCTTTCTTGGTTTCTCTGAGTCCTCGTGGGGGTACCTATATATCATAACACACCGTATCGCATATTAAAACCAAGTCGGAAAACCAAAACGGCACACGTTTCGCCCATAGGTCAAAACCTTTAGCCTCGCATGCAAATCACGACCAATAACCCTAGTCGTTGGCGTTCAAACGCCACACGACGGAATACAATACATTAAATACCAAAATTCAAGTCAAAATGAAATCGCAAAACAAGCAGCAACTCAAGAAAATGGTCACAGATTTTACCCTAGGTGAAATTAGCCAATTTTGCATATGTAAAGGGTCTATTTTACTTGAGATAAAGCCCCAGACCCAGAACGAACACCAGATTCCATGCTCTGGATGCAAATTGCGGCCAGAAGGAATATAGTTACGGCATGGGTGAGGAGTTGGGGGATGGGTCCATCAGGATAGCTTCTATGTTGCCTGCATGACTTTCTGTGTTTGCTAAATAATTCCTAGTGTCCCGGGTGTTAGCAGATATCAATATACCATCACAAATTTCCGGAAATTCAAATGTCAGGGTTTCTAAATTCTGTGGTTTGGGGTTTACTCTATGGTTCCAGTCCAATATACATTCTCTACAGGGGTTTAGGGTCACAACTAACCTCAATTATACCTTTGAATTCAAATCAAACATAACCCTTTCTAGGAATTTTCAAAGTTCACAAAACCGCATTAAAACACTTATAAACTTATATGGGTGCTAAAGAAATTAAAATACAATACTATTGGTGCGGAAATTGCCTCATTTGGCAACTCAAGAATTTTCTTGAGTTGCCCTAAGTCTCCAAAATCCTTGCTTTCTTGGTCCAAAGTGCTTGTAGGAAGCTTTTGCATGTTTTTAATGAAGTGGGGATGAGGTTTTGAGTTAGGATTGAGGGTGTTTGTGGGGGTTTAGTGGAGGAGGAAGAGAGGGTAGCCATGAGTGAAGGGGAGGGAAAAATGATGGAGGGATAATGAAAGAGGAACAAGCTATAGTCAAGGTTGAACCCTCACCCTCTCACTTCTCTTCTCTCTCTTGCCGATCCCTCTTTTCTTTATTGATTTTCATTTCCTTTTTCTTTTCTTATCTCACATTAAAAACCAAACCATGCAAATGAAAATAAGAAAAGATCATTGTAGGAAAATGCAACAAATGTGAAAAATAACTTGGTGCATGTCACATGCACAAAATAAGCTTAATGCACGATTAGCGATATTTAATCGCGATTAGCATTAAAAGTAATATAATTAATTATATAAAAATATATAAATGCTCAAATCTTATAAAACACCCAGTTTGTAGTAATTCCCATAATTTTCCAAATATTTCCACTTTATCGGTATTTAATTATACCGCAATATTAAAATATTCATAATATTCATTATTTAATTATAAAAGTTCCCTAAAATAATATTTTATTTTTCTGAAATGTTACAGTTGTATATTATATTGCTTGCGTGGTTGTGACCGCCAATTGGCGAAGATCTAGCTCCCGCTTGGCGATGCCTTTATATATTATTCATGTTGTACCCTTTTGGGGCCAGTATTTACATAAGAAACTCTGCCGAAATTTTCGGAAAAAATTTGATATTTTAAAAATGTTTACTACGACTTTTCAAATTGATTATATGAAAACTTTAAAATAAGTTTTTCTTCACTTCCTTCTTTTAAATGGTTTAGATTTCTGGGATTTTGGCTTACTTGAATTAGATGTGGTCTTATAGACTTCATATGATTCAAGTGCTAGTCACGTGCCACTTCGGGTCGTGACAACTTGACACCGCTGTTGTTCCAGACTATGAGACCCAGTAGGAGGATGAGTATAGCGTCGTTCTAAACCATCTTTAGAAGTGCACGTGTATATGACTCTACCAGAGGGTTGTCGTAGTCAGTGTGAGCAGCGGAAGTATAGTGGACAAGTAGCTTGTGTCTATTTATAGACTAAAGCAGATATAGTGGAGATAGATCATCTATTTCTGAAGTGACAGTCATAGGTTTTGACTTCATCAGAATAGGAGATGGATCTGTTAAGAAGGTAGTAGGGTGTGTTGTCCTGGTATTTGTATGACATGTACCATGTAGGAAGTGAAATTCCAATACTACGATCGGTCAGACAGTAGTTTCTCCACATAGGATATGGATATTATCTTAGGCATTCTGTTCATATCATAATTTTGCATTATTATATTCCCCATTCTTATTCATTTTACAAATAAACAGGTGCTTTAGATCCATGTCTGCTACATAGTTGCAGGTTACAGGTTCTCGGAAAAAAACAGTGAAAATGATGAAAAGACGATACAAAAGTGAGACTATGACCAACAAATGAAAGATTCATGATCATGCTTACAGTTTGAAGAATAAACGAAGATCAATGGACAATTTCATAAAGCACAAAGGCAGCGCAAGGTTCAAGATTTCGACACGAAGCAAAAGGGTAAAAGTCCACAACATTATGCACTGTGGAAATCAGAAAGAGAACTAAATGACAATCTGAGGAACCAAGTGAAGAAACAAGAAGACAAATACAACCAGAAGCAACCCAGGAAAATGCAACCAAGAAGCCCACAATATGGCCGCGGAACCGCGGCCAAACATGCCTTCTGGCCGCGGATCCGCAGCCATGGTGAGCACGTGTCAGCTCAAAATTCAACGCTGTGGCGGTGCGTTGACAAGGCTTCTTAGGATAAAATTGTAAATGCAGATATGAATCGAATGTAACCCTAGGGTTTCTATAATCTATAAATAGAAATCCTAAACCTCTTTTTGAGGTATGCCTCTTCTTGTGCCTCATTTTATTCATCTATTTCAGAATTTTCAATTCTTGTAATGTTGAAGAGTGCATCAAATAAAGTAAGTCTTTTTCTTTATCTTGCCCTAGTTAAATTTTCTTTCCTACCCTAGTATAGATTTTCTTTATCTGTCTTAGTTATAATTTTAATTATTTGCCCTAGTTTAGATAATTAGGTTATTAAATTAAAATCATAAAAATGTCTCTTTTTATCAATTCCCTAATAAGTGAGTAGTTCCTGACTTGTTAGGGTTAGGAATAGGAAAGGTTTGAGAGATAAAGATCTTTCACCCCTTTCTTACCCATCACATATTTTAATAGGACTCCATGCATACATACACACACCGCTCACTACTGCATCCTATCCCATGAGGTAGAGGTGATACCGTAGTATAAAAGACCGGTTGTGCATGTTTTCCATGGAAGTTAGGGTAAGAATTATGAAAGGAATGACAAGAACCTAGAGGAAGAAACCTAGTTTCTTCCCAATGGTACTAATCTACTTTATTAATTATTACCATAACACCTAATAGACCTTAATTAGGGCATAAAAAGAGGTGAGGAATATTGACTTTCCAAACTTAACTTAAACATAACCCTAGCAAGGTTTTAATCATAGTCTAAATCAATTTAGTTTTTAGTGATAATTGATCCAACACCATTTGGAATTAACTCGTTAGAACAAATTGAGAATACACAAAATCCCTGTGGACCGACTCGTACTCACCGGCTAGGTACCAAGCGACCCCGTTCTTGATTGCGGTAATTAATTCTTTGATCATAAAACTTAGCACAAACAATCAAATGGCGCCGTTGCCGGGAATGGCGTAGTTATTTTCTTTTTGCAATTTCGGGTTAATATAAAATCATAAAATTCATAAAAACTGAAAAATAAAAAATATTAAAAAATTTATCATCTTGTTATTTTGTGATGGGTGTTTTCGTTTGAATTGTGCAGGATCGAAGAACAGATTCAGATCTGGAAAAATTCAGAGAGCAATACAGCAAACAGCAGATCTGAACAAACAGAGGAGATCCACAACAGACAAACAGAAAAAATTTTGAGGCTTGACCAGAGAATTAGACCGCTAAACCGCGGCTAAAGTGTACCTTCTGCCGCGGAACCGCCGCGGTCTGCTGACGTCAGCATACCAAATCTCCTCTGTAAGTTTTCTTTTCTTCTTCTGAACCCCCTGATCTCCTCTGAAATTTTTTTCTGCAGGGTTCTTTGCGCAAAAACTTCTCTCCCTTCTCCAATAACTTGATCTTGTGCAGGATACTTTGCGCCGCAATAAAAAAAAATATTTTTGCAAGTACTTGATTATGTTTACTACTTTGCATCTTTTAAAACTGACTTTAAGGGGCTTTTACAACAATCCAGATTAGGTGGGGATTTCATTACCCTTCCTAGGACCCCAAAAATCACATAAAGCATATTGTATTGACCATCAAGCTAATTAATTAAAAAAGATTAGACTCGGCCTTAAGGACTTCGCGCTCAATAGGACAAAGGAATAGTTGTAGACATCGATCGTTTATCTAAACCAGAGTTTGTGATGCCTAGGCTAGAGAAGTACGGAAAGGTAACAATAAAAGGCCCGTCTCACGGTGATTCGTGAGCGGATCTCTCCTTCCTCTACTTGTGCTTACCTGGCCACATTTGGCAGTGAAGAGGCGATTTGAGGTCCTCACAACTTGCCCTTTGGAATAGTTAGGAGTAGTCTAGTTGACCTAGGTGACCCTAGATCTAGGCTTGATTGTGCATTTTGTGATTGATTGAACGTGTGTCTAAGTTTTTTATTGAAAATTTTTTTGCAAAAAGCTCCTTATAAAAAAAACATAATTTTTTTTTAAAACTTGCCACTTGCCGCTAAGAAATCCATTGAACCCCACTTGCACCCCACATTCTTTTTCTTTCTTACAGCATGGGTACCCCACCTCCCAAAACTCTTGCCAAACTTTGGTACCCTCATCCAAACATTGCTTCCTACGTGAATTGTTTTGGTCGAATTACGGATGACCCCTCCATGCCCAAAATTTCTTTGAAAGATCGAATAGAAGCATCTAGGAGAAACAGTTCGACTCCGCAATCCACTTTGTATCAACTATTTCAACCTTCACCACCTTCTTACGTTGATACTCCTTTTTCGAGTCTTGTTGTAACTCCGAAACCCATGTCTATTGCTGAACATATTGAACAATCTCGTAACCGATCTTTCACTCCTTTCAACACTTCTAGTTCTTGGGATCAACAAGTCCATTCACCTTTTTATCCAAATGTTGATCCTACTCCTATCCAACCATTCAATTCCTACCAGTCATACCCGACTTTCGCACCTTCCCTAGACATTGCTTCTACACAGCCATTTGGGAGTTTCCAGAATCCAAACAATTTTGAATCTTTTACTGAAACCCCTTCACAACCCATGTCTAGTCTGGAACAGTCGTTGGAAGCTTATATTGTAACAACAAACCAACAGATGAGGAATTTGGATGCATCCATTTCCGCCCTTAATTCATCAAGACAACCTAGTGAACCGGTAGCTAGTTTCCAACTAGCTCCAAAAATTCCAATGTATGATGAGGCGGTTGGACAAATTGAAAATTTGAGTGGAGAGAGTGAGCTGTGCACCCTTCCAAATCAAACCTACCCATCACCAATTGAATCCCCCAACTCCGGTTTTGAATATCTATCAAGTGTCCCAAATGATTCACCAGTTAAAAATAAAACGTTTAATGAGTTGTGCGACTTTGTAGTGCTTGATTCGCCAGATTGTGAAGAGTCCCTTTCGAGTGAAACCATCACCAATCCCTTCGACCTTTACACCTCCAATCTAGAACCTGAATTGATAAATATCCATGCCTTTGATGAGGTGTCCGAAAAAATTGAGTTTCGCTTGATTGAGGATATTGACGCAGGGAATATTTTGGATGATGAACCCGCAGATTTGATTGAATTTTTCTCACCAATAAATCATCCCAAGTCATTAAATATTTCTCCCGAACTTCATATGCGTCTTGATTTTGATGATAATTGCATGGATGAGATATCTTTTGAGGAGAATTATGAGGATAGTATTGAGGAGAGTAATGAGGATAGTATTGAGGATGAACCAGTTTTGTTTGATGAGTCAGATTTTCCAATTCATCCTCCTGAACCTTTAACTGTTACACTTCCTAAATCATCCCCCTTCATCCTTTCCATCGTTCCGACCATGCAAGAGATCATGCAGGCGGACTGTGAGCTTGAAAAATTTCTGTTCGATCATAGCAATTTTGACGCCACTAGTGCGTTCCTCCTTGAATCTGACACATTTCTCACAACCGATAACGATTACGAGTGTTTAACTTTTTCGAACGATTTTGAAGACTCACCGCCCGAGTTTGAGTCCTTTGAATTTTCAGATGAGTTAGTTGAACCATCAGACTCGGTTGCTTACAGTCATTTCGAACCATTGATGGAATCCTTCGAGTTTGAAACAGTTTCACCAATTTCACCTTCAATTGTTTCACCTCTGAAACTCGAACTCAAGCTGTTGCCGTCTCACCTTACACACGCTTACTTAGGTGAGAATGTGACCCTTCCTAAATCATTCACATTCGTCCTTTCTATCGTTCCGACTGTGCAAGAATCTGTCATGCTTCCATTTTCAATGTTTGGTTTACCAAGTTCAACGTACCCATGTTTTCTTGCGAATCTTGAGGGATTTGACTCCATTTCTCGACGGGTTGATTGATTAGCACAATCGCTTTTAACACATCGGTCATCACAATTTGTGCTAATTTATTCACTCAATTTACACCGTCAAGTTCGTACTACACTTCTTTCTCTCTTCCGCCACTCTTCTCCTAATATACCGAGACCATATTCCACCTTTCTTCCCATACGGTCTCGTGTGTTTCTCATTTCTTTTCTCTACACTCCATTCTTTCACCAACCACACCATTATAACGATAAAATTTTTGAATGGTTGGTGCTATCCTTTGGCCTATGTAAGGCCTTGTATAGTTTGATTTTTCTCCTCCCTAACTCTGGACTTTAACGCTTAAAACAGTGGAAACACTGTCTCACTTAAGTTGGGGGGGAGGGGCTTTTTTGTATATATATTTTGTTTTTCTTTTAACAATAAAAAAAATATAAAAAAAAAGAATAAACAGGGGAGTGCCGACATTTTGACCTTCTGGTGTAGCCTGACAGTGAGGACACTGTCAAGTTTGAGTTTGGGGGTGTGCTCGGTAAGCCTTCTTCCTTCACATTCATGTGTATATTTTTGCATTTGCATACTTATTTTAAAGGCCATAAAAATTGAAAAATTTTAAAAATTATAAAAATTGAAAAATACAATTTTGGCCATAATTGACTTGAGTTTGACAAGACGGTTAACTAGCTAGAAAAACTAGATCCTAGACTTAGTAAATTAAAAATCCTAAAAATAAACTTTCTTGAAATTTAACGGTAGAAAGTATATGTCTCTGTAGTTTATTTAGAAATAGGCAAATTTCGAGTTCACTTCTTGGGCTAAGTTAAAACAAGGGAAAAGTATTGATATTTTTATTAAAATATAAGTCTGAAAAATAATTCGTAAGCTTAAGTCTAAATTCTGAAAATATATACCCTACAAATTGCACAAACACGAATCTTGAAACTTGGAATAGTAGAAGAGACCTTGAAATTCTCTTGTCTAAAGTCCTTAGTATGAAGGAAAATAAAATAAAAGTACAAGTGTGAATAAAAAGATAAAAAAAATGAACACTGGTTTTTGTAATTACTTAAGGCTGCATAAATAGAAAAAAAATATTTAGCAAGGGTGCTTTATCACCTAGTGCCTTAGACCAACTGGTTTGGGAGTCACTGCTAAAAGCCTTAGGTGTTACAAGACTAGGAATTACGCTTTAATGTGCAAACACATTTTGTAATCGGTCGATGGTACCTCAAGAAGTATTAACGGTCGCATGAAGGATGTGTGAGCAATTTTATCTAAAAATTCACCAATTGAAAAGTACTTTGGACGATGGACAAGAGTATTATAGCTTGATTTGAATTTCCAAGTGTAGGGGTGATACATACACTCACATAGGGGTATGTGATTGGGATTTAAATAAGAGATGGGAATGAAAAATAGGACTGATATCTTTAGTAGAGATGATAAAAATTCCTAAGTTGAGATGGAACCCTAGAAGGAAAACTCAAAAGATGCTAAAAGCTAAGTAAATCTACAAATTATATATAATCTTAAGTTAAATTATAAGGAAGCGTGAAAAAATACGGGTTGATAATTTCTGAGTCGAAGATAATAGAGTTTCTTGTTAGAAAACCTAATTGGAAAATAAAAGTCAATTGGCCGAATTGATAGGATTTTATGGGTAGTATCCGCTGAAAACCCTCAGGAGACAACACTCCTCCTACTAAGGACACCTAGAGGTTTAACGGCTTGTTGCACGAGCTCAGTGCAATTGCGTTTCCCTGCGAAAGTGAGGCTAGGTCTTTTTCGAGAATAAAAATTAGCTTTGCTCGAGGACGAGCAAAAGATAAGTTTGGGGGTATTTGTTCATTATCATAATTTTTCATTATTATATTCCCCATTCTTATTCCTTTTACAAATAAACAGGTGCTTTTGATCCATGTCTGCTACATAGTTTCAGGTTACAGGTTCTCGAAACAAAAACAGTAAAAATGATGAAAAGACGATACAAAAGTGAGACTACGACCAACAAATGGAAGAATCTTGATCATGCTTATAGTTTGAAGAATAAACGAAGATCAATGGACAATTTCATAAAGCACAAAGGCTGCGCAAGGTTCAAGACTTCGACACGAAGCAAAAGGGTAAAAGTCCACAACATTATGCACTGTGGAAATCTGGAAGAGAACTATATGACAATCTGAGAAACCAAGTGAAGAAACAAGAAGACAAATGCAACCAGAAGCAACCCAGGAAAATGCAACCAAGAAGCCTACAATATGGCCGCGGAACCGTGGCCAAACATGCCTTCTGGCCGCGGATCCGCAGCCATGGTGAGCACGTGTCGGCGCAAAATTCAACGCTGTGGCGGTGCGTTGACTAGACTTCTTAGGGTAAAATTGTAAATGCAGATATGAATCGAATGTAACCCTAGGGTTTCTATAATCTATAAATAGAAATCCTAAACCTCTTTTTGGGGTATGCCTCTTCTTGTGCCTCATTTTATTCATCTATTTCAGAATTTTCAATTCTTGTAATGTTGAAGAGTGCATCAAATAAAGTAAGTCTTTTTCTTTATCTTGCCCTAGTTAAATTTTCTTTCCTGCCCCAGTATAGATTTTCTTTATCTACCCTAGTTATAATTTTAATTAGTTTCCCTAGTTTAGATAATTAGGTTATTGAATTAAAATCATAAAAATGTCTCTTTTTATCAATTCCCTAATAAGTGAGTAGTTCCTGACTTGTCAGGGTTAGGAATAGGAAATGTTTGACAGATAAAGATCTCTCACCCCTTTCTTGCCCATCACATATTTTTATAGGACTCCATGCATACATACACACACCGCTCATTACGGCATCCTATCCCACGAGCTAGCGGTGATACCATAGTATAAATGACCGGTTGTGCATGTTTTCCATGGAGGTTAGCTTAAGAATTAAGAAAGAATGGACAAGAACCTAGAGGAAGAAACCTAGTTTCTTCCCGATGGTACTAATCCACATTATTAATTATTATCATAACACCTAATAGATCTTAATTAGGGCATAGAGAGCAGTGAGGAATATTGACTTTCCATACTTAACCTAAACCTAACCCTAGCAAAGTTTTAATCCTAGTCTAAATCAATTTAGTTTTTAGTGATAATTGATCCAACACCATTTGGAATTAACTCGTTAGAACAAATTGAGAATACACAAAATCTCTATGGACCGACTCGTACTCACCGGCTAGCTACCAAACGACGCCGTTCTTGATTGAGGTAATTAATTCTTTGATCATAAAACTTAGCACAAACAATCACATTCTGGTTACTAGATCTATGGTTTTAGATCTAGATTTTAGTAGTTTCCCAATTTGGGTACTTAGACAGTATTCTAAACGTGTTTTAGAATAGACAACTTCTGGCAGGGTGGTGTACCTGCAGGTGATGGAGTTACCCACTCTAAAGGTGTCTTACAGACAAAAGGGTAGAGGGATGTGCATAATTGGCATATCACTTGCTTAGGCAATTGAGTCAATCATGAGATGTCAAGTACCACACCAGTTGTTGTTTTTGCACTAGCTGCAATATGTTTTTTATATTAATCCAATCCTGGAGAAATACTCGGAAGTAGCTTATGAACATAAGAGGATGTTCTAGGGATTTGGTAACGGCGGACTCCTTCGTGAGACGGTTATCATTCCAGGCTTCCAAGGTGACCTGGATGACAGAGTGACTGTCAGAGCTATAGTTTTTCCTCTTTTAGAGGGGCAGCAGTTTGGACAGGTGAGTGGATACTGAGGGAGGCATGACGCAGGATACTGGTTAAGTTCAGTGGACGATACAGTCTAAGAAGTTTGCTGGATTTGGAGTTCATTTGTGAACTGGGTCCCATCAGATATCCAGACATATTCTAAGACAGGTATTGCTCATTTCGAGACATGGCTTTCTCCGCGAACTTGAGATAAAGAGAAACGTAGAAAGAAACATCAGAGCGGATCCACTCATTGAGGCTATTTCTTGAACGCAATAGTTTTAAAAATGAGCTTTGTGAAACTGATTAGTAGAGGAGTTGGGTGTTCGGTATCTCACGGGCTGTGAGTATGCGACATCGCAATAATTAGCCTTAAGTGCAAGTGGGAGATTGTTGGATATAGTGCCCTCAAATCAATTATTGGATCGCAGGCACGTGATTACAATGATTGAGGGATGACCTATACCGGTAGAACAGTCTTACTCAAGATGACACTATGTTATCTGGTTTGTCTTTATCATCGTGTAAATGCTTCAAGTGACATTACAGATCACTATTACACGTTGATAGAGCTCATAGGATTCTTTCTTGACTATCAGCGGTATGATGGCGATCATATGCATGAGAGTTAGGTAGTCTATAAGCACATCCTTAAAGTGTCCCTAGTCGTGGGAGTTTCGAGACTGGGCATCGATACTCCGAGAGTAGACTAGTGTATACGGATCGAGACCCTGACGAGGGAAAGTGGACAGTCTCATAAGCCATTGGTGTCAGTTGGTTCACCTAAGATAGTATACAAGTGCTCATTAGGTTATGAGTACACCGGACGGACTCGCCTGGAACATGTTAGTTGGTATTATACCTATTGTTAGATAGCAGTTCCCTGGTGATATGTGTACAGGTTAGTCTATCGACCTGAGATAGTCATTTTTCTCGTGTGAGTTCCTACCGTGCTTTGAATACTACCCTACCACTGCTCAAACGAGTCGTTCAAACAGGGGCAGTGAGCGGATCGTCAGGGGATTCGTCTCTCCCGGTATTAGGGGTTGATGTCGCGGTGTGCACGGGTGGCCATCAACAGAAATCCTTGGCCAAGGTAGTCGAGAATTACTTATTCGGATCAGTAGTTTCTCAGGTGGTGATGGGCTTCATACCGACACTAAATGTCAAGTTATTAGGGGTCTGATTTTATCCATCCCCCTAGGCTCGACATGCGATACTCATAGACGAACGGACCGGAATGTATGGATATTGTCACTGTTAGGCTCAGTAGGGTTTCAGGATGTGTTCGCTCGTCGACTTCCCTTTCGCTCAATGCCTGGGTAGCCATTACGTACAGCTGGTGCCACTGATGTGCTTGTGGTTAAAACCACTTCCAGCGTATTGACGAGTTTTTAGAGTCTCACACAGAGGGTTTTCCTTGTTCGGGCGAAACATTGTAGAGGTCGTATGGTTTTATGGCAGGGTTCGATCATATTCGTGCACTCGTGCACGAATCGTGATCGGACGGATCATACTAGTGGGCTTTGGTTTAAGCCGGATCCTATTATTAGATTGTTGGATTATCTTCGTCTCGTTGTATTCGTATTCAGCCGGAATATGGATGCAGGTATGTATATACAGATGAGGGGTATTCTTGTAATCCATTACAAGATTACTTTTGAAGATGCCATTTCTTTTTATTGTATTAAACATTTAGGGTTTTTATAAATGTTTAATAATATGTGAGGTCTAAAGTGTGAGGTTATGTTTTGGCTTGTGGCATTTACTAATAAAGCATGGACCATGCTTTATTGTTTATTATTGTTGTGAGATATTTGTGATGGCATGGAGATATTTTGTGCTATGGATTTTTCTTTGCTTCCTTATCACAAACATCACACAACACAAAAAGAGAAAGGGGCAGCAGCCGCTTCATTCTTCATGTGTTGCCATTTTCATTGTATGCCAAGTCTTGAGCTCACACTCTTCACTACTCATGGCTTCTTTTTCACCTCCATACATACCCTCTAATGTATTGAGAATCCATGGATGTATTGAGACAAAATGATCATACATTCTCTCTACTTCATCTTGTGCATCTAGTTTAGCAAACTGGATGCCCGAGTTGCCTCAGTTTTGAAGCGGGAGACCGTATTAAGAATCTTCGACGTGGATCGTCTTCGACGAGGGAGACTGGATTGCAAACTTATTCGTGGTGACCGCGAGGAGCTTGGGAAGAGGTTGAAGACCGAAGGGCATGGATCGATCGGTATAATCTCTTAAACTCCTTTTACAGTTAACTAGTATAGGGTTAATGGTTCGATCTGGGAATCGGGTTCCGTTAGCGTCGGGTTTTAAAAATTTTTGTTACGCATTTGGCCACGAATTGATGGCTGGGGCGCTGGCGTAACCTTACAACGTACAGCTAGTGCCACTGACGTGCTTGTGGTTAAACCCACTGCCAGCATATTGACGAGTCTTTAGAGTCCCACACAGAGGATTTCCCTGGTTCGGGCGAAACGTTGTAGAGGTCGTATAGTTTTATGGCAGGGTTTGATCATATTCGTGCACTTGTGCATGGATCATGATCGGACGGATAATACTAATGGGCTTTAGTTTTAACCGGATCCTATATTACATTGTTGGATTAGTTTCATCTCGTTGTATTCGTATTCAGTCAGAATACGGATGCAGGTATGTATATACGGATGAGGGGTATTCTTGCAATTCGTTACGAGTTTACTTTAGGGTTTCCATTTCTTTTTATTGAATTTAAACATTTAGTTTAATGTTTATTTGTGATGGAGAGTGTGAATGCAAGTCTTGGCTTGAGGCATTGAATATGGCTTGTGCAATTTGTGACTCATGGTGTTAGGTCTTGTGTGCATTCATTGTGACACGGGGTGTTTTGTTTTGGTGAGATATTTTGTGGTGAGAATGCGAGTGTAGAGATCTTTGTGTGTGTGTGTGGCTTTTTTGAGTTGCTCATTTTTTCTCACAACAATATATCTCAACACTCACATGTAAACAACAGAGAGTTTTTTTTCTTTATTGCTCGGCCCATTTTCCTCACAAGCCATTTTTTTATGCTTCACACTTTTCTTCACTTGGCAACTCTGTCACCTCCACTCTAACATGTCTCATGAGTTGAGAAACCTAGGGTGTATTGAGGCAAAGTATTCACATACATTCTCTACTTCATCTTGGGTATCTAGGCTAGCAAACTGGATGCCCGAGTTGCTTCGGTTTTGAAGCGGAGCTTGTATTATTAATCCTCGATGTGAATCTTCTTCGATGAGGGAGACCGGAGAACGAACTTGTTTGAGGCAGCCTGATCGCACGCTTCCGCGTGTCGGATGTTCAAAGAATTTAAGTGTAACCGCGATCAGGACGGTGTCGCTATGCAGCTAGCCGGTGAGCACGGGTCGGTCCACAGGGAGATGGTGTTATCTTACCTTCTTGCTTTAGACGAGTCAATAAAGAATCTTGTATGAGTTTTGTCTAACCTATGTGTTTATCTGCAAGTAAGAGGTTGTTAAGAAAAGATACGAGATTATAAGCTAAGAAATCCTTACTCAAAACCTTTGAGCCGAGTCTTGACCAATTGAAGCTAAACAATCGGCAACAACGTGGATTAGAGGATTTAAGCGCGGTATTCGTGGAATCCGGCTTTTTTACCCTTGTCCTTCCGTTCTTGTCTCTTGCTTTCGCCTCCGGCCAAACCGAACGCAACCGGTCGCGGTTAGGAATCACCGTTACCTTGTCAGGGTACGGTGCCTAACGGAGCGCTTGCGTATGGTTTGGGCGAAGTTCAAATGGAAAATAACGGGAAAAGGAATTGGCAAAGAAACGTTAACTTATAATACCGTATTTATTCTTATCAACAATAATTACATACATTCACAAAAGAGAACAAAAAAGAGGGAACAAAAAGAAAAGAGCAAAGAAAAGAAAAGATACAAGAATGTAAGTGCATGAAATAAAATTGCAAGTAAGTAAATTGCAAGTAATAAAAGACAAGGTAATAAATTGCGAATAATAAAAAGCGGTAAAAAGAATACGGAACTAGGACTCAAGACAAGCATGTGATCAATAGCCAACCCTTAAACTTGCAAACTCAATGAAGAGATTGCAAGATCAAGAGAAGGGTAGAAACCGCATGTGAAATGAAGTGCTAGTCCGTGGTAAAATACGACCCTTGAGATCAATAACTAACCCTTAACCATTCAAGCTCAATGAAGAGGTTGAATGAGCAAGGGAAAGTAAAAATCTCAAGGGGAAGAAAAAACACAAAAGAATGATACAAAGCCCTCATCTTTATTCACCTCCACAAAAAAGCTTCTCACTTACAATTTCATGGAAGAGGAATGAAGAGGAAGAAGAAGAACTATACAAAATCCTAACAAAAGAGGCTACAAAAATGAACAAAAGAATGACCCTTGGCTTTGGCAAGTTCTGCTGTATTTATAGGCAGGGAAATGGGGTTCTAGGGCAACCAGCAGACCACACATGAAGTACCAAAAATAACCCTGAAGTTCGTCAGATAGTGGGCCCCACCTTGCCGCGCAAGCGCGGCCAATACCCCATATTGGCCGCGCATGCGCGGCCGTACAGTAAACTTGGGCAGAGGGTTTTGGTTGGGTTCCCTGGTTGGATTTTTCCAACTGTTTGGTACATACATTTTCTGAAAATACATTCACAATTCTTCCAGAATTTCTGTTGAGGAAGGGTGGACTTTTTGTGGATGTTTTTGTCATGATTGCCTCGAGCTCCGCGTAGATCTCTTGGATCTTATGCTACCATTGAGCCTTGTGCCTGATAACGACAATGATTTGACATTTTGTCTCTTAACTGATATCTGGTAACATACGGATGAAGAGCGGAGACCGTGTTTTATCAGTGGTTGGCAGGAACCCGGATATTGTTGTGTTTTCCATGAATTTCACCGTTTTAGAACCGAGAACCTGTATCCTGCAAATATATAACAAACACGGATTACAAGCACCTACCTATAAACACACGAGCATAAGAATGGGCGGTATAAAATGCAATAATCTGGTATGAACAAATACCCCCAAACTTAACTTTTGCTCGTCCCGAGCAAAACCAATTATTCACAAAAATAAAATGATAACCGCACTTTCGCAGGGAACGCGATTGCACTGAGCATGTGCAACAAGCCGTTAAACCTCTAGGTGTCCCTAGTAGGAGGAGTGTTGTCTCCTGAGGGTTTTCAGCGGATACTACCCACAAAATCCGGTCAAGCTAGTTTTGTAAAATACTAAGATTCAAGCCCCTAAAGTTTTGTTTTTAGAAAATAACAATTCTATGATCCTAAGTCTAGACTATCGAACCTTTATTTTTCACACCTCACTACTTATTTAACTACAGATTTTATATGTCTTTACGTGCAGTGCAAATAGTGTTGTTAAGTTCCCGAAATGTCGAATAAAGTCATTATGTCACACAATAAAGCCCAGATAACTATTTTAAAAGGATCACATAAGTTTTATAGAGAGTTAAGCATTTTTCAAGTTTCGTTTTCCAGTAAGGTTTCAACTTCAGAATTTCTATCTTCCTTAACAGGAAACTAAGTCGTATTTTTCACTCCACCTTATTCTTGTTTTCATTTCATACACACCTCTGTGACTGTGCAATAGTCTTTATCATAGAATAAAACCTTCATATCTCCGTTTAAAATTTTTATAAAAGCCTGTCTTTTATCAAGATTATTCTCACACAAAGAACCGTTAGGAATTTTAACTCGGAGAGAACACTTGCTTGACTTTGTTTTAAAACTGGACTTTCTAGGCTTCTTAGCGAGCTTTGGGCCAATGCACCCAAACCAGTTGGTTTTAGGGCATTAGGTGTAGAAACACCCCAGCGGACTTAATTACTCAAGTTACCTAGGTCCAGAAAACAAAAGACAGTTTTGTCGTGAAAATCAGATGATTTAATACGAACGGAGGTATAACCGGTAGTTCAAATATTTTTTTGGATAAAAGACGTGTTTAGTGGGTTTGGTGTGTAATCATTCCAATCAAGTTTTAGATGGGTTATTTTTCAGACTTAGCTCCAATTACGGCATCCATAACATTCCTTCATATTCGCTTTACTTCATAAACTATTCTTGACATTACTTATTTCAGAACAAACCTATTTGATCCTCAGAAAATCATTTATCTTATTTAAAAGTTTTTAAACATAAAAGACTTGTTATCTAATTCCCAAAAACTCACGACACGTGTAGTGTAATGTAAAGACGTATATCAGCTATAGTTAACTTCAAAGGAGAGTTATCTTTCAGGTTTTCAAAATCCAAACATAGGATTTAGTTATTCCTATCTTTTCAAACAAAAACCGTCGAAATGTTGAATCAAAGTTCTTCCACAAGCTAACTTGACAAAAAGTTTTTATGTTTTTAGAAAATTTTCAGATTTTTATGGATTTTATGGATTTAATATGCAGATGCAAAATATACATATGAATGCGAAGGAAGAAAGCTTACCGAGCACACCCCCAAACTTAAACTTGACAGTGCCCTCACTGTCAGGCTATACCAAGAGGGTCAAAATTGCCGGTGCTTCCTAAAAACAAATTATATACAAAAAAGGAAAACAAAAAATATATACAAAAAAAAGTGTCCCCCCCAAACTTAAGTAAAACAGTGTTTTCACTGTTAAGCGATGAAGTTCAGGATTGGGGGGGAAAGAACAGTATCCATCTATACAAGGCCTTACACAGGCCAAAAGTTAACACCAACCATTCAAAGATTTTATCATGGTAGAGCGGTGGCTGGTGGAAGAAGGCGTAGAGAAAAGAGATGGAAGATACGCGAGACCGCTTGTGGAGAGAAGTGGAATGCGGTCTCGGTAGATGAGAAGAAGAAGAATGGCGGAAGGGAAAAAGAAGTGGAATACGAACTTGAGGGTGCAAATAGAGTGAATAGATTAGCACAATTTGTGATGAGTGATGTGTAAACAGCGATTGTGCTATTCTATTAACCCGTCGAGAGATTGGGTCAAATCCCTCAAGATTCGTAAGCAACCAAGGGTACGCCGAACCTGGTAAACCAGACATATGAAATGAGAGCGAGACGGGTTCTTGCAAGGTCGGAACGATGGAACGGATGGAGGGAAGTGGTTGAGGAAGGTTATCGGTTAAAGGTTCAGGAGGGTGTACACAGTCAGTGGAAGGGACATGATGAATTGGAAAATCCGACTCATCAATTAAAACTGGTTCATCCTCTAAACTATCCTCAATATTCTCCTCAAAATTTAGCACATCCATGCACATTTCTTCAAAATCCAGACGCATATGAAGTTCGGGAAAAACATTTAATGACTCGGGATGATGACTTGAAGAGATAAACTCAGCCAAATCTACGGTTTCATCATCCAAAATATTCCCAGCGTCGATATCCTCAATCAAGTGAAAATCAAAATTCTCCGACACCTCAACAAAAGCATGGATATCAATCAATTCAGGTTCTAGAGTGGAGGTGTAGAGGTCAAGAGGATTGGGTATGGTTTCACTCAAAAGGGACCCTTCACAATCGGGCAAATCAAACACTACAAAGTCGCACAACTCATTAAACATTCTATCTTCAATTGATAATTCATTTGGGATACTCGATAGACTTTCAAAACAGGAGTTGTCGGATTCAATTTGGGATGGGTAGGTTTGATTTGGAAGGGGGTATATCTCACTTTCTCCACTCAAATTCACAGCCTGTCCTGCCACCGCATCATACATTGGAAAAGTTGTAGCTAATTGAAAACTAGCTACCGGGTCACTAGGTTGCATGAGGGCGGCCATGGACGCATTCAAATCCATCATCTGTTGGCTTGACGCTACCCTAAAGTCTTCTAAGGACTGTTCTAAACTAGACATTGGTTGTGAAGGGGTTTCAGTAAAACATTCAAAGTTATTTGGATACTGAAAACTCCCAAATTGCGGTTCTGATGCAATGTCTAGGGAAGGTGCAAAATTAGGGTAGGATTGGTAGGAGTTGAATGGCTGGACAGGAGTGGGATCAACATTGGGATAAGAAGGTGAATGGAATTGTTGATCCCAAGAATTTGTAGTGGGGAAAGGAGTGAAAGATCTGCTACGAGATTGTTCAATACGTTCAGCAATAGACATAGGTCTAGGAGTGACAACTGGATTTTCAAAAGGTGTATCAACGTACGAAGGGGTGAATGTTTGAAACGGTTGATACGAAGTGGATTGCGGGGTCCAGTTGTTTGTCCTAGACGCGTCTATCCGATCTTTCAATGAAATTTTTGGCATGGAGGGGTCATTTGAAGTTCGACCAAAGCAAGAACCGTAAGAAGTGATGTCTGGTTGTGGGTACCAAAGTTCGGCAAGAGTTTTGCGAGGTGGGGTACCCATGATATGAAGAGAGAGGGAAAGGAAGGAAGAGAAAAGGAGGGGGAAAAGAATGTGTTTTTTTTTTTTTTTATAGTTAGTTGTTAGCAAAAGAATGAAATATACACAAAAAAGAATATGGACAAAAATCACGACACAAAAATACCACACACCTAATCGTTCTAGGGTTCACCTAGGTCAACTAGACCTGCTCCAGAACTTGATTGTCGAAGAAAAACTGTGTCGAGAAACAGGCTTAAAAATACACTGATCACGAGGCCAAGTAAGTGCAGAGATAAGGGGAGGTTTTCCAACGCTTTCGCGAAGTTCCTTAATTAAATAACCCTTTCTCTTTTGGCGGTTTCGCCGTTAACACTTTCCTAGACACCCCGTAAACAATATACCGTTAAGCAAGCTTCTAAATACAGTTAACTTCTCCTAGTGAGCGCGAAGTCCTTAAGGCTTAAAGTCTAATTTCTTTTAAATTTTGTGTGGGTAAACGTTATGCACAAGTTCGTGATTTGTGGGCCACGGAAAAGGTGATGAAATCCTTTACCGTATGTTGTGGGGTTCGCTTGCCCTTAAGTCCGTATTAATTGATGCAATGCGCAATTCAAAAAATTCTTATAAAGAATCAAACAATCGTTTTTTAGTTTAAGCGCGGCGCTGCAACAAATACGGGTTAGTCAATTTTGGCGTTTGCTAGCGAACTTGCAAAGAATCCTGCAAAGAATAGTATATTGGAAGCGTCGGATTTGAGAAGAAGGTGTTAGTAAAGTACGTACCGTTAAGTTTTTGGGTTAGGAAACCCCCGTTGAATCAAATCCGGTAAGCTTGAAAGGTTCGCTTGCGCGGGTCAAACTACCCGGATCTTTGGCACTGTACTTCGTAAATCACCCTTGCCTTGAATGCACACTTTGCTTCCCCACTATCGCAGTTTGCAAACTTGCAAAAATCTGCACTCTTGCCCACAAGAATTATCCAAAAAGAACAAAAAGAATATTTTTTTTTATATTATTTTATTTTATTTTTTATATACAAAAAGAATATCAACCCGAATAACAAGAAAGAAAATACGCTACCGTTTCCCCGGCAACGGCGCCATTGATCGCACGCTTCCGCGTGTCGGATGTTCAAAGAATTTAAGTGTAACCGCGATCAGGACGGTGTCGCTATGCAGCTAGCCGGTGAGCACGGGTCGGTCCACAGGGAGATGGTGTTATCTTACCTTCTTGCTTTAGACGAGTCAATAAAGAATCTTGTATGAGTTTTGTCTAACCTATGTGTTTATCTGCAAGTAAGAGGTTGTTAAGAAAAGATACGAGATTATAAGCTAAGAAATCCTTACTCAAAACCTTTGAGCCGAGTCTTGACCAATTGAAGCTAAACAATCGGCAACAACGTGGATTAGGGGATTTAAGCACGGTATTCGTGGAATCCGGCTTTTTTACCCTTGTCCTTCCGTTCTTGTCTCTTGCTTTCGCCTCCGGCCAAACCGAACGCAACCGGTCGCGGTTAGGAATCACCGTTACCTTGTCAGGGTACGGTACCTAACGGAGCGCTTGCGTATGGTTTGGGCGAAGTTCAAATGGAAAATAACGGGAAAAGGAATTGGCAAAGAAACGTTAACTTATAATACCGTATTTATTCTTATCAACAATAATTACATACATTCACAAAAGAGAACAAAAAAGAGGGAACAAAAAGAAAAGAGCAAAGAAAAGAAAAGATACAAGAATGTAAGTGCATGAAATAAAATTGCAAGTAAGTAAATTGCAAGTAATAAAAGACAAGGTAATAAATTGCGAATAATAAAAAGCGGTAAAAAGAATACGGAACTAGGACTCAAGACAAGCATGTGATCAATAGCCAACCCTTAAACTTGCAAACTCAATGATGAGATTGCAAGATCAAGAGAAGGGTAGAAACCGCATGTGAAATGAAGTGCTAGTCCGTGGTAAAATACGACCCTTGAGATCAATAACTAACCCTTAACCATTCAAGCTCAATGAAGAGGTTGAATGAGCAAGGGAAAGTAAAAATCTCAAGGGGAAGAAAAAACACAAGAGAATGATACAAAGCCCTCATCTTTATTCACCTCCACAAAAAAGCTTCTCACTTACAATTTCATGGAAGAGGAATGAAGAGGAAGAAGAAGAACTATACAAAATCCTAACAAAAGAGGCTACAAAAATGAACAAAAGAATGACCCTTGGCTTTGGCAAGTTCTGCTGTATTTATAGGCAGGGAAATGGGGTTCTAGGGCAACCAGCAGACCACACATGAAGTACCAAAAATAACCCTGAAGTTCATCAGATAGTGGGCCCCACCTTGCCGCGCAAGCGCGGCCAATACCCCATATTGGTCGCGCATGCGCGGCCGTACAGTAAACTTGGGCAGAGGGTTTTGGTTGGGTTCCCTGGTTGGATTTTTCCAACTGTTTGGTACATACATTTTCTGAAAATACATTCACAATTCTTCCAGAATTTCTGTTGAGGAAGGGTGGACTTTTTGTGGATGTTTTTGTCATGATTGCCTCGAGCTCCGCGTAGATCTCTTGGATCTTGTGCTACCATTGAGCCTTGTGCCTGATAACGACAATGATTTGACATTTTGTCTCTTAACTGATATCTGGTAACATACGGATGAAGAGCGGAGACCGTGTTTTATCAGTGGTTGGCAGGAACCCGGATATTGTTGTGTTTTCCATGAATTTCACCGTTTTAGAACCGAGAACCTGTATCCTGCAAATATATAACAAACACGGATTACAAGCACCTACCTATAAACACACGAGCATAAGAATGGGCGGTATAAAATGCAATAATCTGGTATGAACACAGCCGCGACAAGCTAGGGATAGAGATTGAAGACCGAAGACATGGATCAATCGGTATAATCTCTTAAACTCCTTTATATAGAACTAGTATAGGGTTAATGGTACGATCCGTCGATTAGGGTTCCGTTAGCGCCAGTTTTCTAAAGTTTTGTTCCGTGTTTGGCCACAAATTGACGGCCGGGGCCCTGGCGTAGCCTTACATAGGGATCGTTTCTAGGTTGTTGCTGAAAAGCTGCATTAGTTTGTTCTTGACCTTGAAACAGTGGACTTAAAGGACATTCTTCCGTTAAGTCTGATGGGTCGGAACAGCAACCACACACGGTTTTAAGAAGCGTAACCTGGTTTAGGGAGGCTGAAGAGATTTTGTTTTCTATAGCGTCGAGTTTCCTTTGTATCGCGGCCATTTAGGCTTTCACTGCGTTGGAAATATCGAGCTGATGGATACCCCCTAAACGATGTTGGTCTAACGCTTTCCCACTGTAAAGTTTGTTCAGCGAGATCTTCCAGGAATTGCCAAGCATCCCCATCGTCTTTAGACATGAAATGGCATTGACAAATGGTTTCAAGCATCTGCTTTGTCGCTGGAGTAACTGTTGGATATGTATGCCCTGGAGGCCATTATTGTATATGTATACATTTGGATGCTTGGACATATATATGTACAGGACAGTCTTGCTCGATATGATAGTATGCTATCTGATTTGTCTTTATTTTAACATGTGTATGTTTTACTTGCAATTAATTTTTTTCTTATACATGTTGATAAAGCCCGTAGGATCATTGTTAGACTGCCCGCGTTGTGATGGCGATCATACTTGTGGGAGCTGGGTAGTCGGTACGCACATCCTTAAATAGTCCCTAGTCATGGGAGTATCGAGACTGGGCATCAATATTCTGGAGTAGACTAGTGTATACATTTTTAGACCTCGATGAGGGGCGATGGTACGGTCCCGCAACCACTAGTATTTTTCACCTAAGATGGTATACAGGTGCTCACTGGGGGTGAGTACACCGGACGGACTCGCCGAGAACTTCCAGATGGTACTATACCTATCTTCTGGAGGAAGTTCTCAGATGACATGAGTGCAGGTTAGTCATTAGACCTGAGATCGTCATTTGTCTCTGTAGGGTTATTTGGCACAACTACAGGGTTTCACAAGGAATCAAACATGCTAATTTCAAATTTTCAAGTGTGACAAACAACCTCACCTAGATCTTGCTAAAGTTTTAGGAGTGATACTATAAAGTAAACTACTTTATGACTAAGTGATAACGGAATACAACCTTTGTAGACCGGTCCTTCACTTCATTAGCTCCTTGTAGTGGTCTCTTCGCCGCGATCATAGAACTCCGGGACTTTTGCATGGCTTCTCAAGGCGAAAGGAACGATTTTGCTTGAAGTCTTCGAGTCCGAAGATGATCTACGTCGAGGAGACACTAACTCAAGCTACTACTTCACTAATTGAGAGATTAGTGAAGCTAACACCCTATACAAAAATGCTAATCTAGTAGAGGATGATGAAATAGGAAGTGAGCTCACTTTAGTTTTATTTTTCTCACAATATTTTCTCTCTTTTGAAAAACCTAGCAAGCATTTTGCTCAAGGAAGAAGATGAGCTCAAGAGAAGAGAATGAACTAATGGGGTAAGAGAAACAACCATGGGTGAGTTTCTATCATATAGCTAACTCATGTAAAGACATAACCATGGCTAAATTATAATGGTTAGATTAATAAATATCTTAAGTAAAACAAAATTAGTGGACCAAGTCAATGAATCCACAAGCTTTTATAAGCTTCATGCATGTGACCATTTATCCACTAATTTGGATTTACTTTAAATAATTAAACCCCACATTATAATTAGTATGGTGTAAGTCTCATACACCCATGTAGTGTGTATCAACAACCATGACACAAAAGGAAAACACAATTAATATATGTTACATATATATTAAGTGTGCACATGTGAGAAAATAAATGCTTAAGTGAGCTAATATTAGTTAATGTAAACTAGTATATAAAATATACAATTATACACTAAATTATTAAATCAACACTTGATTTAATAATCCGGCTATATCTCATATAACCGACTAATATTATATATACCAACTTATCGAATCAACACTTGATTCGATAAACCGGCTATATCACATATAACCGACCGATAAAAATATCGCGTGAATAAAATACGGTATCACATACTCGTATTATTCTCGGACCCGCACATATCACATATATGCTCCAATTTCGTTTTGCCTGAGCTAGTAAAACCTCTATATAGGACTCTAAAGACTCGTCAATACGCCGGCAGTAGATGATGATCACATCAAGCACCCATAAGCCGTCAGCGGTACTAGCTGGACGTAACGGCTACCCGGGTATTGAGCGATCAGAAGATCAACAAGAAAGCCCGCTCTATCTCCTGTAAAGACTGTCAGTAACACTACCGTACAGTTCGGTCTCCTCGTCTGATATGTCGCATATCATGTCTAGGGTGGTAAATGTCAGACCCCAATAACTGATAAGTCAAGACAATATGAGGCTCATAACTGGTCGAGAAACTACTGATAACACTTACCAGTAAATCTCTAAATCAGCCCTGGCCAGGGACTTCTCTGTTATGGCCAATCGAGCACAGCGCAACATCAACTCCCAATACCGGGAGAGACGAAACCCCTCCTATCGCTCATTGCCTCCATGTGACTCGGGACTGTACCCAAAAACCACCGTTTTGTACGTCCTCTTGAACGTGGTAGGGTGGAAATCAAAGCACAGTGGGAATCACACAAGTCTCTATGACGATCTTGGGTCTACAGACTAACCTGTACCAGTGTCACCAAAGAACTGCTATCTGACGATAGGTATAATACCAACTAGGAGTTATCGGCGAGTCCGTCCAGTGTACTCAGTCTCCACTGAGCACCCGTATACCATCTTTGATGTCAAACACCAATGGATATGGGATCATCCATTGCCCATCTTATGGGTCGAGAAGCGTTTACGCTAGTCTACACTGGTATATCGATACCCTGTCTCGATACACCCACGACTAGGAACATTAAATGATGAACTTATGGACTATCATGGCTCTACTAGTATGATCCGCATCATAATCCTGGTAGTCAAGTACACATCCTAAGGGCTTTACCAACATGTAACCATAAGACAGTATCAAGAGACCGGTATACATGTTAAGATAAAGAGCAACCAGATAGCATACTATCATGTCGAGCAAGAAAGTCCTCTTTATATATGTCCAAGCATCCAATATAATATACATCATATGTACAATAATTGCCTCTAGGGCATACATACAACTAACAATCTCCTACTTGCACTAGGGCCAGCTGTTGTAGTATCGCATACCCAGCATCCCGAAGAGTCTCTCGAAGTGTATCTGGGGAATGGCCTTCGTGAGTGGATCCACAGTGTTTTTCTTCATGTTAACTCTCCTGACCTCGATCTCCCGGCAATCAGCTATCTCCCTGATCAGGTGATATCGCCTCAGAATATGCCTGGATCACTGATGGGACCTGGGTTCCTTGGCCAAAGCCACCCCTCCATTGTTACCACAATACAAAGGTTTTGGATCCTCAATGGATGGAACCACTCCAAGTTCAGTTATGAACTTCTTCATCCAGATGGCCTCATTGGCAGTATCGTTGGCAGCGATGTATTCAGCCTCCATCGTCGAATCTGCAACGGTTTCCTGCTTGTAACTCTTCCAGCAAACCGTCCCTCTAGGGTAAAGACAAAACCCCGAGTGCGACTTAGAGTCGTCCTTATCACTCTGGAAGCTTGAATTGGTAAAGGACTCCACTTGGAGTTCTCCGTTACCATACACCAAGAGCATCTCTTTAGTCCTTCTCAAGTACTTGAGAATGCTCTTTACAGCTGTCCAGTGACTCTCTCCAGGATCTGCTTTGTACCTACTCACTACAATTAGTGAGTGTGCAACATCGGGTCTGGTACATAGCATCGTGTACATGATAAAGCCTACTGCCGAAGCATAGGGTCTCCCTTGTTGTGTTCCTTAGCACCCTCACGGTGTATACTAGGGTATCGAACATGCCATTTCAAAATTTTCTAGAGAGATAAAGAACCCGAACGAGAATCGAACTAGAGACTTAAGGTTAAACATAATATGTAAACTACTTTACATCTAAAGTGAACAAGGAATACAATATTTGTAGACCGGTCCTTCACTTCAATAGCTTCGTGTAATAGTCCCTTCGCTGTGATCATCGAACACCCAAACTCAAGTGATGGTTCACATGAAGAAATGAACGGACTTGCTAGATGCCTTCGAAGCCGAAGATGATCTACGTCGAGGAGACTCGAGCTCATGCTACCTCTTCACTAATTTATGAAATTAGTGAAGCAAACACCCTAAACTAAATGGCTAATAGTAGAGGATGATGAAATAAGAAGTGGGCTCACTTTAGTTTTATTTTTCTCCCAAGGTTTCATCACTGTAAAAAAAATAGCAAGCTTTTTCACTTAAAGAAGAAGAAGAAGTGATGAAGCAAATGAATGAGAGAGTGAGGTTAGAATTGCAACCATGGGTGAGTTAGTGTCATGCCTAACTCATGTAGAGAATAAACCATAGCTATGAGTTAAGGGTTGGGTTAAGAAATATCTTAAGTAATGACAAAAGAGTGGACTTGGTCAATGCTTTCTCCAAGCTTCTCCAAGCTTCAACCATAACTCATTCCATAATCTTTTGTAAATTACTTAATGATAAATAAAACCCAAACATAAACCCTAGCATGGTATAAGTCTCTTACGTACATGTTGCAAGTGTAACCTATCATGACACAACAATATATATTACATATATATTTTGTGTACAAAAAGAAAATAATACAATTAACATATATCACATATATATTAATGTATTATCAAGTGAGAAAAAGTAATACTTAAGTGAGCTAATATTAGTTAATGTAATGTAATATATCAAATATATAATTATACATTAAATTATTAAATCAACACTTGATTTAATAGTCCAGCTATAGTATGTATAACCGACTAATATCAATTGAATCATCTTATCGAATCAACACTTGATCCGATAACCGGCTATATGCCATATACCCGACCGATATCACATATCGCGAGAATAGAAAATGGTATCACATACTCGTATTAATTTCGGTCCCGCACATATCACATATGTGCTCCTATTCCGTTTCGCATGAACCAGGAAACCTCTGTATAGGACTCTAAAGACTCGTCAATACGCCGGCAGTAGGTGATGATCATATCAAACACCCACAAGCCGCAAGCAGTCTGCTAAACGTAACGGCCACCCAGGTATTAAGTGATCAGAAGATCAACAAGCATGACTGCTCGTACTCCTGCGAATCCAATCAGTAACACTACCGTATAGTCCGGTCTCTTCGTATGATATGTCGCATATCACAGCCTGGGGGTAGTATAACGTCAGATCCCAATAGCCTGATAAGTCATGCCGATGCAAGGTCCATAACGGTTACCAGTAAATCTCAACAACCCTGACCAGGGATTTCCTGTTATGTCTAATCGAGCATAGCGCAACATCAACTCCCAATACCGAGAGAGATGAAACCCCTCCTATCGCTCATTGCCTCTAAGTGACTCGGGACTGTATCTAAAAGCTACCGTTTTGCACGATCTCTTGACCGTGGTAAGGTGGAAATCAAAGAACAGTGGGAATCACACAAAACTCTATGACGATCTTGTGTCTACAGACTAACCTGTACCAGTGTCACCAGAGAACTTCTATCCGACGATAGGTATAATACCATCTAGGAGTTCTCGGCGAGTCTGTTCAGTATACCCAGTCTCCACTGAGAACCCGTATGCCTTCTCTGATGTCAAACAAAAATGGATATGGGATCATCCATTGCCTATAATATGGGTCAAGAAGCGCAAACGCTAGTCTACTCTGGAGTAACGATGCCCTGTCTCGATACTCCCATGACTAGGAACATTTGAAGGATGTACTTATCGACTACCCTGTTCCCACTAGTATGATCTGCATCATAGTCCTGGTAGTTAAGTACTCATCCTTAGGGCTTTATCAACATATGATCACAAAACAGTATTTGTTAACATGTTAAGATAAAGTGCAACCATATAGCATACTATCATGTCGAGCAAAAAGTCCTCCCTATATATGTCCAAGCATCCACTACAATATACATCACATGTACAGTAATGGCCTCTAGGGCATACATAAAACTAACATCCCTTGCATGCGAGCTCTCTCCAAATCAGTCTTGGGAGACATCTCTTTGGAGAGAGTGAGTCCTGAGATCGTCGGTAAGAACCCACGCTTGGATTCTTCCATACTAAACCTCTTAGTATGGTGTCAATGTACCTAGATTGGGTCAATCCCAATATCCGTTTAGATCTATCTCTATAGATCTTAATCCCCAAGATGTAGGAGGCATCCCCTAGATCTTTCATTGAGAATCTTTGTAATAAGAAGAGCTTGACCTATTGCAGCATAGGAATGTCATTTCCTATCAAGAGTATGTCATCCACGTACAATACGAGGAAGACAACCTTACTCTCTGCCACCTTCTTGTATATACAAGGTTCATCTATGTTTTTGACGATATCAAACTCTTTGATAACGACATCAAAACAGATGTTCCAACTCCGCGATACTTGCTTTAACCCGTAAATGGATTTAAGCAGCTTGCACACCTTTCCGCTTCTCCCACTGTCTATGAAGCCCTCTGTCTGAGTCATGTACACGCACTCTTCCAAATCACCATTTAGAAAGGCGGTCTTAACATCTATTTTCCAGATTTCGTGATCATGGTATGCAGCGATGGCAAGCATGATCTGGATGGACTTAAGCATAGCCACTGGAGAAAAGGTTTTGTCATAATCGACACCTGGTCGTTGACGAAAACTCTTTGCAACAAGTCTAACATTGAAAGTCTCAACTTTTCCATCTACACCAAGTTTCTTCTTAAAGATCCATTTGCTCCCAATGGGTTTTACCCCTTCAGGAGCAACTTCCAAATTCCATACTTTGTTGGTGTACATGGATTCCATCTCAGATTTCATTGCATCCAGCCATTTCACAGAGTCTCCACTCGTGATTGCCTGCTCGAAGCTAGTCGGGTCATCATCCTCCATGGTGCAATCCTCGCTTCCACCATCAATGAGAAAACCGTAGTATCTCTCAGGTGGATGAGGAACCCTATTAGATCGGCGGAGAGGCTGGGGTTCGTTGGGCACTATCGAATCCTCTAGTTCCACTAAATCTTCAGTTGCAGTTCGTGTATCTGGAACTTCTTCCAGTTCTACCTTATGACCACTAATTTCTTTCTAAAATAAATTACTTTTCTAAAAAGGTGGCATGCCGAGAAATAAAACATCTTTTGTTTCTCGGTGTGGTAGAAGATATTCCCTTGCGAAAGCTTGGGATATCCAACAAACTTCCACAGAACTGACCATGCCTCGAGCTTGTCCGGATTTTTCTTTTGACATAGGCCGGCCAACCCCAAATCTTAACTTACTTAAGACATGGGCTCTTCCCATACCATATCTTATATGAAGTGGTAAGCACCTGATTTGGTTGGAACGCTATTCAATAGGTATGCAGCTTCACAAGTGCATAACCCCAAAAGGAAATAGGCTACTCAGTAGTACTCACCATAGAGCGCACCATATCTAATAGGGTGCGATTGCTCCACCCCAATACACCGAAGTGCTGTGGTGTATACAGAGGAGTAATGCTGAGAGAGAATCTCATTTAGAATAGTCCAGGAAATCCGTGCTCAAGTATTCTTCTCCCTGATCTCATCAAAGGACATAATACTTATACCCGTATTGGTTCTCTACTTCTAACTTATATTCTTTGAATTTCTCAAAAGCTTCAGACTTTTGTTTCAACATGAATATATGTCCGAATCTTAAGAGATCATTAGTGAATGTAATGAAGTATAAAGAACCGGTCCTGGCATGTGTAGACATGGGACCACATACATCACTATGTATCGGTCCTAAGAGTTCCGTAACTCTTTCTCCGTGTCCTGTAAACGGAGTTTTGGTCATCTTGCCTTTGAGACATCACTGATAAGTGTCCTAAGATGAAAATTCGAACAGATTCAAATATCCATCCTTATGCAACTTAGCTAGTTAGGTCGCATTGATATGACCTTGTAACATTTCAGAAAATATAAAATATTATTTTTGGAATTTAATATTAAAATAATATATTTTCCCGAAAACTGCCCGATTTGCGAAATTGGGGTTTTCGAAAAAGGGTAAAAAATATATCGATAATGGTGAAATAAATGGAAATTAAAATAATTTATTCATTTAAGAATATATCTAAAGGATTTGGCATTTTTAAAATTTATTATATGAAGTTTGGATAAAAACTCGATTAGTGCACTGCTAATCGCAATTAAGCCAAATCCGTGTTTCTACAGTTTTCCATGGCTAGTGCACCATGTCATGTTACATTTGGTTACATGTTATTGCATTTGTGTTATTTTATGGATATTATGTGATTTTGTTTTGAAATTTAAAAGAGAAAAGAAAAAGAAATGAAAAGGGTTAAAAAGGTGAATGATTGGAAAGAGAGAGTGTGTGAGAATAAGTGAGAGAGGCGGGGCTGCTGCCATAACTTTTTCCCCCATCATTTTCATCTCCTTGTTCATCTCCTCAAGCTCACTTCCCTCCACTTCTACCCCTAGATCCATCTCCAAATAATCCCCAAAACCTCATACTCCCTTCACAAAAATTAATCCTCATCTCTTCCTCTACATATTGGACCAAGCAAAGTAGGATTTTGATGACATTGGGAAGCTAAGGCTGTCTAGAGTTGCCTAAACGAGGTATAATTCCTTCACTTAGTTTAGTTTCAAGTGTTCCTAGCATTCTAGGTTAGTTTAGATGTTGTTTACGAATGAATTTGTGAACTTTGAAATTCTAGAGAAGGGTTTGGGAAATTGGTGTTATTTAGTAGCTGTCAATAAGACTTTAGAGGTGATTCTAGACCTAAACCGGAGACTAGAACCCAAATTAACGAACTTAGAAATCCCCGATATCGTATTTTTGTAGAAATTGTGTAGGGAATTTAAAATATGCTAACACTCGGGGACCTGGAAAATTATTTAGCAAATACAGTGATACAAGCAGGCACCCTAGGAGCTACAATTGAAACCATGGACCCAACTCCCAACTTCAGGCCGCAGATTTATTCTTCCTGGCCGCAATTTGCGGCCAGGGTGGGGTGGAACCCCTTCGCGTTTGGTCCATGTCTTTTTCTCCAGTAAACTAGACCCTTTATATGTGCAACTTGGGCTAATTTGACCTAGGGTAAAATCTGGAGCTAGTTTTCATGTTTCTGAATTCGTTTTGCAGTTTTTTTAATGAACTGGAAATGGGTATTTTTGTTTTAACTCGGTTGATTCACGTTTATACGTCGTTCGTCGAGAGTTGTTTGGTTATTCTTACATGCGTAAACTATAGGTTTTAACCTATGGGTGATTCGTGCGACATTTTGGTTTTCGTGCATGATTTCATTTACGATAATATATGTGATATGTAGGTACCCCATGTGGACTTCAAGACGGCAAGGATGAGCATGGCGTCATCGACTCCAACAAGTGAAGATTAGGTGAGTGGATCTATATCCATGGGAGAAGTCGGGTGGATGGCGTATAGCACCCCCGCACACTTTGATGGAAACTGATTCATAGTATATGGTTAAGGAAACCTTTAATAGAAAACTATATAAAGATTTAAAAGATACTTAGAGAATCTATATTAGAAACTAAATTATAGTTAGAAGTGATATGATACGACTAGTATGTGATGACGGAACTTGAGGATGATATTTGATGATATTGCCGTTTAGGGTATTATAGGACTAGATAGTCGATGTAGATATGTCATCCGAAACATACCTATTTCCAAACTGAAGAATCGTATGCATCTTATAAATAGATACCTTGAGGGATTTTACTGATTTTCAAATGATTTCTTTTCCTTAAAAACACCGTAGCCCCTACTTTCAAAACTACAATTCGCATCTTTCAAAAACTGTTTATATGGTTCGGGTGTGTATGTTAGATTGGATACTTATGCTTATAGTAAAGGTAGAATGTATTTGTAAAATTGACCTTTGTGAGATATAAATGCGATGAAAAGAGAATACGTTTTGACATGTGAATTGATAATATGTCGATATACGGATGTGAGTCGATTGAGATGATTGATATCTTGCCGGTCCCCTAATATGATTTTGTTATGGATGTGACCTGGGACATAGGTATATAGATATATTTATATATGTTGTGAATCGTGAGTGATAGCCGTATGAAACGTTAGGTCCGTACCCTCCTCGTCTTATAGGTTGATAGGGTCCCTGATAGCTTAATGCCGCCGTACGATGATTTTCCGTACATGATGAGTTTGACGTGAGGTTTGATCCATACCCTTGAGTAGAGGATGCCGTATGATGGAGTATACCATACGGGATGTTGTGAAGCTGGATGCCAATTGATTGATTCACCGACTCGATCATGTTAGATATGTATACCTTATAGATTTTAGCTGATGATTTACCTTATACTGCATTCATGGTATTCTCATTGCATTGCATATACCGTGCTAGTACACTTACACCATTATCGATGATGCGTATGTTATACATACACAGATTTTCCGGCTCACAAACTTCATCATCGATAATTGCCATGTCACTACACAGTAGAACTGCTGCATCAGGATATGACTCCTTGCATGACATACTTGCGTACATACATATTGTACACCATACTTGCGTACATACATGTTGTACATCCATACTTGTGGACATACACATTTGTGCATCCATACTTGCATATATACAAATATGCACCTTTATACGATATTGCATTTGATTTTGGAGATTTGGGAACCGCGTGATATATTTTAAAACTGGATTCAATTAAAAGAGCGGTTTTCCCTCGATATGTACATATTACTGTTCCATGTTGCATGCTATACGAATATGCATACATTTCGGTTATATGTTGCATACATCATACTTTATGATTATACGCATTGAGATATGTTGTTTTCATGAGATTTCTGGATTTGAGAACCGCGGTCATTTTAAAAGAAAGTATGAAATGTCTTAAAAACCCGGTTTCTCTTGATATGATATTTCAGTGCGTCCACCATGTGTGTCCTCGATTATGAGAGTGTCATGTGAAAACTGATTCGAGGAGCGGTAGGCACCGTCTGCGGGTACATGGTGGACCTGGTGAGGTACCCCGGGGCAAGAAGACGCATATTGTTAGACGGTGAGCCTGGCAAGGGAACACTACCTACCGGTGATAGTATTTGGACTCATCGTATATCCGGAGGATACCGACCAGAGTCATGAGATGGATATGAGGGCCGACCAGAGTAGGCGGCGCCTGAGACGAGATATATGAGGGCCGATCTAAGGATGCGGCGCCTGAGATATATGAGGATTTACGTGTCAATGCTGGACACGAGTTTCATGATGTTTTCGAGTGTCGATGTTGGACACCCAGGTTCCATGATTTTGATGTGTCGAAAAGGACACCCGTTGATTTATATCCTCATACTTTCATGCATATACTTTTATGATATTTACATGCATGATGTTGTGCCATTGGTTGACACGTGGATGAGATCCACATGCATACATAAATTGATTATATGGGTGGACGAGATCTGCATGCATACATACACTGATTATATGGGTAGACGAGATCCGCATGCATACATACATTGATTATATTGTTGGACGATATCCACATACTGATAGACCTTGAGTATATTATTGGCACATATGTAGATACGGTCACCCTAGATATCATAGTATTATCTTTATGATATAGTTGACCTAGGAGTCGTTGTTTATTCGATTTCTATTTGTTGATGTTTTTCTACACACGAGTTGGTAACTCACCCCTGTTGTGCCACAGTTCTTGCAGGTTGACCGCATGGATCAGTAGCGGCATCACTGGAACATAGCTACTTCGAGTGTTTTGCATCTGGTAGGTGGGATATTGTATCGTACCCACTTTTGTATCTATATTTCATATTGTATCTAGTCAACTCCATCAATCAAATATAGTAATTGTATAAGTAACAAGACTTAGCAAGACTTATGGTCGCTAGACTTGAGCGATGGGTTTTATGTTCACATTTTGGGTTGATGTCTTGTTTATTTCTTCATCTTTTGTGGTGAACTTCGCCGTTGGGCATCGTATACTTATATATACTGTCTTGCATGGTTGTGATCTGCCGTTTGGAGAAGTGCTAGGTCCCGCTTGGGGATGCCTTTATTACCATTATGTATTTGTGGCTTTGGATCAAAAAATACAAAGGAGGTGCTGCCCAAAATTTTTTTAAAGACGAAACATGTTTTCAAAATAGAAATTTCACTTGCATTTTTATGTCCCTTTTCTATGCATTAAGAAAACTTGATTTCCTTATACCTTTATTTCAAAACTTCACCTCTTTTATTTTATTAGAAAGGTTTAGATTTCTGGGTTTCAACTTACTTGAATTTCTTTACGCCTTTAGACGTTGCGTGATCCAAGTGCTGGTCATGAGCTAATATTTCGGGTCGTGACAAAGTTGGTATCAGAGCGCTAGGTTTAACCTTGATTCGAGTCTAGGTTTGACTATGCAGAGTCTAGGGCGGGTATGTATTTCGGAAGCTAGGCTTGATCTTACGGAACTTACACTTAAATGTGGGAGGGGGTATTAGACCCGAACTTTCGTTTCATAGGCTAACCATGATTGATGGAGTGGGTAGCTTGAGTAGAGTGACGTACCATGCGTATTTTCCGCGGCATATTTACGATATAACACTCCACTTAAGAAACCTTAAGATATACAAATTTTGAGATCTTTGATTCTATTCGTTTCCATGATCATAATCTCATTGATGTTGTTCCTTCTTATGATCATGTATCCATTCTGGATCTGTTGTTTCCTTTATTGCCGTTGATCTGCTCTCTTCGATACTCGATTGAGGTTCCTGTTACCATGGTTGGAGCGCAGATTGAGCTGCTGCTTGTGATATGGTCAAAGCGAGCTCGTCATGGACGAGGACTGACCATCGTGTTTTCTGGTGACATGGGAACGTCTCGATATATTGTTGTGTGGTGACCTCTTGTTGAGGCGGGTATTTGGTTTTGCACCAGATGATTGGGCCATTGAGAGAGACTGCCTATTGTGAGAGGACTGTTGATGTACAACCTACCTCAGAGATTGTGATGTCGTCTATGGTGCAGACAGACGATCCAGCTGTTGCTGAGATTGATGGGATGTCTTTTTCAGAGCTTATGAGCCCAGATCGCTGGAGCTTCCAAGCAGCGATGCGATAGATGATAGCCAGTCCATCTTGAGTTGAGAGACGAAGGCGATTCGTCAGATTTGATGCGCCGATGCTGGCCCAGTTGAGTTGAAGATTTTCAGTGTGGAGAGTCTTACTCAGATCTAGGGCAGACCGATCCAGAGATGATCGTTGATGTATCGCCTTTCCTGGAGGATTGAGGCATTGTTTAGCATGTGGGCGAAGAGTATTCACATGTTGTATAGGCGAAGCTAAAAAGTTCGAACTAGTGTCAAAAACCCATTTTTCCAAGTTTAAAGTTTTCGGAGGAACATATAAGTGATTCTGTGGACCCTCTAGAAGAATGAAACCCTAACTCGACACAATGACCATGGAACCGCTTTTGAACCTTAGGGTTTACGGCAGTTTAGCAGTGCCATCAGTGAGGCTTGGGTTTGCCCTTCTACGGCTGGTCCAGAGGTACTACGGTATGGACAAAATATTTTTAGACTGTGCTCAGGTGTTGAGCTTTCGGGAAATTATGGGACTTCGATGACTCGATCGAAAAGTTTAACGCTGTCCGGATACCATGTGATAAAAGACCAGTAAGCTGACCTGCTTTGGATAGAGGACCTCACCCAGATGCGTTGTGAGCTGATCGAGGACGGACGAGTATTGAGTATACCTCCGAGGGTTGGGACGAGTTCCCGAGGACGTGTCCGGCCGGATATCTTCCACGGAGTGATGAAGGTACCGAGTTGTGATTTTGAGTCCGTGTGAGAGACTTTGGATTGACTGTAGCTGTAACATTTCAGAAAAATAAAATATTATTTTTGGGAATTATTATAATTTAATAATAATTTTAATGAATATTTTAATATTTCGGTATAATTAAATACTGATAAATAAGGATAAATTTGGAAAATTATAGAAATTACCAAAAAGAGGGTACTTTATGTGATTTAATCAAAGTATGAAAGTTTATGATTTATTTGACACTATTTTAGTGCTAATCGCGATTAAAAATCGTCAATCACGGATTAAGCGTGTTTTGTGCACATAGCATGCACAAAGCTCTTTTTCACACTTGTGCATTTCCTACCATGGTTTCATTTGGATTTCCTAGTCAGTTTTAAATTAATGAGAAGATAAAAGAAAAGAAATGAGAATATTAAACAATGGTGCATAGTGTAAGGTATGGGTTAGAAAGAGTGAGGTGAGGGGGGGTCAAACCTTAGTCTTGGCTTTGTTTCATTCACCATTTTCATCCCTAACCTCTCCCTCTTCAGCTCATGGCAGCACCCCTCCTCCCTCCTCTTCAAAACCCCCACCTCATCACTAAAAATCCATCAAAAGTCCTTCCTCACTTCACAAAACTTGTGCACAAGCCCTCTAGCTACACATTGGACCAAGAAAAATCACATTTTGGTGCTGTAGGGATTCTTGGGTCCCTAATAAGGTAATACTTTCATAATTAGTGAAGCTTTTCCTTTGCTAAAGTGTCTTTCCAAGTTTAAAATTGATTTGGCGAAATTTGGTGAACTTTGAAAACTTAAGTTGGGAATTAGGATTTGATTTGAGTAGAGATGGTGTAATTGGGCTTTAGAGATGACCTTAGACCCCCTTAGATGTTAGAAACCCCGAACCAAACACAATACTATACCTGAAATGAAAAACAGAAACTTTTCATATTGGTTTTGTGAGTGTATAAGGCGTGCTGGGAAATCTGGAATGAACCGGGGCATTTACGAGATAAATAAACAACTTCAGAGACGTAGATAGACCACCACGAGACCACCATGTGAAGACGACACCCTAAATCCCCAGGAAAACCGAGGAGGTCGGTTTTGGCAAGGGAGTGGCCGGCCACTTGGTGATGGAATGTGTCTAGGTTGCTCCAGTAGCTTATATGTACCCTATACATCACCCCAGAGTTGTTTGCTTACCTTGTTTTCACCTGAGACGAAATCTGGGACCACTTTTCTGGGTCGCTGCCGTGTGTTTCATGATGTATATGGATTTAAGTTTTGATATTTGTGTTTGTACTCGGTCACTTGACGTTTGTACGTCTATCCCGAGTGTTATTGGGTTGAGTTGCAAGATGCAAACTATAGGTTCTATCCTATAGGCTTTTAAGCGTGTCATTTTGGTTTTCGTGTGTCGTTTTGGTTTCGATTTTGTTTTAATGCGATGCGATACATATGACATGTAGGTACACACATGACGATTCGAGACGATGAAGAATGTGATGGCAACATCGACATCGGCAAACGAAGATCAGGTGAGTAGATTACATCTACGGGGGAAGTCGGGTGGATGGCGTATAGCACCCACGCAGTTCGATGTTTAGGATGCTATATACATATATACTATATACTGTATGATATCTTTTATGTATGACATGGATTTTCAGGTTGTGATTAGGTGTACTATGGTTAGATTAGGGTTTTTAGAAGTAAAATAGTATAGCTTCTTAGTTGCGAACCCTAGAATAGGTTTACACCCACACGCATACACATGCTTACTTGTTATACTTATACCTGGATGATGAGGATAGGGTACGATATTTGGGGATGAGTCGACGAGATTGGGCATAGAGCTATGAGATCGGTGATATGATGTGGTTCGTATTCGAGATACGACATGAGATTTTAGCGGGCATTTGGACGTGTGTTTTATACATGCATTTATATAGATGGTATCGGTTTGTACTAGACTTAGATCAGTACCCCTGTTCATGAGATATGATGATAAAAATACCAGATAATTGATGAGATGAATGTGATATTAACCCGTACGCAGATTTGGGATGCCGTACGATGATTTACCATACGAGCATTATTTGATGATAAGATCCGCGCTCATGACTCGAGGATGTCGTATGATATTGTATCGTACACGGTACCATTGAGGCGGGATCACCGACTGTTATATGTATATATGTATTGACTCTGATTTAGGTGGTTTCCATACCCTTTCCATTAGCTTATTAGCTAGATCTGTAGTTACTTTGTAAATGTTAGACTAGACCCAAGTCATACCTATTTCAAAAACTAACGAATCGCGAGTATTTTAAAGACAGGAAAAAGGATTCTACGGATATTTTCAAAAGACGCATTTTTTCTTAAAAACGCCGTAGCCCTTATTTTTCTAAAAACCCCGATTCGTCTTCTTTCAAATGACATTTATTTATTGATGTAGATTCTTCACTGTTGTGTTCATTATTCGATTTCCGCATATTCTTGCTACTCGCATCGCATTGCATGTGTAAATGTGTTTATCGTTATATTAAACCCATGCTGTTAGGACACCAGCACCATTATCGATGATGCGTATGTTCCATGTACACCTGCTTGCCGGCTCACACACTCCATCATCGATAATTGCCATGTCACTACACTGTAGGATTGTTGCATTCAGTATATGACCCCTTGCATGACATACTTGCATACATACATATTTGCACATACATAGATGATTCTGGCTTGATTTTAGAGATTTGGGAACCGCAAGATATATTTTAAAACTGGATTCATTTTAAATGAGCGGTTTCCCTCAATATGTGCATATTACTATTCCATGTTGCATGATATACTGATATGCTTACATTTCTTTTATATGTCGCATACATCATACTTTATGGTTATACGCATTGAGATATGTTGTTTCCATGATATTTCTGGATTTGGAAACCGTGGGCATTTCAAAAGAGAGTATGTATTGTTTTAAAAACCCGGTTACCCTTAATATGATATTTCAGTGCGCCCACCATGAGTTTTATCGGTTTTGATGTATATATACACCCCATGCGAGGAGAAGTAGTGAGCCGTGTGCGGGTATATGGTGGGGCCCAGTATGGTACCCCGGGGCAAGAAAGGGATGCTGTGTATACAGAAGGTGAGCCTGGGCAGAGGGACTACAACCTACCGGTGATTGTATTTGATCTCGGCGGATATCTGGAGGATACCGACCGGAGTTGAGAGATTATACGGGCCGATCCGGACTGACGAAGCCCGTGGGCCGATTCGGACTAACGGACCCCATTTATGAGGATTTACGTGCCGATGCTAGGCACAATTTTCATGATGTTTTCGAGTGTCGATGCTAGACACTCAGGTTTCATGATTTTTGATATGTCGTAAGGGACACATGTTGATTTATATCCTCATACTTCCATGCGTATGCTTTATGATATTTACATGCATGATGCTTCATGCCATTGGGTGACACGTGGACGGGATCTATATACATATAGTTGACATTGATTACATTGATCATACCTCATACTTATGATATGTTGCTACCTGAGTCACTGACATTAGCACTTGGTATTACACGTATGCATAGATGTTTACCCTTGCCACCTTATTGTGCTTCAGACTTTATCATATTGAGGACATATATATTATTACTGATCGTATTGACCTAGGATTGTGTCATACATACGATTTCTGTTCTGCGATATTTTCTATTCATGAGTTAGCAACTTACCCCCGTTGTGCCACAGTTCTTGCAGATTTTGCCGTACAGGTTTCATTGCGGCTTTTCTGGCACACTGCTTCCTTTCTGGGTGATTGCTTTGGTAGATGGGTTCACTCGCATCATGACCACCCTTGTATTTATTTTAATCAGTTGTATCTAGTAATTCCATCAACCAAACATGTATATTTATTTCAGACTTAGAAAACCAGTTGTGTATTATTTCGACCTTAGAGTCGCGCGTTGTAGTATTATGGTTTTAGTCATCGATTTTGAGTTTCTTTTTTTGAGTTTTGATCCTCGCCCTTCGGCGTTGTATATTATATTGCTTGCGTGATTGTGACCGTCGATTGACGAAGAGCTTGCTCCCGCTTGGGGATGCCTTTTATCATTGTGTATATATTATTCTTGTTGTACCCCGTCCAGGGCCAGTATTTACAAAGGAAACTCTGCCGAAATTTTCAGAAAAGACTATAGATTTTTAAAAATGCATATTCGACTTACTTATTTAAAAACCTTGTTTTAAAACATGTTTTTTCACTTCTTTAAAACTAGTTTTCCTTCAATTACTATTTAAAATGGCTTTAGATTTCTGGGCTTTTGGCTTACTTGGATTAGATGGGGTCCTATAGACTTCATATGATTCAAGGGCCCGTCACGTGCTATTTTGAGACGTGATAAAGTTGGTATCAAAGCGCTGTAAGTGCACGGCAGCGCCCCGGCCGTCAAACCGACGGCCAAATGCGGAAGCGGTGAAAAACTTTAATTTTGCGAACTTTGCAAACCGGCACCACCGCGCACTAAACCCCGGATCGGGCCATTAAACTAGTTCTAGCTAATTACAAGACGGGTTAGAGATATACCGACTGATCCGAGTCCTCCGGTCTTCGCCTCCTCGCCGGAAGGGCACCACATCGCCTGTTTCTTTTACGGGCTCCCGCCTCTATACCGAGGCAACTCGGGCGCGAAGTTGGCTAGCCGACGCGTCCAAGATTTGCTGTAGAATAATGTAGAATCGTTGTCTCTTTGGGGTTAATGAGGTTGCCAAGATGGAGGAATTTGTGCACAATGATTTTCATTGGTGGATGCTAAGAGAAAATGAGCATGCCATCTCAAAATGGAGCTCGGCCAGCCAACTCAAAATGAGCTCACTGGAAAAAGGAAGCAAGCCCTCTCAGGAAACATGCAAGTGGGAAGTATATATAAATTAATTAAAACCATGCATCAAAAAACCCATACTCCTCAAGAATCTCCAGCACACACATTTAAAATACATTCCTTACTAAAGGAAATTAATCCACACAATTAAACAATACACACTACATACTTCAAACAGTGGCCGGCCAAACATCCATCACAAAAAGTGGCCGGCCCCACCACTAAAACCATACTCATACATGTCTTAATTAATGCATCATGGAGCAAAGATGCAATCAAATCAAAACTTATGCAATAAACCCCTCCACAAAGTGTTATTTGCACAATAGCAAATAACCCCCTCCATCGGAAAAGTCCGGCCGGGAAAGAACAAAGGAAAACCGGCCGGAACGGAATGCAAACTGGCAACTCCAGAAAACTGGTCCCGTAATAAATTACAGGAAAACCCCAATACTGTGCATACACACCCGCATCTGTATTCCGACCGGATACAAATGCAAAGAGACAAAATCTACACTGTACTAAACTAGGACCGGCTTAAACCAAAGCCGGCTAGTAAAAACCGTTCGATCCTGATCCGTGCAATACCGCACGTATCTGATCGAACCCTGCCATATATCCATACGGCCGCTAGTACAAACCGTCCGATCCTGATCCGTGCAATACCGCACGTATCTGATCGGACCCTGCCATATCTCCATACGGCTTCTACAGCGTTTCGCCCGAAAGCTGAGTAACTGAAAGTGTGGTGGACTCTAAAGACTCGTCAATACTATGGCTGTGGATTTAACCACTAGCACGTCAGAGGTATAAGCCAATACGTAACGGGCCACCAGCTATTGATCAAAAGGGACGTCGATGAGCGAGCTCATCCTGACACCCTACTGAGCCTGTCAGTGACAATATCCGTACAGTCCGGTCCGTTCGTCTATGAGCATCGCATGTCGGGCCTAGGGGGTTGGTAAAAGTCAGACCCCCAAAAGCGGTACAAGTCGTGTCGGAGTGTAGCCCAGAACACCCTGAGATACTACTGGAATACCTACCAGTAAATCTCCTGCCTTGGCCAAGGACTTTGTGTAATGGCTCTCCTAGACACAGCGCGACCTCACCCCCAATACCGGGAGAGACGAACCCCTGAAGATCCGCTCACTGCCTCCATGTGGCTCGGGACTGTACCCAACTAAAACCTGTTTGCACGACTCCTTTGAGCCGTGGTAGGGTAGTAATCAAAGCACAGTGGGAACTCACACGAGACAAATGACGATCCCCAGGTCGATGAACTAACCTGTACACATGTCACCAGGGAACTGCTATCTGACGTCAGGTATAAGACCAACTAGCATGTTCCCGGCGAGTCCTGTCCGGTGTACTCATAACCCAATGAGCACCTGTATACATCTTAGGTGAACCAACTGACACCAGTGGCTTGTGAGACCGGCCACCGCCCCTCGTCGGGGTCTCGACTGTATACACTAGTCTATTCTGGAGAATCGATGCCCTGTCTCGAAACTCCCACGACTAGGGACCATTTAAGGATGTGCTTATAAACTCCAGCTCTCACTTATATGATCGCCCTCATACTGCTGGTGGTCAAGCAAGAATCCTAAGGGCTCTATCAACGTGCAATAGCGACCTGTCAGGTCACCTAAAGCAGTACACGATGATAAAGGTAAACCAGATAGCAAACTATCATCTCGAGTAAGACTGTTCTACCGGGATAGGTCCTCCCTCAATCATTGCAATCACGTGCCTGTGATCCAATAATTGACTCTGAGGGCACTACCTCCAACAATCTCCCACTTGCACTCAAGGCTAATTATTGCGATGTCGCATACTCACAGCCCGCGTGATACCGAACACCCAACTCCTCTACTGGTCAGTCTCACAAAGCTCGTTTGCGAAACTATTGCGTTCAAGGAATAGCCTCAGCGAGTGGATCCCCCTTGATGTTTCTTTCCATGTCTCTCTATATCTCAAGTTCGCGGAGAAAACTATCTCCCGAAATGAGCAATACCTGTCTTAGAATGTCTGGATGTCTGATGGGACCTGGTTCATAAATGAACTCCAAATCCAAACTTCTTAGACTGTATCGTCAACTGAACTTAATCAGTATCCTGCGCCATGCCTCCCTCAGTATTGCCTTGGATCATCTGTCCAAAATACTGCCCCTCGTCAGAGGGAAAACTATAACTCTGACAACGTCCTTGTCGTCCATGTCACCTTGGAAGCCTGGAGTGATAACTGTCTCCCAAATGAGGCTGTCGTTATCATATCCCTAGAACATCCACTTATGTTCTAAAACTGCTTCCGACTGTTTCTCCAGGATTGGATTAATGTCAACTTATTGCATCTAGTGCAAGAACAACATCTGGTGTGGTACTTGACATCTCACGATTGACTCAATTGCCTAAGCAAGTGATCTGCCAATCATGCACATCCCTCTCTACTTTAGTCTATAAGACACCTTTAGAGAGGGTGACTCCATTACCTGCAGGTACACTACTGTGCCAGGAGTCGTCCATTCTAAATACTCTTAGAATGCTGTCAAAGTACCCTGATTGGGAAACCACCCAAATCTAGATCTAAAACCATAGATCTAGTAACCAGTATGTCTGATATAATGTCCAAGTCCCTTGTGGAGAAACCACTGTGTGACGACCAAAGTATGACCGATCGTAGTATAGGAATATCACTTCCTACTGCCTTCTTAACAGATCCATCCCCTATTCTGATGACGTCAAACCTATGACTGTCACATCAGAAACAGATGATCTAACTCCGCTATATCTGCTTTAGTCTATAAATAGACATAAGCCTGATGTCCACCAATGCTTCCGCTGCTACCACTGACTACGACAACCCTCTGGTAGAGTCATATAGATGTGCACTTCTAAACCTAGTTTAGAACGACGCTATACTCATCCTCCTGCCGGGTCTCGCAGTCTGGAACAACAACAATGGCAAGTGTGGGTAAACAAGAACTTCTCTGTCACCGTCCTTGAGGCTACCGTAGTACCTCTCGGGTGCCTGAAGTTACCCACCTTATCTGCGGAGTGGCCAATGGAATGTCAAATCAGATTGAATCTTTAGGTTCCTTATCAAATCTTCAGTAATCGTTTGTGGTTCTGGAATCACTTCCAGTTCTACCATACTCCCACTTACTGTTCTCTGAAAAAATCCATTTTTAAATAAAACTGTGGCGAGTCTAGAACAATATCGCTATTGTTCATCCAGATGGTAGAAAATCAACCCTCGTCATAGCCTGGGTCAACCCACAAACAGCCATTACAGAAACGTGCCTTGAGTTATCCAGAGTCTGGTTTTAATCATAAGCCGGACAACTCCCCGTACCTTAACAATGTTAAGATATGAACTGTACTATATCCAATATAGAACCAGAGGCACTGATTTAATTGAACCAGATTCAAATCATGCATCTATCTCCAGTGCATGTCAACTAAATAGAGAGAGGCCGATCAACGTTACTCAACTTAGGAATGCTTCCAATTATGAGTAATCTGAAAGAGAAGCAATTTCTCTTTATCATTACTATCAACTGAATACCATACACAAGTATCTACATTTTCGATCACTTTGAAGAATCCCGATACTTGCTACACCTGGTTCTCTACTCTATTCAAATACCTATAACTCCTCAAAACTTAGACCCTGTGTTTCTACGAAACACATGTCTAAGAACTAGAGAAGTTAAAAGTAAACAGAATATAGTATGAGGACCAACCCCTCTGTCCTAATGGACACTGGACAACATACATTACTCTGTATAAGTCCGCTGAGTCTAACAACTCTTTCACTGTGCGTCGTAGGTTGAAAACTGTACTTATGGCTAAGAAGAATTACACCGCCATTTAATACTCCTTACCTAACCATCCACTGATATAGGTAAATGTCATCGACATAATATCAAAAAGGTATATCTCACTCTATGAAAATAGACGTACAGATATATCAATTTGAAATTGGTGCACAACAGCGGATATTCAAAACCAAATATTTGCCGACCGGCAAACAGCCCAGGTGATCTCCTCAAATATCACCGATTACAACGAATCCCGATATAATGAGGATGATCACCTAATTCCCAATGACCTACTCCCACTCATCATCTGTAAAACCATACAGATGTGAGAATCATACCTGGCAAATACATACCCTGGAGTAAGTATCTAATCGGGAAATCAGTTTTCTTTTAACATTACACAGTGAAACTGAAACATTGATATGTTTCGGTGGGGTATCATGGTATTCTTAGTAATGCCTCTTCCATTATCCAGATTCACAACTATAACCGTATAATTCTTTGCCACCTCTCCAAATCCCTTTATATGTCTTTAGTCGTCACCTTCTGCACACCCCTTTAGGCCAATTGGTTTTCTTCCTTCCCTACCGTTCGGCACCAGCCTATGGTTTGGAAGAAGACTATCCAATAAGCATAACGGGTGTACTGTCCTAATCCTAGGAGCACTCGCATTGCGAGAGAAGGTGAGGATAAAAGACAACCGAATAAACCTTATTCCTATTTCTCCTGGACCAGAATCCATCCCCGAACTGGAACAAGTTCCTTTCGAGTTCGTATATAACCATACGATGGAGTATCCAATAAGCTGTGGATCTTCGTAGTGATACGGAGTGTCCTGGAGAGATACAAAGGTGATTTAGGATTGGCGAAGAAATACTTGGTTTGGTCGTGAATATCAGTCGCAATTTACTTTGCCCTCTTACTAATCCCTTGCTTTGTCTGAACTTAATGCCTTCTGCACACCTTCGTTATGCTAATTGGTTTTCTTCATTCCCTACCGGTCGGCACCAGCCTAAGGTTTGGAAGAAGACTATCCAATTTGCATAATAGGTGTGCTATCTCCTAAACTAAGGAGTACTCGTAACTTGAGAGAAGGTAAAAGGGAAAAGACAACTGAATAATCCTATCCGTTTTCTCCAGAACCGGAAACCATCCTCGAATTCCTTCGAGTTCGTATCTAACCATACGATGGCTTTGTCCAATGGAAGTGGACGTTCGCAGTAATACGGGGTGTCCTGGAGAAAAGGGTAAAAGTAGGAGTGGCAATGAGGTCTGCAACTCTGACAATCCAAAAGCCAGTGTTAAGAAGGTTTGGTCAACTTGGTCACGGAGTCATAAGTCTTAGGGTTGGGTCAATGGTCGCTGCCAGAGAGAGAGAGAAAAGAAACACTCAGCGTGCACTCTAACCTAGATCAGAATGGTTATCACTTAATCTAATCTGGAAACCTCCCACTGTACCTCAAATTCTCCTCCAAACCTGAAAGAAGAATTAGTCGGGGTCACCCGAGGAGTAAACCAACTCATCAGTGGGAATCGGGATCCAACTCTCATCGCATGATAACGTGACGGAATCCGCTCACGGTATCACACTCCAGAAGGTATGCGCATATCTGGCAAGTTTTAGTTCTTTTGAAACTCCCGATGTGATTTTTGCCCCATGCTCTTATGACCTTGACTTTGGCCAACATATCATAAGTCACATGTCAAGTTCAACCCGTCATTCTCCAGGTTAATTTGAATCCACCTGTACATACCCTTGACTTTGGCCAAAATGGCAGTACGACTGTCCCAAACCAACGCATCTATCTATGCTGCATATGAATACCCCAATAGCTACCAATCACTGTGCCTTGACTTTGGCCAACATACACAGCTTGAATACTATTGACTACCCATATGAAACGACGGAGGGCTACGAATGGTTTCTGGCGAAAACCTTTAACGTAATGAACTTGATATCGTTGAAGGAACGGATAGCTTTTTAGAAAATATAGTGACGAAAACCTTTACTAAAGAGGTCACTCCCGGTGAAGGGATCTCGGCTCTTTCCCCGTAGAATGGGGTGCTGGATATTCATAACCGAATATCACTGTGCAAAGCAAAAGTAATCGGCTATAGTGAAGTTAATGCCCTGACGCAAATTTCTGTCCAAGGGGTCACTCCCGGTGAAGGGATCTCGGCCCTTGCCTGGTCGACTGAGGAGCAGGATATTCCAAATGAATACCACGATGCAAAACAAAAGTGAACGTCCTGGCAATAACAGCTTTTTGAAAAGTGTTCCAACAACATCAGATTAGGTTTGTTTAACTTGCATTGATCCGAATCAATACAGTCCCATCAATTGATCACACCACAAAGAACGAAAATATACTGACGTACGTATATGCCATTCGCATTCACCACTGGGTCCCGTCATCACCCGTTAGGTTAGCTAACTAACGACAGAGCGGGGACTGGACTAGCGCGGATGAAAAACATATACAACATCTACTAATATATATACCAATATATTATATTTCGCTCAAGGCGTGAATAAAATGCAACATCACAGAAATGTACAGCATCACAGAACAATACAGATATCTGGGATCCCCGGGTTTCACAGAGCCACTACTGAAACCCGATGTTCCCCTGGTCATGTGGATAGCCTGTGCAATGAAATCCTAGACCCCTACGGGCGCGGCAAATTACCCGCCAAAACCTGAAGCGAGGCAGCCCCCTTCAGCTCCGTGAATGGACCACCCAGCACTTCACGGAATCCGGTAACTTGTGCACCCCTCCTGGGTCAACCTGTACCCCCTACGAGTGCGTCGAATAGCCCGCCAATCCTGGACTGAAGCCCCCTCCGTCCCAATGCCATGAGATGCGGGCTTGTTGCCCTCCAGAACCCGGCTATCCGTGAACCCCACCGCGGGGCAATCCTAGTACAGAAAGTAAAATATACATACACCGGGTACATCGACCGCAACCTGGTCGTGCCCCAAAATAATAATACAAACAGGCAGTGACGGCAGTCCACATGTCGGACGCTCGCCTCGTAATATCAAATGTACATAATACAACAGCAACAGTACTAGCATTGCATCCAGGCTATCCCCACGACCGATCCGCAACAACACAGCAAATACATAGAACATCAACGTGAAGGTCACGTTCGCAAATCCGTCTAACCGGGCTATAGCAGTTAGACAGGATTTACCGATCGAGTGACATTCACGGTCGCAGATATAATGTAAATACTGTGAAAAATGTGTTTAAAATATCCGATCGATCAAATTATAACAAGTGGGCCCCAAAGCAATACTGTAGCAGTTACAGAAATTATGAGCCCAATTTTAATGTCCCAAAAACCCTATTTTCACAACAGAAGCCCAATGGAAAAAAACCAGCCCACTGATCCCTTCAAACGGCCGCGGAACCGCGGCTCCATGTAGGGTTATGCCGCGGTTCCGCGCTTCGATGAAGGGAACAGTGTATCGTATTTTTCCAGTGGCCTTAATTCTTCTAGTAAAGTACTTTTATACAACCTGAAAAAATTTTAGAGACCAAAAAATTTCAACAGAAAACTGTTGTGACAAAATACGGGTTTTTGGACATTTCGATCGATCGGAACTGAAAAACACATTACACAAAGCTAGACTATGTTAATGGCCTGGCTCTGATACCACTGTAAGTGCACGGCGGCGCCCCGGCCGTCAAACCGACGGCCAAATGCGGAAGCGGTGAAAAACTTTAATTTTGCGAACTTTGCAAACCGGCACCACCGCGCACTAAACCCCGGATCGGGCCATTAAACTAGTTCTAGCTAATTACAAGACGGGTTAGAGATATACCGACTGATCCGAGTCCTCCGGTCTTCGCCTCCTCGCCGGAAGGGCACCACATCGCCTGTTTCTTTTACGGGCTCCCGCCTCTATACCGAGGCAACTCGGGCGCGAAGTTGGCTAGCCGACGCGTCCAAGATTTGCTGTAGAATAATGTAGAATCGTTGTCTCTTTGGGGTTAATGAGGTTGCCAAGATGGAGGAATTTGTGCACAATGATTTTCATTGGTGGATGCTAAGAGAAAATGAGCATGCCATCTCAAAATGGAGCTCGGCCAGCCAACTCAAAATGAGCTCACTGGAAAAAGGAAGCAAGCCCTCTCAGGAAACATGCAAGTGGGAAGTATATATAAATTAATTAAAACCATGCATCAAAAAACCCATACTCCTCAAGAATCTCCAGCACACACATTTAAAATACATTCCTTACTAAAGGAAATTAATCCACACAATTAAACAATACACACTACATACTTCAAACAGTGGCCGGCCAAACATCCATCACAAAAAGTGGCCGGCCCCACCACTAAAACCATACTCATACATGTCTTAATTAATGCATCATGGAGCAAAGATGCAATCAAATCAAAACTTATGCAATAAACCCCTCCACAAAGTGTTATTTGCACAATAGCAAATAACCCCCTCCATCGGAAAAGTCCGGCCGGGAAAGAACAAAGGAAAACCGGCCGGAACGGAATGCAAACTGGCAACTCCAGAAAACTGGTCCCGTAATAAATTACAGGAAAACCCCAATACTGTGCATACACACCCGCATCTGTATTCCGACCGGATACAAATGCAAAGAGACAAAATCTACACTGTACTAAACTAGGACCGGCTTAAACCAAAGCCGGCTAGTAAAAACCGTTCGATCCTGATCCGTGCAATACCGCACGTATCTGATCGAACCCTGCCATATATCCATACGGCCGCTAGTACAAACCGTCCGATCCTGATCCGTGCAATACCGCACGTATCTGATCGGACCCTGCCATATCTCCATACGGCTTCTACAGCGTTTCGCCCGAAAGCTGAGTAACTGAAAGTGTGGTGGACTCTAAAGACTCGTCAATACTATGGCTGTGGATTTAACCACTAGCACGTCAGAGGTATAAGCCAATACGTAACGGGCCACCAGCTATTGATCAAAAGGGACGTCGATGAGCGAGCTCATCCTGACACCCTACTGAGCCTGTCAGTGACAATATCCGTACAGTCCGGTCCGTTCGTCTATGAGCATCGCATGTCGGGCCTAGGGGGTTGGTAAAAGTCAGACCCCCAAAAGCGGTACAAGTCATGTCGGAGTGTAGCCCAGAACACCCTGAGATACTACTGGAATACCTACCAGTAAATCTCCTGCCTTGGCCAAGGACTTTGTGTAATGGCTCTCCTAGACACAGCGCGACCTTACCCCCAATACCGGGAGAGACGAACCCCTGAAGATCTGCTCACTGCCTCCATGTGGCTCGGGACTGTACCCAACTAAAACCTGTTTGCACGACTCCTTTGAGCCGTGGTAGGGTAGTAATCAAAGCACAGTGGGAACTCACACGAGACAAATGACGATCCCCAGGTCGATGAACTAACCTGTACACATGTCACCAGGGAACTGCTATCTGACGTCAGGTATAAGACCAACTAGCATGTTCCCGGCGAGTCCTGTCCGGTGTACTCATAACCCAATGAGCACCTGTATACATCTTAGGTGAACCAACTGACACCAGTGGCTTGTGAGACCGGCCACCGCCCCTCGTCGGGGTCTCGACTGTATACACTAGTCTATTCTGGAGAATCGATGCCCTGTCTCGAAACTCCCACGACTAGGGACCATTTAAGGATGTGCTTATAAACTCCAGCTCTCACTTATATGATCGCCCTCATACTGCTGGTGGTCAAGCAAGAATCCTAGGGGCTCTATCAACGTGCAATAGCGACCTGTCAGGTCACCTAAAGCAGTACACGATGATAAAGGTAAACCAGATAGCAAACTATCATCTCGAGTAAGACTGTTCTACCGGGATAGGTCCTCCCTCAATCATTGCAATCACGTGCCTGTGATCCAATAATTGACTCTGAGGGCACTACCTCCAACAAGCGCTAGGTAAACCTTGGTTCGAGTCTAAATTTGACTATGCGGAGCCTAGAGCGTTTATATATATACGGAACTTAGGCATGACCTTACGGAACATAGACTTAGCCGAGGGGGTATTATACCCGAACTTTTGTCGCATAGGATGACCCTTGGTTGATGGAGTAGGTAGATTGAGTAGAGTGACGTACCGTACGTATGTTCTGCGGCATACTTACGATACGTTTCTCCACTTAAGAAACCATAGGATGTACATTTCCTTTCACAGTATTATATTGATTCCTATGATCTAACCTCATCGATGTTGGTTATGTTTTTGCTGCCACGATTACACGGGCAGAGAGAGCTACGGCTAGAGTTGCGGTTAGCACGAGCTCGTCACGGAAGAGGACTGACCAGGGCGTGATTCCAGAGACATACGATTGCATAGTGCGGCGTCGTTTTATTGTGTTTTCGTGCCATGAGCGTTTGATGGATCGCTCCCACGAGATTTCTCGGACGTGCAGATCAGCACCAGATGATTGAGCCACTGATAGAGGCCCGCCAGGATGTGATAACCATTGATGTATCGCTTATTCTTGATGATTGAGGCACTGTTCAGAGTGCGGACGAATGAGCCAGTTGTTACTGCGAACGACGAGATATCGACCCAGATGTTGGAGCTACTGCAGCATGAGTATATACTTAGAGGTATGATGGAAGGCCGCTAGTCACCGAGGATGAATGACTAGGACAGGTGGTTCGTTCGCTTATCCCGATGCGAGGTCATCAGATAGATTGATTCCAGCTAGAGACGACTTCACGCAGGTACGTTGAGAGTCGATGTTGACGATCGAATTTCAGGAGCCCATTTTCCAAGTTTAAAGTATTCGGAAAGACATGCAAGCGATTCTATGGACTCTCTAGAAGAATGAAACCCTAACTCGACATAATGACCGTGTGAAAGCCTTTGAACTTTATGGTTTGCGGCAGTTCCGCGGTGCCATTAGTGAGGCTTAGGTTTGCCATTTTACGGCCGGTCCACCGATGCTGTGGTATGTACTCGATATTATTAAACTGTACCCAAGATGTTTAGCTCTTGGGGGAAATATGGAGCCTTGACAAATCGATCAAGTGGTTCGACATCTTTCGGATATCATGTGATGGGACGCATTGCTTGGGAGACTCCAGATACGAGTATAGCCGTTGGAGCACAGTCCATGCAGCCACGATGAGACGAGTCCGAAGCAGTCGACAGCAGAGAAAGGTGGAGTAAGATGTTCGTACGAGATTTGATGAGATGACGTTCCCCTCCGCCGACATCAGAGATGCGATACGCATGCAGAGGCGTTGATTATGGATATATCTTCCAGAAGGAGTCGCGATGAGAATGCAGCCGTTCCGGGACTAGAAACAGATATAGTAAAGGGTGGTAACTTCCGGGAAGCTCGGCAGAAACGAGATTTGAGAGAGATCTCGACAGGACCTTTCTGAAATACTATACGAGAAGACATGGACCCAGGAGCGGTCATATGGCGCACACCCAGCAGGCCAGAGTTCGGCATCGTCGACAAGATAGTTGGCCAGAGATCTGTAGAGGATATGCCAGTGCGGGACTGTTTCCGTCGTCATTCTATATTGGGCCGTTGAGCAGAGGAGCTATATATCTAGCAATGCACAGTGAAAGATAAGAGCCTAAAAGCACCAGGCGCCAGACCATGAACATGAGGCAGGTAGATATCTTTCCCTGCTAGCATTGGATGCACCGACACCTTCTCGACCTTGAAGAAGGAAATATCGACGATGGTATTTATGATTTGTGATTTGGTGATTTGATTATCACGTATCCGTCACCTTGGATTTCGGTATTTTGGGCGATCTATTCGCATGATTTAGTCTTGATGGCTTAGTTCCATGATATTTGTTTTCGTGCACCATGGTTGCACCTACTAGGTATTCATATTTGTGCACAGTTGTTACACCTGATATCGTTTTTGTGCCTTGGCTGCACAAGTTTAGGACTTCATGGATTTCATACAGTTGATTTGATTTTGTGCTTAGTATAGTTCACATATGTTTGCCGTGCAATGATACGTATTTTGTGCACTACAGTTGCACAGGACTTCGATTTGATATTATTGGAGGTATTGATTTTGACTTCATGCCAAGGGCATGCAAGTGATTCGACTTATGCTTTCGGCATAGTTTTCATGCACTTTTAGTGTTTTGATTTGGTTTGTACATGCTGATGCACATGGTTGTGAGATTATATACCACGGTATACCTGATTTGGATTGATCTTTATTGTATACCGTCGATTTCGATTATGATTTTGATATTGATTTCGTGCACTTTGTACATTTGATTTAGATTTTATTCGTGCACGATGGATGCACCTAATTTGGATTTTTGCGCATGTTGAGCGCATGTTTTGAGATGCGATTTTGGTGCACACCCGATGCACTAAATCGGGATTCTTCGTGCATGTCAGATGCACCTGATGTTGCTGTCAGGCACGCTCGTTGCCTTTGGCAGATATTTCGTGCACACCCGTTGCACCTCGATGTTGTTTTTGTGCACATGTATGACACATATATGGATTTTGATTTCCGTGTGCACCAGTCACACAAGGTATTCATATATACATTTTGGGATTGATTTCTTATGGAGCAGTATGTTTTTATGAAATTTACTATTTGTATTCGTACTGAGCAGGATTAGTTGGAGATCCTGGATATATTTTGCATGCATTGATAGTTATCGAAGGGATTTCCAAAAAGTGAGCTATAGTCTCAGTATTTACCTACGTGTCTGATATGACACGAAACGTTTAAAATAAGGAAACCCTTCTAAATTGTTTTCAAAACGGCGGAACGTACATATTAAAAAAAGGATAAGTATATATATAGCTATTTCTTACAATAGATGTCCGCCACTGTGCCGCGATACGCGCGTCGCACAGCAACTTGAAAGGTTTGGCATGCATTTCCTTCAGATAATTACATGTATAGATTTGATAATTACATGTATAGTTCTGATTTATATCATATTGGTTTTTCTTTGGATTTGAAATTTGTGTCTTTACCATGACTCCGATGATTGCGGGATGCTTGACGGAGTTTTTTTTTGAGTTATCTGCTCATCATTCATGCGCATGCATTGCGCTATGATGCGTTTTATGTATTGATGATTTCGGAGCCCGACGACTAGGACTTTTTACTGAAATGTTTTAGTATTTGAGGGGTTTAAATTTAAATTCGGGGACCAAATTTCTTTAAGGGGGGAAGATTGTAACATTTCAGGAAAATAAAATATTATTTTTGGGAATTTTAATAATTTAATATTAATTTTAATGAATATTTTAATATTTCGGTATAATTAAATACCGATAAATTGGGAAAAATTTGGAAAAATTATAGAAATTAACAAAAAGAGGGTACTTTATGAGATTTAATCAAAGTATGAATGTTTATGATTTATTTGACACTATTTTAGTGCTAATCGCGATTAAAAATCGCTAATCGCAGATTAAGCGTGTTTTGTGCACATAGCATGCACAAAGCTTTTTTTCACACTTGTGCATTTCCTACCATGGTTTCATTTGGGTTTCCTAGTCAATTTTAAAAGAATGAGAAGATAAAAGAAAAGAAAAAGAAAAGAAATGAGAATATTAAACAATGGTGCATAGTGTAAGGTATGGGTGAGAGAGAGAGTGGGGTGAGGGGGGGTCAAACCTTGGTCTTGGCTTTGTTTCATTCACCATTTTCATCCCTAACCTCTCCCTCTTCAGCTCATGGCAGCACCTCTCCTCCCTCCTCTTCAAAACCCCCACTTCATTACTAAAAATCCATCAAAAGTCCATCCTCACTTCACAAAACTTGTGCAAAAGCCCTCTAGCTACACATTGGACCAAGAAAAATCACATTTTGGTGCTGTAGTGGATTCTTGGGTCCCTAATAAGGTAATCCTTTCACAATTAGTGTAGTTTTTCCTTTACTAAAGCCTCTTTCCAAGTTTAAAATTGATTTGGCGAAGTTTGGTGAACTTTGAAAACTCAAGTTGGGAATTAGGGTTTGATTTGAGTAGAGATAGTGTAATTGGACTTTAGAGATGACCTTAGATACCCTTAGATGTTAGAAACCCGGAACTAAACACAATACCAAACCTAAAACAAGAAACAAAAACTTTGCATATCGGTTTTGTGAGTGTATAAGGCGTGCAGGGAAATCTGGAATGAACCGGGGCATTTACGAGATAAATAAACAACTTCAGAGACCTAGATAGACCACTACGAGACCACCATATGAAGACGAAACCCTAAATCCCAAGGAAAACCGAGGAGGCCGGTTTTGGAAAGGGAGTGGCCGGCCACTTGGTGATGAAATGTGTCCAGGTTGCTCCAGTAGCTCATATATACCCTATACATCACCCCAGAGTTGTTTGCTTACCTTGTTTTCACCTGAGACGAAATCTGGGACCACTTTCCTGGCTTGCTGCCATGTGTTTCATGATGCATATGGATTTAAGTTTTGATATTTTTGTTTGTACTCGGTCACTTGACGTTTTTACGTCTATCCCAAGTGTTATTGGGTTGAGTTGCAAGATGGAAACTATAGGTTCTAACCTATAGACTTTTAAGCGTGTCGTTTTGGTTCTCGTGTGTCGTTTTTCTTTCGATTTGGTTTCAATGCGATGCGATACGTATGACATGTAGGTACCCCCATGACGATTCAAGACGATGAAGAAGATGATGGCGACCTCGACATCGGCAAACGATGATCAGGTGAGTAGATTACATCTACGGGGGAAGTCGGGTGGATGGCGTATAGCACCCCTACAGTTCGATGTTTAGGATGCTATATACATATATACTATTTATTAAATGATATCTTTTCTGTGTGACATGGATTTTCAGGTTGTGATTAGGTGTACTATGGTTAGATTAGGGTTTTTAGAAGTAAACAAGTATAGCTTCTTAGTTGCGAACCCTAGAATAGGTTTACACCCACACGCACACACATGCTTACTTGTTATACTTATACCTGGATGATGAGGATAGCGTATGATATTTAGGGATGAGTCGATGAGATTGGGCATAGTACCATGAGATCGGTGATATGACGTGGTTCGTATTCGGGATACGACATGAGATTTTAGCAGGCCTTTGGACGTGTGTTTTACACACGCATTTATATAGATGGTATCAGTTTATACTAGACTTAGATCACTACCCCTGTTCATGAGATATGATGATAAGAATACTAGATAATTGATGAGATGAATATGATATTGACCCGTACCCAGATTTGGGATGCCGTACGATGATTTACCATACGAGCTTTATTTGATGATAAGATCCGCGCTCATGACTCGAGTATGTCATATGATATTGTATCGTACGCGGGTACCATTGAGGCGGGATCACCGACTGTTATATATATATATATATATGTATCGACTCAGATTTTGGTGGTTTCCAAACCCTTTCCATTAGCTTATTAGCTAGATCTGTAGTTACTTAGTAGTTATTAGACTAGACCCGAGTGATACCTATTTCAAAAACTAACGAATCACGAGTATTTTAAAGGCAGGCAAAGGAATTCTACGTATATTATCAAAAGACGCATCTTTTCTTAAAAACACCGTAGCCCTTATTTTTCTAAAACCCCCGATTTGTCTTCTTTCAAATGACATTTATTTATTGATGTAGATTCTTCACTGTTGCATTCATTATTCGATTTTCGCATATTCTTACTATTCACTTCGCATTGCATGTGTAAATGTGTTTATCGTTATATTAAACCCATGCTGTCAGGACACCGGCACCATTATCAATGATGCGTATGTTCCACGTACACCTGCTTGCCTGCTCACACACTTCAACATCGATAATTGCCATGTCACTACACTGTAGGACTGTTGCATTCAGGATATGACCCCTTGCATGACATACTTTCATACATACATATTTGCACATACATAGATGATTCTGGCTTGATTTTGGAGATTTGGGAACTGCAAGATATATTTTTAAACTGGATTCATTTTAAAGGAGCGGTTTCCCTAAATATGTTCATATTACTATTCCATGTTGCATGATATACTGATATGCTTACATTTCTTTTATATGTCGCATACGTCATGCTTTATGGTTATACACATTGAGATATGCTGTTTCCATGAGATTTCTGGATTTGGGAACCGTGGGCATTTCAAAAGAGAGTATGTATTGTTTTAAAAACCCGGTTACTCTTGATATGATATTTCAGTGCGCCAACCATGAGTTTTATCGGTTCTGATGTATATATACCCCCATGCGAGGAGGAGTCATGAGCCGTGTATGGGTACATGGTGGGGCCCGGTATGGTACCCCGGGGGAAGAAAGGGATGCTGTGTATACAGACGGTGAGCCTGGCAGAGGGACTACTACCTACCGGTGATTGTATTTGAGCTTGGCGGATATCCGGAGAATACCGAACGGAGTTGAGAGATGATATTGGCCGATCCGGACTGACGGAGCCCATGGGCCGATCCGGACTGACGGAGCCCGATATATGAGGATTTACGTGCCGATGCTAGGCACAGTTTTCATGATGTTTTCGAGTGTCGATGCTAGACACTCAGGTTCCACGATTTTTGATATGTCGCGAGGGACACATGCTGATTTTTATCCTCATACTTCCATGCATATGCTTTATGATATTTACATGCATGATGCTTTATGCCATTGGGTGACACTTGGACGAGATCCATATACATATAGTTGACATTGATTACATTGATCGTACCTCATACTTATGATATATTGCTACCTGAGGCACTGACACTAGAACTTGGTATTACACGTATGTATAGATGTTTACCCTTTCCACCTTATCATGCTTCAGACTTTACCATATTGAGGATATATATATTATTACTGATCGTATTGACCTAGGATTGTGTCATACATACGATTTCTGCTCTGCGATATTTTCTATTCACGAGTTGGCAACTCACCCCCGTTGTGCCACAGTTCTTGCAGGTTTTGTCGTACTGGTTTCATTGCGGCTTTTCTGGCACACTACTTCCTTTCTGGGTAATTGCTTTGGTAGGTGGGTTCACTCGCACCATGACCACCCTTGTATTTATTTTAATCAGTTGTATCTAGTAATTCCATCAACCAAACATGTATATTTATTTCAGACTTCGAAAACCAGTTGTGTATTATTTCGACCTTAGAGTCGCGCGTTGTAGTATTATGGTTTTCATCATCGATTTTGAGTTTCTTTTTTTCAATTTTGATCCTCGCCCTTCGGCGTTGTATATTATATTGCTTGCGTGGTTGTTACCGTCGATTGACGAAGAGCTTGCTCCCGCTTGGGGATGCCTTTTATCATTGTGTATATATTATTCTTCTTGTACCCCGTTCGGGACCATTATTTACAAAGGAAACTCTGCCGAAATTTTCAGAAAAGACTATAAATTTTTAAAAATACATATTCGGCTTATTTATTAATAACCTTGTTTTAAAATATGTTTTCTTCACTTCTTTAAAACTAGTTTTCCTTCAATTACTATTTAAAATGGTTTTAGATTTCTGGATTTTTGGCTTACTTGGATTAGATGGGGTCCTATAGACTTCATATGATTCAAGGGAAAGTCACGTGTTATTTCAGGACGTGACAGTAGCCGAGCACATTTGCAGTACGCAGATAGAGTGACGTGACATCGAATTGGACGATAATACAGACGAGTGGGACCAGAGGTTCGTGCGAGATGTTAACGAGTTGTTTTTACTCCCCGTCGAGATTAGAGATCTGATGTGTATACATACGCGTTGGGATACGGACAGTTCCCGAGGAAATGTGTGCGGAAAACACAGATGTCCAAAGAAAGGAGAAAGGATTATACAAGAGTACCAGCCTCCGTATAGTTCGGCATAGGCGAGATCGGAAGAGACCCTGAGCAGGTTCCTTCTACGACACTGCCGCGATGAGATTTGCACCGAGGATCCGTTGAGTCAAGAGTATTTAGAGGGCCAGAGGCTAACGCCGGTGATGTGCTGCTTTACGGGTGGTCGTGATGATTGGCCGACAGATGACCAGAGAAGTGCTAGAACGGAATCGTTCCCATTAGCACACCTGACCGGGCTAATGAGCCGATAGATTGCGAGATTGGTAAATCCACAGAGAAGATGAGGACCCAGAGACGGAGGACGCCAGACCGTAAGCAGGAGGCAAGCAGATGTTCTTGTTCTGTAGGTTTTGGGTGCACCGACAATTTTTCGACATTGTAGGAGGTGTACATCAATGTCATTTGTTTTGATTTGCGTTGTGATCTGAGTATCATGCATATATCGGTTGGATTTGAGTTTTGATGATGAGTTTCCTGATATTGATTTCGTGCACCATGGCTGCACCTACTTGGCATTTACATTTTGTGCATAGTATTGCGCTTGAGATATGTTTTATACGCCGTTGTGTTGGGTTGTGATTTGTGCATATCTATTGCACATGATATTGATTTTGTGCCTTGGCTGCATATGTTTATGATTTCGTGGATTTCATATAGTTGATTTGATTTTGTACGTATGTTACGCACTCGATTTGATTTTTGCACTCGGTATAGCTTATATGTGCTTGCAGTGCATTGATATGTGTTTTGTGCACGCAGTTGCACACGTTTATGATTTTATACACCTTGGAACACTCGGTGTTGCTTTTTACGCGTTTGAGTTATTGATTTATATTTTGTGCATTTGATGCACCAGATTGGTATTTCGTGCACTAGATGCACTAGATTGTATTTCGTGCACTAGATGCCCTGGATTCGTATTCTGTGCAAAGGGTGCACTGCATTCGTATTTCGTGCACAGGATGCACCGTATTTGTATTTGGCGCACTACATGCGCTGGATTTGTATTTCGTGCACTAGATGCACCGAATTTGTATTCCGTGCACTAGATGCACCGGATTTGTATTTTGTCGCACTAGATTTGCATTTCATGCATTTGTTGCACCGGATGGGTATTCGTGCATTAGTTGCACTAGATTTATAATTCGTACATTGGCTGCACCCGATTTATGTTTTTGAGCATTTATGTTACCAGATTTAGATTTTTGGGCGCGTTGCACTTGACGGTCGTTTTTCGTGCGCTTTACCGCACTGGGCATTTATATGGACTGACGCACTTGGGTTGGATTTTTGCGCATATTAGGCGCTTGATATTGGATTTTGTGTGCATCGGAAACACTTGAGTGAGATTGTACTCGTGCATGTTGGATGCTCTTGTTTTAGATTTCATTTGTGCATGTTGGATGCACTTGATTTAGATTTCTTTTGTGCATGTCAGATGCACTTGATTGGATTTTCACCCATGTTGGGCGTATGATATGAGATATGATTTTATTCACACCGCATGCACTCGATAGGGATTTTCATTCGTGCATGTTAGTTGCACTGGTTTGAGATTTCATGCACTCTAGATGCACTTGATATTGTTGTCGTGCACACCCGTTGCACTGGACAGATACTTTCATGCACACCCGTTGCACTTAGTTTTGCTTTCATGCACATTCGTAGCACTTGTATTTGGATTTGATTTCTGTGCACGCCAGTCGCAAGTGATTGTTGGATACGCCTTTTGAGGTTGATTTTGCTCTTGAGGACTTTGTTCTCATAATGGGCACTATGTTACGTAGTAGCCGAACAGGACTGATCTGAGGACAGTACCTGAGTATTTTGCATGCATTAAAATTTAACAAGAGGTTTTCAAAAAGGAGCCATAATCTCGCTATTTCCAATGTGTCCGTGAGTGACACGAACGTTTACAAAGGAAAACATTTTGAGATATTTTAAAAACGGCGGAACGCATATTTGAGCAAAACATATATGGACATATATTATTACTTTAGAAATGAGCGTCTGTCACTTGTGCCGTGATTTACGCATCACGCGGCGATTAAGAAAATATTTTTCATGTATTCTTGGATATAGTGCCCTCAAAGTCAATTATTAGATCACAGGCACGTGGTTGCAATGATTGAGGGAGGACATATACCGGTAGGACGGTCTTACTCGAGGGGTTTGTATACTATCTAGTTTGTCTTTATCATCGTGTACATGCTTTAGGTGATTGTAGTTCACTATTACACGTTAATAGAGAATAGTATGCTACCATGGTTTGTCTTTATCATCGTGCACTGCTTTAGGTGACATTACAGGTCACTATTGCACGTTGGTAGAGCCCATAGGATTCTTGCTTGACGACCAGCAGTATGATGGCGATCATATACATGGGAGCTGGGGTCTATAAGCACATCCTTAAATGGTCCCTGGTCGTGGGAGTTTCGAGACAGGGCATCGATACTCCATCAGTAGACTAGTGTATGCAGTCGAGACCCCGACGAGGGACGGTGGCCGGTCTCAAAAGCCACTGGGGTCAGTTGGTTCACCTAAGATGTATACAGGTGCTCATTGGGTTATGAGTACACCGGACAGGACTCGCCGGGAACCTGCTAGTTGGTATTATACCTGACGTCGGATAGCAGTTCCCTGGTAATATGTGTACAGGTTAGTTCATCGACCTGAGATCGTCATTTGTCTCGTGTGAGTTCCCACTGTACTTTGATTACTACCCTACCATGGCTCAAAGGAGTCGTGCAAACAGGTTTTAGTTGGGTACAGTCCCGAGCCACATGGAGGCAAGTGAGCAGATCGGCAGGGGATTCGTCTCTCCCGGTATTGGGGGTGAGATAGCGCTGTGTCTAGGAGAGCCATTACATAAAGCTCTAGGCCGAGGCAGGAGATTTACTGGTAGGTATTCCAGTAGTATCTCAGGATATTCTGGGCTACACTCCGCACGACTTGTACCGCTTTTGGGGGTCTGACTTTTACCAACCCTCTAGGCCCGCCATGGGATGCTCATAGATGAACGGATCAGATTGTACGGATATTGTCACTGACAGGCTCAGTAGGGTGTCAGGATGAGTTCGCTCATCGACCTCCCTTTTGGTCAATACCTGGTAGCCCGTTACGTACGGCTAGTACGTCTGACGTGCTAGTGGTTAAATCCACAGCCAATGTATTGACGAGTCTTTAGAGTCCCCCACAGACTGTTTCTCAAGTTTCGGGCGAAACTTTGTAGAGGCCGTATGATATATGGCAGGGTCCGATCATATACGTGCAGTAGTGGACGGATCATGATCGGGCGGATCATACTAGTGGGCTTTGGTTTAAGCCAGATCCTAGTATTAGATTTGTTGGATTACTTTAGTCTCATCGCATTCACGTTCAGTCGGAATGCGGATGCAGGTATGTATATACAGGTGAGGGGTATCCTTGTGGTCCGTCACGAGTTTACTTTAGATGTTGCCGTATCTTTTTATTGTTGTAAACATTTGGGTTAATGTTTGCTAATGGAAATTATGAGCTAGAAACCATCATTTTGTGCATTAATTGATACATGTACTTCATGGGTGAGTCATGGTATCAATTCTTATGCAAATGTCACTTAAAGTGATTGATTAGTGTGTTGATTTGATGAGAGGAGAGGGAGGGGCAGCCAAGGTTATGGTTAGCTCTTGTATTTTCTTCTTTCTTACTCTCTCTCATATTATCATAACAACACAAGAAAAGAAAAGAGAGAAAACTCTTCTTCTTCCTCCTCCTCTAGCTCACAACATCCATCAATGGCTTCATCTCTAACCTCCATCCATCTCATGGATGCAAGAGACAAAGTGATCACAAACATTCTCTACAACACCTTGGACACGTCGGCTAGCACACTTCGTGCCCGAGTTGCTTCGGATGAAGCGGGAGCCCGTAAAAAGAATCGATGATGTGGTGCCCTTTCCGACGAAGAGATCGAGACCGGAGATGTCGCGAGGAGCTTGGGATGGTGGCCGAAAACCGAAGGACACGGATCGCTCGGTATAGCTTTCTATCCCTTCTCCAGATAGCTAGTTTATAGGTTAATGGTTCGATCTGGGTTTTAAGCATACGATAGCGCCAGTTTTCTAGTTTAGAAAAAATTTCGTTTCCGCATTTTGGCCTCGGAAAGACGGCCGGGGCGCTACCGTAGTCTTACATAGTATCAGAGCCATGCCAATAACCATTTCTAGCTTGCTCTAACGTGTTTAGAACTTCGATCGAACAGAAATTCCAAAACTATAATTTCAAAAAAACAGTTTCTGTCGATTCTGTTTTGTGCTCAAAAAATTATTTGGTGTATTGCAGAAATACGTGCAGGGTTTTTTAAGAGTTCTGGGAAATTTTGGTTTTTTGCCATCTCTGTGGCACCGCGGAACCACGGCCAAACCCACGTTCTGGCCGCGGTTCCGCCGCCGCATTGAAACAACAGTGCACCAAAATTTCCAGATTTGTCCCTGACTTGGAATTGGTGTTTTTGATATATTCTGTTTGGGCCCAGATTTATTTTGAGTGCTACAGTTGTGCTTGGGGCCCAAATCAGGAAATTTAGTCGATCGAAAATTTTAAACATGTTAGTTCACAGTATTTACATTATATCTGCGACCGTGAATGTCACTTGATCGGTAGATCCGGTCTGACAGTTATAGCCCTTTTAGACGGATTTGCGAACGTGACATTCACGTTGATATTCTGTGTTGTGCTGTGATGTTGCGGATTTGTCATGGTGGATAGCCCCGATGCAATGGTAGTACAGTTTTGTTGTATATGTACATTTGATATTATGGGGCGAGCGTCCGACATGTGGACTGCCGTCACTGCCTGTTTGTATATTATTCTTTTGGGGCACGACCAGGCTGAGGTCGACGTACCCGTTGTATATATTTTTCTTTCTGTAGTAGATTACCCCACGGAGGGATGCACGGTTAGCCGGGTTCTAGAGGTCAACGGGCCCGCATCTTATGGCTTTGAGACGGAGGGGGCTTCACTCTAGAATTGGCGGGCTATTCGCCGCACTCGTAGGGGGTACAGGTTAACCCAAGGGGGATGCTCAAGTTACCGGATTCCATGAAGTGCTGGGTGGTCCATTCACGTTGTTGAAGGGGGATGTCTCGCTTCAGGTTTTGGCGGGTAACTTGCCGCGCCCATAGGGGTCTAGGATTTCATTGCACAGGCTATCCACACGACCACGGGAACGTCGAATTTCAGTAGCGGCTCTATGAAACCCGGGGATCCCAGATTATCTGTATTGTTCTGTGATGCTTATTACATTTCTGTAATGTTGCATTTTATCATGCCTTGAGCGAATATTATATATTGATATATATACTAGTAGATGTTGTATATATTTTACACCAGCGCTAGTCCAGTCCCAGCACTGTCGTTAGTTAAGTAACCTAACGGGTGATGACGGGACCCAGTGGCGAATGCGGATGGCATATATGTACATCGTATTTTCGTTCTTTTGTGATGTGATCAATTGATGGGACTGCATTGATTTGGATCAATGCAAGCTAAACAAACCTATTCTGATGTTGTTGGAACATTTTTCAAAAATCTGTTATTGCAAGGTCGTTCTCTTTTGTTTTGCACAGTGGTATTCGGTTATGAATATCCAGCACCTCAGTCGATGAGGCAAGGGCCGAGATCCCTTCACCGGGAGTGACCCCTTGGACAGAAGTTTGCGTCAGGGTAATAACTTTACTATAGTCGATTACTTTTTGCTTTGCATCGTGGTATTCAGTTGGAATATCCTGCACCTCATTCTACGGGAAAAAAGCCGAGATCCCTTCACCGGGAGTGACCTTTTTAGCAATGGTTTTCGTCACTATATTTTTATAAAAAGCTATGTATTTCCTTCAACGATATCAAGTTCATTACGTTAAAGGTTTTTCGCCAAAAACCAACCATAGCCCTCCATCATTTCAGATTAGTATTGCTTAGTATTCATGCTACATATGTCGTGCTCAGCCGAGGCGTAGTATGCGGTAGCTCTGTAATGCTTTTCTATCTTATGGATATGTGATTGGTTAGGACAGTCGTACGGTCATTTTGGCTCAGTCAAGGACTCATGCGGGTGGGTCTAATGCAATCAAGATAATGACGGGTTGAACTTGGCTAGGATCCTTTAATCTGTTGGCTCAGGTAAGGTCACTTGGGTCCTAGGGGTAAAAACACACATCGGGAGTTTCTAAAGAAACTGAAACTTGCCAGGCATGCGCATACCTTCTGGAGTGTGATGACGTGAGTTGATTCCTTCACGTTATCATACGATGATAGTTGGATCCCGATTCCCACTGATGAGTTGGTTTACTCCTCGGGTGACCCCGGCTAATTCTTCTTTCAGGTTTGGAAAAGAATTTGAGGTTACAGTGGGGGGTTTCCTTATTTGATAAATTAGTAAACATTTTGGTCTAGGTTAGAATGCACGTTGAGTGTTTCTTTTCTCTCTCTGTTTGGCTGCGACCATGACCCGACCCTTGACTATGACTCAGTGACCAAGTTAACCGAACCTTCTTAAAACACTGGCTTTTGGATTGTCAGAGTTGCATATCTCATTACCACTCCTAATTTAACCCTTTTCTCCAGAACACCCCGTATTACTACGAACGTCCACTTCCATTGGATAAAACCATCGTATGGTTATATACGAACTCGAAGGAACTTGTTTCAGATTCGAGGATGGTTTCCGGTTCTGGAGAAAATGAATAGGACTATTCAGTTGTCTTTTCCTTTTACCTTCTCTCAGGTTGCGAGTGCTCCTTGGATTAGGACAGTACACCTATTACGCTAATTGGATAGTCTTCTTCCAAACCATAGGAAGGTGTCGAACGGTAGGGAACGAAGAAAACCAATTAGCCTAACGATGGTGTACAGAAGGTATTAAGTAAAGACAAATAAAGGGATTAGAAAGAGGGCAAAGTAAGTTGCGACTGCTATTCACGACCAAACCAAGTATTCCTACGCCAATCCTACATCACCTTTGTATTTCTCCATAACATTCCGTATCACTACGAAGATCCACAGTTTATTGGATACTCCATCGTATGGTTATATAAAAACTCGAAGGAACTTGTCCCAGTTCGGGGATGGATTCTGGTTAAGGAGAAATAGGAATAAGGTTTATCCAGTTGTCTTTTATTTTTACCTTCTCTCGGGTTGCGAGTGCTCTTAGGATTAGGACAGTACACCCATTATGCTTATTAGATAGTCTTCTTCCAAACCATAGGCTGGTGCCGAACGGTAGAGAAGGAAGAAAACCATTTAGCCTAAGAGGGTGTACAGAAGGTAATGACTAAAGACATATAAAGGGATTTGGAGAGATGGCAAAGAAATATACGGTTACGGTTGTGAATCTGGATAATGAAAGTGGCATTACTAGGAATACCCGGATACTCCTACGAAACATTTAAATGTTTCAGTTTCACTGTATACTGTTAAAAGAAAACTGATTTCCCAATTAGCTCTTGCTCCTGGGTATGTATTTACCAGGTTTGATTCTCACATCTGTATGGTTTTACAGATGATGAGTGGGAGTAAGTTATTGGGAATTGGGTGATTATCCTCATTATATCGGGATTTGTTGTAATTGGTGATATTTGAGGAAATCACCTGGGTTGTTTGCCGGACGCCAAATATTTGGTTTTGAATATCCGTTATAATGCACCAATTTCAAATTGATATATCTATACGTTTATTTTTATAAAGTGAGATATAACCTTTTGAAATTATGTCAAAGACATTTTACCTATATCAGTGGATGGTTAGGTAAGGAGCATTAAACAGCAGTGTAATTCTTCATAACCATAGTACAGTTTTCAACCTACGACGCACAGGATTTGAGTTATTCAACTCAGTGGACTTATACAGAGTATTGTATGTTGTCCAGTGTCCATTAGGACAGAGGGATTGGTCCTCATACTATATTCTGTTACTTTTGACTTCTCTAGTTTTAGACAAGTGTTTTGTAGAAATACAAGGTCTAAGTTTTGAGGAGTTATAGGTATAAGAATAAAGTAGAGAACCAGGTATTGCAAGTATCGGGATTCTTCAAGGTGATCGAAGATGTAGATACTTGTGTATGGTATTCAGTTAATAATAATGATTAAGAGAACATGCTTCTTTTTCAGCTTACTCATAATTGGATGCATTCCTAAGTTGAGTAACGCTGATCGGCCTCCTTCCATTTAGTTGACATGCACTGGAGACAGCTGCATAATTTGAATCTGGTTCCAATTAAATCAGTGCCTCTGTTTCTATATTGAATATAGAATAATTCATATCTTCATAATGTTAAGGTGCGGGGAGTTGTCCGTCTTATGCTTAAAACCAGATTCTGGATAACTCAAGGCACGTTTATGTAATGGCTGTTTGTGGGTTGACCCGGGCTATGATGAGGGTTGACTTACTACCATCTGGAAGATCAATAGTGATATTGTTCCTGACTCGCCACAATTTTAATAAAAATGGATTTTTTCAGAAAACAGAAGTAGGAGTATGGTAGAACTGGAAGTGATTTCAGAACCGCAAACGATTACCGAAAATTTGATAAGAACCTAAAGATTCAATCTGGATTGACATTCCATTAGCCACTCCGCAGATATGGTGGGTGACCTCAGGCACTCAAGAGGTACTTCAGTATGCTCAAAGACGGTGACAGGGAGGTTCTTGTTTACCCAGACTTCACACTACTGTTGTTCCAGGTTATGAGACCCGGCAGGAGGATGAGTATAGCGTCATTCTGAACTGGCTTTAGAAGTGCACGTGTATATAATTCTTCCATAGGGTTGTCGTAGTCAGTGGGAGCAGCGGAAGAAAAGTGGACAAGTGGCTTTTGTCTATTTATAGACTAAAGCATATATAGCGGAGATAGGTCATCTATTTCTGATGTGACAGTCATAGGTTTGACTTCATCAGAATAAGGGATGGATCTGTTAAGAAGGTAGTAGGGTGTGATGTCCTGGTATTTGGATGACATACACAGAGTAAGAAGTGATATTCCTATACTACGATCGGTTATACTTAGGTTGTCACACAGTGGTTTCTCCATATAGGACATGAATTTTATATCAGACATTCTGGTTACTAGATCTATGGTTTTAGATCTAGATTTGGGTAGTTTCCCAATCCGGGTACTTAGACAGCATTCTAAAGGTATTTAGAATGGATGACTCCTGGCATGGTGGTGTACCTGCAGGTGATAGAGTCACCCTCTCTAAAGGTGTCTTACAGACTAAAGGGGAGAGGGATGTGCATGATTGGCAGATCACTTGCTTAGGCAATTGAGTCAATCATGACATGTCAAGTACCACACCAGATGTTTTTGCACTAGATGCAAAAAGTTGATATTGATCCAATCCTGGAGAAATATTCGGAAGCAATTTTAGAACATAAGTGAATGTTCTAGGGATATAATAACAACAGCCTCTTTTAGGAGACAGTTATTATTACAGGCTTCCAAGATGACATGGATGACAGAGTGGCTGTCAGAGTTATAGTTTTCTTTCTGACGAGGGGCGGTATTTTGGACAGGTGGTCCAAGCGAATACTGAGGGAGGCATGCGCAGGATACTGATTGGTTTCAGTTGACGATACAGCCTAAGAAGTTTGGATTTGGAGTTCATTTATGAACTAGGTCCCATCAGATATCCAGACATATTCTAAGTCAGGTATTGCTCATTTCGGGAGATGGCTTTCTCCGTGAACTTGAGATAAAGAGAGACATAGAAAGAAACATCAGGGAGGATCCACTAGCTGTGGCTATTTCTCGAACGCAATAGTTTTGCAAACAGGCTTTGTGAGACTGACTAGTAGAGGAGTTGGGTGTTCGGTATCACACGGGCTGTGAGTATGCGACATTGCAATAATTAGCCTTGAGTGCATGTGGGAGATTGTTGGATATAGTGCCCTCAAAGTCAATTATCGGATCACAGGCACGTGGTTGCAATGATTGAGGGTGGACCTATACCGGTACGACAGTCTTACTCGAGGGGTTTGTATACTATCTGGTTTATCTTTATTATCGTGTACATGCTTTAGGTGATATTGTAGTTCACTATTACAAGTTGATAGCGAATAGTATGCTACCATGGTTTGTCTTTATCATCGTGCACTGCTTTAGGTGACATTACAGGTCACTATTGCACGTTGGTAGAGCCCATAGGCTTCTTGCTTTACGACCCACAGTATGATGGCGATCATATACTGTAGGGTTCCTAGGCACACTAATGAGGTCTCACAAGGCATCAACCATGCCAAATTCAAATTTTTCATGTGCCTACAAACCCTAATACGGATCGTTAACTAGAGGATAAGGCGAAACATGCAACTAGTTAACAACTTAACTAAGAGTGAACGGAAAATACAATCTTTGTAGATCCGGTCCTCCACCTCCATAGCTCCGTAACGATGTCCCTTCGCTGCGATCATCGGATCTCGGACTCTAGTATTGATTTCATCGGAGAAATGATCGGGCTAGGTCGTCGACTTCGATGCCGAAGATGATCTACGTCGAGGCAACTCAAGATCAAGCTCCAACTTCACCAAGTCATGAAACTTGTGAAGATAACACACTCTACTACAGGGCAAGTGGTAGAGGACGAAGAAATAGGAAGTGGGATCACTTTGGATTTGGATTTCTCACTCTTTTTCTCATGTTTCCATTAATGGTAGCAAGCTTTCTTCTTGTTGAAGAAGAAGAAGAAGAAAAGAATATGATAAGAATATTGAAAAATGGAAAATAATGTGATTCTTATCATATAGCAACCATGGTTAAGTGTAGAGAATAAACTAGGGTTAGGTTTAATAGTTAGGTTAAGGCTAAGAAACAAAATGGTCAAAGCTTCATGAAGTTTCAAGAAAGAAACATAGTTAGCCACCATTTTATTCTTGCCAAAATGAATGAATAAAAGAATAAATAAATAAGTAAAGATTACAAAACCCTAACCATTAACCTAAACAAGGTTTAAAGCATACACATACCCAAGTTTGCATGTATCATCAAACATGATACAAACTAGTGCACAAAAATATATCACATTTACTACTTGTGCACATCAAGTGAGAAAATCCATCTTAAGTGAACAAATACTAGTTAATGTAAAGTAATATATCAAATATATAATTATACATCAAATCATTAAATCAACACTTGATTTAATGATCCGGTCATATCGCATATAACCGACTAATATCAAGTGTATCAATGTATCGAATCAACACTTGATTCGGTAAACCGAGTATATCACATATAACCTGCCGATGATACAAATCGTGAGAACAGAATCCAGTATCACATGCTGGTATTATTCTCTGTCCCGCGCATATCTCATATGCGCTTCTATTTCATTTCGCTTGAGCCAGGAAACCTCTGTGTAGGACTCTAAAGACTCGTCAATACGCCGACAGCAGGTGATGATCATATCAAACACCCACAAGCCGCAAGCGGTCTGCTAAATGTAACGGCCACCCTGGTATTGAGCGATCAGAAGATCAACGAGCAAGCCCGCTCATACTCCTGTGAATCCAACCAGTAACACTTACCGTACAGTCCGGTCTTGTCGTCTGATATGTCGCATATCTCGCCTAGGGGTGGTAAACGTCAGACCCCAATAGCTCGATAAGTCGTGTCGCTATGAGGTCTATAACAGTTCGAGAAACTACAGGTAACACTTACCAGTAAATCTTAGCAACCCTGGCCAGGGATTTCCGGTTATAGCCAATCGAACACAGCGCAACATCAACTCCCTATACCGGGAGAGACGAATCCCCTCCTATCGCTCATTGCCTCCATGTGATTCGGGACTGTACCCAAAAACCACCGTTTTGCATGCCCTCTTGGACATGGTAAGATGGAAATCAAAGCACAGTGGGAACCACACAAGACTCTATGACGATCTCGGGTCAACAGACTACTCTGTACCAGTGTCACCAGAGAACTGCCATCTGACGTAAGGTATAATACCATCTGGGAGTTCTCGGCGAGTCCGTCCAGTGTACCCAGTCTCCACTGAGCACCCGTATATCATCTCTGATGTCAAACACCAATGGATATGGGATCATCCATCGCCCATCTGTATGGGTTGAGAAGGTATACGCTAGTCTACTCTGGTATATCGATGCCCTGTCTCGATACACCCACGACTAGGGACCTTGAAGGATGTACTTATGGACTACCATGTCCCCACTAGTATGATCCGCATCATAGTCCAGGTAGTCAAGTACACATCCTAAGGGCTTTACCAACATGCAACAGAGAGACAATCAGTGTACACGTTAAGGTAAAGAGTTATCATGTCGAGCAAGAAAGTCCTCCCTATATATGTCCAAGCATCCACTACAATATACATCCTATGTATAGTAATGGCCTCTAGGGCATACATATAACTAACAATCTCCCACTTGCACTATGGCCATCTAATAGCAGTGGTTGTAGTATCTCATACTCAACCGTCCCATAAAAGTCTCTCTCTAGGAAAAGGCCTTTGTGAGTGGATCCGCCGTGTTGTCCTCTGAGTCTACTCTCCTAACCTCGATCACCATGGAGATCAACCATCTCCATGATCAGGTGATACTGCCTTAGAATATGTCTAGATCACTGATGGGACGGATGTTCCTTGGCATAAGCCACAACTCCATTGTCACACAATGGGAGGAACTAAGTTCATCTCATGAACCAATATACACCCAGACTGCCTCTTTGGTAGCATCTTAAGTAGCGATGTATCTTGCCTTTAATCGTCTAGTATGCCACGGTATCTAGCTTGGAACTCTTCTAACATACCGTCCCTTTACTGAGGGTAAAGACAATGCCTGTGACTGACATTCAATCGTCCTTATCACTCTGGAACTTTTCCAGTGATTCTCCCCTGGATCAATTGATACCATCTCACTTCAACTAGTGAGAATCCTAACATCCATTTAGATCTATCTCATAGATCCAAAACCCAGGATTTAGTAGGTATCACTTTGATCCTATATGGAGAATCATTGTGATAAGCGGAGATTGACCGAGCGCTGCATAGAAAACTTCTTTCTTATCAAGAGTATGTCATCCACGTACTCTACGAGGATCGCCACCATACTCCCTACAACCTTTTTGTATATACAAGGTTCATCTACCATTTTGATGAAGTCAAACTATTTGACGACTACATCAAAACAGATGTTCCAACTCCGCGATGCCTGCTTTATCCTATAAAGCATCTTGTACACGTTTCCGCTGCTCCCACTGTTTACGAAGCCCTCTGGCAGTGTACTTATAGACGCCCTTTTCTAAAACATCATTTAGAAAAGCTGTCATGACACCCAACCACCAGATATCGTAGTCATGGTATGTAGCCGTGGCAAGTAGGATCTGGATGGACTTAAGCATAGGCCCCAGAAAAGGTTTCATCGTTATCCACGCCTGGTTGATGACGAAAACCTTTAACAAGTCTAGCTTTGAAAGTCTCAACTTTTCCATGTACACCAAGTAATCTTCTCAAGATATACTTGCTACTGATGGGGATTTAACCCTTCAGATATAGCAACCAAAGTCCATACTTTATTGGTGTACATGGATTCCATCTCACATTGCTAAGCATCCAGCCATTCTTCCAGAGTCACTACTCTCGATGGCCTTCTCGAAACTAGTTGGGTCATCATCTCATGATGCAATCCTCGCTCCCACTGTCATAGAGAAATAAAAGTATCTCTCAGGTGGGTGAGAAACCCTACTAGATCGGCGGAGAGGCTGAGGTTCATTGGTATCTACTGAATCCTTTGGTTCTACCAAATCATCTGCTGTAGTTTGTATAGCTGGAACCTTTCCAGTTCTACATGACTGACCTTGCCTCGAGCTTGTCCGGATTTTGCTTTTAAACATAGGCCGGACAACCCCAAATCTTAACTAGCTTAAGACATGGGCTCTTCCCATACCATATCTCATATGGAGTGGTAGGCATGTGATCTGATTCGAACCTAATTCAATAGGTATGCTGCTTCTCAAGTGCATAACCCCAAAAAGGAAACAGATAACTCAGTAGTACTCATCATAGAGCGCACCATATCTAATATGGTGCGATTGCTCCGTCCCGATACACCGTTGTGCTGTGGTGTATTCAGAGGAGTAATACCGAGAGAGAATCTCATTCTCCTTTAGAACAGTCCAAGACTTCCATGCACAAGTATTCTCCTCCCTGATCTTATCATAGGACATAATACTTATACCCGTATTGGTTCTCTACTTCTAACTTATATTCTGTGAATATCTCAAAAGGTTCGGACTTGTGTTTCAACAGGAACATATGACTGAATCTTGAGAGATCATCAGAGAATGTAACGAAGTACAAAGAACCGGTCCTGGCATGTGTAGACGGGGGACCTTACATGCATCAACATGTATCAATCCCAAGAGTTTACTAACTCTTTCCCTGTTACCAATAAACAGAGTTGTGGTCATCTTATCTCTGTTACATGACCGGCAAGTTTCATAAGATGTAAATTCAAACTAATTTAAATATGCATCTATATGTAACTTCAGCTAGTCGGGTCGCATTGATATGACCTAGTCTACAATACCTCAAGAAGGATTCGTTCAGTTCTGAACTCTTCCTCTTGTGTGTGTTCTGTATACTAAGAACTGTAGTTTGATTTAGAACATCAATGCTTTTAGATAACGTGCCTGAACCGATCAACTTTTGATATAGGAAATGTTCAAAACATTATCCAGCAATACAAAATTTTATCATTTCTTTACTAATAAAGAGACTGATATGATTTTGTATATCAGGTTCGGTATCTAATAACATTCGTTCAGAATCAATGTATTTAGAATTCAGGGTGACAGTGACCAACAGACTTGGCTGCAACACTTGCACCGTTTTCTATCTCATGAAACTTATCACCCGTTCTCAGTTCTCTACCTTTCTGTAGCCCTATGTAACAAATTACATATCTTGGATCCTTATCCGGTATCAAATACCCAGGACGTAGAAGATACAGAGAAACAGTTCTTTGTAATGAACACACCCGAAGGAGATGCATCACATGCACTTTCTTCGTTTGGGTGGCATGGGAATTCTGGTAATCCCCAATTTCCTGCTCTGCCTTATAACAATTATAAGTTGGAGCGGGACCAACGTTCCCCAGCTCAGTATAACAAGCGGGTTCGGTCAATACATCCGTATTATTATCTTGATTAAGGCGTGACATGGTCGCTACCAGGAGAGAGAGAAGAAAACACTCAGCGTGCGCTCTTACAAGAATAGATTGGTTATTATTTTATCTAATCAGGATGGCTCCCACTGTTTTTATCAAATCTTCCTTCAAACCCTAAAAGGAAAGACTAGCCGGGATTAATTACACACTACAAGTTCGCCAATCTTTCAGCCAGGCCAGTGTCGGTACTTTGAGTGAAGTCCCCCGTGCTTTCGCACGAACCTAATTAATGTAAACCTCGTTTTCCCAGAGGCGTAACCCCGTTGGCACCTTTCTAGACACCTACTAGATCGGCTAATTGTAAAGTGTAAAACTCTCCCAGGAGTAACAATTACTCACAGCGGGTATCGGGATCCAACTATCTCATAGAAGGTATGCAATCTCATTGCAAATTTCAACACTTGAAATTCCCGATAATTTTGCCCCTAGCACCCTATGACCTTGACGGAGGTCAACAAACCATAGGCTACTAGTCAAGTTCAACCCGTCATTTCTTGATTGAATCAAACCCACTCGCACGACCCTTGACGGAGGTCAACAAGGTCGCACGACTACCCTAATCCAATCTGCATCATATGCATAAGCAGATAAATACTAGTTAGTTACCGCACACTATGCCTTGACGGAGGTCAACAAACGTAGCATGAATACTAAGTAGGACTTATCTGAAATGACGGAGGGCTACGACAGGTTTTTCTGAAAACCTATTGCGTAATGAACTTGATATCGTTGTAGAATCAAATGATTTTAAAATGGAGTGTTTTTTAGGCTTTTCTAGTGTTGCTAAAGGGGTCACTCCCGATGAAGGGATAGTCGGCCCTTTCCTCGTCGAATGAGGTGCAGGATATATCATATATACCGCTGTGCAAAGCAGAAACTATAGAAGCTATCAAAAGACAAACCGAGTGTGTAGCATCTTCCAGTTATTGCTAAAGGGGTCACTCCCGGTGAAGGGATCGTCGGCCCTTTCCTCATCGAATAAGGTGCAGGATATATCATATATACCGCTTTGCAAAGCAAGAACTGTAGCTACCTGTTTTATTTTTGAAATTCGATTCTACAACATCTTTAGGTTTCTTTTACTTTCATTAATCATATTAATGAATGTCCCATCATTTAAGTACCTAAACATCACAGATAAATACGACGTACACTTATGCTATCCGCATTCGCCTCGATGTCCCCTCGTGCACCATTAGGTTAGGTAACTAACGGCAGAGCAGGGCAGGGCTAGCGTGGGTGTAAAACATACGTAACGTCTATATAATATATCATATATACTATATACTGTATCTATCACAGAACATCAAATGATCACATCACAGATATCGCAGCAGAAGAAACATATGAAATATTGGATATACTAGGACGTCCGTGTTTTCAATACGAGCCAGTATAAAACACGGATTCCACGGTCGCGATGAATAGCCAAACCCACACCCCTAGACCCCTACGAGAGCGGCAAGCAACCCTACCAATTCTAGAGTTAGGAGACCCGGACTCGACTCCTCGAGTTAGTCTCCCACTGGACTCCAGAACCCGGTTACTTGTGCCCTCCTCCTTGGGTCTATCCTAGTGTGGAAAAGTAAATAATATACAAAAGGTGACATCTTCCGCAACCTGGAAGTGCCCTAATAAAAGAATATTACATACAAGTTTTTTTTACATGAATGAAAATGAAAAACACTCATTTCTCATAAAAACCCCCGGCTATTCAAACACGACGATCCAATATAACATATCCAGCAACACATAACATCACATGTCATCAACGTAAGTAAACATGCGTATCCCAATTGTCGTTGACATACAGCAACGAAACCGGCGATATCACATATTACACTTACGGTCACAGAAAAGAAAGTGTAAAATTACAACAGTTGGAATCCGCAACCACCTTAGACATCGCATGCCAAAACCAATGAATTCCTTAGACATCGCATGCCTAACAATTATAAACCCCGCATTTTAGTCTCATTATCGAAAACACTTTTCAATATCAAGTCGGGCAATTCAACAAGATTCCCGACATCCTGATCGAATGCTCGTCGCAAACTTTAGTAGGCGGCCGCACCCCCGACGCCATCGACGAAGTGCACCAAGGCGGAACACCGCTGCCGCGAGCACCCGAACGGATGCTTTCGGCGACGGGGTTCTCCTACAGTCACTTGGTCGGGGCTATGGAGTGAGGCTGTCTATTAAGTTTACCCGGCGAGTATCCGCGTACGTTACGTGATTGCGACGGACTTTTGATTACATCAAAATCCCATGGCAATCGATCAAGTGAGACTAAAGTGCTATGTTTATAACATCCAAATCAGTTATCTCATAACAACTTGTGGATTCCAAGTATTGTAGCACATTCCGGATAAATAGAAAATGTTAAACTTTCCGATCGAACAATCAAACACCCAAGTTTTCCCGAAACAGCTCAACACATGAAATAAGTTTAAAAAACATTCACTTCATGCCTCAGTACCAACGGTCCAGCCGTAGAAGGATCAAGCCAACGCCTCACATGTGGCACGCCGTACTGCCCCAAACCCTAAGGTTCAAAGGGCAGTTCAAGACGGTCACATAATCGAGTTAAGGTTTGTTGTCTTCTAGAGGGACCATCGCGTTACTTGCACTACTTAGAACGTCATTAAACTACGGAAAATTCCAACAATTGAAAATTTCCCGGCAGGGGAAAAAGTGGGTATTTATATCCGGTCGAACTTTTTAACATGCTCTAAAAATACCCGGAAAAAAAAACAGACAAAATTAGACAATCCGATCGAATCTCCGAACTCCCAATACAACCCAGAAAACTCAACTCTTAAGTAAGATTTAAAAATTCCCAAAAAATACAGCACCAAAATATAGGAATTACTGTGCAAAAATCAATTGAAGAAGCGACTAAGTGGCCGCGGATCCACCATATTAGCCATGATAATGCCTCGATTCCGCCGTGCTTTGATTGAATCAGGCGCATGGGCTCCACAGTAATTCTTAGAAACGCCTGCTGATTTTTCTGCATATTTTAAATTCTCCAAAATCACCGATTTCAAAAAATGTACAGAGAAGGAATTTGCATTAGGGTTTCGGTTCGATCGGACTTCTAACTCCGTCTACGCATCGCCTAAGGCTCTAGCTAGGCTCTGATACCACTGTAGGGTTCCTAGGCACACTAATGAGGTCTCACAAGGAATCAACCATGCCAAATTCAAATTTTTCATGTGCCTACAAACCCTAATACGGATCGTTAACTAGAGGATAAGGCGAAACATGCAACTAGTTAACAACTTAACTAAGAGTGAACGGAAAATACAATCTTTGTAGATCCGGTCCTCCACTTCTATAGCTCCGTGACGATGTCCCTTCGCTGCGATCATCGGATCTCGGACTCTAGTGTTGATTTCATCGGAGAAATGATCGAGCTAGGTCGCCGACTTCGATGCCGACGATGATCTACGTCGAGGCAACTCAAGATCAAGCTCCAACTTCACCAAGTCATGAAACTTGTGAAAATAACACACTCTACCACAGGGCAAGTGGTAGAGGATGAAGAAATAGGAAGTGGGTTCACTTTGGATTTGGATTTCTCACTCTTTTTCTCATATTGCCATTAATGGTAGCAAGCTTTCTTCTTGTTGAAGAAGAAGAAGAAGAAAAGAATATTGAAAAGTGGAAAATAATGTGATTCTTATCATATAGCAACCATGGTTAAGTGTAGAGAATAAACTAGGGTTAGGTTTAATGGTTAGGTTAAGGCTAAGAAACAAAATGGTCAAAGCTTCATGAAGTTTCAAGAAAGAAACAAAGTTAGCCACCATTTTATTCTTGCCAAAATGAATGAATAAAAGAATAAATAAATAAGTAAAGATTAAAAAACCCTAACCATTAACCTAAACAAGGTTTAAAGCATACACATACCCAAGTTTGCATGTATCATCAAACATGATACAAACTAGTGCACAAAAATATATCACATATACTACTTGTGCACATCAAGTGAGAAAATCCATCTTAAGTGAACAAATACTAATTAATGTAAAGTAATATATCAAATATATAATTATACATCAAATCATTAAATCAACACTTGATTTAATGATCCGGTCATATCGCGTATAACCGACTAATATCAAGTGTATCAATGTATCGAATCAACACTTGATTCGGTAAAACGGCTATATCACATATAACCTGCCGATGATACAAATAGCGAGAATAGAATCCAGCATCACATACTGGTACTATTCTCGGCCCCGCACATATCTCATATGCGCTTCTATTTCGTTTCGCTTGAGCCAGGAAACCTCTGTGTAGGACTCTAAAGACTCGTTAATACGCCGGCAGCAGGTGATGATCATATCAAACACCCACAAGCCACAAGCGGTCTGCTAAACGTAACGGCCATCCGGGTATTGAGCGATCAGAAGATCGACGAGCAAGCCCGCTCATACTCCTGTGAATCCAACCAGTAACACTTACCGTACAGTCCGGTCTCGTCGTCTGATATGTCGCATATCTCGCCTAGGGGTGGTAAACGTCAGACCCTAATTGCTCGATAAGTCGTGTCGATATGAGGTCTATAACAGTTCGAGAAACTACAGGTAACACTTACCAGTAAATTTCAGCAACCCTGGCCAGGGATTTCCGGTTACAGCTAATCGAACACAGCGCAACATCAACTCCCTATACCGGGAGAGAAGAATCCCCTCTTATCGCTCATTGCCTCCATATGATTCGGGACTGTACCCAAAAACCACCATTTTGCACGCCCTCTTGGACGTGGTAAGGTGGAAATCAAAGCACAGTGGGAACCACACAAGTCTTTATGACGATCTCGGGTCAACAGACTACTCTGTACCCGTGTCACCAGAGAACTGCCATCTGACGTAAGGTATAATACCATCTGGGAATTCTCGGCGAGTCCGTCCAGTGTACCCAGTCTCCACTGAGCACCCATATATCATCTCTGATGTCAAACACCAATGGTTATGGAATCATCCATCCCCCATCTGTATGGGTCGAGAAGGTATACGCTAGTCTACTCTGGTATATCGATGTCCTGTCTCGATACACCCACGACTAGGGACCTTGAAGGATGTACTTATGGACTACCATGTCCCCACTAGTATGATCCGCATCATAGTCCAGGTAGTCAAGTACACATCCTAAGGGCTCTAGCAACATGTAACAGAGAGACAATCAGTGTACACGTTAAGATAAAGAGTAACCAAATAGCATACTATCATGTCGAGCAAGAAAGTCCTCCCTATATATGTCCAAGCATCCACTACAATATACATCCTATGTATAGTAATGGCCTCTAGGGCATACGTATAACTAACATATACGTGGGAGTTGGGGTCTATAAGCACATCCTTAAATGGTCCCTAGTCATGGGTGTTTCGAGACAGGGCATCGATACTTCATTAGTAGACTAGTGTATACAGTCGAGACCCCGACGAGGGGCGGTGGCCGGTCTCACAAGCCACTGGTGTCAGTTGGTTCACCTAAGATGTATACAGGTGCTCATTGGGTTATGAGTACACCGGACAGGACTCGCCGGGAACCTGCTAGTTGGTATTATACCTGACGTCAGATAGCAGTTCCCTGGTAATATGTGTACAGGTTAGTTCATCGACCTGAGATCGCCATTTGTCTCGTGTGAGTTCCCACTGTACTTTGATTACAACCCTACCACGGCTCAAAGGAGTCGTGCAAACAGGTTTTAGTTGGGTACAGTCCCGACCCACATGGAGGCAATTGAGAGGATCGGCAGGGGATTCGTCTCTCCCGGTATTGGGGGTGATATCTCGCTGTGTCTAGGAGAGCCATTACACAAAGCCCTCGGCCTAGGCAGGAGATTTACTGGTAGGTATTCCAGTAGTATCTCAGGGTGTTCTGAGCTGCACTCCGACACGACTTGTACCGCTTTTGGGGGTCTGACTTTTACCAGCCCTCTAGGCCCGCCATGCGATACTCATAGACGAACGGACCGGACTGTACGGATATTGTCACTGACAGGCTCAGTATGGTGTCAGAATGAGTTTGCTTATCGACCTCCCTTTTGGTCAATACCTGGTAGCCCGTTACGTTCAGCTAGTACCTCTGACGTGCTAGTGGTTAAATCCACAGCCAATATATTGACGAGTCTTTAGAGTCCCCTACAGACTGTTTCTCAAGTTTCGGGCGAAACGTTATAGAGGCCGTATGATATATGGCAGGGTCCTATCATATACGTGCAGTAGTGCACGGATCATGATCGGGCGGATCATACTAGTGGGCTTTGGTTTAAGTCGGATCCTGGTATTAGATTTTTTGGATTACTTTAGTCTCATCGCATTCGCGTTCAGTCGGAATGCGGATGCAGGTATGTATATATAGGTGAGGGGTATCCTTGTGATCCATCACGAGTTTACTTTAGATGTTGCCGTATCTTTTAATTGTTGTAAACATTTGGGTTAATGTTTACTAATGGAAATTATGAGCTAGAAACCATCATTTTGTGCATTAATTGATACATGTACTTCATGGGTAAGTCATGGTATCAATTCTTATGCAAATGTCACTTAAAGTGATTGATTAGTGTGTTGATTTGATGAGAGGTGAGAGGGGGGCAGCCAAGGTTATGGTTAGCTCTTGTATTTTCTTTTTTCTTACTCTCTCTCATATTATCATAACAACACAAGAAATGAAAAGAGAGAAAAATCTTCTTCTTCCTCCTCCTCTAGCTCACAACATCCATAAATGGCTTCATCTCTAACCTCCATCCATCTCATGGATGCAAGAGACAAAGTGATCACAAACATTCTCTACAACACCTTAGACACGTCGGCTAGCACACTCCGTGCCCGAGTTGCTTCGGATGAAGCGGGAGCCCGTAAAAAGAAACGATGATTTGGTGCCCTTTCCGATGAGGTGATCAAGACCGGAGATGCCGCGAGGAGCTTGGGATGGTGGCCGAAGACCGAAGGACACGGATCGCTCGGTATAGTTTTCTATCCCTTCTCTAGATAGCTAGTTTATAGGTTAATGGTTCGATCCGGGTTTTAAGCATACGATAGCGCCGGTTTTCTAGTTTAGAAAAATTTGCGTTTCCGCATTTTGGCCTCAGAAAGACGGCCGGGGCGCTACCGTAGTCTTACATGTATTTTATTTAGTTTTTGGAGATTTTTCAAGTATGCATACTATATACATGTTATAGTATTTGACTAGTGTATATTGGATTTCAGCATTTGATTTCGAGATCTGTATCTCCATTGTAACTCCGATGATATGCGTGCAAACCCCGTGATTTGCATGACGCTTGACGGAGTTCAGTTTTTGAGTTTGTACTCGTTTTCACGCGCACTTGACGCGCTATGTTTCGGCATCTTCCATGATTTCGAGCACCGTTGATATGAGTTGATTATTAAAATATTTTAGAATTTGGGGGTTTAAATTTAAATTCGGGGACCGAATTTATTTAAGGGGGGAAGATTGTAACATTTCAGAAAATATAAAATATTATTTTTGGAATTTAATATTAAAATAATATATTTTCCCGAAAACTGCCCGATTTGCAAAATTGGGGTTTTCGAAAAAGGGTACAAAAATATACCGATAATGGTGAAATAAATGGAAATTAAAATTATTTATTTATTTAAGAATATATCTAAAGGATTTAGCATTTTAAAAATTTATTATATGAAGTTTGGATAAAAACTCGATTAGTGCATTGCTAATCGCAATTGAGCCTAATCCGTGTTTCTACAGTTTTTCATGGCTAGTGCTCCATGTCATGTTACATTTGGTTACATGTTGTTACATTTGTGTTGTTTTCTGGATATTATGTGATTTGGTTTTGAAATTTAAAAGAGAAAAGAAAAAGAAATGAAAAGGGTTAAAAAGGTTAATGATTTGGGGGGAGAGAGTGTGAGAATAAGTGAGAGAGGGGAGGGCTGCTGCCATAACTTTTTCCCTATCATTTTCATCTCCTCAAGCTCACTTCTCCACTTCTACCCCTAGATCCATCTCCAAATGATCCCCAAAACCTTATACTCCCTTCACAAAAATTATTCCCCATCTCTTCCTCTACACATTGGACCAAGCAAAGTGGGATTTTGATGACATTGGGAAGCTAGGGTTGTCTAGAGTAGCCTAAATGAGGTATAATTCCTTCACTTAGTTTAGTTTCAAGTGTTCCTAGCATTCTAGGTTAGTTTAGATGTTGTTTGTGAATGGGTTTGGGAACTTTGAAATTCTAGAGAAGGGTTTGGGAAATTGGTGATGTTTAGTGGCTGTCAATAAGACTTTAGAGGTAATTCTAGACCTAAACCAGAGACTAGAACCCCAATTAGCGAACTTAGAAATCCCGATATCGTATTTTTGTAGAAATTGTGTAGGGAATTTGAAATCTGCTAACACTCGGGGACCTGGAAAATTATTTAGGAAACACAGTGATACAAGCAGGCACCCTAGGAGCTACCATTGAAACCCTGGAACCAACCCCCAACATTAGGCCGCAGATTTATTCTTCCTAGCCGTAATTTGCGGCCAGGGTGGGGTGGAACCCCTTCGCGTTTGTTCCATGTATTGTTCTCCAGTAAACTAGACCCTTTATATGTGCAACTTTGGCTAATTTGACCCAAGGTAAAATCTGGAGCTAGTTTTCATGTTTCTGAATTCGTTTTGCGTGTTTTTTTAATGAACTGGAAATGGAAATTTTTGTTTTATCTCGGTAGATTCACGTTTATACGTCGATCGTCGAGAGTTGTTTGGTTATTCTTGCATGCGTAAACTATGTGTTTTAACCAAGAGGTGATTCGTACGACATTTTGGTTTTCGTGCATGATTTCGTTTACGATGATATATATGATATGTAGGTACCCTACGTGGACATTGAGATGGAAATGATGAGCGTGGCATCATCGACTCCAACATGCGAAGATCAGCTGAGTGGATCTATATCCACGGCGGAAGTCGTGTGGATGCGTATAGCACCCCCGCACACTTTGATGAAAACCAATTCATAGTATATGGTTAAAGAAACCTTTAATAGAAAACTATAGATAGAGTTAAAAGATAGTTAGAGAATCTATATTCGAAACTAAAGGATAGTTATAAGTGATATGATACGACTAGTATGTGCTGACGGAACTTGAGGATGATATTTGTTGATATTACCGTTTAGGGCACTATAGGACTAGATAGTCGACGTAGATGTGTCATCCGAACCATACCTATTTCCAAACTGAAGAATCGTATGCATCGTTTAAACAGATACCTTGAGAGATGTTACGGATTTTCAAATGATATCTTTTCCTTAAAAACACCGTAGCCCCTACTTTCAAAACTACAATTCGCATCTTCCAAAAACAGTCTGTATGGTTCGGGTGTGTATGTTAAATTGGATACTTATGCTTATAGTAAAAGTAGAATGTATTTGTAAAATTGACCTTTGTGAGATATAAATGCGATGAAAAGAGAATACGTTTTGACATGTGATATGATGATATGTTGGTATACAGATTGAGATGATTGATATCTTGTCGGTCTCCTGATATGAGTTTGTTATGGATGTGACCTGCGACATAGGTATATAGATATATTTATACATGTTGTGAATCGTGAGTGATAGCCGTAAGAGACGTTAGGTCCGTACCCTCCTCGTCTTATAGGTTGATAGGGTCCCTGATAGCTTAATGCCGCCGTACGATGATTTTCCATACGTGATGAGTTTGACTTGATGTTTGATCCATACCCTTGACTAGAGAATGCCTTACGATAGAGTATACCGTACGGGATGTTGTGAGGCTGGATGCCGATTGATAGATCACCGACTCGATCATGTTAGATATGTATACCTTATAGCTTTTAGCTGATGATTTACCTTATGCTGCATTCATGTTATTCTCATTGCATCGCATATACCGTGCTAGTACACTTACACCATTATCGATGATGCGTATGTTACACGTACACAGATTTGCCGGCTCAAACACTTCATCATCGATAATTGCCATGTCACTACATAGTAGAACTGCTGCATCACGATATGACTCCTTGCATAACATAGTTGCGTACATACATATTGTACACCATACTTGCGTACATACATGTTGTACACCCATACTTGCGGACATACACATTTGTACATCCATACTTGCGTATATACACATATGCACCTTTATACGATATTGCATTCAATTTTGGAGATTTGGGAACCACGTGATATATTTTAAAACTGGATTCATCTAAAAGAGAGGTTTTCCCTCGATATGTGCATATTACTGTTCCATGTTGCATGCTATACGAATATGCTTACATTTCGGTTATATGTTGCATACATCATGCTTTATGATTATATGCATTGAGATATGTTGTTTTCATGAGATTTCTGGATTTGATAACCGCGGTCATTTTAAAAGAAAGTATGTATTGTTTTAAAAATCCGGTTTCTCTTGATATGATATTTCAGTGCGTCCACCATGTGTTTTCTCGGTTCTGAGAGTGGCATGTGAAACCCGATTCGAAGGGCTGTAGGCACCGTCTGCGGGTACATGGCGAACCCGGTGATGTACCCCGGGGCAAGAAGACGTGTATTGTTAGACGGTGAGCCCGGCAAGGGAGCATTACCTACCGGTGATAGTATTTAGACCAGTCGGATATCCGGAGGATACCGACCGGAGTCATGAGATGGATATGAGGGCCGACCAGAGTAGGTGGCTCCTGAGACGAGATATATGAGGGTCGATCTGAGGATGCGGCGCCTGAGATATATGAGGATTTACTTGTCAATGCTGGACACGGGTTTCATGATGCTTTCGAGTGTCGATGTTGGACACTCAGGTTCCATGATTTTGATGTGTCGCAAAGGACACCCGTTGATTTATATCCTCATACTTTCATGTATATGCTTTTATGATATTTACATGCTCGATGTTGTGTCATTGGTTGACACGTGGACGAGATCCACATGTATACGTACATTGATTATATGGATGGACGAGGTCCACATACATACATACATTGATTATATAGGTGGACGAGATCCACATGCATACATACATTATTTATATGGATGGACGAGGTCCACATGCATACATACATTGATTATATTGTTGGACAATATCCACATACAGATAGACCTTGAGTATATTATTGGCACATATGTAGATACGGTCACCCTAGATATCATAGTATTACCTTTATGATATAGTTGATCTAGGAGTCATTGTTTATTCGATTTCTACTTGTTGATGTTTTTTTACTCACGAGTTGGCAACTCACCCCCGTTATGCTACACTTCTTGCAGGTTGACTGCATGGATCAGTAGCGGCATTGCTGGCACACAGCTACTTCGGGTGTTTTGCATTTGGTAGGTGGGATATTGTATCGTAACCACTCTTGTACCTATATTTCATATTGTATCTAGTCAACTCCATAAATTAAATATACTAATTGTATACGTAATGAGAGTTAGCAAGACTTGTGGTAGCGAGACATGAGCGATGGGTTTTATGTTCCTATTTTGGGTTGATGTCTTACTTATTTTTTCATCTTTTGTGGTGAACTTCGCCATTGGGCGTCATATACTTATATATATTGTTTTGTGTGGTTGTGATCCGCCGTTTGGCAAAGAGCTGGCTCCCGCTTGAGGATGCCTTTATTATCATTATGTATTTGTGGCTTTGGATCAAAAAATACAAAGGTGGTGCTGCCCATCATCATGCACTTTCTTCGTTTGGGCGGCACGGGAATTCTGGTAATCCCCTATTTCCTGCTCGGTCTTATAACAATTATAAGTTGGAGCGGGACCAACGTTCCCCAGCTCAGTATAACAAGCGGGTTCGGTTAATACATCCATATTATTATCTTGATTAAGGCGTGACATGGTCACTACCTGGAGAGAGAGAGAAGAAAACACTTAAGCGTATGCTCTTGCAAGATCAGATTAGTTATTGTTTTATCTAATCAGGATGTCTCCCACTGTTTTTATCAAATCTTCCTTCAAACCCTAAAATGAAAGACTAGCCGGGATTAATTACACCCTACAAGTTCGCCAATCTTTCAGTCAGGCCAGTGTCGGTACGTTGAGGGAGGTCTCCCGTGCTTTCGCATAGACCTAATTAAAATAAACCTCGGTTTTCCAGGAGCGTAACCCCGTTGACACCTTTCTAGACACCTACTTGATCGGCTAATTATAATGTGTAAAAGTCTCTCAGGAGTAACTCTTACTTGTAGTGGGTATCGGGATCCAACTATCTCATAGAAGGTATGCAATCTCATTGCAAATTTCAACACTTGAAATTCCCGATAATATTTTTCCCCAAGCGATCTGTGACCTTGACAAGGTCAACAAACCATAAAACGCAAGTCAAGTTCAACCCGTCATATCTTGATTGAATTAAACCTACCCGCACGACCCTTGACAAGGTCAACAAGGTCGTACGACTACCCTAATCCAATCGCATCATATACTAGAAGATAAGCACTAATCAGCTACCGTACACTACGCTTTGACAAGGTCAACAAAAGCAGCACAAATACTAAAAACTTATCTGAAATGACGGAGGGCTACGACAGGTTTCTAAGAAAACCTATTGCGTAATGAACTTGATATCGTTGTAGAATCGAGTGATTTTGAAAAGGAGTGTTTTTGAGGCTTTTACTAGTTTTGCTAAAGAGGTCACACCCGGTGAAGTGATCTCAGCACTTTCTTTATCGAATAAGGTGGATGATATTTCATAAATACCGCTATGCAAAGCAAGAACTATAAAAGTAATCAAAAGACAAACCGAGTTTGTAGCATCTGCTAGTTTTGCTAAAGAGGTCACTCCCGGTGGAGGGATCTCGGCTCTTTTCTTATCAAATAAGGTGCTGGATATTCTACAAGGAATACCGCTATGCAAAGCAAGAACTCGAGCTACCGGTTTTTAAAACGAGTTTCTACAACATTTTTAGGTTTATTTTCTTTCATTAATCTCATTAATGAATGTCCCATCATTTTAAGTTACCTAACCATCAGAGATAAATACAACGTACGCTTATGCCATCCGCATTCACCTCGATGTCCCGTCATGCACCGTTAGGTTAGGTAACTAACGGCAGAGCAGGGCAGGGCTAGCGCGGGTGTAAAAAATAAGCAACGTCTATATAATATATCATATATACTATATATAGTATCTATCTCAACATATAAAATGATCACATCACAGATATCGCAGCAAAAAACAACATATGAAATATTGGATATATTAGGATTTCCGGGTTTTATATTAAGCCTGTATAAAATACGATTCCACGGTCGAGATGAATAGCCAAACCCATATCCCTAGACCCCTACAAGAGAGGCAAGCAACCCAACCAATTCTATAGTTAGGAGACCCGGACTCGACTCCTCGAGTTGGTCCCCCGCTGGACTCTAGAACCCGGTTACTTGTGCTCCCCTCCTTGGGTCTATCCTAATGTGGAAAAGTAAACAATATACAACAATGGTGACATCATCCTTGTTAGTTATATGTATGCCCTAGAGGCCATTACTGTACATAGGATGTATATTGTAGTGGATGCTGGGACATATATAGAGAGGACTTTCTTGCTCGACATGATAGTATGCTATCTGGTTGATCTTTACCTTAACGTGTATACTGATTGTCTCTCTGTTACATGTTGGTAAAGCCCTTAGGATGTGTGCTTGACTACCTGGACTATGATGCGGATCATACTAGTGGGGACATGGTAGTCCATAAGTACATCCTTCAAAGTCCCTAGTCGTGGGTGTATCGAGACGGGGCATCGATATACCAGAGTAGACTAGCGTGTACCTTCTCGACCCATACAGATGGGCGATGGATGATCCCATATCCATTGGTGTTTGACATCAGAGATGATATACGGGTGCTCAGTAGAGACTGGGTACACTGGACGGACTCGCCGAGAACTCCCAGATGGTATTATACCTCACGTCAGATGGCAGTTCTCTGGTGACACTGGTACAGAGTAGTCTGTTGACCCGAGATCGTCATAGAGTCTTGTGTGGTTCCCACTGTGCTTTGATTTCCATCTTACCACGTCCAAGAGGGCGTGCAAAACGGTGGTTTTTGGGTACAGTCCCGAGTCACATGGAGGCAATGAGCGATAGGAGGGGATTCATCTCTCCCGGTATAGGGGGTTGATGTTGCGCTGTGTTCGATTGGCTATAACAGGAAATCCCTGGCCAGGGTTGCAGAGATTTACTGGTAAGTGTTACCAGTAGTTTCTCGAACCGTTATAGACCTCATATCGACACGACTTATTGAGCTATTGGGGTCTGACGTTTACCACCCCTAGGCGAGATATGCGACATATCAGACGATCAGACCGGACTGTACGGTAGTGTTACTGGTTGGATTCACTGGAGTGTGAGCGGGCTTGCTCGTCGATCTTCAGATCGCTCAATACCCGGGTGGCCGTTACGTTTAGCAGACCGCTTGCGGCTTGTGGATGTTTTATATGATCATCATCCGCTGCCGGCGTATTGACGAGTCTTTAGAGTCCTACACAGAGGTTTCCTGGCTCAAGCGAAACGAAATAGGAGCGCATATGAGATATGTGCGGGACCGAGAATAATACAGGTATGTGATACTGTATTCGATTCTCGCGATGTGACATTGATCGGTTATATGCGATATAGCCGGGTTATCGGATCAAGTGTTGATTCGATAAGATGTTACTAATGATACCAGTCGGTTATGTGCGTCATGACCGGATCGTTAAATCAAGTGTTGATTTAATGATTTAATGCATAATTATATATTTGATATATTACTTTGCATCAACTAGTATCGGTTCACTTTAAAATGGATTTTCTCACTCGGGTGTGCGCATTACATATGCGATATGATTTTGTGCATTTGATTGTATCATGTTTGATGATACATGATTACTTGGTTAAGTGCAAAGAATTAAACCATGGTTAAAAGAATGGTTAGGGTTTCATTTCCTTTATTTATTCATTTATTTATTTGTTTATTCATTTTGGAAAAGAGGAGAAAAGAATGGTGGCTTAATTTGGAGTTTAGTTGAAGCTTCATGAATCTTTGATCAAGTCAACCATTCTTATCTCATCCTTAACCCTAACCATTCCCACTAACCATGATTCATTCTCTACACTTAACTCTAGTTAACATTATGATAAGTTTTGATTTTTCTATTGTTTTTAATTAACTTATCATAATATTCTTCTTCATCTTCTTCATTCTTCAAGTGAAGAAAACCAAGCTCCATCAATGGTGATTGTTGGAAAAGAGTGAGAAATCCAAAACTAAAGTCTACCCACTTCCTATTTCTTCATCCTCTACCTCTTGCCAAGTAGTAGAGTGTGTTTACTTCACAAGTTTCTTGACTTGGTGAAGTTGTGAGCTTGATCTAGCGATGCCTCGACGTAGATCATCTTCGGCATGGACATCGACGACCTAGCTCCCTTTTTCTCCGACGAAGCCGACTCTAGAGCCCGGATTTGATTTGGACAGCGGAGAGGACCTCGTTGCGGAGCTATGGAGGTGGAGCACCGGATCTACAAAGGTTGTATTTCCGTTAAACTTTTAGTTAAGTGTTAACTAGTTAGTTTTTCGTCTAGAAATCTAGCAAACGATCCGTAGTTTAGGGTTTCTCGGCACGTTAAAATTTTAATATGGCATGTTCGATGCCTTGTGAGACCTCTTGGGAGTGCCTAGGAACCCTACAGTGGTATCAGAGCTTAGCTAGAGCCTTAGGCGAAGTCCAGACGGAATTTGAAGTCCGAACGAACCCGGAACCCCAAACTAAACTTGCTCTCTGTACTTTTTTCAAAACAGTGCATTTTTCCATATTAAAAATATTCAGTGAAATCAGCAGGAAATTTTAAGGAATACTGCAAAACTCGAGTTCCTGATTCCATCATTGAGCCGCGTTTCCGCGGCACGAGCCTGTCTCGTGCGGCGGAAACGCGGCAGATTTGTCGTTTTGTGCGTATCATTTTGCACAGTAATTCTTAATTTTGTATGCTGGTTTTCCTGGGAATTTTTAATATTTTTTCAAGAGTTGAATTTCTGCAGTTGTTTTGGGGATTCGGTGTTTCGATCGGGGTATCAAATTTTGTCTGTTTGGCTTTCCGGATAAATCTTAGAATATGTTAAAAAGTTCGACCGGATATAAATACCCAATTTTTCCCCTGTCGGGAAATTTCCAAGTGTTGGATTTTTCCGAAGTTTAACGACGTTCTAAGTAGTGCAAGTAACGCGATGGTCCCTCTAGAAGACAACAAACCTTAACTCGATTATGTGACCGTCTTGAACTGCCCTTTGAACCTTCGGGTTTGGGGCAGTACGGCGTGCCACATGTGAGGCGTTGGCTTGACCCTTCTACGGCTGGACCGTTGGTACTGAGGTACGAACTGAATGTTGTTAGACTTATTTCATGTGTTGATCTGTATCGGGAAAAGTTGGGTGTTCGATTGTTTGATCGAAAAGTTTAACATTTTCTATTTATCCGGAATGTGATACAATAATTGGAATTCACAAGTAGTTATGTGATAACTAAATGAATGTTATAAACATAGCAGTTTAGTCTCACTTGATCGGTTGCCACGGAATTTTGATGTGATCAAAAGTCCGTCGCAATCACGTAGCGTACGCGGATACTCGCCGGGTAAACTTTATAGACAGCTACACTCCATAGCCCCGACCAAGTGACTGTAGGAGAACCCCGTTGCCGAAAGCATCCGTTAGGGTGCTCGCGGCAACGGTGTTCCGCCTTGGTGCACTTCGTCGACGGTATAGGGGGTGCGGCCGCCTACTAAAGTTTGCGACGAGTATTCGATCAGGATGTCGGGAATCTTGTTGAATTGCCCGACTCGATATTGAAAAGTGTTTTCGATAATGAGACTAAAATGCGGGGTTTATAATTGTTAGGCATGTGATGTCTAAGGTATTCATTTGATTAGGCATGCGATGTCTATGCAGATTGCGGATTCCAACTGTTGTAGTTTTACACTTTCTTTTCTGTGACCGTAAGTGTAATATGTGATATCGCCGGTTTCGTTGCTATATGTCAACGACAATTGGGATGCGCATATTTACTTACGTTGATGACATGTGATGTTATGTGTTGCTGGATATGTTATATTGGATCGTCGTGTTTGAATAGCCGGGGTTTTTTATGTGAGATGAGTGTTTTTCATTTTCATTCATGTAAAAACTTGTATGTAATATTCTTTTATTGGGGCGCTTCCAGGTTGCGGAAGTTGTCACCGTTTGTATATTATTTACTTTTCCGCACTAGGATAGACCCAAGGAGGAGGGCACAAGCAACCGGGTTCTGGAGTCCAGTGGGAGACCAACTTGAGGAGTCGAGTCCGGGTCTCCTAACTCCAGAAGTGGTAGGGTTGCTTGCCGCTCTCGTAGGGGTCTAGGGGTGTGGGTTTGGCTATTCATCACGACCGTGGAATCCGTGTTTTATACTGGCTCGTATTGAAAACACGGACGTCCTAGTATATCCAATATTTCATATAATTCTTCTGCTGCGATATCTGTGATGTGATCATGTGATGTTCTGTGATAGATACAGTATATAGTATATATGATATATTATATAGACGTTACTTATGTTTTACACCCGCGCTAGCCCTGCCCTGCTCTGCCGTTAGTTACCTAACCTAACGGTGCACGAGGGGACATCGAGACGAATGCGGATGGCATAAGTGTACGTCGTATTTATCTGTGATGTTTAGGTACTTAAATGATGGGACTTCATTAATGTGATTAATGAAATAAAAAGAAACCTAAGATGTTGTAGAATCGAATTTCAAAATAAAACAGGTAGCTACAGTTTTTTGCTTTGCATAGCGGTATATGTGATATATCCTGCACCTTATTCGATGAGGAAAGGACCGAGATCCCTTCACCGGGAGTGACTCCTTTAGCAATAACTGGCAGATGCTACACACTCGGTTTGTCTTTTTGATTGCTTTTAAGTGTTTTGCTTTGCATAGTGATATATATGATATATCCCGCACCTCATTCGACGAGGAAAGGACCGACGATCCCTTCACCGGGAGTGACTCCTTTAGCAAAACTAGAAAAGCCTCAAAAGCACTCCATTTTAAAATCATTCGATCCTACAACGATATCAAGTTCATTACGCAATAGGTTTTCAGAAAAACCTGTCGTAGCCCTCCGTCATTTCAGATAAGTAGTAGTTAGTATTCGTGCTACGTTTGTTGGCCTGCGTCAAGGCGTAGTGTGCGGTAGCTAACTGGTGCTTATCTGCATAAGCATATGATGTGATTGGATTAGGGTAGTCGTGCGACTTTGTTGGCCTGCGTCAAGGGTCGTGCGGGTGGGTTTAATTCAATCAGGAAATGACGGGTTGAACTTGACTAGCGCACTATGGTTTGTTGGCCTGCGTCAAGGTCATAGGACGCTAGGGGCAAAATATTATCGGGAATTTCAAGTATTGAAATTTGCAATGAGATTGCATACCTTCTATGAGATAGTTGGATCTCGATACCCGCTGCGAGTAATTGTTACTCCTGCGAGAGTTTTACACATTGCAATTAGCCGATCAAGTAGGTGTCTAGAAAGGTGTTAACGAGGTTACGCCTCTGGGAAAACGAGTTTTACATTAATTAGGTTCGTGCGAAAGCACGGGGGACCTCCCTCAAAGTACCGACACTGGCCTGGCTGAAAGATTGGCGAACTTGTAGTGTGTAATTAATCCCGGCTAGTCTTTCCTTTTAGGGTTTGAAGGAAGATTTGATAAAAAGCAGTGGGAGCCATCCTGATTAGATAAAATAATAACCAATCTATTCTTGACAGAGCGCACGCTGAGTGTTTTCTTCTCTCTCCCTCCAGGTAGCGACCATATCACGCCTTAATCAAGATAATAATACGGAATATTGACCGAACCCGCTTGTTATACTGAGCTGGGGAACGTTGGTCCCGCTCCAACTTATAATTGTTATAAGACAGAGCAGGAAATTGGGGATTACCAGAATTCCCGTGCCGCCCAAACGAAGAGAGTGCATGCTGATGCATCATCTTCGGGTGTGTTCACTACAAAGAACTGTTTCTCTGTATCCTCTACGTCCTGGGTATGTGATACCAGATCAGGATCCCAGATATGTAATCTTTTACATAGGGCTACAGATAGGTAGAGAACTGAGAACGGGTGATAAGTTTCATGAGGCAGAAAACGGGGCAAGAGTTGCAGCCAAGTCTGTTGGTCACTGTCACCCTGTATTACAAATACATTGATTCTGAACGAATGTTATTAGATACCGAACCTGATATACAAAATCATATCAGTATCTTTATTAGTAAAGAAATGATAAAATTTTGTATTGTTGGGTAATGTTTTGAACATTTCCTATATCAAAAGTTGATCGGTTCAGGCACGTTATCTAAAAGCATTAATGTTCTAAATCAAACTACAGTTCTTAGTATACGGAACACACACAAGAGGAAGAGTTCAAAAATGAACAAATTCTTCTTGAGGTATTGTAGACTAGGTCATATCAATGCGACCCGACTAGCTGAAGTTACATTTTAGATGTATATTTAAATCAGTTTGAACTTACATCTTGTGAAACTCGCCAGTCATGTCACAAAGATAAGATGACCATAGCTCCGTTTACTGGAAACAGAGAAAGAGTTAGTGAACTCTTGGGATGATACATGTTGATGTATGTAGGTGCCCTGTCTACACATGCCAGCACTGGTTCTTTGTACTTCATTACATTCTCTGATAATCTCTCAAGATTCAGACATATGTTCCTGTTGAAACACAAGTCCGAACCTTTTGAGATATTCACAGAATATGATTTAGAAGTAGAGAACCAATATACGGGTATAAGTATTATGTCCTATGATGAGATCAAGGAGGAGAATACTTGAGCACGGAAATCCTGGACTATTCTAAAGGAGAATGAGATTCTCTCTCAGCATTACTCCTCCGTATACACCATAGCACGATGGTATATCGGGGCGGAGCAGATACACCCTATTTGATATGGTGTACTCTATGATGAGTACTACTGAGTTACCTATTTCCTTTTTGGGAGTTATGCGCTTGAGAAGCTGCATACCTATTGAATAGGGTTCGAATCAAATCAGTTGCCTACCACTTCATATATGATATGGTATGGGAAGAGCCCATGTCTTAAGTCAGTTAAGATTTGGGGTTGTCCGGCCTATGTCTAAAAGCAAAATCCGGACAAGCTCAAGGCAAGGTCTGTTATGTAGAACTGGAAGTGTTCCAGCTATACAAATTACAGCAGATGATTTGATAGAACCAAAGGATTCAGTAGATTCCAACGAACCTCAGCCTCTCCGCCGATCTAGTAGGGTTCCTCACCCACCTGAGAGATACTTCGGTTTCTCTATGACAGTGGGAGCGAGGATTGCATCATGAGATGATGACCCAACTAGCTTCGAGCTGGCCATCAAGAGTGAGACTCTGTAAGAATGGCTGGATGTTTATCGATCTGAGATGGAATCCTTATACACCAACAAAGTATGGACTTTGGTTGCTATATCTGAAGGGTTAAATCCCCATCAGGAGCAAGTATATCTTGAGAAGATTACTTGGTGTAGATGGAAAAGTTGAGACTTTCAAAGCTAGAATTGTTAAAGGTTTTCGTCATAGACCATGCGTGGATAATGATGAAACCTTTTCCAGTAGCTATGCTTAAGTCCATCCAGATCCTACTTGCCACGGCTACATACCATGACTACGATATCTGGCGGTTGGGTGCCATGACTGCTTTTCTAAATATTGATTTAGAAGAGAACGTCTGTAAGTACACAGCCAGAGGGCTTCGTAAACAGTGGGAGCAGCGGAAACGTGTGCAAGATGCTTTATAGGATAAAGCAGGCATCGCGGAGTTGGAACATCTGTTTTAATGGATTAGTCAAAGAAGTTGACATCATCAAAATGGTAGATGAACCTTGTATAAACAAAAAGGTAGTAGGGAGTATGGTGGTAATCCTCGTAGAGTACCTGGATGACATACTCTTGATAGGGAAGGAGTTTCCTATGCTACGCTCGATCAATCTCCGCTTATCACAATGATTCTCCACATAGGATCAAAGTGATACCTCCTAAATCCTGGGTTTTGGATCTATGAGATAGATTTAATTGGATGTTAGGATTCTCACTAGTTGTAGTGAGATGGTATCAATCCATCCTAGGGAGAATCACTGGAAGTGTTCCAGGGTGATAAAGACGACTGAATGTCAGTCGCAGGCATTGTCTTTACCCTCAGTAAAGGGACGGTATGTTGGAAGAGTTCCAAGCTAGATACCGTGACATACTAGACGATAAAGGCTGGATACATCGCTACTTAAGATGCTACCAAAGAGGCTGTTTGGGTGTATATTGGTTCATGAGATGAACTATGTTCCTCCCATTGTGTGACAATGGAGTTGTGGCTTTTGCCAAGGAACGCCGGTCCCATCAGTGATCCAGACATATTCTAAGGCAGTATCACTTGATCATCGAGATGGTTGATCTCCAGGGAGATCCAGGTTAGGAGAGTAGACTCAGAGGACAAACACAGCGGATCCACTCACGAAAGGCCTTTTCCCAGAGAGAGACTTTTATGGGATGGTTGAGTGTGAGATACTTCAACCACTGCTATAGATGGCCCTAGTGCAAGTGGGAGATTGTTAGTTATATGTATGCCCTAGAGGCCATTACTGTACATAGGATGTATATTGTAGTGGATGCTGGGACATATATAGGGAGGACTTTCTTGCTCGACATGATAGTATGCTATCTGGTTGATCTTTACCTTAACGTGTATACTGATTGTCTCTCTGTTACATGTTGGTAAAGCCCTTAGGATGTGTGCTTGACTACCTGGACTATGATGCGGATCATACTAGTGGGGACATGGTAGTCCATAAGTACATCCTTCAAAGTCCCTAGTCGTGGGTGTATCGAGACGGGGCATCGATATACCAGAGTAGACTAGCGTGTACCTTCTCGACCCATACAGATGGGCGATGGATGATCCCATATCCATTGGTGTTTGACATCAGAGATGATATACGGGTGCTCAGTAGATACTGGGTACACTGGATGGACTCGCCGAGAACTCCCAGATGGTATTATACCTCACGTCAGATGGCAGTTCTCTGGTGACACTGGTACAGAGTAGTCTGTTGACCCGAGATCGTCATAGAGACTTGTGTGGTTCCCACTGTGCTTTGATTTACATCTTACCACGTCCAAGAGGGCATGCAAAACGGTGGTTTTTGGGTACAGTCCCGAGTCACATGGAGGCAATGAGCGATAGGAGGGGATTCGTCTCTCCCGGTATAGGGGGTTGATGTTGCGCTGTGTTCGATTGGCTATAACAGGAAATCCCTGGCCAGGGTTGCAGAGATTTACTGGTAAGTGTTACCAGTAGTTTCTCGAACCGTTATAGACCTCATATCGACACGACTTATTGAGCTATTGGGGTCTGACGTTTACCACCCCTAGGCGAGATATTCGACATATCAGACGATCAGACCGGACTGTACGGTAGTGTTACTGGTTGGATTCACTGGAGTGTGAGCGGGCTTGCTCGTCGATCTTCAGATCGCTCAATACCCGGGTGGCCGTTACTTTAGCAGACCGCTTGCGGCTTGTGGATGTTTGATATGATCATCATCCGCTGCCGGCGTATTGACGAGTCTTTAGAGTCCTACACAGAGGTTTCCTGGCTCAAGCGAAACGAAATAGGAGCGCATATGAGATATGTGCGGGACCGAGAATAATACAGGTATGTGATACTGTATTCGATTCTCGCGATGTGACATTGATCGGTTATATGCGATATAGCCGGGTTATCGGATCAAGTGTTGATTCGATAAGATGTTACTAATGATACCAGTCGGTTATGTGCGTCATGACCGGATCGTTAAATCAAGTGTTGATTTAATGATTTAATGCATAATTATATATTTGATATATTACTTTGCATCAACTAGTATCGGTTCACTTTAAAATGGATTTTCTCACTCGGGTGTGCGCATTACATATGCAATATGATTTTGTGCATTTGATTGTATCATGTTTGATGATACATGATTACTTGGTTAAGTGCAAAGAATTAAACCATGGTTAAAAGAATGGTTAGGGTTTCATTTCCTTTATTTATTCATTTATTTATTTGTTTATTCATTTTGGAAAAGAGGAGAAAAGAATGGTGGCTTAATTTGGAGTTTAGTTGAAGCTTCATGAATCTTTGATCAAGTCAACCATTCTTATCTCATCCTTAACCCTAACCATTCCCACTAACCATGATTCATTCTCTACACTTAACTCTAGTTAACATTATGATAAGTTTTGATTTTTCTATTGTTTTTAATTAACTTATCATAATATTCTTCTTCATCTTCTTCATTCTTCAAGTGAAAAAAACCAAGCTCCATCAATGGTGATTGTTGGAAAAGAGTGAGAAATCCAAAACTAAAGTCTACCCACTTCCTATTTCTTCATCCTCTACCTCTTGCCAAGTAGTAGAGTGTGTTTACTTCACAAGTTTCTTGACTTGGTGAAGTTGTGAGCTTGATCTAGCGATGCCTCGACGTAGATCATCTTCGGCATGGACATCGACGACCTAGCTCTCTTTTTCTCCGACGAAGCCGACTCTAGAGCCCGGATTTGATTTGGACAGCGGAGAGGACCTCGTTGCGGAGCTATGGAGGTGGAGCACCGGATCTACAAAGGCTGTATTTCCGTTAAACTTTTAGTTAAGTGTTAACTAGTTAGTTTTTCGCCTAGAAATCTAGCAAACGATCCGTAGTTTAGGGTTTCTCGGCACGTTAAAATTTTAATATGGCATGTTCGATGCCTTGTGAGACCTCTTGGGAGTGCCTAGGAACCCTACAATCCTCAACCCGGAAGTTTCCCAATAAAAGAATATTACATACAATTAATTTTACGTGAATGAAATGAAAAACACTCATCTCACATAAAATCCTCGGCTATTCAAAACACGACGATCCAATATAACATATACAACAACACATAACATCACATGTCTTGAAATAGCTAGACGATGTTAAACCTTTCGATCGAATCAACGAATTCCCAAAATTTCTCTAGTGAACTCAACACTTGAGCAATATCAATAATACCCAGAAGCATGCCCCAGTAGGTATAGACCAACCGTAGAAGTATCGACCCAAGCCTCAAACATAGCGCCGCGGAACCTCCGCCAAACCCATGGTTTGGCCACGGTTCCGCAGTCATGTTGTCGAGTTAGGGTGCCGTTCTTCTAAAGGGTCCATAGTTTTACCTGGACGATTTTCTGAGGATTTTTAATATGAAAAATTCCAACATTTTGAAAAATTTCCAGAAAGTAGGCTATTTCGGGTTTTTGGAGTTCGTTTGAACTTCTAACATCGCCTAGACGACTCATAATGCTCTAGCAAGGCTTTGATACCACTGTAGGGTTCTTTGGCATAACCACAAGGTTTCACAAGGTATCAAACATGCTAATTTCAAATTTTCAAGTGTGTCAATCAACCTCACCTAGGATCTAGCTAGAGTTTTAGGAGTGATACTATAAAGTATACAACTTTATGACTAAGTGATAACGGAATACAACCTTTGTAGACCCGTCCTTCACTTCATTAGCTCCTTGTAGTGGTCCTTTCGCTGCGATCATGGAACTCCCGGACTCTTGCATGGCTTCTCAAGGCGAAAGGAACGATCTTGCTTGAAGTCTTCGAGGCCGAAGATGATCTACGTCGAGGAGACACTAACTCAAGCTACTACTTCACTAATTAAGAGATTAGTAAAGCTAACACCCTATACTAAAATGCTAATCTAGTAGAGGATGATGAAATAGGAAGTGGGCTCACTTTAGTTTTATTTTTCTCACAATATTTTCTCTTTTTTGAAAAACCTAGCAAGCATTTTGCTCAAGGAAGAAGATGAGCTCAAGAGAAGAGAATGAACTAATGAGGTGAGAGAAACAACCATGGGTGGGTTTATCATATAGCTAACTCATGTAGAGACATAACCATGGCTAAATTATAATGGTTAGGTTAATAAATATCTTAAGTTAAACAAAATTAGTGGACCAAGTCAATGCATCCACAAGCTTCTACAAGCTTCATGCATGTGACCATTTATCCACTAATTTGGATTTACTTTAAATAATTAAACCCCACATTGTAATTAGTATGGTGTAAGTCTCATACACCCATGCAGTGTGTTTCAACAACCATGGCACAAAAGAAAAACACAATTAATATATATCACATATATATTAAGTGTGCACATGTGAGAAAATAAATGCTTAAGTGAGCTAATAATAGTTAATGTAAAGTAGTATATCAAATATACAATTAAACACTAAATTATTAAATCAACACTTGATTTAATAATCCGGCTATATCTCATATAACCGACTAATATTATATGTACCTACTTATCGAATCAACACAAGATTTGATAACCCGGCTATATCACATATAACCGACCGATAAAAATACTGCAAGAATAAAATACGGTATCACATACTCGTATTATTCTCGATCCCGCACATATCACATATGTGCTCCTACTTCGTTTTGCCTGAGCCAGTAAAAGCTCTATGTAGGACTCTAAAGACTCGTCAATACGTCGACAGTAGGTGGAGATCACATCAAGCACCCACAAGCTGTCAGCGGTACTAGCTGGACGTAACGGTTACCTGAGTATTGAGCGATTAGAAGATCAACAAGCAAGCCTGCTCTATCTCCTGTAAAGCCTGTCGGTAAGACTACCGTACAGTCCGGTCTCCTCGTCTGATATGTCGCATATCAAGTCTAGGGGTGGTAAACGTCAGACCCCAATAACCGATAAGTCATGCCGATATGAGGATGATAACAGGTCAAGAAACTACTAATAACACTTACCAGTAAATCTCTAAATCAGCCCTGGCCAGGGACTTCCCTGTTATGGCCAATCGAGCACAGCGCAACATCATCTCCCAATACCGGGAGAGACAATACCCCTCCTATCGCTCATTGCCTCCATGTGACTCGGGACTGTACCCAAAAACCACCATTTTGCATGTCCTCTTGAACGTGGTAGGGTGGAAATCAATGCACAGTAATGGCCTCTAGGGCATACTATCATATTGAGCAAGAAAGTCCTCTCTATATATGGCCAAGCATCCAATATAATATACATCATATGTACAATAATGGCCTCTAGGGCATACATACAACTAACAGTCTCGTGTGAGTTCCCACTGTGCTTTGATCACTACCCTACCACGGCTCTACTGAGTTGTGCAAACAGGTTTTGGTTGGGTACAATCCCGAGCCACATGGAGGCGATTGTCGCGGATCCGTCTGCCCCGGTTTAGGGAGTCGATATCGCACTGTATTTGATTGGTCAGGACCATAAGACCTTAGCCAATACAGTTGGGATTTACTGATAGGCTGATCAGTAGTTTCCCGGATTGGTCCTGAGCTGCATCAGCACGAATTACCAGATTATTAAAGTCTGACGTTTACCATCCCTAGACCCGGTATACGATACTCTCAGATGAAGAGACTGGACTGTACGGAGATAGCCACAGATAGGCTTAGTAGGGATTCGGATGAGTTTGCTCGCCGGCCTTCCTTTTCGACAGGTACCCGGGTAGCCGTTACGTACAGCTAATGCCGCTGACATGCTTGTGATTTTGGATTTATCCAGTAAATCACTGTCGGCGTACTGTCGAGTCTTTAGGGTCCCACACAGAGGTTTTCCCTGGATCAGGAGAAATGATGTAGTATCTGTATTGGATACGTGAAGGGTTCCGATCGATTGATGTACTTTGTATCCAGACTTTCGATCGGACAGTTGGTAGTACTAGCCGGCTCCGGTTTGAGCCAGATTATTAAATCAGGTATTGATTTGATAATTTACATATATGTATTTCGATATGTATATTCTAGTATTACGTTCTTCGTGTTATTCTATCTCTTTGGTCATTCGTCTTTTTATCCGAATGTAGGTATGTATAACAACAGAATGTCATCCGTATTTTATTACAGATTACCTTCTAGAAGGTGGACACCCCATCATAGACTTTTCCATTTATTGATAAATAGAAATGAGGTGGTAATTAAGGAGAAGGGGGATGGTGAAAGGCATGGCTTCAATAGTTGACAAATGAATTCTCTATTCCTTTGTGGTTAATATTGAAGCATGGCTACACTTGTTTATTGATGGAAATTGATACAAAAAACCATGGTGTTGGATTTTATCTCACTTGGTTTGTTTATTATTCTTGAGCTCCCATTTTTGCTTCACCCCCCTCCCTCCTCTTGAGCTTCCTCCACCTTCATCATCTTCCTCTTCACTACCCTCTCATGAGTTGAGAAACTAGTGAAGAGGAAAGATAGAAATAGTTGAATACATAGAACTCCATACTACATCCTGGACAACTTGGATTAGCAACCCAAGTTCTCTGGTTTCTCCTATTGACACTTAGTTAGGAGCTAGAGCCATGGATCGCATCACCCGGGTGGATCATCTACGACAAAGGATGACCGGAGAACAAGCTCGATCCCGGAGAACCGATGGAGCGGGAAAGAAGATCAAGCATGTTCAAGGTGGTCACTTGAAGCTAACAACGAGGAAAGAAGACCGAAGGATTTGGATCGTTTGGTGAGATTTCCTTCATAGTACTTATTTCTACCTTTTGAGCTAGATAGGTTTATGAAAATATCCGGGTTTTATTGGGTTAACTTAGTGCCGTTTTTAAACTCGTAAGAAAATTTTTGTTCCGAAAACCGCCATGTTCGATGGCTAGGGCGTTAAGGTAACCCAACATGGTATCAGAGCCAGCCCATAAACCCTACACTAGCATATTCAAACAATGTTAAAACAACGAAACCGAAACAACTCCAAAACACTTAAACCAAACTTCAAGTTTCTGTCGATTTTTCAGAGGCTTCAAAAAAATTTTAAACATTTGCAGAGTGCTCTTTTCACAGAGAGATGAAAACAGACCAAAAACGAGACGATTCTATCAAAATTTGAGCGGCCAAAATAGCTAAAAAACCGATAACACCTGTTTTCTGTGAAGGGTTCGTGCTGGGTTTTGGTCTGTGATCTTACCACTTGGAGTTTGGGTTTCAGGTGTTGTTTTTTTTGCCCAAGTTTGATATTATGTTGTCATTGAATTTGGGGCAATTCGGAGTGTTCCGAAGTCGTTATATTTGACACTGTTTAATAGTTTATAGTACTTTCACTTCTATCTGCGACCGTGAATGTCATTCGATCGGTATAACTCGTCTAATTGCTATATGTTATTTTAGACGGGTTTGCGAACATGACATTCGCATTGATGTTTTTTGTTTGTGCTGTGGTTGTGGTTGGATAGTCGTGGTGGATAGCATGTGGTGCAATGTTAGTGGTACAATTTAAGATTCATTTGTATATTCATTTACGGGGAGAGCGTCCGACATGTGGACTGTCGTTTTTGCCGGGTTGTATATTATTTGTTTGGGGCACAACCGGATTGAGGTCGATATCACCATTTGTACATATTATTTTCATTTTCTGTACGAGGATTAACCCACGGTGGAGTGAACGAATAGCCGGGTTCTAGAAGGAAACAAGCCCGCATCTCATGGCGTTGAGACAGAGGGGGCTTCATTCAAGAATTGGCAGGCTATTTATCGCACTCGTAGGGGGTATAGGATGACCCACGGAGGGGCGCCCAAGTTACTGGATTCTGTGAAGTGCTGAATGGCCCATTCACTTTGATGATTAGGGTTGCCTCATTTCTGGGATTGGAGGGTAACTTGCCGCGCTCGTAGGGGTCTAGGTTTTCATTGCATAGGCTATCCACACGACCGGGAACGTCGGGTTTTATTTGCGGCTCAAATGAAACCCGGGGCTCCAAGATTATCCACCATTCTGTATTGTTGCCTGAGATTCTGTGATGTTGATTATCATGCCTGGGACGAATGTTATATATAATCATATATACTAGTGGATGTTGTATATGTTTTGCACCCGCGTTGGTCCAGCCCCCGTTCTGTTGTTAGTTAAGTAACCTAACAGGTAATGACGGGCCCAGTGGCGAATGCGGATGGCATATACGTACATCATATTTTCGTTCTTTTGTAGTGTGATAGATTAAATGATAGGACCGCATTAATTTTGATTAATGCATGAAAAGAAACCTAAAAGGATGTTGTTGGAACAAATTTCGAAATACTACAGTTATATTCTTTCGCTTTGTATAGTGGTATTCGGTTGTGAATATCCAGCACCTCATTCCAAGAGGCAAGAGCCGAGATCCTTTCACGGGGAGTGGCCTCTTGAGCAAACGTTTATACTGTAGATTACTCGGTTTTTTTCAAAACCACAATTTTTCAAAAGAGGAGCCTAAACCACTCCTTTTCAAAACTGCTCAGGTTCCTTCAACGATATCAAGTTCATTACGTTATAAGGTTTTTCGCCAAAAAAAACCCCAGCCGTAGCCCTCCGTCATTTCGGATTGGTATTGCTTAGTATTCATGCTACGCATTTCGATCTTTAGTCGAGGCATATTGTTCGGTAGCTATGTAATGAAGGGTTACCTAAGAAGGGAGCGAGGTTTCGGGAGGCATTGTCAATGCTAAATTCAAAAATTTACCATTCTAGCTAACCCTAACCATGAATCGTCAACTAGAAATCGTACGGAAAGTAATGCAAACAACTTTGCATAAGAAGTGAGCAAGGAATACAACCTTTGTAGACTGATCCTTCACTTCAATAGCTCCGTGTAGTAGTCCCCTTCACTGCGATCGTGAACTCCGGATTCTAGAGAGGCTCCCTTAAAGAAACGAACATGCTTGCTTCGAAGACTTCGAGGCCGAAGATGATCTACGTCGAGGAGACACTAACCCAAGCTATCTTTTCGCTAACTATAGGATTAGTGAAGCAAACACCCTCTACTAAATGGAAAGAAGTAGAGGATGAAGAAGTAGGAAGTGGGCTCACTTTAGTTTTCATTTTCTCACAAGAAATCATCACTTTCCATTGAAGCTAGAAAGATTGAGAGGAAGAAGAAGATGAAGCAAGTGATGAACTCAAGAATGAACTCATGAGGTTACAAATGCAACCATGGTCATAAAATATCATGGTTAACTCATGTAGAGATTAAACCATACACTAAGATTAAGGGTTGGGTTAAATAAATATCCTAAACTTGACAAAAGAGTTGACTTTGTCAATGGTTATCCAAAAGCTTTTGTCCAAGCTTAACCATGACAAACTCACACTCTTTTGAATTAGCTTAAGATAAATAAAAACACTAACTTAACCCTAGCATGGTATAAGTCTCATACATCCATATTGCATGTGTAACCTAGCATGACACACTTATATATATCACACATATATATTTTGTGCCAAAAAGAAAACAATACATATATCACATATATGTAAATTATATCATATGTGAGAAAAGAAATCTTAAGTGAGCTAAAACTAGTTAATGTAATGTAATATATCAAATATATAATTATACATTAAATTATTAAATCAACACTTGATTTAATAATCCGGCTATATTACATATAACCGACTAATATCGAATATAACATCTTATCGAATCAACGCTTGATCTGATATCTCGGCTATATCACATATAACCAATCATGTCACACATCGCGAGAATAGAATACGGTATCTCATATCGTATTAATCTCGGTCCCGCATATAACACATATGCACTCCTACTCCGTTTCGCTTGAGCCAGGAAACCTCTGTGTAGGACTGTAAAGACTCGTCAATACGCCGGTAGTAGGTGATGATCATATCAAACACCCACAAGCCGCAAGCGGTCTGCTAAACGTAACGGCCACCCTGGTATTGAGCGATCAGAAGATCAACAAGCAAGCCTACTCGTACTCCTGCGAATCCAATCAATAACACTACCGTACAGTCCGGTCTCTTCATCTGAAATATTGCATATCACAGCCTGGGGGTGGTGTAACGTTAGACCCAATAGCCTGATAAGTCATGCCGATGTAAGGTCCATAACGGTTCGAGAAATTACTGATAACACTTACCAGTAGATCTCAGCAACCCTGGCCAGGGATTTCCGGTTATGACCAATCGATCATAGCGCAACATTAACTCCCTATACCGGGAGAGACGAAACCCCTCCTATCGCTCATTGCCTCCATGGACTCGGAACTGTACCCAAAAGCCACCGTTTTGCACGTTCTCTTGAACGTGGTAAGGTGGAAATAAAAGCACAGTGGGAATAACACAAGACTCTATGACAATCTCGGGTCTACAGACTGACCTGTACCAGTGTCACCAGAGAACTGCAATCTGACGTGAGGTATAATAGCATCTAGGAGTTCTCGGCGAGTCCGTTCAGTGTACCCAATCTCCAATGAGCACCCGTATACCATCTCTGATGTCAAACACCAATGGATATGGGATCATCCATCGCCCATCATATGGGTCGAGAAACGTATACGCTAGTCTACACTGGAGTATCGATGCCCATGTCTCGATACTCCCACTACTAGGAACATTTGAAGGATGTACTTATCGACTACCCTGTCCCCACTAGTATGATCTACATCATAGTCCTGGTAGTCAAGTACTCATCCTTAGGGCTTTATCAACATGTAATATAGAAACAATCAATGTACATGTTAAGATAAAGAGCAACCTGATAGCATAATATCATGTCGAGCAAGAAAGTCATCCCAATATATGTCCAAGCATCCACTGCAATATACATCGCATGTACAGTAATGGCCTCTAGGGCATACATATAACTAACATGTAATGCTTTTCCGTTGCATATGCGATTGATTAGGACTGTCGTGCGATCATTTTGATCTTTAGTCAAGGCTCGTACAGGTAGGTCTAATGCAGTCAAGATAATGACTGGTAGATCTTTACTAGGACCTTTTAACATTTTGATCTTTAGTCAAGGTCACTTGGGTCTTAGGGGCAAAAACCACATCGGGTGTCTCAAATATATAGGAAACTTGCTAGTGTCGCATACCTTCTGGAGTATGGTGACTAGAGTGGCTTCCATCTAGTTTATCACGCAATGATAGTTGGATCCCGATCCCACTGATGAGTAGGATTACTCCTGCGAGATTTTTTCACTTAACAATCAATGCTATAAACCAAGTTGGTGTCTAGAACGGTATTAGCGGGGCTACGCCTCCAGGGAAAAGAGGTTATATAATTAAGGAACTTCGTGAAAGTGTTGGAAAACGTCCCTCGAAGTACCGACACTATCCTGGACGAAAGGTTAAGCAAGTATTGTGACGTGCAATTAATCCCAACAAATTCTTCTTTTTTAGGTTTGAAGAAGAATTCGAGGAAACAGTGGGAGCCATCCTGATTAGATAAACTAATAACCAATCTAATCTTGTAAGAGCACACGCTGAGTGTTTCTTTTCTCTCTCTCTAGGTAGCAACCACTTCATTCCCTAATCAAGATAATAAAACGTATCGCTTGACCGATCCGAATTCTTATTCGGGGCTAGGGAACGTCAATTTAGCTCTAACTTATGACAGCAGTCATGAGTATGAGCCGAGGAAAGAGGATTGCATGAATTCCTTTATGACCCCATCGAAGAAGAAGCAAACTATTGCATCTTCTTCAGGTGTTCTTGCTATTGAGAACAGTCATTCGGTTAGTCGTACCTCCTGGGTATTAGATACCGGATCAGGATCTTATATCTGTAATTTATTGCAAGGACTGAGAAAAAGTAGGATGGTTGGACCTGGTGATATGTCCCTCAGAGTAGGGAACGGAGCACAAGTTGATGCTTCTGCAGTCGGTGAGTATCACCTAGCGTTGCCAAATGGCAATACTATAATTTTGAATAATTGCTACTATGTACCTTCCATGGTTTGCAACATAATATCGGTTTCTTTACTTGATAAAGATGGATATAGTTTTGTTCTTGATAGAAATATCATGAACATTTACTTTGATAAGGTATTGGTTGCAGAAGGTACACTGTGTAATGGTACCTATGTTCTAAATCAAAACGCAGTTCTCAATGTATAAAACAGACGCAAGAGGAAGAATTCAGAAATGAATGAATCATATTTGTGGCATTGTAGAGTTGGTCATATCGGAGAGAAAAGACTGAGTAAGTTGCATAAAGTTGGATTTTTGGATACGTTCGAATTTTCATCATATGAAACTTGTCAGCCTTGCCTCAAAGGAAAAATGACCAAATCTCCATTCACAGGACAGGGAGAAAGAGCAGTAGATCTCTCGGGACTCATACACAGTGATGTATGTGGTCCACTGTCTATACATGCAAGGGGTGGGTTCTCGTACTTCATCATATTCGATAACGATATCTCTAGGTTCGGGTAAGTGTATGTTATGAAACAAAAATCTGAAGCTTTTGAGAAATTCAAAGAATTCAGAAACGAAGTAGAGAACCAGACTGGCAAAAGTATCAAGATCCTCCGATCTGACAGAGGAGGGGAGTACTTAAGCACGAAATTCTAAGATTACCTAAAAGAGAATGGAATTCTCTCTCAGCTTACTCCTCCGTATACACCATAGCACAACAGTATATCGGAGCGGAGGAACCGTAACCTGTTGGACATGGTTCGCTCCATGATGAGTAACGCTGAGTTGCCCCTTTCATTTTGGGGATATGCGCTTGAAACAGCGGCATTCCTTTTGAATCAAGTTCCTTCCAAGTCTGTGCCTAAGACTCCATATGAAACATCCAGTGGAAAGAAACCATTTCTTAAATTCATTAAGGTATGGGGGTGTCTAGCTTATGTTAAAAAGCACAATCCGGACAAACTGCAGGCACGATAAGTGTTGTGTAAATTTGTAGGGTAATCCAACCATTCGTGGGACATCTTTTCTACCATGCAGAGGAACAAAGGATTGTTGTCTCTAGGAATGCCACCATTCTGGAATGGAAGTTTCTTGCGAAAGAAACCAGTGGGAGCATGCTAGAACTGGAAGGAATTCTAGATACGCAAACAACAACAGAAGATTTGGTGGAACCTCAAGATTTAATAACCCCGGACGAGCCTCAGCTACTCTGCAGAACTAGTAGGATTTCTCATCCACCGAAGAGATACTATGGTTTTCCCATAGACGGGGATCGAGAGGATTGCATCTTGGAAGAAGATGATTCTACCAGTTTCAGGCAGTCCATTATCAGTAGGGAGTCTGATAAATGGTTAGATGCTATGCGATCCAAAATGGAGTCCATGTACACCAATAAAGTGTGGACCTTGGAAATCGCTCCACCTAGGGTAAAAACCATTGGATGCAAATGGATCTACAATAGGAAATTTGGTGTAGATGGGCAGGTGGAAACCTATAAAGCTAGACTTGTTGCAAAAGGTTTTCATCAAAGACCAGGTGTGGACAATGACGAAACCTTTTCTCCAATAGATATGCTCAAATTTATTCGGATCCTACTTGCCATCGTTGCCTTCCATGACTATGAGATCTGGCAGATGGACGTAAAAATGGCTTTTCTGAACGGAAGTTTAAAAGAGTCCGTTTATATGGATCTGTTAGGTTACGACGGCGCCCCGGCCATCAATCCGTGACCAAATGCGGAACAAAATAATTATAAAACTTGGCGCTACCACAACCAATTATCCGGATCTACCCAAAACCCCTAGATAACAAAACATGCAAAAGAGTTAGAATGGTTATACCGAATAGATCTGTGTCCTTCGGTCTTCAACCATTATCCCAAGCTCCTAGGGGCTTCCTTGATCGAGCTTTATCTCCGGTCTCCCTCCATCGAAGATGATCCACCCAAGAGTCTATGCAACGAGCTCCAACCACATATCCGAGGCAACAAGGGCACCTAGATCTCTACTCTAGATATCGTAGATGAAGTAGAGAGTGATGAATGATTAACTTGTCTCAAAACACCCAACGATTCTCAACTCATGAGAGGGTTTGGGTGGAGCCAGAGGAAGAAGAAGATGCCATGAGAATGAGGTGTTGAGAGCAATTCAAGGAAGAGAAAAAGAAAATGAATAATGGCTTGTGTTTTTTTGTTTGTTGTGTGAGTGTGATAAGAAATAATGGAGCCATCACATAAATGTCCATGTCTCCAAAATATCTTAGTCAATAAAAAATATCTCAAGTCAACATAATCTCACAGCAAACAAAAACCCTAAGCATGCTAGAATAGTAACTATGGGTCACTAATTTGCCACGCAACAAAAATTCAATAAACACCTCATCCTACACCTCAATAACCTTTTAATCCAAAAAGGTTTAAACCATGATGAGGGGTAATCTTCTAAAAGTAATCTTGTAATAAATTATAAGAATAACCCTCAACCGTATATACATACCCGCATCCATATCCCGAAGAATACGAATATGTAGGGTTCCTAGGCACCCTATGAAGGTCTCACAAGGCATCAACCATGCCAAATTAAAATTTTATGGTGCCTACAAACCCTAAACTACGGATCGATAACTAGAAGTCTAGGCGAAAAAGAAACCTAGTTAACAGTTAACTACAAGATACGGATATACAACCTTTGTAGATCCGTTTGTCCACCTCCAAAGCTCCGCAACGAGGTCGTCTCCGCTGTCCAAATCAAATCCGGGCTCTAGAGTCGGCTTCGTCGGAGAATGGGCAAGCTAGGTCGTCGATGTCCATGCCGAAGATGATCTACGTCGAAGCATCGCAAGATCAAGCTCTCAACTTCACCAAGTCATGAAACTTGTGAAGTAAACACACTCTACTACTTGGCAAGAGGTAGAGGATGAAGAAATAGGAAGTGGGTAGACTTTAGAATTGGATTTCTCACTCATTTCCAACAATCACCATTGATGGACTTCAAGCTTCTTCACTTGAAGCAAGGAAGAAGAAGAAGGAAATTGATATGATAAGTTATTAGAAAATGAAAAGAAAATGAATTCTTATCATAATGTTAACTAGAGTTAAGTGTAGAGAATGAATCATGGTTAGTGGGAATGGTTAGGGTTAAGGATGAGATAAGTATGGTTGGCTTTATCAAAGCTTCATGAAGCTTCAACTAAACTCCAAATCTAGCAACCATTCTTTTCTCTTTTCTTTTATTCATTTATCAAAAATAAAAAGGATAATTAAATAAGATAAATGAATAAAAAATAAGAAACCCTAACCATTTCATTAACCAAGGTTTAATACTTTACACTTAACCAAAAAGGATGTATCATCAAACATGATACAAGCAAGTGCACAAAATCATATCGCATATGTAATGCGCACACCCGAGTGAGAAAATCCATTTAAAGTGAACCAATACTAATTAATGCAAAGTAATATATCAAATATATAATTATACATTAAATCATTAAATCAACACTTGATTCAATGATCCGGTCATGTCGCACACAACCGACTAGTATAGAATGTATCGGCTTATCGAATCAATCCTTGATTCGATAACTAGGTTATATCGCATACAACCATTCGACACATTCATCGCGAGAATGGAATACGGCATCACATACACGCATTATTCTCGGTCCCGCACATATCTCATATGCGCTCCTATTTCGTTTCGCTTGAGCCAGGAAACCTCTGTGTAGGACTATAAAGACTCGTCAATACGCCGGCAGCGGATGATGATCATATCAAACATCCACAAGCCGCAAGCGGTCTGCTAAACGTAACGGCCACCCGGGTATCGAGCGATCTGAAGATCGACGAGCAAGCCCGCTCACACTCCAGTGAATCCGACCAGTAACACTACCGTACAGTCCGGTCTGATCGTCTGATATGTCGCATATCTCGCCTAGGGGTGGTAAACGTCAGACCCTAATAGCTCAATAAGTCGTGTCGATATGAGGTCTATAACTATTCGAGAAACTACTGGTAACACTTACCAGTAAATCTCAGCAACCCTGGCCAGGGATTTCCTGTTATAGCCAATCGAACACAGCGCAACATCAACCCCCTATACCGGGAGAGACAAATCCCCTCCTATCGCTCATTGCCTCCATGTGACTCGGGACTGTACCCAAAAACCACCGTTTTGCACGCCCTCTTGGACGTGGTAAGATGGAAATCAAAGCACAGTGGGAACCACACAAGACTCTATGACGATCTCGGGTCAACAGACTACTCTGTACCAGTGTCACCAGAGAACTGCCATCTGACGTGAGGTATAATACCATCTGGGAGTTCTCGGCGAGTCCGTCCAGTGTACCCAGTCTCTACTGAGCACCCGTATATCATCTCTGATGTCAAACACCGACGGATATAGGATCATCCATCGCCCATCTGTATGGGTCGAGAAGGTATACGCTAGTCTACTCTGGTGTATCGATGCCCCGTCTCGATACACCCACGACGAGGGACTTTGAAGGATGTACTTATAGACTACCATATCCCCACTAGTATGATCCGCATCATAGTCCAGGTAGTCAAGTACAGATCCTAAGGGCTTTACCAACATGTAACAGAGAGACAAACAGTATACACGTTAAGGTAAAGTTCAACCAGACAGCATACTATCATGTCGAGCAAGAAAGTCCTCCCTATATATGTCCCAGCATCCACTACAATATACATCCTATGTACAGTAATGGCCTCTAGGGCATACATATAACTAACAGAATACAAAGAGACGAAAATAATCCAACAAATATAATACTAGGATCCGGCTTAAACCAAAGCCCATTAGTATTATCCGTCCGAACATCATGCATGCACAAGTACATGTATGTGATAGAACCCTGCCATAAAACCATACGGCCTCTACATCATTTCGCCTGAAGCATGGAAACCCTCTTTGTGGGACTCTAAAGACTCGTCAATACGCTGGCAGTGGGTTTAACCACAAGCGGCACTACTTGTACGTAATGGATACCCAGTTATTGAGCGAAAGGAGGCCGACGAGCAAACTCATCCTGAAATCCCTAGTGAGCCTGACAGTGACAATATCTGTACAGTCCGGTCCGTTCGACTATGAGTATCGTATATCGAGTTTAGAGTGTGGATAAAGTCAGACCCCTAATAACACGACATTTAGTGTCCGTATGAAGCCCATCACCACCTAAGAAACTACCGATCCAAGATCAGTAATTCTCGACTACCTTGGCCAAGGATTTTCTTGTGATGGCCACCCGTGCACATGTAAGTGCACGGCGGCGCCCCGGCCGTCAATCCTACGCCGGAATGCGGAAGCGGTGATAAACTTTAATTTTGCGGACTTAGCAAACCGGCACCACTGCGCACAAAACACCCGGATCGTAACCATTAACAAGTCTAAGCTACTAACAAGAAAGGGAAGAGATGTACCGACTGATCCGAGTCCTCCGGTCTTCATCTCCACTCCGATCTCCTCGCGGGATCTCCGTCCGTCTCCTCCTCGTCGGAAAGGGCACCACATCGCCTGTAGCTTTTACGGGCTCCCACCTCAATACCGAGGCAACTCGGGCACGAAGCTGGCGAATCGACGCGTCCAAGATTTGCTGTAGGAAGTGTAGTGTAGAGTGCATGTCTCACTTTAGGGTTTGTTGCCTTTGAAAGATGATGGAGGAATCAAGAAGAAAAATGGTGCTTGCATTTTTCTAGCATCAAAAATGAGATCAAGAATGCCACAAGCTCACAAATGAAATTCCCTCATTTTTCTCTCCTCACTCAAGAATGTGGCCGGCCAAAATCATCAAGGGAAATGGTGGAGGGAATGGAACATAATACCAAGGGAGGTGAGTGTAGGAGAATGGAAGAGGTGACCACATCCAAAGACAAGAAAACATCAACCATACTTCACACATTAATCAAACCCATACCGTCATTAATGCAAGTGATGGTGCAAAAGATAATGATGCTTATCATATCAAAACTTATGCAATAAACCCCTCCACGAAATGTTATTTGCATAATTGCAAATAACCCCCTCCATCGGAAAAGTCCGGCCGGGAAAGAACAAAGGAAAACCGGCCGGAACGGAATGCAAACTGGCAACTCCAGAAAACTGGTCCCGTAATTAATTACAGGAAAACCCCGATACTGTGCATACACACCCGCATCTGTATTCCGACCGAAATACAAATGCAAAGAGACAAAACTACACTGTACTAAACTAGGATCCGGCTTAAACCAAAGCCGGCTAGTAATATCCGTTCGATCCCGATCCGTGCAATACCGCACGTATCTGACCGAACCCTGCCATATATCTATACGGCCTCTAGTACAAACCGTCCGATCCTGATCCGTGCAATACCGCACGTATCTGATCGGACCCTGCCATATCTCCATACGGCCTCTACAGCGTTTCGCCCGAAAGCTGAGTAACTGAAAGTGTGGTGGACTCTAAAGACTCGTCAATACAATGGCTGTGGATTTAACCACTAGCACGTCAGAGGTATAAGCCAATACGTAACGGGCCACCAGCTATTGACTAAAAGGGACGTCGATGAGCGAACTCATCCTGACACCCTACTGAGCCTGTCAGTGACAATATCCGTACAGTCCGGTCCGTTCGTCTATGAGCATCGCATGTCGGGCCTAGGGGGTGGGTAAAAGTCAGACCCCCAAAAGCGGTACAAGTCGTGTCGGAGTGTAGCCCTGAACACCCTGAGATACTACTGGAATACCTACCAGTAAATCTCCTGCCTTGGCCAAGGACTTCGTGTAATGGCTCTCCTAGACACAGCGCGACCTCACCCCCAATACCGGGAGAAACGAACCCCTGAAGATCCGCTCACTGCCTCCATGTGGCTCGGGACTGTACCCAACTAAAACCTGTTTGCACGACTCCTTTGAGCCGTGGTAGGGTAGTAATCAAAGCACAGTGGGAACTCACACGAGACAAATGACGATCCCCAGGTCGATGAACTAACCTGTACACATGTCACCTGGGAACTGCTATCTGACGTCAGGTATAAGACCAACTAGCATGTTCCCGGCGAGTCCTTTCCGGTGTACTCATAACCCAATGAGCACCTGTATACATCTTAGGTGAACCAACTGACACCAGTGGCTTGTGAGACCGGCCACCGCCCCTCGTCGGGGTCTCGACTGTATACACTAGTCTACTCTGGAGAATCGATGCCCTGTCTCGAAACTCCCACGACTAGGGACCTTTTAAGGATATGCTTATAGACCCCAGCTCTCACGTATATGATCGCCCTCATACTGCTGGTCGTCAAGCAAGAATCCTAGGGGCTCTATCAACGTGCAATAGCGACCTGTCAGGTCACCTAAAGCAGTACACGATGATAAAGGTAAACCAGATAGCATACTATCATCTCGAGTTAGACTGTCGTACCGGGATAGGTCCTCCCTCAATCATTGCAATCACGTGCCTGTGATCCAATAATTGACTCTGAGGGCACTATCTCCAACAATCTCCCACTTGCACTCAAGGCTAATTATTGCGATGTCGCATACTCACAGCCCGTGTGATACCGAACACCCAACTCCTCTACTAGTCAGTCTCACAAAGCCTGTTTGTGAAACTTTTGCGTTCGAGGAATAGCCTCAACGAGTGGATCCGCTCTGAAGTTTCTTTCTATGTCTCTCTATATCTCAAGTTCGCGGAGAAAGCCATCTAGCGAAATGAGCAATACCTGTCTTAGAGTGTCCGGATGTCTGATGGGACCGAGCTCATAAATGAACTCCAAATTCAAACTTCTTAGACTGTATCGTCAACTGAACTTAATCAGTATCCTGCGCCATGCCACCCTCAGTATTGCCTTGGACTGCCCGTCCAAAATACTGCCCCTCGTCAGAGGGAAAACTATAACTCTGACGATCACCCTGTCGTCCATGTCACCTTGGAAGCCTGGAATGATAACTGTCTCCCAAATGAGGCTGTCGTTATCATATCCCTAGAACATCCACTTATGTTCTAAAACCGCTTCCGACTGTTTCTCCAGGATTGGATCAATGTCAACTTATTGCATCTAGTGCAAGAACAACATCTGGTGTGGTACTTGACATCTCATGATTGACTCAATTGCCTAAGCAAATGATCTGCCAATCATGCACATCCCTCTCTACTTTAGTCTATAAGACACCTTTAGAGAGGGTGACTCCATCACCTGCAGGTACACTACCGTGCCAGGAGTCGTCCATTCTAAATACTCTTAGAATGCTGTCAAGGTACCCTGATTGAGAAACCACCCAAATCTAGATCTAAAACCATAGATCTAGTAACCAGTATGTCTGATATAATATTCAAGTCCTATGTGGAGAAACCACTGTGTGACGACCAAAGTATAACCGATCGTAGTATAGGAATGTCACTTCCTACTTTGTGTATGTCATCCATAACCCGGATATCACACCCTACTACCTTCTCAACTGATCCATCCCTTATTCTGATAACGTCAAACCCATGACTGTCACATCAGAAATAGATGATCTATCTCCGCTATATCTGCTTTAGTCTATAAATAGACATAAGCCTGATATCCACCGATGCTTCCGCTGCTCCCACTGACTACGACAACCCTCTGGCAGAGTCATATAGACGTGCACTTCTAAAGCTAGTTTAGAACGACGCTATATTCATCCTCCTGCCGGGTCTCGCAGCCTGGAACAACAACAATGGCAAGTGTGGGTAAACAAGAACTTCCCTGTCATCGTCCTTGAGGCTACCGGAGTACCTCTCGGGTGTCTGAAGTTACCCACCTTATCTGCGGAGTGGCCAATGGAATGTCAAATCAGATTGAATCTTTAGGTTCCTTATCAAATCTTCAGTAATCGTTTGCGGTTCTGGAATCGCTTCCAGTTCTACCATACTCCCACTACTGTTTTTGAAAAAATCCATTTTTAATAAAACTGTGGCGAGTCTAGAACAATACTTCTATTGATCTGCCAGATGGTAGAAAGTCAACCCTCGTCATAGCCTGGGTCAACCCACAAACAGCCATTACAGAAACGTGCCTCGAGTTATCCAGAGTCTGGTTTTAATCATAAGCCGGACAACTCCCCGTACCTTAACAATGTTAAGATATGAACTGTACTATATCCAATATAGAACCAGAGGCACTGATTTAATTGAACCAGATTCAAATCATGCAGCTGTCTCCAGTGCATGTCAACTAAATGGAGAGAGGCCGATCAACGTTACTCAACTTAGGAATGCTTCCAATTATGAGTAACCTGAAAGAGAAGCAATTTCTCTTTATCATTACTATCAACTGAATACCATACACAAGTATCTACATCTTCGATCACTTTGAAGAATCCCGATACTTGCTACACCTGGTTCTCTACTCTATTCAAATACCAATAACTCCTCAAAACTTAGACCCTGTGTTTCTACGAAACACATGTCTAAGAAATAGAGAAGTTAAAAGTAAACAGAATATAGTATGAGGACCAACCCCTCTGTCCTAATGGACACTGGACAACATACATTACTCTGTATAAGTCCGCTGAGTCTAACAACTCTTTCACTGTGCGTCGTAGGTTGAAAACTGTACTTATGGTTAAGAAGAATTACACCGCTGTTTAATGCTCCTTACCTAACCATCCACTGATACAGGTAAATGTCATCGACATAATATCAAAAGGTATATCTCACTCTATGAAAATAGACGTACAGATATATCAATTTGAAATTGGTGCACAACAGCGGATATTCAAAACCAAATATTTGCCGACCGGCAAACAGCCCAGATGATCTCCTCAAATATCACCGATTACGACGAATCCCAATATAATAAGGATGATCACCCTATTCCCAATAACTTACTCCCACTCATCATCTGTAAAACCATACAGATGTGAGAATCAAAACTAGTAAATACATACCCTGGAGCAAGTGTCTAATCGGGAAATCAGTTTTCTTTTAACAGAACACAGTGAAACTGAAACATTGAAATGTTTCTGTGGGGTATTCTGGTATTCCTAGTAATGCCTGTACCATTATCCAGATTCACAACTATAACCGTATAATTCTTTGCCACCTCACCAAATCCCTTTATATGTCTTTAGTCATTACCTTCTGCACACCCCTTAGGCCAAATGGTTTTCTTCCTTCCCTACCGTTCGGCACCAGCCTATGGTTTGGAAGAAGACTATCCAATAAGCATAACGGGTGTACTGTCCTAATCCTAGGAGCACTCGCAATGCGAGAGAAGGTGAGGATAAAAGACAACCGAATAAACCTTATTCCTATTTCTCCTGGACCAGAATCCATCCCCGAACTGGAACAAGTTCCTTTCGAGTTCGTATATAACCATACGATGGATTATCCAATAAACTGTGGATCTTCGTAGTGATACGGAGTGTCCTGGAGAGATACAAAGGTGATTTAGGATTGGCGAAGAAATACTTGGTTTGGTCGTGAATATCAGTCGCAATTTACTTTGCCCTCTTACTAATCCCTTGCTTTGTCTTAATCTTAATACCTTCTGCACACCGTTTAGGCTAATTGGCTTTCTTCATTCCCTACCGGTCGGCACCAGCCTAAGGTTTGGAAGAAGACTATCCAATTTGCGTAATAGGTGTACTATCTCCTAAACTAAGGAGTACTCGTAACTTGAGAGAAGGTAAAAGGGAAAAGACAACTGAATAAACCTATCCGTTTTCTCCAGAACCGGAAACCATCCTCGAATTCCTTCGAGTTCGTATCTAACCATACAATGACTTTGTCCAATGGAAGTGGACGTTCGCAGTAATACGGGGTGTCCTGGAGAAAAGGGTAGAAGTAGGAGTGGCAATGAGGTCTGCAACTCTGATAATCCAAAAGCCAATGTTAAGAAGGTTCGGTCAACTTGGTCTCTGAGTCTTAGTCTAGGGTCGGGTCAATGGCCGCAGCCAGAGAGAGAGAGAAAAGAAACACTCAGCGTGCACTCTAACCTAGATCAGAATGGTTACCAATTTATCTAATCAGGAAACCTCCCACTGTACCTCAAATTCTCCTCCAAACCTGAAAGAAGAATTAGTCGGGATCACCCGAGGAGTAAACCAACTCATCAGTGGGAATCGGGATCCAACTATCATCGCATGATGACGTGACGGAATCCGCTCACGGTATCATACTCCAGAAGGTATGCGCATATCTGGCAAGTTTCAGTTCTTTTGAAACTCCCGATGTGATTTCTGCCCCATGCTCTTATGACCTTGGCGTAAGGTCAAAATATCATAAGTCACATGTCAAGTTCTACCCATCATTGTCCAGGTTAATTTGAACCCACCCGTACATACCCTTGACGTAGGCCAAAATAGTAGTACGACTGTCCCAAACTAACGCATCTATCTATGCAACAGATAAATACCCGGCAACTACCAAACACTATGCCTTGGCGTGAGGTCAAAATACATAGCTTGAATACTACCGAATATTTAACTGAAATGATGGAGGGCTACGAATGGTTTCTGGCGAAAACCTTTAACGTAATGAACTTGATATCGTTGAAGGAACGGATAGCTTTTTAGAAAATATAGTGACGAAAACCTTCACTAAAGAGGTCACTCCCGGTGAAGGGATCTCGGCTCTTTCCCCGTAGAATGGGGTGCAGGATATTCCAAATGAATACCACGATGCAAAGCAAAAGTAATCGGCTATAGTGAAGTTAATGCCCTGACGCAAACTTCTGTCCAAGGGGTCACTCCCGGTGAAGGGATCTCGGCCCTTGCCTCGTCGACTGAGGAGCAGGATATTCCAAATGAATACCACGATGCAAAACAAAAGTTAACGTCCTTGCAATAACAGCTTTTTGAAAAGTGTTCCAACAACATCAGAATAGGTTTGTTTATCTTGCATTGATCCGAATCAATGCAGTCCCATCAATTGATCACACCACAAAGAACGAAAATATACTGACGTACGTATATGCCATCCGCATTCGCCACTGGGTCCCGTCATCACCCGTTAGGTTAGCTAACTAACGGCAGAGCGGGGAATGGACTAGTGTGGATGAAAAACATATACAACATCTACTAATATATATACTAATATATAGTATTTCGCTCAAGGCGTGAATAAAATGCAACATCACAGAAATGTACAGCATCACAGAATAATACAGATATCTGGGATCCCCGGGTTTCACAGAGCCACTACTGAAACCCGACGTTCCCCTGGTCGTGTGGATAGCCTGTGCAATGAAATCCTAGACCCTTACGGGCGCGGCAAGTTACCCGCCAAAACCTGAAGCGAGGCAGCCCCCTTCAGCGCCGTGAATGGACCACCCAGCACTTCACGGAATCCGGTAACTTGGGCACCCCTCCTGGGTCAACCTGTACCCCCTACGAGTGCGTCGAATAGCCCGCCAATCTTGGAGTGAAGCCCCCTCTGTCCCAATGCCATGAGATGCGGGCTTGTTGCCTTCTAGAACCCGGCTATCCGTGCACCCCTCCGCGGGGTAACCCTAGTACAGAAAGTAAAATATACATACAATGGGTACATCGACCGCAACCTGGTCGTGCCCCAAAAGAATAATACAATCAGGCAGTGACAGCAGTCCACATGTCGGACGCTCGCCCCGCAATATCAAATGTACATAAAACAACAACACTGTACTAGCATTGCATCCAGGCTATCCCCCACGACCGATCCGCAACATCACAGCAAAACACAGAACATCAACGTGAAAATCACGTTCGCAAATCCGTCTAACCGGGCTATAGCAGTTAGACCGGATTTACCGATCGAGTGACATTCACGGTCGCAGATATAATGTAAATACTGTGAAAATTGTGTTTAAAATTTTCCGATTGATCAAACAATTAACAAGTGGGCCCCAAAGAAAACTGTAGCACTCACAGAAATAATTGGCCCAAATTTAATATTCCAAAACCCCTAAAATAAGCCCATAAGCCCACTGGAAAAATACGAAGCATTGACCCCACCAACTTGCGGCGGAACCGCGGCAACAAGGGGGTTCTTGCCGCGGTTCCGCGCTCGAGGTGAAGGTTCATTGTCTCGTTTTTTCTCAGAGTTCTTAGAACTCCCTGCAAATCATTCTGAGATCACCTGAAAAATTTTTAGACTTCAAAAAATTTCAACAGAAACTGATGTGAAGGAAAAATACGGTTTTTGGAATTTTGGTCGATCGGAACTGAAAAACACATCAAACGAAGCTAGACGAAGTTAATGGCGAGTCTCTGATACCACTGTAAGTGCACGGCGGCGCCCCGGCCGTCAATCCTACGCCGGAATGCGGAAGCGGTGATAAACTTTAATTTTGCGGACTTAGCAAACCGGCACCACCGCGCACAAAACACCCGGATCGTAACCATTAACAAGTCTAAGCTACTAACAAGAAAGGGAAGAGATGTACCGACTGATCCGAGTCCTCCGGTCTTCATCTCCACTCCGATCTCCTCGCAGGATCTCCGTCCGTCTCCTCCTCGTCGGAAAGGGCACCACATCGCCTGTAGCTTTTACGGGCTCCCACCTCAATACCGAGGCAACTCGGGCGCGAAGCTGGCGAATCGACGCGTCCAAGATTTGCTGTAGGAAGTGTAGTGTAGAGTGCATGTCTCACTTTGGGGTTTGTTGCCTTTGAAAGATGATGGAGGAATCAAGAAGAAAAATGGTGCTTGCATTTTTCTAGCATCAAAAATGAGATCAAGAATGCCACAAGCTCACAAATGAAATTCCCTCATTTTTCTCTCCTCACTCAAGAATGTGGCCGGCCAAAATCATCAAGGGAAATGGTGGAGGGAATGGAACATAATACCAAGGGAGGTGAGTGTAGGAGAATGGAAGAGGTGACCACATCCAAAGACAAGAAAACATCAACCATACTTCACACATTAATCAAACCCATACCCTCATTAATGCAAGTGATGGTGCAAAAGATAATGATGCTTATCATATCAAAACTTATGCAATAAACCCCTCCACGAAATGTTATTTGCAAAATTGCAAATAACCCCCTCCATCGGAAAAGTCCGGCCGGGAAAGAACAAAGGAAAACCGGCCGGAACGGAATGCAAACTGGCAACTCCAGAAAACTGGTCCCGTAATTAATTATAGGAAAACCCCGATACTGTGCATACACACCCGCATCTGTATTCCGACCGAAATACAAATGCAAAGAGACAAAACTACACTGTACTAAACTAGGATCCGGCTTAAACCAAAGACGGCTAGTAAAATCCGTTCGATCCCGATCCGTGCAATACCGCACGTATCTGACCGAACCCTGCCATATATCTATACGGCCTCTAGTACAAACCGTCCGATCCTGATCCGTGCAATACCGCACGTATCTGATCGGACCCTGCCATATCTCCATACGGCCTCTACAGCGTTTCGTCCGAAAGCTGAGTAACTGAAAGTGTGGTGGACTCTAAAGACTCGTCAATACAATGGCTGTGGATTTAACCACTAGCACGTCAGAGGTATAAGCCAATACGTAACGGGCCACCAGCTATTGACTAAAAGGGACGTCGATGAGCGAACTCATCCTGACACCCTACTGAGCCTGTCAGTGACAATATCCGTACAGTCCGGTCCGTTCATCTATGAGCATCGCATGTCGGGCCTAGGGGGTGGGTAAAAGTCAGACCCCCAAAAGCGGTACAAGTCGTGTCGGAGTGTAGCCCAGAACACCCTGAGATACTACTGGAATACCTACCAGTAAATCTCCTGCCTTGGCCAAGGACTTCGTGTAATGGCTCTCCTAGACACAGCGCGACCTCACCCCCAATACCGGGAGAGACGAACCCCTGAAGATCCGCTCACTGCCTCCATGTGGCTCGGGACTGTGCCCAACTAAAACCTGTTTGCACGACTCCTTTGAGCCGTGGTAGGGTAGTAATCAAAGCACAGTGGGAACTCACACGAGACAAATGACGATCCCCAGGTCGATGAACTAACCTGTACACATGTCACCTGGGAACTGCTATCTGACGTCAGGTATAAGACCAACTAGCATGTTCCCGGCGAGTCCTTTCCGGTGTACTCATAACCCAATGAGCACCTGTATACATCTTAGGTGAACCAACTGACACCAGTGGCTTGTGAGACCGGCCACCGCCCCTCGTCGGGGTCTCGACTGTATACACTAGTCTACTCTGGAGAATCGATGCCCTGTCTCGAAACTCCCACGACTAGGGACCTTTTAAGGATATGCTTGTAGACCCCAGCTCTCACGTATATGATCGCCCTCATACTGCTGGTCGTCAAGCAAGAATCCTAGGGGCTCTATCAACGTGCAATAGCGACCTGTCAGGTCACCTAAAGCAGTACACGATGATAAAGGTAAACCAGATAGCATACTATCATCTCGAGTAAGACTGTCGTACCGGGATAGGTCCTCCCTCAATCATTGCAATCGCGTGCCTGTGATCCAATAATTGACTCTGAGGGCACTATCTCCAACAGCACAACCGCGACATCAACCCCAAATACGGGGAGAGACGAATCCCCCGACGATCCGCTCACTGCCTCCATGTGGCTCGGGACAGTACCCAACTTAACCTGTTTGCACGACTCCTTTGAGCCGTGGTAGGGTAGTAATCAAAGTACAGTGGGAACTCACACGAGGCAAATGACGATCTCAGGTCAATTAACTAACCTGTACACATGTCACCAAGGAACTGCTATCTGACGATAGGTATAATACCAACTAGCTTGTTCCCGACGAGTCCGTCCGGTGTACTCTTAACCCAATGAGCACCTGTATACATCTTAGGTGAACTAATTAACACCAATGGCTTGTGAGACCGGCCACCGCCCCTCGTCGGGGTCTCGATCAGTATACACTAGTCTACTCTGGAGTATCGATGCCCAGTTTCGAAACTCCCAAGACTAGGGACATTTAAGGATGTGCCTATAGACCACCCAGCTCCCACATATATGATCACCATCATAATGCTTGTAGTCAAGCAAGAATCCTATGGGCTTTATCAACATGTAATAGTGATCAATAAAGCCACCTAAAGAATGTACACGATGATAAAGACAATCCAGATAGCATACTATCATCTCGAGTAAGACTGTTCTACTGGTATAGGTCCTCGTTCAATTATCGCAATCATGTGCCTGGGATCCAATAATTAACTTGAGGGCACTATAGCCAACAATCTCCCACTTGCACTTAAGGCTAATTATTGTAGTGTCGCATACTCACAGCCCGTGTGATACCGAACACCCAACTCCTCTACTAATCAGTCTCGCAAAACTCGTTTGCGAAACTATTGTGTTCGAGAAATAGCCTCAATGAGTGGATCTGCATCAATGTTTCTTTCTATGTCTCTCTTCATCTCGAGTTCGCGGAGAAAGCCATTTTCCGAAATAAGCAATACATGTCTTAGAATATGTCTGGATATCTGATAGGACCTAGTTCATAAATGAACTCCAAATCCAGCAAACTTCTTAGACTGTATTGTCAACTGAATTTAATCAGTATCCTGTGCCATGCCTCCCCCAGTATCCGCTTGGACCACCTGTCCAAAGTACTGCCCCTCGTCAAGAGGGAAAAATATAACTCTGACTGTCACTCTGTCATCCAGGTCACCTTGGAAGGCTGGAATGATAACCGTCTCCCCAAGGAGGTTGCCGTTACCATATCCCATGAACATCCACTTATGTTCATAAACTGCTTCCCAACGTTTCTCCAGGATTGGATTAACATAAACTTATTTCAGCTAGTGCAAAAACAACATCTGGTGTGGTACTTGGCATCTTATGATTGACTCAATTGCCTAAGCAAGTGATATACCAATCATGCAAATCCGTCTCCCCTTTAGCCTATAAGACAACTTTAGAGAGGGTGACTCCATCACCTGCAGGTACACCACTACGCCAGGAGTCGTCCATTCTAAAACACCTTTAGAATAATGTCAAAGTACCCAGATTGGGAAACTACCCAAATCTAGATCTAAAACCATAGATCCAGTAACCAGAATGCCTGATATAATATCCATATCCTATATGGAGAAAGCACTGTGTGACAACCATTGTATAACTAATCGTAGTATAGGAATTTCACTTCCTACAAAGTGTATGTCATCCAAATACCAGGACATCACACCCTACTACCTTCTTAACAAAACCATCTCCTATTTTGATGAAGTAAAGCCTATGACTGTCACATCAAAAATACATGATCTATCTCCGCTATACATGCTTTAGTCTATAAATAGAAACAAGCTACTTGTCTACTATGCTTCCGCTGCTCACACTGACTACAATAACCCTCTGGCAGAGTCATATACACGTGCACTTCTAAAGCTAGTTTAGAACGACGCTATACTCATCCTCCTGCCGGGTCTTATAGTCTAGAACAGCAGTAATGGCAAGTCTGGGTAAACAAGAACCTCCCGGTCACCGTCAATGAGGAAACCGGAGTATCTCTCGGGTGCCTGAGGTTACCCACCATATCTGTGGAGTGGCTAATGGAATGACAAACCCGATTGAATCTTTAGATTCTTATTAAATTTTCAGTAATCGTTTATGGTTCTGGAATCACTTCAGTTCTACCATACTCCTACTACTGTTTTCTGAAAAAATCCATTTTACTAAAACAGTGGCGAGTCAAGAACAATATCACTATTGATCTTCCTGATGGTAGAAAGTTAACCCTCGTCATATCCCGGGATAACCCATAAACTGCCATTACAGAAACGTGTCTTGAGTTATCCAGAGTTTGGTTTTAACCATAAGCCGGACAACTCCATATACCTTAACATCGTTAAGATATGAACCATTCTATATACAATATAGAAACAGAGGCACTAATTTTGTAGGGTTCCTAGGCACCCCCAAGAGGTCTCATAAGGCATCAACCATGCCAATTTCAAATTTAAACGGTGCCGAGAAACCCTAGAACGGATCGTTGGCTAGATTTCTAGGCGAAAATGAAACTAATTAACAACTTAACTACAAAGAAACGGAAATACAACCTTTGTAGATCTGGTGCTCCACCTCCATAGCTCCGCAACGAAGTCCCTTTGCTATCCAAATGAATTCCCGGGCTCTAGCGTCGGCTTCGTCGGAGAAATGGCGAGCTAGGTCGTCGATGTCCATGCCGAAGATGATTTACGTCGAGGCATCGCTAAATCAAGCTCCACCTTCACCAAGTCATGAAAACTTGTGAAGGAAACACACTCTACTACTTGGCAAGAGGTAGAGGATGAAGAAATAGGAAGTGGGTAGACTTTAGAATTGGATTTCTCACTCATTTCCATCAATCACCATTGATGGAGCTAGCTTTCTTCAAGTGAAGAAAGGAAGAAGAAGAAGAATTATGTTATGATAAGTTCATTTAGAAAATAGAAAATAAAAGAATACTTATCATAATCTTAACCTTAGTTAAGTGTAGAGAATTGACTAAGGTTGGGTTGATTGGTTAGGGTTAAGGATGAGAACAAAAAGGTCATCAAGTCAAAGCTTCATGAAGCTTCAACTAAAAACAAATGAAGCCACCATTCATTTATCTTTCAATTTATTCAAAATGAATAAATAAATAAGATAAATGAATAAGTAAAACCCTAATCAACTACTTAACCTTGGTTTAATTCTTTACACTTAACCAAAAAGCATGTATCATCAAACATGATACAATCATGTGTACAAAAGTATATCACATATACAATGTTCACAAACCGAGTGAGAAAATCCATTTAAAAGTGAACCGATACTAGTTAATGCAAAGTAATATATCAAATATATAATTATACATTAAATCATTAAATCAACACTTGATTTAACGATCCGGTCATATCGCATATAACCGACTAGTATCAAATGTATCGGCTTATCGAATCAACCCCCGATTCGATAACTAGGTTATATCGCATACAACCATTCGACACATTGTTCGCGAGAATGAAATACGGTATCACATACACGCATTATTCTCGGTCCCGCACATATCTCATATGCGCTCCTATTTCGTTTCGCTTGAGCCAGGAAACCTCTGTGCAGGACTCTAAAGACTCGTCAATACGCCGGCAGCAGGTGATGATCATATCAAACACCCACAAGCCGCAAGCGGTCTGCTAAACGTAACGGCCACCCGGGTATTGAGCGATCTGAAGATCGACGAGCAAGCCCGCTCACACTCCAGTGAATCCAACCAGTAACACTACCGTACAGTCCGGTCTGATCGTCTGATATGTCGCATATCTCGCCTAGGGGTGGTAAACGTCAGACCCCAATAGCTCGATAAGTCGTGTCGATATGAGGTCTATAACAATTCGAGAAACTACTGGTAACACTTACCAGTAAATCTCAGCAACCCTGGCCAGGGATTTCCTGTTATAGCCAATCGAACACAGCACAACATCAACTCCCTATACCGGGAGAGACGAATCCCCTCCTATCGCTCATTGCCTCCATGTGACTCGGGACTGTACCCAAAAACCACCGTTTTGCACGCCCTCTTGGATGTGGTAAGATGGAAATCAAAGCACAGTGGGAACCACACAAGACTCTATGACGATCTCGGGTCAACAGACTACTCTGTACCAGTGTCACCAGAGAACTGCCATCTGACGTAAGGTATAATACCATCTAGGAGTTCTCGGCGAGTCCGTCCAGTGTACCCAGTCTCCACTGAGCACCCGTATATCATCTCCGATGTCAAACACCAATGGATATGGGATCATCCTTTGCCCATCTGTATGGGTCGAGAAGGTATACGCTAGTCTACTCTGGTATATCGATGCCCTGTCTCGATACACCCACGACTAGGGACTTTGAAGGATGTACTTATGGACTACCATGTCCCCACTAGTATGATCCGCATCATAGTCCAGGTAGTCAAGTACACATCCTAAGGGCTTTACCAACATGTAACAGAGAGACAATCAGTATACACGTTAAGGTAAAGTGCAACCAGATAGCATACTATCATGTCGAGCAAGAAAGTCCTCCCTATATATGTCCCAGCATCCACTACAATATACATCCTATGTATAGTAATGGCCTCTAGGGCATACATATAACTAACAATCTCCCACTTGCACTAGGGCCATCTGATAGCAGTGGTTGTAGTATCTCATACTCAACCATCCCATAAAAATCTCTCTCTGGGAACAGGCCTTTGTGAGTGGATCCGCTGTGTTGTCCTCTGAGTCTACTCTCCAAACCTCGATCTCCTTGGAGATCAACCATCTCCATGATCAGGTGATACTGCCTTAGAATATGTCTGGATTACTGATGGGACGGACGTTCCTTGGCATAAGCCACAACTCCATTGTCTCATAATGGTAGGAACTAAGTTCATCTCATGAACAAATATACATCCAGACTGCCTCTTTGGTAGCATCTTAAGTAGCGATGTATCGAGCCTTTATCGTCTAGTATGCCACGGTATCTAGCTTGGAACTTTTCCAACATACCGTCCCATTACTGAGGGTAAAGACAATGCCTGTGATTGACATTCAGTCGTCTTTATCACCCTGGAACCCTTCCAGTGATTCTCCTCAGGATCGATTGATACCATCTCACTACGACTAGTGAGAATCATAACATCTAATTAGATCTATCTCATAGATCCAAACTCAGGATTTAGGAGGTATCACGTTGGTCCTATATGGAGAATCCTTGTGATAAACGGAGATTGATCGAGCGTAGCATAGGAAACTCCTTCCCTATCAAGAGTATGTCATCCACGTACTCTACGAGGATCAACACCACACTCTCTATTACCTTTTTGTATATACAAGGTTCATCTACCTGTAGGGTTGCTAGGCACGCGCACAAGGGTCTACGAGGCATCAACCATGCCCGATTATAAATTTAGCCGTGCCGAACAACCCGAATACGGAATTTTAAACTAGAGATTAGGAGAAAACAAGCATGCTAAACACTTTAACACTAAGTGAGAGGGATTACAACCTTTGTAGATCTGGTCCTTCACTTCATATGCTCCGTGTTGTGGTCCCTTCGCTGCGATCATCGGGATCCGGACTCTCGAGAGGTTCCACGAAGAGAAAGACGCAACCTTTGCTTCCGATCTTCGATACTAAGAAGATCTACCTTGAAGTTTCTTTAACACAAGCTAACACTCATGAAATGATGTGAACACCCTCATCTAAATGGCAAGGGAAGATGAGGATGATGAAGTAGGATTTTTGCTCTCTTTATTTATCTTTTTTTCATATTTATTCATCACTTGAAGAAAAACTAGAAAGCTTTTTCCTGAAAGAATGAAGGAAGAAGAAGATGAATAATGATTGAATTTCTTTTGTGATGAATAGAAAGAATTAATATGATAAATAATGCAACCATGGTCAAGCAAACTCATGTAGAGAATTAACTAGGGTTAGGGTTTGGGTTAGGTTAAAGATGAGTCACACACAAATATCTTTATCATGACAAAATGAAAAGCTTCTAGAATCAACTAGAAGACTTAACCCTAATCCAAACCCTAATCATGTTTAAACTCCACTAAACAAGTTGCATTAGTTATCATATCATGTTACAATATTATATATCACATATATAATATTTATCGTAACAAAAGAAAATAATACAATTAACATATATCGCATATATATCAATGTATTAATCCGGTGAGAAAAAGAATCTTTTAGTGAGCAAATATTAGTTAATGTAATTTAATATATCATATATATTATTACACATTAAATTATCGAATCAACACTTGATCCGACAATCCGGCTATATCGCATATAACCGACTAATATTCATCCGTACCGATTCATCGAATCAACACTTGATCCGATGACCCGGCTGATATCAAATATCGCGAGAATATAATACGGTATCACATATCGCATTATCCTCGGTCCCGCACA